>OW028591.1:21205124-22407748 GCA_932294275.1 Chloroclysta siterata | reverse complement strand
TCATTGGTGCACGACCGGTTTTGAACCCACGATCGGAAGGCGGTGCCGCTATCACTAGACCTCCAGTGCTCTTAAATTTGTCGACAGTATGATAGAACTATAAGTTTGCACGCAACCGATTAAAAAGTTTACTACCTATATTCTATTCCAGACCACGTCCAGATCCATTTAAACTTGTTAAATGTCTAGACTGGTAAACTCTTTAAGAGGTCACAGTAACAGACTGTTTGCTGCCGGTTAGAACTTTAATTGCAGAAACTATAAACCAGAACCACTCATAACTTGCTACATTGCAAAATGCAATCTAAGTTTCTCCCACGCTATACATACAAATTCCTAATCCAAAGCTTCGATCATATCACCTAAACTATATAACTTTGAGCATCAGTTTCTGCTATCCGTATGAGCGGAGTGGGAACGATTCGATAGCGTCAAAATGGTGCTAAGGGCACTGAATTTTTCTAGTTAGGTGGCGAAGATGACGGCTAATTTCGTTGACAGCCCTCTACTGGGCGAAGAAGGCGCGAGGTTCGGCTTACAAGATGTTAATACCCCATTTTCGTGGTGTTACTACGCTAAAAAGTTATTATATATATACCGACTATAAAGTTATTGATAAGCAGTTATTTGGAAACATATTGCTAAAAGCGTGAAGATTGTAGATAAAACTAATAACATTTTAAGAAAACGTAACAGAAATGATTGTAAACTATAACAAATAAAGTACCTACTAAAGAGAGAAAAGCAATCGAGAGTGATGCAGTGGGTTGATATTTTAAAAAGAAAATGCATTTCTACAGTTTGCTCTCAGCAACAATGTGTTTACTCCCATGCTATATCAATCATAAAAGAACAGCTCTATAGATTCCCGCCCACCGCATGACGTCGTCGCCTCTGTAACGCTCCGTATAAGGGCTAACACAATCTCCCATCCCCCATTCGCGTCTGACCCGCCGCCCGAACGGGACGGCTCCCGTATCTCGCGACACTACTACCGCGCGCGTATGTATTCAAACTCACATTTCCTATTAATAATACGCACTTTAGATTAAAATTCCTTGCAGAAAACTTAACTCTTAAAATGGTTGTTTACGTAAAATAATTTATTGGTATTTTGAGCGATAACTTAGTGTGAACGTTGATATTACTAGAACAGGATTTGGGTATTTTGTATTTTTTATGTATTTTTAAATAGCTTAAATAATATCCTGTCTATTTTGGGATGAATATGTTTATAAGGTATTATATTTTATAAACTTTTATTTAAAAAGTATTTGATCATTGAAATAGAGAGTTTGCATTTAAAAGGTGTAAGTGGTACCAGTTAAAGAAGAGATACGGTAAGCAGTTTTACAAATATTATTTGTGTCTTCCGCTAGTGGAAATTCAGCAATTGATTTTGGCTACGTTGATTGGTTTATTGGATTGTCTTTGGATCTCATTTTCACCAGTTTTTTTAATGTGAAAACAAGGAGGTATTTGTGTAGGAGGATACATTTTTTATCAACTACAAGATGAATAATTTGCCAACTATTTTCTCAAATGTCACCAAAAATATTCGATGCCTAAATGGATCAAGGAATTTTCTAGATCTTAGAGCTGAAGGGAGTAGTCAGAGGCATATCCTGAATTAAACTTTTTACAGTTGGTAGATAGTGTTCAATAATATTCCAAATTTAAGACAGTAAATATATCGAATTATAAGTATTTTACGCGGATAAAAGAAACCAACTAAGACAGTATTGATTTTCAAAAGTGGGTGCCACATGTTGCCTGTTTTTGCCACGTTGCTATTGCCATGGGTTCGTTCCAGCACCAAATTACATAAACTTACGTCTCGTTGCCAACGACGCTTTCGGACACGTCTGGTACCATAATAAGACGCAGACAACCATCAAACAGCTTCATGCAAAACATTTTAAGATTTTTGAAGATATAAAATTAGTTTGACAAAATTGTTTTGGAAAATACCATTTCAATTTACAGGTTCAATAAAAATGGCATTTTGATCCAAATAAGTTAAAATTGTTTAACTAGTTTTCGTACTTAATCAAACTTTTAAGCAGAGGAGGTCTACCGTGCCTGGGAATTACAGTCGTGAGCCTATTTCATTTTATGCCCCTTCCATAAAGCACTAAAACTATACTATATACAAAAATATTTTTGTGAAGGGTTCCCTAATAACACTAACTAAGCCAAATAAAAAGAGTATTACTAAGTTACTATGTAGGAGGCGAGTATTGTGTGGTCGTAACCACAGTTTATTGAACGCATAAATGTGGAAAAACTCCTTGATAGAAAGAAATGGCTAGGACACAGCGTGCATTTTTGTAACCTTTTCACCTATAAATATATTTTTTTATGCAACTAGCTGATGGAACAAGCAGATGGCCCACCTGATGTATAGTGGTAACCATCACTCCATAACACAGCATGGCCTCGTAAGTCACGCATGATAGGAATGTGCCCTACGATGCACTGCCCTGCGTCCATCAACTTGAGGCATACAGATTTTAAGCCTCATGTGCCTGTAATTACACCGGCTACCACAATCTCCAAACAGAAACACAGCAACGCTGCTTGGCGGCAGAAAAAGACGTGGTGGTAGTACCTACTACCCCGGATGAGCCCTTCACAAAGAACTCTACTACTCTTAAGCCATACAACCTATAAATGTATTCAAGACTAAGGTAAAAGAACTTATTAGAATATTCTATGTAAATTGCTCGTGGCTTAAATAATTTGGTCATTTCTAAACGATCGACCAAGTTGAGCAACGTTCTGCACAATTCGTTTGGTGATTGGTTGTTGCATTTACAACTTACTTTTTTAGTCCAAACAAGTAAACAGGTCTTTGCATCTAATGTAGATGATTACTGCACCAGCAAGGGCAACAGTTTATTCGTTGTACTCTCTATTTGAGGGATACTGTAGAATTTAGATGAAATAGGCCTGCCCAAGTAAGTGTCCAGCCCTACATATTCTCTCAGTCTAGTCGGCAGTTGAGAAATTATGGTTAGTTACATGGAACTGGCACCTAGATTCACTTTACTTTGAATAGTAGAGCTCTTTGTGAAGGGCTCATCCGGGGAAGTACTAACACCACGCCTTTCAAGCAGCGTTGCTGTGTTTCGGTTTGAAGCGGTTGCCGGTGTAATTACAGGCACATGAGGCTTAACATCTGTATGCCTCAAGTAGATGGACGCAGGGCAGTGCATCTAAGGGCACGTTCCTATCGTGCATGACTTACGAGGTAACGCTTTGTGATGGTTAACACTTAACATCAGATAGGCCATCAGCTTGTTGTATAAAAAAAACTTTAAGACGTTTAGTGGTATTTGTAGTTCAATTGAATAAATACCTTTTGGTTTTGACTCTTCTTATTTTTGTGTCACTATTTCTTTCAAAACAGTGTGGTGAACGGATTTTAAGTGAACCTCAAATAGGCTCCTATCGAGCACTTGTGACATGTCTTAGAACTTTTTAGGTTCTATGATATGGCGGTTTCCTCACGATGTTTTCCTACACCGTTTGAGAGTACTGGCACTGGCCTTAACTGTGAACACATGCGAAGCCTGGATAAGCCGCGGTTCTTATTGCTGTTTTACGCCAGCTTACTTTTAGAAACTGTGTGATAAAAAATTGGTATATTCAAAAATGGTCGTTTTCTGGAGCTTTTTATCCTTATCGCCATTTGCGATACCTACATAATGATTATTTTTATTAGATATTATCTCTAATAATGAGTTTTATACTGCTCTATCAGCCTGATTATGGTGAAAATAGGCACATTTTGACAATGATAGATAGCGTTTTTATCTCTATCAGCAACTTACAATACACCCACGGTCGGTCTCGCCCACGTAAAACTATAAATAAATAAATTATTTGCTTAAAGGTTAAATAGTAACTTTTAAATACGCTGACATTGGCCCAGATTCTTTAATTCTTCGGAAATTTTTAATTTCCATGTGATTTTTTTTAATCATATTGCGAATAACTGATGAAAAAAGCAGACGGCCCACCTGTTGGTACGTGGAAACCACCACCTATAACAAAGCATTGCCTCGAAAGCCACGCACTATAGGACATTAAATAAACAAAAAAAATTCCCTACGATGTACTGACTTGCGTCCATCAACTAGAGGTACACAGATGTTAAGCCTCATGTGGCTGCAATTTCATCGACACCCTTCAAACTGAAACATAGCAACGGTTAGCGGTAGGAATAGACATGGTGGTACTTCACTGGATGAGGCCTTCACAAAGAGTAAGAGTAGTAGAGCTCTTCGTGAAGGGCTCGTCCGGGGAAGTACTACCACCACGCCTTTTTCTGCCGCCAAGTAGCGTTGCTGTGTTTCGGTTTGAAGAGTGTGGTTGCCGGTGTAATTACAGGCACATGAGGTTTAACATCTGTATGCCTCAAGTTGATGGATGCATTGCAGTGCATCGTAGGGTACGTTTTTATCGTGCAAGGCTTATGAGGCAATGTTTTGTTATAGGTGATGGTTACCACTTAATATCAGGTGGGCTATCAGCTTGTTCCATCAGCTGTTTGTATTAACTTAACTTTAATCAAACGATGCAAAATTAAACATAACTTTGCATCGTTGCCTTGCATGGCAACTCAGCCAGTCTACCTTTGGGACACTTTCGATCGGCACTGATTTGGATCAGGTGAGCTATCTCCAGATCGCTTGCCATGGTCTGCAGATAGCCCAACATTTTTGTAAATATTTATATTCATTGGTGTTTTCTTTGTTAATAAGAAGCAGAAACAATTACAACTCTAAATTGGTTGCTTTGTATAAACGGTAGTAACTGTGGCCACTCCAACTAAACTAAAACATTACATTTGCAATTCCCTGTACGGTCACGTCACCATGGCGATGTGTGCTTTTAGCACGAGGACGTCGGTACAATTTTAAAGTACGATCAACGACGAAACAATATAGACATTAAAATTTCTGGTTCAAATCTTCTTAATTACCAACTTTTGAACTATGTTTGAAAATGATTATCTGCAAACCGAAATTGCCATGTATTTTGGTAAATGTATGTAAAACAGTCATCGAATCATGAAAGTGAAACTGAAGAGCTTGTTTACTTTTGTCGATGACTGTACCTATAACAACAGGTGATCCACAACATTGATACAAAATATAAATAAATATATGTGTAGTGTATAACAATAAACTATGCGCGCTGACTGATGATGACTCGATTCCAGGCCGCCAATCCAGGCGGACGTTATATAAATATGTGTTTTATTTGGTACCCAAGCAACCTGTACAGTACAATATGTATAAAAGCTGAATCAAAGGAAGACATTTCAGAGATCTGACCTTTTTTATGTGAAAAAGTGATTGACCAAGAGTATTGTGCATCTGAGGGTGAGCATTTAGCTCTGTTGCTTGCAACCTGTCACGTATGGAATACCAATCACTACAATATGCTAAATATAATGTCTTAAGAGTAGTAAAGCTCTTTGTGAAGGGCTCGTCCGGTGAAGTACTACAACCACGCCTTATTCTGCCGCCAAGCAGCTGTGTTTCGGTTTGAAGTGTGTGGTTGCCGGTGTAATTACAGGCACATGAGGCTTAACAACAACATGAGGTTTCACAGTTCTTGATACGTGTACGTACATGTCAACACTTTTATTTTTCCTGTATGTATTCCTTCGTTTGCCGCATTTCTATGTTACCTTTTTATTTTTTTATTTTACTCTTGTGCTGGCTTTCTGATGTTGTCGTTCTCTTTCATCTTTTTATATGATATGTAGATTGTCCGTGGCATTACTGCGCGGTCCTGACGGAAGACCAGCGTTAGTTGCTAGTAAGTCAGGGTCCGTTTTGCAGCTCTTAGGTTTTATTTGATTAATTACTAGCGACCCGCCCCAGCTTCGCTTCGTTGTGGGTTATACCTAAGAGATAGACATATACCATTGCGGACATTTTTGTAGACCTTTTTAAGGTGTACAATGTAAGCGCAAAAAAAGTGTTTATTTACGACATCACATTAGAAACCTCTAAAATTATTAGTGTTTCTCTATATTATGTATTTTAATTGTTTCTCTGCTATATTATGCATGTATTATACATATAAAAATTTCCCTTGAATCACTCTATCTATTAAAAAAACCGCATCAAAATCCGTTGCGTAGTATTAAAGTCATACATACTCGTAATAAGCATACATATTAAGTAAAGGGCGGACAGACAGCAGGAAGCGACTTTGTTTTATACTATGTAGTGAAGTTATTTTTAGTATTATGTTTTGAATCTAAGTTGTGTGCAAATAAATATGTTTTCTTTCTTCATTTCTTTATAATCATGTTTATCTGCCCGTCCTAATGAAAAATAATACAACTTTACCACAGATAAGAGAATACTTTACAAGGACCTAGTATAGTAATCATGTTTATTAGCCCGTCTTCATGAAATAAGGGGAAATTCCTTTCCAATATTAATCACTCTCGATTTATTAACCCGTAAAAGGAACGGCAGATACGCACTATTGAACTTGATTGAAGGCCGGACCGTAATTACTTGAATGGGAGGAATATTGCGTGGTCGTAAGCTCGAGACTTATAAAAACAAATATTGGTGAACTTTCCACAGCACTATCTACTCCCAAACTAAGCAAAGCTTGTAACATGGAAAGCTGACAACATATTTTGTACTTTTTTGTTGGCCCACCTGATGTTAAGTGGCAACCATCACCCATAACAAAGCATTGCCTCGTAAGTCACGCACGATAGAAACGTGCCCTACGATGGACGAACCTCTAAGACATCCCCAAAGAATCTTGAGTTGGTACACTTGTCACTAAGAGTGTGAGAGGATATCTGCCGTGCCTGAAGAATTACTGTTGAAAGAGTAGTAGAGCTCTTTGTGAAGTGCTCGTCCGGGGAAGTACTACCACCATGCCTTTTTCTGCCGCCAAACAGCAACGCTGTGTTTCGGTTTGAAGAGAATACAAACAACAATTAGATTAAAACGTCAGTCAGCCGTTATCGATATCGGAGCCAATACCTACATAAGTGGATTAGCCGCATACATAAGTCATTCACTGGATCACTGATCCAACCCTGTTCGATTTACACTTTAGAGTAGCCGATAACCGTATTTAAAGAAAAACCCCTGTAAAATGCGTGGTTTGATGAAAACCTTTAATTGATGAAGATTTTTTCTACCGCCAAGCAGCTTTGCTGTGTTTCGGTTTGAAGAGTGTGGTTGCCGGTGTAAATACAGGCACATGAGGCTTAACATCTGTATGCCTCAAGTTGATGGACGCAGGGCAGTGCATCGTAGGTTACGTTCCTATCGTGCGGGACTTACTTTGCTTTGTTATAGGTGATGGTTACCACTTAACATCAGGTGGGCCATCTGCGTGTTCCATCAGCTAGATGTATTATATAAAAAAATAGTTTTAATTGGTATTAAAAACGAGTCAAACTTTTGGAATATATGTATTTCTAGCCTTTTGTTTGAATACCGCGTTATAAATAAATGCGGCGCTTAGATCCAAACTGATTATGAGTTGGTGGTATTTGGATTGTAAATGATGTCCAGTTATCACAGTATGCTCTTTCTCTTGTCGTGTCACTAGTTTCTTTCGAAACAGTGTGGTGAAAGGATTTTAAGTGCGCCTCAAGAGGCTCCTTACGAGCACTTGACACATGTTATAAAACTTTAGGTTCTACGACATGCCGGTTAGTACTGGCATTGTGTAAATTTTTGAACAGAAAAAATCATTGGTGCACGACCGGTTCGGAACCCAGGACCTAAGGATCGGAAGGCGGGGCCGCTCCCACGAGACCACCAGTGCTCTCAACATGCTCCCAGTATGCTGTTTCGTAGGCTTGTCGTATCGTACGATTGTTCTAGAAATTCCTTTAGTCGTTCGTTTGGGAGAACTACTGAGCCATGTTAGTCACTGTCGTAGGATTGTCGTATCGCTGGATTGAAAAGTTCTTTTTATCTGCGTCAGTCTAATCAAATTTTAAAATTAGAATTGCAAATTTAAAATCGTCGCCGACGTTTTCAAGTGGCAACTGAAAACTTTTAAACTTATTAGAGGCAGTTTCATGTTTAAATTAGGCTTGGTAAGGAGATAACGATCTATTTGGATTTTATGTCTGTGTTATATATCTAGGACAGACCCCACTTAAAATACTTTGGCTTTCAATTAAGGTTTTCGGCTGTCTTTGCTAATTCTTTATATTATTTTCTTACCTTTGAAACGAACGAAATACAACTTTGAATACCTTTGGTAGTTTGCTATGAGTAGAATTATTAATTGAAAGCATAGTAACTATATACCATACATTAATATGTATTTCATTCACCAACTGTTTTGTAAATAACATTTAAGATGAAAGGGTTATGCAAACTTATATAATATAATACAACGTTACATCGTTATTTGATTTAGTTTAAACTTTCTAATAATAACTTTTGCAAGTTTTGGGGAATGGTAGAAATAACCATTATGTAGATGATGTTGTTTAAGCTTTGAAATACCAGGGTTACACAATACATTTTCTATTGTTTCTGGCTCCCTGGAGAGTTGTTGGGTTCTCAAATGTTAATGAACCGAAATGTTAATTAAAACATTTTATTAGTTGTACCGGAATGAATTACCGGCGTTTAATCCTTCGAAGATTCCGCCGGTATAGAACGTTAGTTAATATCCCGCTAGTATATTATTTTAAGCGCCCTCTATCGGAACAAAAGGAACAATGCTCGGCGCTGTTTCTGACACTTCCGTTGTCGTCAAAAACCTAGTTCCATTATAATTATAAATGAGGCATTGTCTAAGCCATCTACATCATTGTTTGTGTTGATAGCGTCTGTCTTCAGACCCTAGATTTAATGGATCAAATATATGCAAGGTGTTCCATAAGTTGTGTATATAAACTTCAGGGGGCTAAAGTACCCATCAATATGAACAACTTTTTATAAGGAACCAACGCTGTGAACGCGAAAAAAAAAACAGCTGTTTCATACAAAAGTTCAATACCTACCAGGCTAAAATGTATGAAACAGCTGTTTTTTTTTCGCGTTCACAGTGTTGGTTCCTTAGAAAACGTTGTTCATATTGATGGGTACTTTAGCCCCCTGAAGTTTATATACACAACTTATGGAACACCTTGTATATATTGCTAATTTTTTTTTCTATCTTCATATTGATGAAACAAGCAAAATAAAATCAAAAATCAAAAAGTATTTATTTGGGACAAGAAACAGAAGTACAAGAACAGATTGAAAAAAGATTATATCCGCAGGAGTTAAAAAACTGTGTCGCGAAGCAGATAGCCTTTCTGATGTTAGCAAGACACCGTTGTGGGCATGATGGGCATGCCCATAACCCTTATAAACGTGTGACGTTCGCCCCAAGACTTTGCCCACGTGGAACTATACACTATACATTAAAACATTATTTTTGGTAGCTATTCCACCATCATGTGTTTCGGAGGACGAACGCAATTAGAGAACCGTCATGTCATGGGGTCAATGGGGTTTTATAAATTTGAAATATAATTAAGTCTTATAGATCTCCTAAAGTGTGAATTGACACTATAGAAACGAATTAACATAATTTATATTTATTATTTAAAAAAAAGATACAATTCCCAGCCGCCACCATTTTCTTAGAAACAAATGACGGCCAACTTGACCATGGACTGACTTGACTAAAATGTATTCAATACAAATCACATGACACTGGCAAGATTGTCTGTCGAATGACGGAAAGGAGCCATAAATGGAGAGAGAGAGAGAGGTATTTATTCAATTGAATCACAAGTATCACTTTGTAACATCTTAAAGCTAGTTGTATATAGGAGCCAGTTCCAGTATATTAGTAGGAAGAAGGAACAATTTGTAACAGCACAACCTATGGTATATGGTATCGACTGCAGCAAATGATACATCCAATCGATGTGGCAACATCCCAACCAAGAGTAATAAGTACCGTACTCTGCCAGCCCCTATTAAGGTCATTCACTTGTAAATGCATGCATTGCACTCTACGGGAACAAGCGACTGAGCGTCAGTTCATTGCAAAATGCTTTTCTAATTCAAAGTTTCAAACGTTTTCGGTAGAGTTCATTGTTAACATCGAAATAATAGAGAATATATGATTTTCATAAAATAGGATACAATTAAAGTTTGATTTAAGATTAAAAAAGGTATGCATTTATTTATTTTATAAATAAATGCATACCTATACATTTATTTATTTATAAAATAAATAAATGTATAAACAAAATAGCCTTTTTTTTCCTCGATCAATTTGTAGTACAATAATTAATTCAGCAAATTACTTGTATACAAAATGAACAAAATACACATGCAACGGTTGAGATTTCAGATCGCTGCAAACGATCTAGAGATTAATGAATTAATGAATTTTTATTTAACATACACAGAGAAAACGTCTGACACAGATAAAAACAAGAAATTAAAAATAACTATAATAAATAAAAAATATAATAATATAATATAATAAATAAATATAACTATAAGGAAACTATACATAGGTATAAAAAAGAAAAAACAAAGTGGATTAAAAAAATAAAATTAAAATAAAAAGTTCACGAAATTAGATTAGTATTTTCGTAAATCTATCCATCCAGGGTTGCCTGGAAGACGTCACTCCCAGCGATAAAGTCGCCCATTGTCAAAAATCCTGTTTTATGTTTCTGTGTGGTAAACAACAAAGTGTTATCTATCAACCTCTGAAAAACTGATAAAAAAAAATGGTCTGCAATCTCTGAAGTCTCATAACTCACGGTTAAGGTTAAGTGTTCCCGCACACGGGCCTCCGGCCACTACCACAAAACGCCGCCACTGGCATATTTTCTGTAGTTTTCATACGAAGCGAGCAGCGACGATTTGTAGCGTGCGGCGGCTACCGGCGTCAACCGTGTGCGGCGAGTCCATATAAAATGTATGAAAACTACAGGAAATATGCCAGTGGCGGCGTTTTGTGGTTGTGGCCGGAGGACCGTGTGCGGGAACACTAAGGGATAAACGGATGCATATCAGTTGTCACACTGTCCTGAATCAGGGACCTGACAGCTTGATAAATGGCGTCGGTGTCTTGTAACTGACGCCTGACGCCCTGCAGTAGTTTGCATAGGAAATGAAGTGTCATAGAACAATGGATCACCATCAACCGGTTACGTGGGGATTTTAGTTAGATTATTGGGTACTATAACTTACCTAACAAGTTCTTCCTACTAAAAGTTTGCATAAGTAGAAAAACTAGTAATGCAATATTTTCACCCGTTGAGTTTTTTTTTCTCTGTTTATTGTATCATTACTGTCATGTATAGAATACAAAATGTGGGTATTTACCAAATTTAATGTTTGGATGTACATCTGACTACCTCCCTTATAGACATCCCCAAAGAGTCTTTATAAATTGAAAAATTGAATTTGAATTTGATAGTCATGGCATGCTTTCGTCACTAGAGTTAGCCAATCGCGCATCGAGGTAATTAAAAACCTACTGCTGGTTGGTTGGCTACAATAACATTGTTGCGCCTGACGCCTAGCAATTTGTTTCGTTATTTTCCCTAACGTACAGGTGTTTTGTGCAATATCATTTCAGCACGTGCCAGAAGAGGTTCTGTACTCGTAACAATATTATTTTACACTCACTTCTATACATCAGCATATTATTGAAGCGGCCTTTGCCCAGCATTGGACTTCTTCAGGCTGATAATGATGTCACCTCTCTATACTGGTTACTGTAAGTTATGTTTTAGTTATTTTGAAAAACGTTTCAATAACAAATACTCCTTATGAAGCATGATGAACATTTATTCGGTTTCTTAATGAGGGTTTCAGAGTTAATGAGTTTTCACTTGCTTATTTTAAAACAAGCTTTGTTACTTTGCCTCAGGCATTTATAGCAACTGCTTGATACAAGTAGAACACCAGCCATTTGCCATCCACAGTAAATTCTATCCTATCCTACTGTTTCCTACATCTTTGGGTAGCTATTCCTTTTGCATTTATTTGAGTAGGGTTTCCAATAAACTCTCTTTTCCGTCTGTGGCTGACTGTACATTTGATATTGCCAAAAAGGCTTCCTTGTACCAAAAAGTTATACATATAGGCGTGCCGTATTATTTTTATGAAATAACATAAAATATTAGGGGGGCCAGAATTGAGATACGAAAACGAAGAAATACGAGATGAATCCTTAAAAATATGGCATCCTATATTCTGCTTCGTGTTTTTTTTATTGGTTGTATAAGTTGAGTTATTCCCATAGCCCTATTGTTGATAGGGAGGTGATTTTGGGTATTATGAAGTAAGCTTGCTAACCTTTGTGTAAGGGGTCGGGGGGGCGGAAATATTACCGGTCTGCGCGCAATTTCAAAGCAACTTATCGCTTTTAAAAACAAAATAAGCTCCTTTACGAAAGTTTAAGCCTATAACAAAGTAAAGTGTTTATCAAGGTACACGTGAACATAAACTTCATTACAATATCTGTTTTAATAAACGGATGAAAGTGAATTCCTTATTGAAAAGAAAAGGAGATTTGAACCAATATTTCTGTTTAATTTTCTCGAACCAGGTGTGCGAATCAAGCGTAATTCTAGTATAAATACATAATTTTTTTATATATTAAAAAAATATAAAAAAAATTAATAATAAAATATATGAATAAAATAAATATATTTGAATTTTATGATCAACCAAAACATAAGATAATTTTATAGTTTTTGAGTGCTAAAAATTGATATTACCTACGTTCGGAACTTTGGATCGCACTTCTCAATCGGGCTTTATCACAAGATTTTTGTTACATATACACTGACATATTTGGAAAACTTATAACGCCTACGAGAAATATTCAAGTCACCCTCATCTAAGTCAAGAAACATCAGATAAAAAAAAAACTAAAATTCTAACTTATTGGAAACAGAGACTTATTCGAACATTCGAAATAGATTCCCCATTCCTCATCGGCGAGCTTCCAATGAAAATGTTTTCCTTTTAACTTTTGATTATACTTACCTTAGCTTTTAGGATTCTAAAACTGTGTTCTCATGAGGCGACAAAGGACACCTGAGATATCGCGCAATTTTTTTTAAAGACAGTTGTAAAATTGATTATTTTATTTTTCACGGCTGGTATTAGTAGTAGCTCTGCCTTCTGCGCCGTAGGCCGTGGGTTCGATTCCCACCGAGGACAAATATTTGTGTGATGAACGTAGATGTTTGTTCTCTGTCTGGGTGTTAATATTTATCATAAGTATGAATTTACAAAAAACAAGTATCTGAGTATATCAGTTATGGGGTTCCCATGTTACAAGCTTTGATTAGTTTGGGCCCAGATAGTGTTGTGTGGAAAGTCCACGAATATTTATTTATTCGTTTAAACTATAATATAACAACTATGCTTGTGCTTAATGATTAAAAACTTTTAACTGTTGCCCAACTGTCGTCTGATGAATTTGCTGCTTTATCCTTTGGTAAGTTTAAAACAGCTCGGAGTAATATCGAGTTTCTAAAAGGTTCACGGAAAGGTTTGTCTACTCCACGAAGGTAGGTAACTTTGGAGTAAAAAAGAATCGATTTTCTCGACAGGTTTTCTTTTGGGAATATAGATAAAGTTGCAAAGGGCAAACCACTTTTTCGCTATGGTTGTTACAAAACACTTTGGAATCACCCTTATCATAGTTTTTGTTTTTCATTCACAATCCGCATGTTTTGGTTGGTTGGTAATAAATAGTTCAAAGGGCCTTTTTCATTATGGGTTTGGCCTATGTACAAAGAAATCTATTATATTTTCTATGGCATAGAAAAATTTGAAAAAAAATAGAGATTACTTTAAAAGTGTAATTTATTTAATTTGTATTCAAATAAAGTTGATAACCTAAATGTTTATCTGGTCGAATTTTTCAATTTGTGAACACTTCTGGAGACGCCATGACAGTTATGTAATTGACGTTTCACATAACACTTTGAATTTACATCGCTTTGACAGTTTATGTTGTTGTTATCGTTGCGTGCGCGTGCGTTGGCTTGGATGTGTTTCGGAATTTTTTTGTTATTGTTTAGTAGATTTCTCTTTTTTTTTTTAATTTAGCTAGGTCCAAGTCTTAGCATATTTAGTTCTAATTTCTTAAAAACAAGCGTAAGTAGAAAACAAACGAAAAGAAGCTATAAAAATACAACAGTACGCCAAATCTGAGTTTCGTTTTTAGCATTTAGTTTTTCGTAAGTCACGAGCTATAGAAACGTGCCCTACGACTACGATGCACTGCCCTGCATCCATTAACTTGAGGCATACAGATGTTAAGCCTCATGTGCCTGTAATTTAACCGGCAACCACACTCTTCAAACCGAAACACAGCAACGCTACTTGGCGGCCGTAAAGGCATGTGTAGACCCTCATTTAACCTCTCATTTGTTTGTTTACATTTTCTTTCTTACTTTTTCTTTCTAAAAAGAAACTACATTTTACTTAAAAGTTATCATTCAGGCCCACCCACCGCACTAGATTTCACTAAAATTTGGGTAGCTAGCCTAAATCCAAAGCAATAAGACTGAAAGGGATAACACCACGAGTTATTAGACCACTGAAACCGAAGGATTTGGAAACTACCAGAAGCTTTACGCCGGTATTCAGATGTGAGCCCAGCTACGGACCTAAGCAAACTAGGGTCAGAATACTAACATGTAAATAATTTTGCTCACATAGATGTTTTACAATCCAGACAATACGAACCTAACCCATATATTTATGCGTTTTTTATTTTACATTTACTTAGCTGTTAAATTTCCTTAATTTTATTAAGGAAATTTACTTAAAGTTACATCCCTTAATCAATCGCTCGAGAAATAATAATAATAAAAATAGTAATAAATATTGGTGGACTTTCCACACAGCACTATCTAGCCCCAAAGCTTGTAATATGGGAACCAGATAGCTGATATAACACTAAATTTTTTACACTTAAGATATACTTAATATTACATAACGCCCAGGCAGAGAACAAACATCAAGGTTCATCACATATATGTTTGTTCTAATTTGGTGATCGAACCCACGGCCTATGGCGCAGAAGGCATAGCTACTACCAACTGAGCTGTGAAGGCTGTGAATCTTTGGAGAAAATAAATCTAAATGTGATCAGGATGAAACAGCTGAATAATGATGATGAGTTAAAAAACACTGTAGTATTAAAGCTTTTTGTCTGCGAACTGACTTAGACGCAAGCATTTGTACCAAAAACTTGGACCAGAAATGAAATGAGCGGCAAGGTAGCTAACGTATTACTTCTCCCTAAAGAGACAGAATAAATACATATTGAAGTATTACACGGGTATTTATCGCGTTTTACCTTTATTATTTTCATCAAGTGTTATTACCGCGAAAGTAGATTTTTTAAAATCTAGAATAAATACAAATACTGAGTTAAATGTTAGTTGCATTCATGTCGACCACGAACTGGAAGACGATGCGTTGCGTTGGTCGCCGTCCTACCCAACGAATAAAAATGTATAAAACTCCGAAAATTTGAGATTTATAGATGTTTACTAACTAAACTAAAGAACATTTTAGTGAGCATTTCATACACTGTCCAAATTCTACGCAACACGAGTAGAATATCCATTTTGGCTCTCCGCTAAACCTAAATTATGAGAGAATCCTAACCAAGACAGAAACCTAAATAATAAAGAATCTAACCTAAAAATATAAAGAAATAGAGCTTTACAACGTAGGCAATGTATTGTAACCTAATACTTTTGGGCCCTCAATACACTGAAGTCATAAAGGGAGCTTTTAACCTTCGTCGGTTCAATTATATTAGGGCCTTCCTTCGTTTTTATATTCCCCTCTTGATGGATTGATGTTCTTACCTATATCACAGTATCGGTTACAATAAAATAGTGAAAAGAGGGTAGACCGATTTGTCTGGCAATGGCATTAAAATTTACTCGCAAAAACTTCAAAGGGTCAAGTTTCATTTGCTTCTTCGTGATTTTATTTCTATGGGTAAGAAAACGTTTCGATAAAAGATGTTTATTGCTATAGTATTTGTAATATGTGACTCTTATCTTAGATAAGCCAATTCTTGACACTGTTGATGAAATCGATGACATATTATGTCTATGTTTTTCTTAATAGACCCTACATTTTGATAACATGCATCGATCACAGTATTTCCGGACTTTTCACCAACGTAAAAGGAGTTTAGACGAAGATAAGAAAGGGAAATTGGATAAGATTGAGTAAGTTAAATATTAATACATGCAGCTGTTCAAAAAAAAACAGCAGCGAGAAATATTCCATTAATGACCTGGTCAATTCAAATGAGTAAAAACTAAGATACTTTCGTTGTACGTTTTTATAGGTATATCTATGCTGGAAGCTTCAGTTTTTATTGCAGTCCATAAAAACTCAACTTTCAATGTAAATCCAATGAGACAAATGGTGACAATGTTATAAGAGCAGTAATTGGATAGCTACTGAACTACTTTGTAAGAGCTTTTAAAAGTTATCACAGGGAAAGAGCACTTAGTGCTTGCTCATAATTTAGTTGAAATAATTTTATAGGTAGGATTTTTCTTAGCAAGAAAAGTGTGATAATTGAATATAGACATGTATACTTTTGGTGTTTCAATAAATTAATAAATATTGGTGGACTTTCCACACGACTAACTTGCCCCAAACTAAGCAAATTTCTAAGCAATCTGTAACATGGGAATCAGATAGCTGATATAATACTTATATACTTGTTGTAAATACAAACTAATAATACATAATAACGCCTGGGTGTGTTATTATCAGGGGTCGGAATAGGTATAGTTTTTAAGTACCAAATGACGAAAAATTACCTACGCAATCTTAACATGGATATGCCTTTTAAACCCGGAATTGGAGATTATTAAAAATTGTTTTCTATAACTTATGGGTTTTTTATATACAACTAGCTGTTGGAACAAGCAGATGGCCCACCTGATGTTAAGATCGATATTATTGTATTCTAAAAGTTTTTCCTATGTTAAAAACAAACTAAGTAGCGTTACACGTACAGCATGGCTATTTTAAACATTCGGAAAGGCTTCCAATCGGAAACGTTTGTTTTTATCAAAATTGATTTCGAACCCGAATCATTTGCGACACGGGGATTAAAAAAGGCATATCCATATTTAGATTTCGTAGTAGCGTATTTGACGTCATTTGGTACTTAAAAACTCTACCTATTTCGACTCCTGGTTATTATGCAGAGAACGAACATCTATGTTCATCGCACAAATGTTTGCTCTCGGTGGGGATTGAACCCACGGCCTACATCATATAAGGCAGAGCTTCTGTGGCTGTTGATACTTTGAAAATAAAAACATATCTGTCTCATAAAGTGGTACTGTAGATTCCAATAAAAAAAACAAATAGTTGATTTTTTACTGTCAAAGCAGAAAATCTATCTAAAACAGAACTTACATCTTTAAAATGAATAAGACTAGTAATCTCTATGTCAAAAACGACGGGTACCAAGAACAGATCATAAATAATATCTGACCCGTCACGGGAATCAAGCCCAAACTCCGTGGGTCAGCAGAATGCCTACTCCCACAGAAAGGTGGTCGTTTTTCAGAAAACTTTGGTGGTCGATACATCAACCCGAAAAGTTACGGTCCCGAATCAAATTATAGCTAAAGGAGGCATACAAGTATTCAGTATTCAGTATATTTATTGCATTATTATGTATGTATGTTGATTTAACATTGTCAGGCCTTAGTACAATATACAAAGAGAAAAAAAGGCATCCCCGATGTATTTAAATGTCATTAAGAACGCTGGAGCTCTATAACTTCTATAAGTTATAATTTATTTGTTTTTTAAAAGCTAGGATTTTTTAATAGCGGACGTTGCAGTTAACCAATTAGTTTTTCGGTTTTCAAGTGCCTAATTTTAAGAAGCTAGTATTAAATACTAATATTAATATTAGTGGACATTCCACATAGCACTATCTAGCCCGAAACTAAGCAAGCTAGCATACGGGAATCACATAGCTGATATAATACTTATATACTTTTACTTGTAAATACATACTCATAATATAATACCCAGAGAGAGAACAATTATCACATAAATGACAGCCTTCACAGCTCAGTTGGTAGTAGCTCTGCCTTCTGCGCCGTAGGCCGTCGGTTTGATCCTCACCGAGAACAAGCATTTGTGTGATGAACATAGATGTTTGTTCTCTGTCTGGGTGTTATAGAATATTATAAGTATGTATTTCCAAAAAAAAAACAGTATATAAGTAGTATATCAGCTATCTGGTTCCCATATCACAAGCTTTGGCTTAGTTTGGGGCGAGATAGTGCTGTGTGGAATGTCCACCAATATTTAATTTTTTTTTTTTTTTCTCGGAATTGGAATACTGTTTAACTTTTCGGGTGAAGTTTTTTTACACTTTTAGAAATGCTTGAGTGTTAGTACTAAATTCATGTTTTATGGGTGTTACCAACATAGCACAAGCGAGCGCATTAGGACAACACGTCTAGATAAAATGTTATCGCTGCTAGCATTCTTACAACTTTGTAGTATTTCATGATACGCACCGCTATAATAATAAACCCTTTCCTCCCTTGTGAATAGAAAAACTTACAGAGATTGTTACTAGTTTTCTTTATTTTAGCTTACGCCATATTTTGCAGAACTCATCAAGGAGGGTTTATTCCCTACGCTATGAAAGCCCGTCGAAAAAATATCGTCGAGACATCTAGGCCAAAACTTATTTCTAGGACTAATCTTCAGTATTATACCGCGTTTACATTTAGACATTCCCACTGCCATTGGCGTGGACGAAAATGTGGCCGGACATATGTCCGCGGCAGCGTCGCAACGTGTGTTCACATTTAGCCCGGACACTTAGGCAGCGCGGGCAATGCGAACGTCAACGCGAGCGGACATGGAAGTGGCCTGTTTACATTCTCGCATTGCCCTAGTCCCTGCCCATGTCCCTGCACATTTCCACGGACATGAGCTGAGTGTAAACAGGGTATTAGATATCGGAGTGGCGCGGCTTGTCCTAAAATTGACTTTCGGCAAATGGGTTTGTATGCCATTCAATAGGCTCACAAACGAAATTCGAAAATAATCTAGGATCTATTTCAACCTTAATAATGAAATAGGTATATCTTGGTATTGTTACTTGGTATCTGACTTCTTTATACAAAAAGTAATAAAGTAAGTATTTGATGATATAAAATATATATGAATTACGACTAGGGGCTTAGTTTTTTATAATCAAAGGTAGTGAAAAAAAAGTATTACTCAAAATAGAAGTGCAAACATTAGTTTTTTTTATACAACCAGCTGATGGAATAAGCAGATGGCCCACCTGAAGTTAAGTGGTAACCAACACCTATAACAAAGCATTACCTCATAAGTCAGGCACGATAGGAAAATGCCCTACGATGCATGCCCTGCGTACATCAGCTTGAAGCATGCAGATGTTAAGCCTCATGTGCCTGTAATTACACCGGCAACAACACTCTTCAAACCGAAACACTGCGTTGCTGCTTGGCGACAGAAAAAGGCATGGTGGTAGTACTTCCCCGGACGAGCCCTTCACAAAGAGCTCTACTACTCTAAAATATCAACATTTACAAATGTCATGCGTAGGCGGTGTTTTCTGTTTGCCTCGTGTTTATTATTTTTGTAAATAGGATCTCTTTATATTAACTATGCGACCTTTGTGTTTCTAAATAAAAGAGTATGTTATTTATGTAGCCCTAAACTTTAGTTTTCTCAGAAGTAGGGTCTATTGGGTATTGGGTTGAAACCTATACCTTTATTACATTTATTTTTCTTTGGAAGACAAATGTGGTTGCCGGTGTTAACTGTATCCTCTGTAACTTAACATCTGTATGCCTCAAAGACTTCGACTTTTATTTTTTTATTATTAAATTTTACATTGCCATTACCGATAAACCAAAGCCATAATGAAATAAACCTACAAATTGTTACATAAACATATATAAAATAAATTACACACTTATGTATTTAAAGGGAAAGATAATGCTCTTTGACTTTACCTTTAAATATGCCAAGCGAGGGACTAGCGCGGATGGCATCAGGGAGAGAATTTTATGTCATGAATGAACAGAGATGCTTGTACTTACTTCTGGTTAATACATACATATTGCACTTTTTCCCGATAATTACAGACCTATACATAAACTGTACAATATGCACACAGACACAGAACAAAAAATATCCATATTTGATGAACATAGATGTTTGTTCCCTGTCTGGGTGATTTTGATGTGTAGAGAATCAACCATGATACACATCGGCTGTTTGTTTTTTAGTAATATCCGGTTGAATACAAAGCGGCAACTCCTACATTGTGTTTTTAAACAGGTATGAACGGAGGGGAAACAAAAGCAATATTTTCTGAATAAAAAGTTTTTTGTTGCTATACAAAATCTGTTATATGGTTCAAACTCAAATTGTTGCTCAACTTTTTAATTTTACTTTATGATGGATTTGTTTTCTTAAAAAATACTTCTAATTGTGGGCTCTCTGTTTTGTTGTAAAGAAATCAATATTCTTTTGTACAAAGCTCTTAAACGTTGAAGGAAAACATCGTAAGGAAACCCATCAACGCTATGTCTATTCTGCATGTATTTATTATATAAGGCCGAATGAGCGGAGGTGCTAGAAAAGGTGCTAGGCAGGTTTCTATATCTAGAATCATGTCTCAGGTCCAACATACCGTACCTAAAAAAACCTTGTTAAAATTTAGCACTAAGAGCAATTTCAGAACCTATTTTGTTATTGTAATACCTTTCATATTCTTTTAGGCTTCTAGTAGTGTTGCTTAAAATGTTAAAAAATAGTTAAAAAATTGAGAAATTGAGGGGGGATGTTAAGTTTCCGAACATAATTAGTAATACTATCAGTATTTAGCATAGATAATTATGATTATACGTCGAGGCCCGAACTAGGCGAAAAGCCTGTATCTTTGTCAATTTATATTGACATTCTGCAGAAGCTTCCATTCCAAGCTGTAATTGAGTCTCATCGCTAGTGAATACTAAATGGGAACTTGTCTAGGCTACTTAAAATACCTTTTGGAACGTTTAAGACATTTTATCGAATCATCGTTTTATTCTAAGAAGCTTCTTAGACTAAGTTGATCAAAGTCTTTTTTCTGATCGAATAAATAATAAGATATTTATATACAGACATCACAAAGTAGTTTGAAAGAAAATAATACTGAAATCGTTTATATTTTTGGCTTCGAGTAATTTTACAAGTAATCAGAACGCAAATTGTCTATTGTTTTGTTTTTCAAGAACGATAAATTACAACCGTAGTAGACTGATAAACGGATTTTAAAATAAAGGTCAAATTTTGGTAATTTTGAACGAAAACAAGGCCTTTTAACAAAGCCGTTAGGTTAAATAATACAAACTTGCTATCAAAAGGACTCGTTCGGGGAAGTACCTACTACCACCACGCCTTTTTCTGCCGCCAAGCAAGCGTTGTTGTGCTTCGGTTTGAAAAGTGTGGTTGCCGGTGTAATTACTGTCACATGAGGATTAACATCTGTATGCCTCAAGCTGATGGACGCAGGGCAGTGCATCGTAGGGCACGTTCTAATCGTGCGTGACTTATGAGGCAATGCTTTGTTATAGGTGATGGTTACCACATAACATCAGGTGGGCCATCTGTAATTTCTTGGTACAAACTGGTTATCCTACTCAAGAGTTTGCTTTACTAGTTTTTGTACTTATGCAAAGTTTTAAGTAGGAAAACAAGTTTGGATCAAAGTGATATTTTTGAAGAACTGTGTGCAATGTGATTGCACACAATTTGGTTGATTGCGATTTTTCCTAAATAAGTTCAGTGATTTTATGTCTTTCAAAATGTTGAAACGTGCAAGCGAAAGGTACATTAGCTCTTGTCATAGTCTTAAAAGTACTAACTATACCTTAAGGCGAATATTACCTTTGTTTAGTAAAAAAATAATTTGGATCGATACATGTTTTCCTAAAGTTTGCTGATGTACGAAAACTTTTGAGTAGGAAAAATGTATCGATCAAAATGAAATTTTTACTAAACTGTGTGCAATGTGATTGCACACAAAATGGTAGATTGCTATTTTTCGAAAATGAGTTTAGTCATTTTATATCTATCAACATGTCGAAACGTGCGAGCGAGAGTCACATTAGCTCATGTCTTCGCCTTAATCCAAGGGCTTTTACTCATCGGCGTTCAATCCACCGCGATCAAAGATCTCACCCGCAGAGAACGAAAGCGTGTGGGTAGCTTCGCTTACATTACAAAGATGTTATTATCGATAAACTTTTTACGACATGGCTGGTAATGCTGGAATAACCGCCCCTGGCCCCACATGGGGCTCGTGACGACGAATACGTTCCGTGTGTTCGTAACTTTGGGTCTGGATCTTATTAACAACTTGTTATATCAGAATTCCGTAAGAAACAAACATGATTTATTAACCCAACATAAAACGTACAAGTAGGTACAATGCAAAAGAAAAAAATATTGGTGGTGCCTACACTTATATAAGGGTTCATAGGTTCCTGGTTCTGTTTAATTCCGATAGGTAAGACTAAAATTTAACATTACTATGAGACCACAGCGATTGTCACAACGATTTTATTAGTTTCTATATTTTGCAAAGTGTTTAGTTTTTGAATGAATACTAATTTAATTTAATAATCAAAAGTCAATTGTCAGGATCGCGGGAAGTCGGTGGATGGAGAGGGCTCGGAATCGTCCTTCCTGGAAATTTATAGGGGAGGCCTATGTCCAGCAATGGACTTCTTTAGGCTGATGATGATGATGATGAATCTAATTTAAGTAGCGGAGATCATAACACGAATAAAATACATAAAATAATCTTTTTGTAAATAAACACAAACACAAAAAAAATACTTATCACTTAAATTTGAACACTTAACCGGTATAAACGGTAACCTTCTAACAATTTTTTTTTTTTATTTTTTTTTTTATACATAAATATTTTAAAGAAAACGATGACTTCTGTAGAAGTTAAAAAACTGTGTCACAGACATCAACGCCCTCCTCCGTAAGAACAGTAGGGTAGTAGTTCCATTACACTTAATACTACACGGGTTTAGGTATAAGTAGATTAGGTGTATTTAAGCAGATGGTATGAAAAAGAAGAAAAATATTTAAAACATAGTTAATTGGTGTATACATGAGCGTGCGTGTGGTGTGTTTTTGAGAGTTCTCCTGATTACGCAAGTCTCATAAGAGCCGGGGTTTCACAGGAGAACTCCCACTTTTATGTGTGTGGTGGGGAGTGTTAGGGTGTATATGGGTGGGGTGTGTTGGGATGTGTAGATGGGGGTGTGTGTATGTGTGTGTAATTAAAAATAACTACGCGGAAAATGGTTCTGTAATAAATAAGCTAAAATCGAATCGGCTACCTGCCGCACCACAGGGGTCGTTAGATTACTATACGACGATAAAAATAGCTTTAAAGCAACCTAAGCCTAATCCAGCCATTAGGTTCAAGGTGACAAAGTTATAACTGTAAATCCTATTAAATTGCCTACGCACAGAATTAACTTGCTTAGGCGGTTCAGCGATTTTCGCTAGGAAAACATGTTACTGTACCTACGGTCAGCGCACACTTTGACGGATTATTTTAAAATTATGCATTAGTTATCTTATCTGGTTGTAATAAAGTATGTATTGCAATGGCCTATCAAAGAACGCCGGAAGGCAAAGCCGTGCATCGAAGTAGGGTTTTGGAGCATCCAATCCAATCGCGCTCATTTTAAATGATTTTGACGTTTGAATGCAACAAATCACTCAATAGATTACTGACGTATATCGAAATTTCACCCAAAACATTAAACATGAAAGTGACAACTTGTTTCGCAACTTAACAATGAAACAAATCGCACATGTTTTATTGGTGTTTGTGTTCGCGAAGCAGGAAACTGTGTCGATTTTATTACATTTGAATGAAATGTCAAACATGTTTCGCAACAGTGAGTTGTGATAGCGCAAACATGATTAGATACATTATGGGACTGACAACTGTCAGAGAACTTCACGTTCACACATTTTAACATTTTTAATAAAATAAAATGTTAATCAGAACTTATTCAAAAATATTGCAAACAGTTCGGCAAGAATTTCCTGGGTATTACACACCAGCAGGGCTAAGATGCGCACCGCGAGATACATAATATGTTGTCTCGTTTTGTCACGAAAAATAGACTTATGTCTTTATATGCGCACCTTAATTGTCGTCTTGTTCTGTCAAATGAAGACATAATTCGGAATACTAATTTCAAATTTTGAATTTGGTCTTCAAATGCTATTGGCGGGGTTATTTGGTTGCTCGCGTTTTTTGTTTTGGGTCGCACCGTTTATAGACGAAGAAATTTGTCCACATGAGTCTTCAACGACAATTATCTCTCTCGTGGTGCGCATCTTAGAGTAAACGAGATACGAATCGTCAACGACAGAATTTTGTCATCTCGCGAAGACATGTCGCGGTGCGCATCTTAGGCCTACTGGGTACTTGGGTACCTATCTAAGTCCGTGTGTCAGTCGCAATGATCTTGGGAAACAGTAACGGTCATACGGTTGTGTAAAATTTGTGATTTTGTTTTAGCATTGTCATTCATAGCTATCGCGATTGGCCCCAAGTCGACCAAACAAAACCTAAAGACGCCATTTCATTCGCTTCGTTGTCAGTTGTTTCACAATCTTTGAATGGTAACCCCTCTCGACTGAACAAACTTGGCAGCACTATTCTGACTTGTACTCCTATATTCCTGCAAAGGTTTATTGGTGCAACATCTCGAAATCCATGTAATATTTTAGGTAGTGTTGTTAATAAATTTAAAAAAAATGATTTTTATGACAAAATGAGGTAAAAATATATTATGTCACAACTATTATTATAGGGTTTATAGGGTACAATATTTAAATAGCAACTGTAATAATAAATAAAGTTTACTAATAAATAAATAAAAAAACTCTACGAAATAAATAAAAACGAATCCCGAGAATCAAGCAAGCTTATTTCGAATTAAGGAATACTGAGTAAAATCGTATTTTATTCCTTATTTTTAGGTTTACTTTTAGATGTAATAAAATGTCTACTATCTGCTAAGCGATCATGAGCCTATACTATTGGGGATGTATGAAAAAACCCATATTGTTTTAATCGTTCTCCATTTAAGAGTTTTAAAGTTCATAGTTCTTATTAAGTAAGTTTAAAAATCAAAAAATTCTTATCGGTCCACCATTCTGTGTTTTTAAGTTCCTGGTTATAGTATCCTCTTTGTAATATTTGTTTTTTTTTATAATTTTATTACTATATTGTCCAGGGATTAATTTATAGAGCGCACCATATTGCGTTCTTTTGTTAATTAATGGCCTATAGTGTCAATGCCAAGCGCGCTTTTGGTGTGTAATTAAGTAATATAAATGGCCTCATTTCCGCCCCAGGCTATATTCAGAATAGTTGCTTACGTCCGCGGCTTTGCTCGCATGTATTTCGGATCAAAATGAATCCAGAAATACACACAACATTAACGGCCGATTTCTGAAAGCCCGATCAAAACTTTTTGATCGGGTTTTCAGAAAATAAGTATCTTGCTATCTCTATCTAATTCGATGTTATAGCTGAAATGGCGAGTAACTTGACATCCGATTAGTTTTGATCGAATTTTCAGAAACCGGCCGATACAATTCTAAATAGTCATTTGTGTCCAAAGCTTATATTATTGATTCGATCTTAGAAAATCAATTATTAATATTTAAATTATAACTGTTCCTTCAGAAACGGTAAGGAGTGCAAAAATCACTACGAGTATCATGACCACAACACTTTAAATTTATATTATACATTGTAAACTTTTTTTGAAAATATATGTTACTGTTTTTATAGTTAATTTATTCAGGCGTGACATTGCGGAAGTCCATTGTTAAATATAAATTAACTGAAACGAATTGATTACAAAGTTAATTGATAAATTATCTTATTTACTTAGGTTAATTTAAATATATAACTTTTTTATGCATTATATTGATATTGATATTGATATGGCGAAAATATATTTACAGGTCATGCAAATATTTGTCCTACCATAGAATCGTACCCGCAATTCTTGTATCTGAGCCTAGTCAGCTGCCTAAATATAAAATAAATATTGGTGGACTTTCCACACAGCACTATCTAGCCCGATCTAAGCCAAAGCTTGTAGCCTAGCTAATCAGACATAATAAGATAAATTAATCTCTAAACAGGAGCCAGTGCTCTTAAACGGCGAAGGAAAACATCGTGAGGAAACCAGATAGACTGTGGGTATGTGCCAAATGTAACATCTGGAAGTACCTCTGACTACACCCCTTAGATACCCTCAAAATTATCTTAAGTTAGAACTTGGTACTAAGAGATATGTACGGTAGACATCGCCTACCATGCCTGGGGATCAAAGTCATGAATCTGTTACTGTTTTCTTTTTTTTTCGAAACAGGAAAAGAGTTTACTTTTGTACCTCAGCGCGGTCGCAAAAGGTAAACAAAACAAGGATAACCCTTTTTATTTTGGTTAAATTACATAAAAAATAGAAGAGGTAATTTTAACCCTTACAAAGAAAAAATATATTTTATTTTATTGTCCACTTTACTCGGCTGTTTATTGCATAATTTGTCTCAAACACAGTGCTAATTATCGTTATATTATTATATTTTTATGAAGTCCTCGGTAGTCGTGCTTTGTGAAGTAATGCAATTGTTACAGGCGGAAGTAACCGCTCAACGTCGAGTCAGTTTGCTTCACGTTTCTTTATTAAAAATATTTTTAATAACGTAGTGTTGATGTATCTCGTTTATAAATGCTTAAGGATTCGTTCATCGCCAAAATAATTTGTACGCAGAAAGTACCTTACTTTCTGCGTACAATTTATTAACAAAATAAGTAATTTGTGCGCAATATAGTTTATTTCCTGATTTAGGACTAGAAATCAAATATCGTATGTAGATTGTGTAAACATAAGTAGGTATAACAATATTCACAGCACTTATTTGGATCAGGTTGCGCTATGAGTAGGTACATTACAACGGATTGCAGATCATACGATACGATAGCTCAAACGTTTCATGTCACAATGTACGCTTAAACTTATATTATTATGCAAATGCTGTGCAAAACATCAAACAAAATAAAGCAATAAATTATTATAAAATATTCATAATGATATAATCTAAGAGAACTGAGGAGATATCTACCGTGCCTGGGGAGCATATTCATTTAATAGCGCTGTCAGAAATAATTCACTGTGTGACAAAACTCCCATTTAAAAATAAAAAAGAAATCCACCAATATTTATTTATCAATCCGTTCAAATAGTGCTTTTGTTTATTCGTTTAGTTCCAAAAATTAAGTCAACAGACACCAGTCAGAGATGACATTTTGAAGCTGCCCACAATAGGCTATTTTTGACGATCCAGCTGTTTATAACTGGCACGGCCGCTTCCGTTTTGGCGAGGCTCCATTTTAGGGATGGCCTCAATTGGTTTTGAATCGAATTAGTACGAATCAATAGCTTAAACGGGATTGAATTTGTTTGGCTTCGAAACGAGACGAAATTTTACGGATTGACTATTATTGGTTTTTGTTGTTGTGTTATTGTGATTATGACAACCACATGGTTACTGAGGAACAAGCGATATCATCAAATGTGTTGATTAAACAAAACTCACCGCTATCGCTACAGCTATACAGGGCGTCCCAAGACTATGCGACATGAAGGGAAAGTTCCTTTAATACTGTAGATAGGATATTTTGCTGTAAGGAGACTTTATTTAATTTATAAACTAATAATACTGATGCTATCAAAGATTTTCTAAAAATTAAGGTAATTAAGGTATTTATTTGCGAATGAGAAAAGCTATCTATGGAATGATAATATCGCCATTTTTCGAAAGTCGACATCGGCAATTAATAATTTTCTTGAAATTGAAATTAAACATTTTACGTTATTCTTTAGTTCTTCTATAAGATACTATATTACTTTAAAAGAATTATTATTTTTGATCCATTCTTTCGATTGGTATCATAAAAACACGGGATTTTTTTCCACAGTTGAGTCGGTTAGATTCCCAGACGAAGCAAGTATTTTTTAGAATATCTTTGAATTCAGTATTGCTAACTTCTGAATATAAAATAAAGTCTCCTTTCAAAATATCCTATCTACAATATTTAAAGTATTTTCCCTTCTTGTCGCATAGTCTTGGGCACAGAGTACTTTGGTCTTGGGACGCCATGTATGCCGTGCTGTCAAAAAGGCTTTACTTGGCTGGGTTTTCCGTTACAGAAACAGTCAACTCGCTGGCACTTTGTTGAAAATTTTATCCACACGCAACTACTCATTTGATTGCTACTGGTTGCTATCGCTGTTGCTTTTACACAGGTTCGTAAAAGCCTCGCCATAGAGTGACGTAGCTATAATTGTAGCACATTCGTAGCATTTCGTAGAACGACGTATTGTGGCGTAGCTGGTCGTAGCTGGTCGTAACAATAAGTTTATGTATGTGTACAATTTATTTAATAACTTAAAAACACCGTAGCATTTGAGCTGCAATCAGCACGTTTTTATCTTTAAGAATATTTTTTGCTGCTCGTTATTTAACGTGACAGTAATCAACGTAATCATATTTACATTTTGTTCGTGTTTTCGCTTCAAAATACCCTTGAAGTATTCTCGAGCAAACAAAAATAAGCTCTAAATCACGGGAGATAAAGTTTCACTTAAAAAAACAGACTGACAAAAAATCTGATAAATCATTTATGATTCTGATGATTTATATTTCTTTTTGGATAATTTTTGATACGTGCATATTTACACAATTTTCAGCATAGATCCGTTCGGAAAATTCAGAGTAAACTTATTCAGTGCTATTTGGCGTTGAAAAATATATAAAATGAAGCAATAAAAAAAGTCATTTCTTACTTCAAGTTCTATACTGAACATTTTTTAGTTAATAATCTTGTTGCAATTAAGGTTTTAAGAGCAAATTTACTAAACTTCTGTTAAATATGTAACTTGTAATTACAGGCACATGAGGCTTATCTGTATGCCTCAAGTTGATGGACGCAGGGCAGTGCATCGTAGGACACGTTCCTATCATGCGTGACTTATGTGGCAATGCTTTTTTATAGGTGATGGTTACCACTTAACATCAGGTGGGCCATCTGCTTGTTCCATCAGCTAGTTGTATTAAAAAAAAAGCTCGCGAATAATTCATAGGGACACGTAAGTACGGTACTAAGCGACCGTGGCTCCATCTAAAGGTCTGTCTTATTACTGTCAAGAGCCTTAAAATTAGAATATGTTAGACTTGTTTTTAGATAGTTTGACAGCCTTCACAGCTCAGTTGGTAGTAGCTTCGCCTTCTGCGCTGTAGGCCGTGGGTTCCCCACCGAGAACAAAAATTTGTGTGGTCATAGATGTTTATTCTCCATCTGGGTGTTATATTTAATAGTATGTGTTTACGATAAAAAAGGTTTAATGTATTAAATCAGTTATTTGGTTCCCATAGTACAAGCTTTGGCTTAGTTTGGGGCTAGATAGTGCTATGTGGAAAGTAGTCCACCAATATTATCTTTGTTATTAGTTAGCCCGCGGTTACTGTATGCCAAGATGAGGGGTTCGCTGGAACAACGCGCTGGCCTACTTGCTTACTCAAACAAATCACAGGCGAGAGTGCAAACAGGCAATTTTGCAGCCGAACGCGTTTCACTCAATGTTGCGCGAAGTGATCGGAATTACTACCGCATGAGGTCTATCGACGCGTTATTTGGGAAGTTTATTTATAGACTTAGAATGTGACAACGGCTAAACGAATACTCGCTCGCACAATTTTATATTATTGATGATATAAAATAACTGAATGTAATCATGAAAAATTTCAAAGTTTAGTTATGTCACGCTAGTGAGAACAACATTATAACATTAAGGTTCGACCAAAAATAATAGTTTTCGTACTAAAATGGAACAAATATAAAATCACTTACTTTTAGCTGTCAAAAAACACATAAATACATTTACAAGAATACTTTTATTTACAAGAAAAAAACTATAATCAATATAATAATAAGGTTCAACCAAATATATCACTAGTTTTCGTACTAAAATGGAACAAATATAAAATCACTTTCTTTTAGCTGTCAAAAAACACATAAATACATTTACAAGAATACTTTTATTTACAAGAAAAAAACTATAATCAATATAATAATAAGGTTCAACCAAATATATCACTAGTTTTCATACTAAAATGGAACAAATATAAAATCACTTTCTTTTAGCTGTCAAAAAACACATAAATACATTTACAAGAATACTTTTATTTACAAAATAAAAACTACAGTCAAGTAGTGTTTACAAAGTATACAAAAACACATGAAATAGTTCAGCTATCTGAAAACCTTTGTAAAAGATCTAGAGATACCATAACTGATCCAAATCTAAAAAATAAAATCAATGAAATTCTCGCAGCTAAACTAAACACAACAATATTTATTACATATCGAGTGAATTTGTGATACAATTATAACAAAAGCTAATTTTATGGTTAATTTAGTATCTAATAATAAATAAATAAATAAATATTTTTGGACTATCCACACAGCACTATCTAGCCCCAAACTAAGCCAAAGCTTGTAATATGGGAACCAGATAGCTGATATAATACATATATACTTTTTTTTTGTAAATACATACTTATAATATATAATAACACCCAGCCAGAGAACAAATATCTATGTTCATCACACAAATGTTTGTTCTCGGTGGGGATCGAACCCACGGCCTACGGCGCAGAAGGCAGAGCTACTACCAACTGAGCTGTGAAGGCTGTCTTTTTTATTTAGTATCTCATGGTTCCCCTATAGCTGTTTGAGTGATGCGTGTAAATTCAGGGAGATTGCATGCACAGAGGTCAGCAAGTAGGAGATTAATGCGGGCGATCTGCTGAAACGTTAGCAACTGGGCATTAGAAAGGGCACGTTAGCAACTGATTTATGAAATCTTTAACTTTCAAAATAGAAAGTCTCTGTAAAAAACTGAATCACCTGCACGACTTTAATCCCCAGGCACGGTAGATATTCCCTCAGACCTAACTAAGTACTATCCTGCTACTAAGAAGTACCAAGTACGAACTCCAGGCTCCTTGATGACCTCTAAGGGGGTAGTCAGAGGAATTTCCGAATATTATATTTGGCACATACCCACATTTTGCAGTAGTTGGTATTCCATACGTGACAGGTCGTAAGCCCATCGCCGCTGTTAGAGTACTAACTGAGATTGAAGCAAGGCAATATAAATTGTGATCGATCTACTGAATTTTTATTTTTTTATTGGTAAAATAATGTCTCTTTCGTCGAAATTGCTCTCAAAGGCCTTCATTTATTCAATATAAAATGTATCCTAACATTTGATATTGAATTAATTAACTAATAAGTCTTGAAATCGGAAAATACAAAATTCCAAATGATTTATTCACATTATTTTCTGTGACTGTTCCACTTTACTAGGGAGTTAAGCCACTCTCTAGTAAAATGGAACAATCGTTTGATTGTTGACAAGTTGTTTTGATTCAAGTAGATTTAAGTACCGCTTTGATTAGACACTTGCTAGATAAAAAGTTGGGCGTTGCCAGGTAACGAATTTATCGTTTGTATCGATCAATTTATCTTTTATTACTCAGGCCACAAAATGGGATGGTGGAAACATAAAGTTGGGCCCTTATCTGACACGAGTTTTAGTACCGAATAAAATAACCAGTTCACCATTCTGTATTTTGGCTAAAATTGGTATGCTGTACCAGGGTACCTAAATAAAGCACCTTCTTTTTTTTTTTAACCGCTGGGAAAAATGCATTTCGCATTTTGGACCCGGGGACTCCCCGGTTTTCCGCGGCGGGAGAAGTTCCGCGTCTCTCGCGCGCGCTCTACCGCTTGGGTAGACCCGTAGGTCTACCCTGCCCCATCACGCTGTGCCCTCTGCTAGTCAGAGGGACACGCGGAGAGGCCCACCGTGTCGGGTTATTAGCCACTATGAAACACGTCCGCAGAACTCTGCGGGCGTGTTTCATGGTGTTACCAGGGTGCACCACAAGGAGGTTACCCGACCTAGCACCCCACCTAAATAAAGCACCGCCATGGGGGTGACGAAAGGGGGTATGTGGGGCTCGAACCCACTAAAAACCCCTCCTGTGAGCCATCATCCGCAAAGGTATGGCGAGATGGGGTCGCGTTTGCATTCACCATCTCGCCACGGCGGTAGGCCTGGATTTACTCAACCGGGCCACTTCATCTGTGTAGGGGCAACCTTGCTCACCAAGGCCACCCACCAGTCGTGTAGAGCCACATTAGCCAGCAGAAGTCCCCCGACCTTCCACTGGTGACCCTACTACAGAGGGAGAAGGCGGGCGAACCGCCTCCTCCTCCCTCCTGTCCGTCTGCGCCGGAGCAGGTCAGCGTGGACATCGTCCTCCCTTACTCGCTCCGCAGCCTCCTTCTGCGCCATAATCCTAAATAAAGCACCTGGTGTAACTTTACTCTAAACTGAAGTTCATAAGATAATTCCTTAAAGTTTTAATAAAATACTTCATACTTTGTACCTTAAAACTTAGTTTGTGAAACTGATGCAGCTAAAATGGCAAAGTGCAAATAGAATTAAAAATGAGCTAATTTAAGTAAATATTTAGCAACTTGAAAGCGGTAACGTTTTCTTAAACATTTTAAAGAATCATATTTATTAGTTTTGTTGTAGTTAGCTACACTTAAGGAGTTTAAAGAGCGTTGGACGGTGTTCTTAAAGTTTACTTTGTGTCTTTACGTAAAGCCTTTACACACGATGAAGTTTTGACGCGCGTGTCATGCGTGTCGCGCCCAAAACAAATGCGATCTAAACGATATACCCCGTTTACACTCAGCTCATGTCTGTGGGAATGTGCAGAGACATGAGCAGGGACTTGGGCGATGCGAGAAAACAGGCCACTTCCATGTCCACTCGCGTTGCCGCTCGCGTTGCCCGTGTTACGTGGCAACGCGAGCGGCAACGCGAATGTCTTAATGTAAATGCAGTATGAACACGTACTCAAAATATTATTCATACTGGATATACCTACCGCATCAAGCCTTGTTTCAACTTTTATCATGCGACGGACAGCCAAATAGTGGAATTCCTTGCCGCAGCAAATCTTATTTTAATGAGGGAATCTCTTAGGTAAGTAGACGTGGTAAGGCTTCAACCGCATCACTCAACATCAGATGTGACTGTTAAACGTTTGCCTATATTATAGCAGCGGCGTAGGGCCAGGTGGTGCAGCGCACCAGGGCCCCGGAGCTCAGGGGGCCCTCAACCTAAGCTTTGAAAAGAGAGGGTCAGCCAGCTCCCGAATCTAGAAAACCTTGAGCCCGCTCACAATTTTTTTTTAACCATATATAAGTTCAATTAATTTGGAAAAAAACCCGAAAAGCAAAGGGGCCCGATTCTTTCTCTATGCACCGAGGCCCTTGTCCACCTAGCCACGCCACGGCTCTATAACTTCTAAAATTACCAATATTGTGGCTAAATTTATGTAAAAGAACCGAAAGCTGCATCGCGTTTGCAGGGCGTTTTACTTGCGACGCACGAGCGTATAAAAACTCCAAGTATGTACAGGATCTTAACTCTATAATCCTTTTAGCTTCACCTTTTGCAAACAGCCAACATCGTTTAGTAAAACAAAATGCTTGCCTTTACAAAATAACGAACAAAAGAAAAACCCCGAAAGCCTCCGCATCTGTTTTGGCAAGATAAAACTGCGGTTAGCCCGGTTAATATTGTGGTAAGCAAATAATAATTACACCAGGCCTTTTGTGGGCTAAATAGCATAGGTGATGTGAGCTTGTTTGAAATAATTGAAACAAAAGTCAAGCCATTGTTTTTAAGAGAATTGAAATGCGTTCAGGCGTAGCTTGATTTACTAAATGTTTATTTTATTTATTTTCTCTAGATTAGACTATGCAAATATTTGATACATGCTTATATAGGACTTGATAAATTATACAGTATTTACGTGCTACTGTAAAAGTTTGCTTTATTAGTTTTTGTACTTATGCAAACTTTTGAGTAGGAAAACTTGTATCGATTAAAATGTTTAAATTGTTAGTTTAGTTTGCAATGGTTTGATTGCGGTTTTTCGAAAACGGGTTTAGTGATTTTATATCTTTCAACATGTGAAAAATTGCGAGCGAGAGGTACATTAGCTCTTGTCTTCGCCTTAATCCACGCGCACGGCAGGTTTTTCATTCCCAAAACTCGCAAAAAATTAAAATAAAATATTGGTCCACATTCCTCACAATACTCAATACATTTATTGCTTACACATGGTTTAGTTTAAGTACACAGCAACTACCTAGTCCCAAAATAGCAAAACTTGTACTATAGGATCTATCCAGGTACCTGATAATATAATACTCATATTATACTCGTTTTGTAAATACAAACTTATAATACAATATCCATACAGAACAAACATCAACGTTCAGGCTGTCGCCATAAAGAATAATGAATATGTTGGTAACACCAGAAGTATCTGTTACATAACCATTTGTCTTGACGTCACTTATCTTGAAAGTTGATACCAGTTATTATATCTGGCTTGGCTTTGCAAGCCTTAATTAACGGCTCTTTAGTGCCAGCAGCCTGCCACTGCAAATTCATCCTAATACAAAAGAATCTAGAGATGGAAGTTGAATGTTTTAATTTTGAATTGAAATTATAAGAAGAGAGCTACCGAATGCTTACACTGATTTACCCTGATTACACTGATTTGATTTATTTAATCTACAAGTAACTTAAATTAAACTAAAGTGCAGTCAAATGCACTTCAGAGAACTGAATTAGGCTTAATTTGCAATCATGATATTTTTAAAGCTACAAGTGCTATAAGTGGTATTTTATTAACCTCAACCATTCAATAAGTAATGAGTTTGATTTATGAAGCCAAATTAATAATGAACTAAACAATAATGTTGGCCGTGAACCGGTAACAGAGGCGTGGAAAATTCTGCAGCGAGATGGATGGACGATATAGTCAAAGTCTCGGGTCAGAAATGGAACTATCACAGTCGGGATGTGGACAATGATAGAGTTCTTAGTTGGATGTTGGGGTTTGCATTAGTGACTCGAATTCATTGCTCTCGAGTGCATCTGTTTTCGTTTAACAAGCTAAATTCACGGGCGGTTTTGAATTTGATCGCGGTGTTTGTTTGCGTGAAGTGGTTTCTGCGAAAGTTCGTTTGTATTAACTATATAACAGTCAGAGTGGGCACAGAGTCACAGAGTGGTGGCTAAGGGATGGATACCAACCCCAAGGCAGACCCCGGCCCGGTAGTTCGATTATGTTTTTTTATACTAGCTGATGGAAAAAACCTGTGGTAGTGTAGCATTATGTAGAACAAACCTGTGGTAGTGTAGCAGTAGCTGATGGATATCAAGTGGTAACCATCGCCTATAACAAAGCATTGCCTCGTAAGTTACGCTCGAAGGGAACGTGCTCTACGATGCACCACTCTGCGACTTGTGGCATACAGATGTTAAGCCTCATGTGCCTGTAAGTACACCGGCAACCACTCTCTTCAAACCGAAACACAGCGTTCCTGCTTGGTGACAGAAAAAGGCGTGGTGGTAGTACTTCCCCGGACGAGCCACACACAAAGAGCTCTACTACTCTTAAAATATCGTATATCGATCGATATCGTAGTGGACAAGATTTGCTCAAGAGTATAACATGGCGTTATAGAGTGGAGGTGCTCGAAGCTGTTTAGATAGATAGATAAATGGATGTGGTCGTGATGGTCATGTAAGCTCATCATCATTATCATCAGACTGAAGAAGTCCACTGCTGGACAGAGCAATTCCAAGAACTAGTTTTGAACTCTCCTCCTTCCACCGACTTTATAAGGTTCTAGAATAAACTTTCAAGAAAATATAGTTCGTAACCTCGATAAGCATATAATCCAAAAAAATTACTGGGTTTAAAAAATTAAGAAAACTAGTAAGTGAAAATGCCTTAAATATCATCACTTAACATCAGGTGAGATTGCGGTCAACGTTTTACATATAGGTTGTAAAAAAAAAAAAAATGATAGCAACAAAAAAGTGCAAGCAAAGCAAAGCCATGGGCGGCAGGTTGTATTTAATCCTATAACGTTTTACTAGCTTTGATAGTAATATATCGTGGCCCGTACATGAAGTTACGGTCGCTTAAGCACCGTATAAATAAAATATACCAAGTTACCCACATTTTACAGTAGGTAGTTAGTATTCTATACGTGACAGGTTGCAAGCCCATTGCCGCTGTTAGAATACTAACTGGTTTCCTCACGATGTTTTCCTTCACCGATTGAGAGCACTGGCATGTCCATCAATTTGTATATCTCACTATTATAATTTACAAAGAGCTTCACTTTGCATCGTCAAAGGCAAATTTAACAGAAATGAAACACACATGAATAACCTCATTAGTCAAATTAAATTTGTTCACGGTAAGTTGCAACAATATATTAACCATACCCGTTTTACAAAGAGCTGTGATACACAGCTGCAATTAGTTGATTAAATATGGCTGCCAAAAGGGACGCTCGCTTGAATCAATGAAATAGTGTTCTAGTTTTGGTAGTTGTGTACGCACCGGGTGTAGTAAGGTGCTTTAAGGCGAATACAAGAGCTAATGTGACACTCGCTCGCACTTTTCGACATGTTGAAAGATATAAAATAACTAAACTCATTTTAGAAAAATTGCAATCAACCATTTTGTGTGCAATCATATCGCACACAGTTTAGTAAAAAAATCATTTTGATCGATACATTTTTTCCTACTCAAAAGTCTGCTTTGAATAAACTGTTATTTTTCTTCTATTCATGTCACTAGTTTCTTTCGAAACAGTGTGGTGAAAGGATTTTACGTGCGCCTCAAACAGGCTCCTTTCGAGAACTTGACACATGTTTTAGAACTTTTTAGGTTCTACGCCATGCAGGTTTCCTCACGATGTTCTTGATGTTCTTCGCCGTTTTGCAATGGGACTGTGCACATACATTTTAGAATAGAAAACCTCATTGGTGCACGACTGGTTGAACCCACTACCTTAGGATCAAAAAATCTGTTATAACCAGGGGTCGGAATAGGTAGAGTTTTTAAGTACCAAATGACGTAAAATTACCTACGCAATCTTAACATGGATATGCCTTTTAAGCCCGGAATTGGGGATTAATTAAAATTGTTTTACAAACTTATGGGTTTTTTTATATACAGCTGATGGAACAAGCAGATGGCCTACCTGATGTTCAGATTGATATTATTGTCTACTAAAACTTTTTTCCTATGTTAAACGCAAACTAAGTAGCGTTACACGTTACACTGGTAGCTAGCAAAAATAGCAGGGCTATTTTAAAACTTTCGGAAAAGTTTCCAATCGGTAACGTCATTTTTTATCACATTTAATTTCGAACCCGAATCGTTTCCGACACGGGGATTAAAAAAAGCCATATCCATATTTAGATTTCGTAGTAGCAACCCCTGGTTGGTTATAACCAGGGGTTGCTACAGTTAAAATAGAGCTTTTTATAATGTATACATGCATACTTAGTTGTGAATAAAGTCAATTTCATTTCACTACTGTAGTTTACTGTAACTATTTCGTGGGTACGGTTTCTTGTCGCAAACTATTTGAATTATAACTTGATAGCAAAGTTTTCAAGTAAGATTACTTCATCGAAATCCAATAGATACTCGTAAGTTATCGAGGCGAGAATGAGTCAACCCTTATTACAGACGAACCGTACGCTTTGTAGTTATGTTATAGTATAACCTTCGTCAGTAAACGAACTTATCTAAAATATTATAAGTATGGTATTTACAAAAAATATGTATTATATCAGCTATCTGGTTCCCGTATCACAAGCTTAGTTTGGGGCTAGATAGTACTGTGTGGAAAGTCCGCCTATATTTATATTTATTTATTTATTTATTATCTAATAAAAACAGACGCTATTTATTAAAATCTATTTACACTAATGTAAAAAAACCGGCCAAGTTCGAGTCGGACTCGCGCTTCCGGATGTTCGTACCAAAGCTTATGAAATTTGAACATGATAGAATAATTATAAACTTAATACACAATATATTTACAAATTATTATACTGGTAGCCCGTTTTATCATAATTAAAAATGATGTATTGATATTGATGATGTTTTCAATCCATTGTTCTCACTTATTACAATTCATTTCATTCCAAATATACGAGCAGCTTCATAATGTATGCAGAAATAAATAATTATACGCATACAGTGACTGAGAACGCTAAGTGGCTTAACTTCCAACATTTAGTTAGTTATATAAAGTTTTCTTTATTTATTTGCCTTTCAATCACAAATAAAAAATCATATTTTTATAAAAATTACGTACAAAAAAAACCGGGAATATTTTAACTAGGTTAACGAATCCAAAAATCTGATATATGCATGAGAGAGATTTACGAAATAAAAAGTAGGTACCCTATTTCAGTAAAGGCGTACTGGTGGACTAGTGGTAGCACCCCCGCCATCCGATCCTAAGGTCGTAGGTTCAAAACCGGACGTGCACCAATGAGTTTTTCTGGTCAAAAATGTGTGTGCACAATGCCAGTACTCTTAAACGGTGACGAAATACATTGTGAGGAAACCGGCATGTCGTAGAACCTAAAAAGTTCTATAACACATGTCAAGTGCTCGAAAGGAGCCTCTTGAGGCGCACTTAAAATCCTTTCATCACATTGTTTCGAAAGAAACTAGTGACACGACAAGAGAGAAGAGTAAAGGTTACATAACAACAAATAGCATATCTCTACGCTATTGAAATGTTGTCCCAGGAAATACAGTTCCCTTAAATAGAGGGCATGGGTGAAAAGCTGCTCCTGACACTGTATAAATCAACTAGAATACAAAAGCCTATTTATTAACAGGCTACAAGCTATTTTCAACTTTCATGCATTGTGATACAACTCATTTTACATTGAAATTCAATGCACAATGCCGGCTCATATCTTACTCCCACGTTGCAGTGCGTTGCAATTTAATGATCATTGCAATTTGTTGGAAACATTTGTTATTGGTTGTAAGAGGATTATAAATTCTCATTGATCCGCGCTAATGAATAAAGGCCTCCAAAACGGCGCCGTTGATCATTACCTCACATTAAATCAACGAAAATGTGGAGAGAGGTATCTCTATTGTCGTGTCACTTGTTTCTTTCGAAACAGTGTGGTGAAAGGAATTTAATTGCGCCTCAAGAAATTTTGTACTAACACCATGCCTTTTTCTGCGACCAAGCCGGTGAAATTACGTTAGTGACCTGCGCTGCGTGGCAATGTTTTATTACCACTTCACATTCAGGTAGTTGTTTTATGCTTCCAGCTGATGGAACAAGAAGATGGCCCACCTGATGTTAAGTGGTAACCATCAACACAAAATCATCACAAAGCGTCCTCGTAAGTCATTTTTAACGATCGTTTGTTCGTTCAATTAGCAAGTCATATATAGGTAAAATAACTTCACTTTAAAAATTTTACGTAGCTGTAATAAATTGCTTTCTCGGGTTGTTTTTCCAATATTTTTGTTTCAACCCCTTCAGGTACTCATGCGGAACAGACGTGTCACATTGCTAAACGAGAAAGGGTTGGCCGTTAACTTTGTGAAACACACCCTGTATTCCCATAATACACGATATTAAATTTTGCTTGTTTGAAGAAAATAGAAATTTCTGGTGAATTTATTTTAGAAAATATTGAAATTTATATTTTTATTAATTTTGTTTGGGCTCTTTATAGCTTCACAATGTAATATTGTTAAATTGGTCTCTAGAGAAAATAGATTAAAAACGTACGTAATTTTAGTCAGTTTATTTTCCCAAGTAGCTCATATCGAGAGGTACCTCATAACTCGCCTACTTAAGTAACGTTACACTATTTACAAAAAGTATTCATTACTCAGATTATATAAAATTTAGCAAACTCAGTTTTAAATCCGTTTCTCTTAAATATACTCTTTTGAAAATTGAAATAGGCTAACGATCCTGAGGCACGGTAGATATTCCTCAAACTTCTTATCGTCAATTTTTAACTATTCGTATGATTTTAACCCCTGCTCTATACTTATCTTTCTTTGAATATTTTCATATAATATTTTCAATACAAAGCCTTAAAAACATTTATTTATCATAACTAAATCACTAAAAACAGCAAATTTAGTGGAAATAATAAATTTTAAGTAAAAGCCTACCGCTCAAAGTACCTATTCCGAACTTTTACTGCTCACTTCCAGAAGAAAATAATCTTTTCCTCATATCCCACTGAGGACGTTTCAGTCACAGAATATAATATTTTATTAACAGTAGACATACATGATCATCAAGCAATTCATTTGGTCAGTTTCAGAGACCTAACCTCACCGAAGAATAATAACGAATTTTGAAAAACATGAAGTTGCCTAGTTAGTTGTACCTAGTTCATTGATTATTATAGCTATGGAAGCAGCACAAGTCGGGCCACCCGCTATTATGTTGTGTGACAAATATCCACGCCCGCGTAATGAAAATCTATCAAAAGATGATCAATCACCGTCGGTGCTCTCCAAGCTCAAGAAAGGGAGTAAATGTCTATTTGTAATTACGAGAATTTCGTTATTCGCTATAAAGTAGTGACTGCGTTTTAGGCCGTCTAAGACCACTATCCTGACTTATTGTTATGTTAGAAGAAGAAGAAGAAGAAATTTGTTTATTAAACGTAGTTACAATAGGTTTTTCTCTTAAATAAAGGTCAGTACATTACTATAATAAAATTAAAAACAATTATATGAATTGTGAGTAACCAAAATTTGACAGCCTTCACAGCTCAGTTGGTAGTAGCTCTGCCGTCTGCGCCGTAGGTCGTGGGTTCGATCCCGTCTGAGAACAAACATTTATGTGATGAACATAGATGTTTGTTCTCTGACTGGGTTTCATTATATTCTAAGTATTAATTTACAAAAAAAAATATCAGCTATCTGGTTCCCACATTACAAGCTTTGGCTTAGTTTGGGGCTAGATAATGCTGTGTGGAAAGTCCACCAATATTGTATTTAAAATTAATATTACAAAATTTATATTGTTAGTTTACACAAAATGTCAAGAAAATACAATTACCAAATTACAGTTAATGGTGAAATGTCTTTAATATAATGAAATTAAAGGGTACATACTGTTAACATATAATCCATAATGTGGCGGTGGTGCAGCTTACTGAAAATAGGATATATATTGTTCAAAGTGTATCAAACGATATTATCGCGACGTTCTGCGCAATAAACCCTTTGCCGGTCTCGCGGAGAAGTTCTTGGCTAAGATAAGGAATTTACGTATTTGGTTACATTTTGTTTTTATTTAAACATGTGACAGAAACTCGGCTTCCTTCTCCTTCGATACTTTAACAAATTGGTATCGGTTGACGAAATACAGTAGTCGTTTTTAAGAAAACTATAATAGTGTTATAATATTGATATGCTCAACTAGGTTTTTGGTAAGATTTGGAAGGTCCAAGAGAGAACAACTGCGCAAAAGGTATAAAAAAAGAGATATTATTGTCCTAAATGGATGGTCTTTATGTACACATAATCATATCGACAGTTAAAAGACGACTTGCACCATTTTGGAATTTTGCAGGAGAGCGATTTTAAAAATCAAAACCGAATAAAATTAATTGCGTGGAAACTATTAATTGGATTACAACAGATCTTCTGAATAATAAAACTTTAAGAAGGTTTCTAAATAAATCATACATAATATCATGTACATAATATATATTTAATAATAATAAAAAAATAACTGAATTAAGTGTTACTCAAGACAGATTGCACTATTTATAAGGTTAATTGAATTAAATACAAATACAATATTTAATACATTAATAAGTACTTAATATTTACCAAATATCAAATGTATAAGTTCTTTTAAAGACAATTTTTATTCCTTATGAAATCAATTAATCTAAAACCTGTTTGAAAATAAAGAACTTAACATTATTCTAATTCTAATTAGAATAAAACTATTATCATTAGAATAAAAAATATACTGTGAAAGTTTTATCAAAACCCTACCTTTGATAAAAATATAACAATCTAAAATAATGATATCATTCGCCCAAATCACAGAAATTCCCACCCTAACTGTAATTTTGTCCCGCAAAGGAAAACGTATCCCTCATCAAATGCGCCTATAAGAAACGTGGTCTGTGTGCGAACGCCCTTATTTAGCTTGAAATCTAACCTATAAAAAACCTTTGACGTATAAATGTCTGTACGATGAAAGTCTCTTTGAAGTATTATTTTATCCAATTTATATTTTAGAATATTATTTTACGCGAAATTCTTCCCAAGCAAATCGTTTTGAATATCAGGTCTGATGTTTAGTATGATCAGTACGTAGATTTTTTGAAATAGCTTCACTTATTATATCGAATCTTTATCATTCAGTGAATGCAATATCAGCGTGTTGCGTAATCGTATTACTTAGTAGGTACTACGGTATTCTTCATCACGTTCATTTATAAGAGGGTAGATAAGGACAGCAAAAACGCTGACAAAGACGAGGAAACCCTTATAAATCGCAGAACGCAATAATTCCCCGCGACGTAGCAGTTCACTAAAAGCGTAGCTATGTTCGTAGCGCTGCTACGTGACCGCCGCGCCGTAGAGACGCTACGAATTTCCGTATAGGGAATTCTAAACGCTTTGAATATAATAGGAGATAAAGGAAATCGTTCAAGATATCGAACTAAGAACAAAAGTATAATAGATACGTAATCTTAAGAGTAGTAGAGCTCTTCGTGAAGGGCTCGTCCGGGGAAGTACTACCACCACGCCTTTTTCTGCCGCCAGGCGGCGTTGCTGTATTTCGGTGTTTGTGGTTGCCGGTGTAATTGCAGGGCATCGTAGGACACGTTCCTATTATATACGTGACTTACGAGGCAATGCTTTGTTATAGGTGATGGTTACCACTTAACATCAGGTGGGCCATCTGCTTGTTCCATCAGCTTTTTGTATAAAAAAACTTGTAATATGGTTTTTTGTATGTTGTTTTTTATAACAGTGAGATTTGAAAAAAAAATAATCTAATGGTATTAATTTAAACAAAATGTTTGTTTGTTCCTTAAGTGTAAACACTATAAAAACAAATAAAAATGATCCTATTATCATAAATGGTCGTTGTCGGCCGATTAAATGTTACGTTTTAGTAGGTTACGTCTTAATAATACTAAAATTACATGTTTTTTTACCCGAGTGCCGTAGGCGACCGGGTTATGTGTTTGGCGTGTATCTATCCATCGATATTTTTTTTTATTATCACGTAGCACCCAAACGGCTGGTTGGATTTTGATGATTTGGTATCAAAAGATTTGTCGCAACTTCCCAAGTCAATCAATGATTCAATGTAATAATCGCAGGCATTCGGAGGCGTCAGTAGACTGCTGGGACACGAGCCTCCGATTGCCTGTGATTATTAAATTTTATCATTCGTCAAGACTGAACAATAGGATTTTACTATCAATAAGTAATATAAAACACTATCTTGTTTGTATCCTTTTAGTTCTGACATTCAGGTTTTTTAATTTTTTTATAAAGATTTTATTGTATTTGAACCTACATCGTCTCAAACCCCCCAAACAATGGTTTTCGTAGGTTTCATGTAGTTATAGAGTTATCAAAATCAGTCGGTTGGAATAAGCTTCTCTTCAGGCGTGAGCGAGATGGATAAAATAGTTGTGTGTTTGGAATAGTTACGATGAGAAGGCAATTTCAATAAAGGATCGAGTTTGCAAATATACAGCTGAGGGCTAATCACGAATGAATTTTGACATTTGTGGCGTTAACGTATCCTTGCGATTTTCAACCTTATTCTGTTGAGGTTAAAGATACAATATGTTTACGCAATTAGAGGCAATGCTTTGTTATAGGTGATGGTTACCACTTAACATCAGGTGGGCCATCTGCTTGTTCCATCAGCTGGTTGTTTAAAAAAAAAAAAAAAAAATTAGAGATACGAATTACGATTAGAGCTTAGAGGTGATTTCAAAAGTGGGATTGAGTTTGAATTAGTTTAATTATTGTAATTTTTGTGATAATTTTTGATAGTAAAATAATTGCTTGAAACAAATACTTAGCTACTGAAAAAAAAAGAGTTCGTGTATAATGTACCTATATCACCATTTGTAAAAGGAATTTATAATTCAATTAAAATAATTTTATTAAAGCATAATCATGTTTTTATATTGAACTCTTGTGAATTTTGTATGATTGTAAATTGAGCTATTGCAATAGAATAAAGGCTAATTTTATTTTATTTATTTATATTATAAAGTAATCTTTGCATGTTGGTTTGCAGGCAAGCAGCGGGCTCTTCAACGAGCAGCATGCCGCGCGCCGGCGCAATCCTGCTGGCGGTAGCGGCCGTCATGCTGGCCTCCGAGTGGGCTCATGCCTCCTACATTGATCCTGGTGAGCATCAAAACCTCTTTTTTGAAGCCTTCTTCTTCTTCGCTAATTTATGGCTACTGTCCGTCATTTGACAAACAATCTTGCCAGTGTCAAGTTATAGCTCAGACGAAAAATGTAATGCTACGTTCACACGCGCGCGTTCAACTCGACATTCAACGTGCACATTCACATTCCCGAGCGTGTAAACGGTACGCCCGAGCCCGTAAACGCGCCTGTGAACGTGAATGCCGCGAACCGGGCGAGTGTCGGTTTTTGGCAAAGTTCAAAGGATGAATGTGCGGGCGCCCGGTGACAGTTTTCACGCGCGCGGGCAGTCAGTCTCTCTCGCGCTTTCGTGACGAGTGGATCTTCAACGTTGCTAAAAAAGTCGCTACGATCGGAGATTACAACATGGTCGAATGGTCAAACGAGAAATAAGTTAAGCCAAAGGATATGGCAGCAACAACACCGAGATCCTCGCTGCCCGCCATGCTGGCACTGACTGACACGACGGCGTGCGTGTGAACAGCTTGAATTTTCGCCGGCCTGGGACGGGCTGCATGCCTCGCAGCCCGCCAGGCCGCTTCCTCCTCGTGCTCCTACTAAATACTCCTACTGATAGGAGCACCGGGACACCCATGTCCTGATGCTCCTACTGAACATAAAAACTACGAGGAATAATGTAATATTCTAAATTTAATTCCTCCTGTTCCTACTACATAACATATTGAACAGTCAACTACAAAATACTTTTTAAGCAACTAATAAACAAATAATAACTACTCTCATACCTGAACACTATAAAGATTTCGTTATATTTTTTAATAATATAATATAATATAATATAATATAATATAATATAATATAATATAATATAATATAATATAATATAATATAATATAATATAATATAATATAATATAATATAATATAATATAATATAATATAATATAATATAATATAATATAATATAATATAATATAATATAATATAATATAATATAATATAATATAATATAATATAATATAATATAATATAATATAATATAATATAATATAATATAATATAATATAATATAATATAATATAATATAATATAATATAATATAATATAATATAATATAATATAATATAATATAATATAATATAATATAATATAATATAATATAATATAATATAATATAATATAATATAATATAATATAATATAATATAATATAATATAATATAATATAATATAATATAATATAATATAATATAATATAATATAATATAATATAATATAATATAATATAATATAATATAATATAATATAATATAATATAATATAATATAATATAATATAATAGAAACTTCTCTTTAATTACGATTTTCTAACACCAACAATAAAATTATATAAAGAAACCAAAATTATGAATATTTACCAAACATACTGCTATAATACATGTATTTTAATCAAAAAAATATTAAACAAAAAAACTCATACTGAAATTACGTTTAAAACAAATAGACAACAAGGTAAAAGAGTACTTCGCAATGCAGATAACATCCAAATAACTAAGGTTCGTACAAATTATGGAAAAAAGAGCATATGTTTTGAAGGTGCACAATTATTCAATAACCTACCAAAAGAAATAAAAAACTGTGATAGCCTAAACATCTTTAAAGCTAAATTAAAAAAACACATAATTCAAAACATCTAAATCCGGCCCTGTGCAGTCGTATTTTTACTGGCTGATCAACAACTACGACCGAAATCTTTTAGGAAGTACCCACATAATTCATATTTTTTATCTTTAGTCTGAGCAAGCCTCCTTTTACATTTATACAATTAATTTTATTTGTTTTAGTTATCAATTTATTTTGTGTGTAGGTAATTGATTACAGTTACCTACACAAAACGCTCTGCATGCTCGCTGTTAAGCAATTTAACGTAAGTTTAAAATTTGTAATTTCTCATTAAGTGAATTGTTAATTCTTTTGAGAATAAATGTCTTTAACCACAATATAATATAATATAATATAATATAATATAATATAATATAATATAATATAATATAATATAATATAATATAATATAATATAATATAATATAATATAATATAATATAATATAATATAATATAATATAATATAATATAATATAATATAATATAATATAATATAACCAACAAGCAAAAGGAGGTTTTTTATCTAAACAGAAATCTACTTTCACAGTGAAGTGACTTTTAATATTTTATAGATAACTGCATTCACCTGTACTTAATCAGAGTATGCCTATAAGTAATTCTATTTTCGTTATGTCTCGATGCTCCTACTTAGCGTTTTACAATTTCCTTTTGCAGTAGGTGCATCAGGACATGGGTGTCCCGGTGCTCCTATCAGTAGGAGTATTTAGTAGGAGCACGAGGAGGTAGCGGCCAGGCAGCCCGCCGGGCTGCACGGCGTGCATGTGAACATAGCATAACAGCTGACATATTTACACAAAAAATATACAGAAAAAGAACAGCCGAGAACTCTAAATTTTGCTGCGTAATTGCATAATTCATTTTTATTTTATAAAAACAAAAACTTTTGAAATAACTTAAAAATAAATGTTTTTTACTGTAATTCCCTCAATTCCTACCCAAACACTCTTAGTCCCACAGCTGGGTAACTAAAATTTAAATAGATAGAATATACTTAATTGTACACCACAATTTTAAAATAAACAAGTAAAAATCATGGTAGATATCCCCTCTGATTTCTCAAGAAGTCATATGAAAAGATTCAGATACTGATGAATGCAAATCCAAGTCGCTCGTATTTTTAAAATATGTATAACAAGCTGGTGCCCGCGACTTCGTCTGCGCAGCATTAGTCACACAATATCTTTATAAATTTTAGCCTATGTGTTATTCTGATGTATGAGCTATATTATTGTAAAGTTTCATTAAAATCCATTCTGTAGTTTTTACGTGAAAGAGTAACAAACATCCATCCATCCATACTTACAAACTTTCGCGTTTATAATATTAGTAGATGATTTTTATGTGACAGAGAAGTCTAATCCCATAAATTTCAACGTTAATTTGTACATTTTCTGTCCATTGATAAAAAATGGCAACAACTAAATTAATCCACTAAAATCTAGGGTTTATTTATTACTCAGATTAATGTAACCGACATTCCCAAAACTCATATGGATCAACCACGAATTTTTCAGTATGCTTCAATTTATCACGCTTGTACGTTTTAGCTTCACTCAGAGCATCTGTCATTCGTATTGACGTGAAAAGTGAGGCTTTAAATCTGTGCTGGCATTTTTATAGCGCTCTGGAATATTTGAAATGAATTGAGACTCATATTGCTTCCATCCATCAGCAATGCTGTGGAACTGCTATGGCATGCATTATTTTTATTTTTAATATCATTCAACCGTTATGGTTTTATTTATTTATTCGTAAGGCAATCCTACTCATAAACGCGAAAGTTTGTAAGTATGGATGGATGTTCGTTACTCTTTCACGTAAAAACTACTGAATGAATTTAATGAAACATTACAATAATATAGCGTATACATCAGAAAAACACATAAGCTACAATTTATAAAGATATTGAGTGACCAATCCTGCGCAGATGTAGTCGCGGGCATCAGCTTGTATACAATAGTTCCTTACAAAATACAATTTAATTCCTGTATACTGTATTCCTGTCATACTGTCCATGTTTAAACATTAATTTTACGCTACCGAATATTAAAATTAAAGTGATACCGCTCAATCATATTTTTCCCAAACTGCGCTATTTTAAATCAATGTTGGCAACATCGATGCTATAAAACCCGAAACGAATCTCCAATATTTGCAAGGACAATAAATTCAGATGGATTCATGATAGTTTGTTTGATCGGCTTCGATTGCAAGGTTGTACTTGTTTGCAAACGGCAAATGTTTACTGAATGAATTCATTGTAACAAGATGACGGAGGAAGCTGGAGGAGGCCCACCCACGAATAACAGGGATCCTTACGTCGAATAAACATCTACCGAAAAATAATACTATATATTTTTAAGAGTATACCCTAAACCGACGAGAGTGTATGAAGAATGTTATGAGAGTGATTGAAGCGAAAGAGGTATGTAAGGACCGTAGCAAGTGGAAATCCGTGGTCTCTGCCTACCCCTATGGGAAACAAGCGTGATTTTATGTATGTATGTATATATTTTTAGTTACCTATGTATGTACTTAGATGTAAGGAAATATACGTCTTTTTCATTATTATTGATAGAGTGAGCGAAGCGAACGAAGATCTTAGTTTCAACTTGGGCGATTTGGCATTTTATGTATGTATGTATGTATGTATGTATGTTTGTCTGGCGATAACTTTAGAACCGTTGATCCGATCTGCATGGTAAGTATATGAGTAAAATCGGATGAAGGGTTTTTGAGATATGGGGTTTTTTAAGGGGGCAAAAATAAAAAAAGTTACACAAAAAAATCAAGTTACATGTCATATGAATGGGCTTTGTTTGGAAATTCCAAAACAATTTTTACTTTTTTTTTGGGACGCTTGGTTTTCGAGATAAAATTTAAAAAGTTAAATTAAGATAACCAGCGATCCAAGAGCTCCCATCTCTAAGAGTTTCGTTGACATCAAGGTTTTTCTACTGGTCGGCCAGTTCCTTTGATTTATCTTATTTTTTTTTCTTGAAATAAATTAAGGAGGTACTTAGTTCTCATAAAATGGTGACGACGACCAGGTCTGATGATGGAGCCAAGGTCTGTTCAACGGAACTCTTCAATAAATAGGCCAATTGAGTTGAAACTTGGTAACCATACCAAGTTAGTAGGCGGTAGTCAGAAAAAAGTCCAAACATAATGTTTGGACTTGCCTCTGACTACTACCGACTCAAAGTTTTGATGCGTTCGTCGGGTCGCATCACGAGATCTCAGTTCGGGGCGAACTACTAGTTTATATTATTATAACTGGATGAAATTACGCTTATGCATAATAGCAGCTTATTTAGTATATAGTATATATATAAAGCGCCGCAGAAGAGCACTTAAGTATACTTCAATGCAAGTATAAGCTTGTTGGACACACGCGGACAACGCAGACTAGACATTATTCTTCATGGAAATTTTGATTGTTTGATAGGTCGTTTAAAAATCTGTTGTATAATCAGAAACATAATAGAAACAATTATTATTAGGAACCTGTAGTGTACCGCTGCAGGGCAAAGGCATCCCTTCCTTCTCTCCAGTCGCTTCTACTTTGGGCTACTGTGGACCAGTTCTTTAAGTAGGCGTCTATTTCGTCCTTCCATCTCCGCCGCGGTCTGCCGCGAGGTCGTTTTCCGTTTTTAGGCGTCCAATCTGTAGTGGATTTAGCCCATATAGCATCCAACATGCGGCAGACGTGGCCTGTCTAATCCCACTTCAAATTACCCGCGTGCTTGCCGACATCTGCGATTTGTGTCTTGGAGCGGAGTAAACTGTTGCGCACGCGGTCTGTGATTTTGACTCCCAGAATACTGCGCTCCATGGCTCGCTGGCAAACCCCGAGTTTGGAATTCTGATGTTCAGTTATAGAAACAAGAATAAGCACAAAAATAAAAGTGACAAGAATTGGCGAGACAGCAACTGCGACTCCAAATCGATCGTTAAAAAAACACAATCTGTGATGACACTTTCTTTGTTTTTTTACCGATCAATCTGGAGTCGTAGTTGCTGTCCTGTATGTACGCATTTCTGGTGCCACGAATGATCAGCAATAATTGCTAGCATAGCACATGCTATAGTTATATACGCTAGTCACCATACAAAAAACATAATTAAAAATGAAGGCGAAGACAACTGCTAATGTACCTCTATTTGAAACGTTGGTTATTGTGATGTTTCATAGCTCATTTATCGCCTTGGTTGAAGTTGTGTGCAATCACATTCAACTTTGTTGGTTACGCTAGTTGATTACATTAAACTCTTTTAAATTCCAACAAACAATCCTTCTACACAGTAGCAGAGTTCTTGACTATTAAAACTTAAATAACTTTACCTATTACCTACACTAGGTAACTCTCGAACGTGTACTTTTTATTTCTTTGTTTGTGACACACTGCGTGTGAGCTTAACTTATGTTAAATTAATAATTATTTTATATGAATATTACCTACCCTTTTTTTCGATATGTAGGTATTTTTATTGAATAAATGATTTTGATTATGATCATGTCAAAACTTGCGAGCGAGAGGTACATTAGCGCTTGTCATCGCCTTAACACTAAAACGTCAGCTGGTCCTATCATTTTTCTTAATCATATTTACTGGGATATTTCTTAACTAAAAAAATTGCAATTCAGATTTTTATAAATTGCTACTGAGATTTTAGTAGTAAATCAGATATTTTTGTGATGTCTACAGTAATATAAAAAAATGGCCGTTTTGGTAATAAGTCATATCGAATTCAGGCAAAGCCCTGAATTATTTACATTTGTAATTTGGTGTTCATAGTCAGAAATCAGTATCAGATTTCGTCTACTTGAATATTAAGTAGGTATTATTAAGTAGTAGATTATATCGAACATTTCTGTCAGAAAAACTGATCCTATTTGAAATAGGTCTTTTGTATTTGATTTTTCAAATTGATATGAGTACAGAACAGAATCATTGCGATAAAGTATTTCGCCATACGGTACATTGAACTAAAGACGTTTCTTTTGAATGCTAGAGCAAATAAAAATAAAATCTTTGTCAACAGGCGACGACGACGTCGAAGTGAACCTATCCGACTATGGAGACGACCCGGCTGATCTACAACTGCTCCAAGATGTTGGAAAGTGAGTTATATCCTTCACAAAATAAGGCCCAAGTTTCTATGGCTATCTTGCCGTTTTATTTCTAGACATTTTGTCTAGCAAACTGAACTCATAAAACATAATGAAATGTTTGAATGATTTATCATTCGTGACCCGATAGGGAAAAATGTCGGGAATATTAAGTTTAATGGTCCATTGCGTAGACCGTTAACATACAAAGTACCTTGCGATAAAAATCATGCCCTAGATAATCTTTGCCCTTCGATTCTAGAAAACGAAATGAAATAATTCGTATGAATGAGCTAATGCCCAACTCCAGCAACGGAGCTTTTAGGTATCTTTTTAATGAGTTGTATTTTCTGAGAATGTCTGTGTATGGTTAATGTGAGTAAGCTTATTAGGCAAGCTTCAGTTTTCAAAACACCTGCAATATCAGGATTGGCTTTTTTCTGTTATCATTTAAAATATAGCCTGCGGCTTTATAGCCCGACCGGCAGTCCAATATTTCCGTAGAACGGAAACTTAGGCTAGTTTTCAACGATGTGGTTTCAGACGATCGTCGCTGGTGTACGTTTTCAGGCGTGCGTGCATCCGCCGCGGTGGGAACTGCGACCACCGGCCCGGGGACTGCTGCCACTCGTCCTCCTGCCGCTGCAACTTGTGGGGGTCCAACTGTCGCTGCCAGCGCATGGGCCTCTTCCAGAAGTGGGGGTAGGGCCGGCCACGCCGCCTCCCGCGCTCTGAAGCGGCGACCAGCTCCAGCCAGCCGACCTGACCGCCGCTCCACTGCCCGCGACAACCACAGCAAGTCCACGGACCCCTTTTCATTTCCACTTTCCCTTCTTTAGAGATTCGACAAAACAGGGACCTAGTTCATTTCGGAAATATTTTTGGATGGTTTACAATTAGTTGATCTTCTCCGTCTGGGCGGCCGGGTGTCCGCTTCCTCGGTTGGGCAATCACCCAGCCTTATTGCTCAATCAGGAAGCTCGACGCAAGCCTGGCCGGCCGGGCTCTGTTCCGTGTCGGGCGGCGATCCCGAGGTACCTCCCTTTGTTTCCTTATTATTTTAACATCGGCTTCGTCGCCTTGGCATCTCTTATCTAATGTATGTATGTAGAGTTAAGTATAAGCTAAAGTAGATGATTAAACAGTAGCTAATCTTGGTGGTAAACTTATGTCAATAGGGAGTAGAAAAAATAGTAAAATGTAACTTTAAATGTTTTAGTCAGTAAGAGAGATACGGTAAAGAAAAAACTTGGTGAAAGACGCTATAATAAGCCTTTATATGAATGAAACGACGACAACGCCACGCTTGCGATTGGCAACTTAGAATTTTAACCTATATATTAATGTGTCTATATATATATTTCATAATGTTTAATACTATTCCAACTCTCGGACAGGGGGTATGATGGTATCAAACAAGTAGTTTTCTCTGTATGTAGCTTCATAATATATGTACTATGTATTTCCCTTGGAATTTAATTATGAATATACTTATATGGCATATGAAAATGACGATGGAATAAATATTAAAATAAATGTTATTAAAGAAAGTGGTGTTGTTATTTTAACCTGTACTCTAGCAAGCTTATTTTGTTTTCTAAATTACATTGTAAGCCGCCTTAAAAAGCAGAAAGGAATGAAGTACTTTTCTGCATTATCTTTAGAGCCCGGGTAAGTTTAACGAGCTGTAAATTCTAGATATTCTAGAAAAAGGCTTTGTATAATAGTTAGGCGGACGAGGGCTATTTCTGAGTGGTATCCTTCAGTATTTATGGTAAGTACAGTTAGCATCAAAAATGTGTGATTTATGCATTAAACTTAACCAATTTAGGTGTCACAATGTTAGTAATGTGTACTATCACATTACTAACATTGTGACACACACATTCATAATGTCAAAAATACATAATACCGCGTTTACACTCAGCTCATGTCCGTGGAAATGTGCAGGGACATGGGCAATGCGAGAATGTAAACAGGCCACTTCCATGTCCGCTCGCGTTGACGACTGCCCGCGCTACCTAAGTGTCCGGGCTAAATGTGAACACACATTGCCGGCGACGCTGTCGCGGACATAAGGCCGTCCGCATTTCGGCAGCGCGAATTTCTAAATGCAAACGCGGTATTAAACCTAACCTGATCAATTTGAAACTATTATGACTCCTAGGTATATTAGTTCTTATTCATTATTTTTAGTGTGGCTATTGCATACTTCAGCCAATGTCCGTTTCATGCTAGTTTCACAAAATTTTGTAGAAAAAATCAGAATATGCCCGGTATTGTGGTATTCACATCGGCGTTTTAGATGATGCGTACTAAATGAAGTCGTTTATAACATCATCAACTTCTGACGCTGACTGTATCACTTAATTAAAAGTACTTGAGAACTCACACGTGAACGTACCTGGAAAGGCCATAAAACTGACCACCACTGGGGAATAATATGGCTGTCTGTTCTGGTAATCGGAAATTCCCTTGCTGCTCGCGTTGATGATGAGGTAAGTGTATAAGAGTATGATGATAGACACATATAAGTATACACTGCGCGCATAAACCACTACTGTATTTCTGTGAAAGACCGCCTTTACAGCTCAGTTGGTAGTAGCTCTGCCTTCTGCGCGCCGTGGGTTCGATCCCCACTGATTACAAACATTTGTGTAATGAACATTGTAAATGTTAACAGCTATTAGCTGGCTGATCACATAACTTTGTTGCAATCAGTTTCTATATGAAACCAATAAGTATATAAAACAATATGAAAGTTTTGCGATTATCCATCAATAAAAACACCAGTTGTAATCTAACTTTGTTAGCAACTGCAGCTAAAATGTAACCGCATAGCCGTCATATTTACTTATTACAAATAGAAACTGATTGCAACAAAGTTATGTAATCAGCCAGCAGGTATCTGATTCCATTAGTACACGTTTTGCTTATTTTGGGCTTAGGTAGTTCTATGTGGGATGTCCACCATTATTTAAAAAAAAAGTTACAAAGGAAAATAAAGCTGAGTAGAATTGCTAGCAGTGGTTTTTTTTATACTACTAGCTGATGAAACAAGCAGATGGCCCACCTGATGTTAAGTGGTAACCATCACCTATAACAAAGCATTGCCTCGTAAGTCACGCGCAATAGGAACGTGCCCTACGATGCACTGCCCTGCGTCCATCAAATTGAGGCATACAGATGTTAGGCCTCATGTAATTACACCGGCAACCACACTCTTCAAACCGAAACACAGCAACGCTGCTTGGCGGCAGAAAAAGGCGTGGTGGTAGTACCTACTTCCCCGGACGAGCCCTTCACAAAGTGCTCTACTATTCTTATTGCTGTGGAGGTGCAGGATATTTTGTTTTTATTATTACAATATAAAGTTTATATTATATACATATGTTACAAACACATAATGTTAATTTTCTTTCTAAATTTATACAAAAAATCGAATAATATTTTGATACCTCTTTAAAAGCAAAGTAAACTTTCCTTACTTACATGACCCTGAATGTAAGCCAGACAGATTTTATCTCTGGAAAAGAAATGCCACCACTATTAGACTTGTAAATCAAGCGGAACCCTCTAAATTTAAATTCATCACGGATTTCCGTAAAAATATACGAAAAAGAGCGGAAATTCCGTAAACACGTCTCAAGAGGGTAGTCATAAACAAAGCTGTGTCAGCCGTATTCTGTTTTTGATGGTTTAAATTAGGTACTTGGCAAGTATCCAGAGCTCTTCGATCTTATACACGTCGTAAAGCGCACTTGTAGTTTTTTTGTAATAAATCAGGACAAATAAGGCCTCGTATTGAATAATATTTCTATTATAATCGAGGGCACCTTGTAGTATGACGTAGAGCACTGGTGGTCTAGTGGTAGCTACCTCGCCTTCTGATCCTAACGTCGTGGGTTCGAAACCAATGAGTTATTCTGTTCAAAAATGTATGTGCACAATGCCAGTACATAGGCATGTCGTAGAACTTAAAAAGTTCTACAACATGTGTCAAGTGCTCGAAAGGAGCCTCTTGAGGCGCACTTAAAATTCTTTCACCACACTGTTTCGAAAGAAACTAGTGACACGACAAGAGAGAAGAGTATGACGTAGAAAAAATTATATATGAAGTAACAAACGAAAATATCTGTAAAAGGTTTTCACAGAGAGGTAAAATATAATACCATATACATTTATTTATTTGTACTTTTATGAGTTGGATGGACCTTTATTAAGACGGCGGATGTCTTAAAATCCGATTGAAAACCAAAGTGTTCTGCCAATAGGTACATACTGAGACATGGCCGCTCTCAAAAGAATACATGCATAAGATCAGAGTAGGACCACGGGCAATGTAATATATCACTTCTGGACCACGTTCCCCAATGTCGAGATTCAACGCCGCACTAAAGTTAAGGATGTGGTAGTGGGAGTGGAGTTAAGCGAAGCGAAAGTAAAGTGAAGATGGTGGACACTAGGCGAGAGATGCTCAAAGACAGAGGCAGACCATCCACTTGCTGGTGGGACATTGTCATGAGTGGATGAGACAGCAAACGACTGGAAAGAGTACCGCATTAAAGATGAGGTCAATACTCAGCAGTCGTTACAAACGGGTTGAAATGACGATGATGTATATGAAATAATAGTTGAGCTATGGTAATGATAATCTGCGTCGAAAAGAAATGTTCCGAATTCAAATTTGTCATGGCATAGGGAAATTACGACCTGTGATTGGTTAAAATGTCTCTCAATATGAGTGAAGTTAGTGTGTAATCGGTGACTACGGCATCCGTCAGCAGGGAGCAGCAAGCTGCGTGAAGTAATGGCTCAGATCAATAATCAGCTGGTGGTTCAAGTAGTAAGTACAAGTTTTATTATACTGAAAAGTCAGCAAACAAGCTAGAATCTTCACTGACAGAGAAAGGTTCATCTACTTCTATTGCTAATTGTACCGTTGAGTAAAGTTTTCTGAGTGTGACGCGGTGAAGTCTTCACAGACACAAATACGAGTATATCAGGGATCTTTGAAAACTTAAAAATATTCTTAAGTAAGAGCGAGATCTTCTATAGAGAAGTATTTTTTACATAAAAGGATATTTCACTATAGTATCTAATCATAAAAGTATCTTTTGATACAATAAAACCATTTGTGTTGTATTCGAATCGTTTTCGAATGTTAAACTCCTCAGTAAACTGGTGCACACGGATTTAACCAGTATGTGTCAGCCGGCTGTCCCCTGCCATGTGAAGGTGAAATTACGTTCAAACGCGAACCGTCGACAAAAAAACAAACACCTTAATTTACTAATTATCTAAAAATCCGCCCAACACTCGAATCAAGTTTTTTATTATACAACTTTGAGTTGTTCATCAGTCACAACATTCCCCTTTCCAAGTTAATTGTTTAACTTATAAAATACTTTTCCAAAGCCTGCCTTGCTCTAACCGAGGTTAGTACTAAACTCGAGTTAAATGTTCATTTACCGATACAAAATGGCTAGATTATACTATTCAACAAGAATTTGGGTCTTTTTTGATGGTGTTGGGAGTTAGTAGCGCTGAAATTGGTTTTAAACGTCATTTGTTGAGCCTTTGCCTTCTGAAGGGGCGAGTTGAATTATTTGTTAGTAAACTTACTCAAGTAATTATTGGTTTTATTTTACTTATCTCTGCGTAGAAAATAAACTAATAAAATTAAAATGTTTTGTTGAAATAAAAAAGGCTGAAAGATGTAGGTATGGCAAATCTTTTTGATTTCTAAGTATAGATAAACTAACCAATAAAACAAATGCATATCGCTGTATGAGGTGTCTTATTTATTCGCTACCAAAAGCTTGCAAATTAACTACATTTTTGTAAGTACTTGCCTTGACCTAAAAAGGCCCTAGCGACACGATAATGTTATCAGCGCAACCGCGTACATCTACATAACTACATCAGGCTGGCCGGGGATGGCTTTTTGGGAAGTTCCCAAGCACACCAACGCCTCCCCAAGCTCGGGTGGGGTCCGCAATAATCATATTTATGTCAGGGCTCAGTCAATTTAATAATGTTCACAGTTAAATTACAAAGTTTACAAAATAATTTTGGTATCTCAGCCTAAGAGCTGATTTCAGCATGCTCTGTTAGATTAACAAAGGATTAAAGGGCCGTTAAATATGTCAAAATATACACGTTTATCATCTAAGGTTAGATTTAACATCCTGTTAATCCTTTATTAGTAACTAACAGAGCATGGTGAAATCAGCTCTAAAGCACTAAGCTTTAGATGGTAGGTTCGATCCTCACCGAGTTTTAAAATTTGTGTGATTCAATAGAGATCAGTAGGACTACGACACTTGATTTAAATCATAATATCAATTTTGTTCGAGAGTTTAATTTGTCTAGGATATAACAATTTTAAGAGTAGTAGAGCTCTTTGTGTCTGGCTCGTCCGGGGAAGAACTACCACCACGCCTTTTTCTGCCGTCAAGCAGCGTTGCTGTGTTTCGGTTTGAAGAGTGTGGTTGCCAGTGAAATTACAGGCACATGAGGCTTTACATCTGTATGCCTCAAGTTAATGGACGCAAGGCATCTTAAGTCATGTTCTTATCGTGCGTGTTTTACGAGCCAATGCTTTGTTATAGGTGATGGTCACCACTCAGGTGAGCCATCTGCTTGTTCTATCAGATAGTTGTATAAAAAAACAAAAGTAGATCGATTGGGAATCACAATCCGGTTTCAATAAACTGAATTGGGATTTCCAATCAATTTAATTTAGGGTTGCTTTCGAAAGCACACTGTTCTGTGTCTGCTTATATAAAAATAAAAAGTAGGTACCTTAGCAGCGTTTGCTTTTCCGAATACCTATAACAAGTAAGTAAGTAAGCAATGTAAGCGTGTTACACCGTCGACCACATCCATCCATATTTTTTTTTATCCATCCATAGCTTTGCTTTACTTTGTGATAAATAGCTAGTGAAAAAAATCGAAGTAAGTTTAGGATTTTTTGTAGAACACTTTGGAATAAACCAGCCATCGCCCACACGTGTCAGGGAAAACCTTCATTCATTCGGGATTATTTGGATCGTGTGTGGATCTCACGAGTTGGGAACTGTAAGCAATATTTAATTAGTCCTCTCTATAGGCAGTTTACTGTAAACGGCAAAACCCCTGTTTCCAAATGACCGTCAATAATTGGAGATAAAGCGAACTTGCCAATTCAAAGTTCTATCTGAATAATGCGTTTTTGAAAGCTATGTTTCATCCTTGAACGGTTTATTAGGTTCCTTTTTTTCTAGTTTTAAAATTTGTTTTTTATCAATGTATATCTTAACTACCAAGTTATTTTTATTTGTTTACCTACTGTCTATTGTATTATTTTTATGTCCCTACTTGTAATATCTTCTTACTTGTCTGTATGTATTTCTGTGTGTGTGTGGCCAAGTAAATGGTTATTCTATTCCATTCTAATACCTACTACTGCTCCTAGTAGTAGTTAGTTCATTAAATAATTTTAAGATCGTTTCACACAGCGTCAGGGAAAACTTTTATTCCATACTACGGCAATGTTTACATTACACCGTCGTGCCCGGGGCATTATTTAGATAGTAGTAGTATAGGTAGGTAGCTTTAGCAGGGTAATACCTTTACCCTGCCAAGGATGAAGATATGCCAAACTTTAGCTTAAAAAAAATTAAGCGTCATCTACTAGACACTATAAAGAACATTGTATTTACTTTAAAGAATATACTCAAACCAACTCAACATCACATCAAGTGAGACCTATATTTTTTTTTCCTTAGCCTTTGTCTACCCAAAGGTACAAAAGGGCTGGAAAAAGGTATATATAATATTTAAAAAAAACAACGAGTATAAAAACATATATTTTCTCGCAACAAAAATAACTGAAACTGCCTTTGATCCCCAAGCACTGTAGAGTGATAAATGGTATCTCCTCGATCTCTTAGAAGCACCGAGGTCGCGATGAACTAACGCTAGATACAATTTTTTTTGTTATACTACCAAGTAAGCGGTTACCGCAGCCTATGGACGTTTACAACACCAGACGTGTCACTCGCGTTGCTGACCCTTTAAATGTTTTAGAACGCCTTTTTTTAAAGAACCCCATGCTGTACTCTCCAGGGAAAATATCCGCAGGGAGCGCATTCCACAACCTTAGAGTGCGCGGGAGGGAATTCCTCTAAAACCGAACAGTGCGCGACCATCCTGGTTCCAAGGTGTGTGGATGAGCTCCCTGCTTATGATTCAAGTTTATTTGACATTCCAAAGTGATCCTTGTGATGAAGAACTTTTTGAGTTAGTATTCTAACATCGGTGATGGGCTTGCAACCGGTCACTTATAGAATACCAACTACTGCCAAATTTGCATATGTGCCAAATGTGATATTTGGACGTACCTTTGACTACCCCCTTAGACGTCCTCAAATAGTCTGAAGTTAGTTCTTGGTACTAAGAGATCTGATGAGATATCTGCCTGGGGATCACAGTCGTTAAGCTGTTTGATTTGATTTGACTAAACACAAAATCTGAGAAACAAATATATCACCACATTACTTTTTTATTGTATCCCGCGTTCTAAAGGAACAAAACCGACATTGTTACACCACTGAATAGGTACCTACAGGACGTGGTGGTGCAGTCTACCCACGTAAACGCAAAAAGCTTCGGTGGTGAAAACAATAAGTTACCAGCCTGTCTTTTTCTGACAAGTAGAGCTGGACAAATATGAAGCCGAAGCCGAAATTAGACCGAATTAGACAGATTAATCTGTTCCATACCTTGATGAACATAGTACTTTTTACAAATTACTTTTTAGCACCATAAAATCTGGTTTTACTTTTATCTCGTACAGCGTACTCTCGTGCAGTGGTAAAATATAAAAACTGAAAAACTGAAACAGCTTCACGACTTTGATCCCCAGGCACGGTAGATATCCTCTCAGATCTCTTAGTAACAAGTACTAACTCCAGAGAATTTGAGGATATCTAAGGGGGGTAGTCAGAGGTACGTCCAAACATTATGTTTGGCACATACCCACATTTGAAGTAGTTGGTATTCCATACGTGACAGGTTGCAAACCCATCGCCGCTGTTAGAATACTAACTGGTTTCCTCACGATGTTTTCCTTCACCGTTTAAGAGCACTGGCATTGCGCACATAAATTTTTCGATGGAAATATCCATTGGTGCATGACCGGATTCGAATATAGATATAGTGGTTACAATTTATCGAGGGCATATAGAATAGAGATAGTAAGTAAGTAGCATAGATAAAATTGATATAAAAAATATCCTTTGACGCTGCAGATCTATTTACTAATGCCCCCCTAAGGCCTAATAGAAGCAATGAAAAACGAAGTAATCAACCCCTGGGGAATTAAAGTTCTCTTATTGTGACTATAAATCGGAAGACGAAGTAGGGTAATTAATAAAGGTAGGTAAGTAAGTAAGTAAGGTAGGTAAGTAATAAAAGGCGTAGGTGCTTGTTCCAAAATAAAATCTCCGAAACAAATGCTAAATATATATTATATTATTTTACCAGCGACCCGCCCCGGCTTCGCACGGTTATTGTGGGTTATCCCTAAGAGATTATGCTTGTATTATGCATATAAACCTTCCTCTTGAATCACTCTTTCTATAAAAAAAACCGCATCAAAATCCGTTGCGAAGTTTTAAAGATTTAAGCATACATAGGGATAAAGGGACAGAGAAAGCGACTCTGTTTTATACTATGGAGTGATACACAGTTCTTATTTTCATCTCAATCCAGCCCGTGCTTTGTTGATTTTGTTGCAGTGGATAAAAGTGAGAGCACTGGTGGTCAAGCGGTAGCGGCCCCGCCTTCCGATCCTAAGGTCGTGGATTCGAATCCGGTCGTGCACCAATGAGTTTTACTGTTCAAAAATGTATGTGCACAATGCCAGTACTCTCAAACGGTGAAGGAAAACATCGTGAGGAAACCGGCATATCGTAGAACCTAAAAAGTTCTATAACATGTGTCAAGAGCTCGAAAGGAGCCTCTTGAGGCGCACTTAAAATCCTTTCAACACACTGTTTCGAAAGAAACTAGTGACACGACAAGAGAGAGAGTGTATAAAAAACAAATTAATGATATGGCCGAATCTAAGGCCGAAGAATCAGTTCAGCACTAGAGCAGAAACCGAGGGGTGCTCACGCGTTCAGACGCTCAATTAGGACCTACTTACTCTATAAGTTATTGTAATGGATTCAATCGACTTACTATTGAATCTACGTGTTACAAGTAACCGTGGCCCAAGTTTATTTGATCTGAGGACAACTACTTACAATTCTTCTTGTCGTTTTACTAATTCTTTTGAAACAGTGTGGTGAAAGGATTTAAAATGCACCTCAAAGCTCATTCGAGCACTTGACACATGTATTGGAACTTTGTAGGTTCTACGACATGCTGGTTCTCCGCGATGTTTTCATTCACCGTTTGAGAGTACTGCCATAAATTTTTCACAGGTCCCTCTGCTGGGCAAAGGCTTCCCCTCACACAGACATCGCAATCCTGGGCTACGTTCTCCCAGTTCGTCAGGAAAACATCCAGCTCGTCCCTCCATCTCCGCTTTGGACGGCCGCATCGCCTTCTCGCTGGGTCCTATCTTTGCCCTCAGCTCATCAAACATATCGCAGACTTGACCAGCCCAATGAAAAAATAACTAGAAATACTTATGTAGGCTTTGTGAAGGGCTCGTCCGGGGAAGTACTACCACCACGCCTTTTTCTGCCGCCAAGTAGGTTGCTGTTTCAATTTGAAGAGTGTGGTTTCCGGTGAAATTACAGGCACATGAGGCTTGACATTTGTATGCTTCAAGTCAATGGACGCAGGGTAGTGCATCGTAGGGCACGTTCCTATCGTCCGTGACTTTCGAGGCAAAGCTTTGTTATAGGTGATGGTTACCACTTAACATCGGATGGGCCATCTACGTGTTCCATCAGCTAAATGTATGTATTAAAATAAAATAAAAAAATCCTTTTGTAACGCCTTTGGCAACGCCGGCCGTAAGATGATGATGTCGCTTTCGGAAAACCGAGATTGCTTATTTCCGAAGCTAACAAAGTATCAAAGGGTAGTCAATGACACGATAAAAGCCTTAACGACGATACAAAAGACCTCCATTTTGTTAGAACTCGTGACTCGGCAACAAGTCAGCCATCCTTTATGGCTGTTCACATAAATTTTAAATAAGCTATTTAGTTCGAGGCCGTAATGGTGAACATTAAACTGCTCGGGATGTGTTTGTACCATTTATTTCGTAACGAAGCTAGAAGTAAAAAGACGCTAATTTTAGTAAACTTATTATATTTTGAACGGTATATTTTAGGTAATTTATTCACAATCTTATGTTGATTGCAACAAAACTTTAGTGCCCCGGACACCAAAAAAAATTAAGCACTCACTTTGACACAAAATTATTTGTTTTGAATTTGTTATAAAAACTAAAACAAAATATGTTAATCTATTACTCACCTTTTTTGACCTGGTAAGATTATTATACACCTAGCCAGGTCAAAAAAGTACGTATACCCTAAACAGCAAAACATTTGAACTGCAAATTACTTACGAAAACGAATGTTAAAAATAGCCGTCTACGTTTGAAGAACTAGGGCGAACTAATTACTTGTCTTGGCGGACATTCTCGCGACAGACGGCCCCTTACAATAGGAGCCCTCGCCACGAGAAAATAACGAGGAGAGCGGTAGTTACGTAGTACGTAGGACCGCTCGCCTATAAGCACAACACCTAACCAGCAATGTGTGTCGCGCTCATACGAATAATTTTGCACAAACTCTTATTATTTTTGATAAAACTGCTGTCTGTCACGTTACCTTAAAATTAAGCAGTAATAACTCTCGTTGTCAAATTCAGTTATGGAACAAGCAAATAACCTACCTGATGTGAAGTGGTAACCCTCACTATAATAACGTACATTGTTTATGTATAAACGTATGTATAAGCACGAGTGACGAACCATTTTTATAGCGACGTAGATGTGCGTTCTTTCGTTTTGACAAAAAGCGAGTGTTGCTACTGCATCGCATCTGCATTGCCGCTAAAAAGCAAACCCTCTGGTTGTGTACCCTGTGCTTTTACAGCCGGAACAAACGAGTTCTCTCTTTGTACAGCCTTGTAATCAAGCCGACTTAAATCTTCTAAAATGTAGCTGTTTTTAATCCGTGACTCGAAAACTAAGAAAAAGTGTCATAATAAGATTTTTTGTTCTTACCTAAAATACCTTCTACATAAACGAGACTTCCACTCACTGAGCACTCAAATCCCTGAAACTGCAATGCTTTTAGTTCTAAAATTTGGCACAGGTACTTTGCCTTTGAAGCCAAAGCTTTCAAAAAAGCGTTCAAAGCCTTTTGAGCTTTGAACTTTTCCTCAGATGTCATAGTTTTGGCTGGTTTTAGAGTCACGCTGACCAACGGCGCTGAGAGACCAATATGTATGGTCACTATAGAAGCGTTTCAGAGTGACACCGACCGCTCAGCGCTTACAACTGTCAGCGCTGAGGCATACGCGACCGTACGCGCCGCGCGTCGGCGCTGCTGAGCGCGCGGCGCCGACGCGCTACCGAGCTCAGTTATCGTTACTGTTTCACGTAAATCGCACGCGCTGACGAGTACAGACAATAGAAAAATGGGTCGCGATATTGATACCGGGCGTGTGATAGAAGAAGTTCGGCTGCGAAAATGTTCTTCCCGTAACTGGTTGAATAATGTCACAAATGCACCCACTAGTAATCTTTGAGCAATAAGTGGATGAACTTGAAATCTTTTTCTTCGTTGCTGTTGAAGTCTTCGTTTCTTTTTCCATAAAAAATACACGGCAGCAACTCGAACGCTCATGGGATTGACCATGTCTGTACTTCGCAGCGGTCAGAATAACACTGAAACGAGGTGGCGCTGACAGCTACGCGCTGATAGCTACGCGTTGATCTGCCAGCGCCGAGCGTCAGCGTGACTCTAAAGCCAGCCTTAAAATTCCAGGTCAGTCCATATTTATCCGTTCAGTCGTTATACACTTTCATAATTTTTACTATAGTACTATACCCTACTTAGGAAGTAGGATGGCGCAGTATGAAATGCACTGGTGGTCTAGCGGTTCTGGCCCCGCCTTTCGATCCTACGGTCGTGGGTTCGAAACCGGTCATGCACCAATGAGTTTTTCTGTTCAAAAATTTATGTGCACAGTGCCAGTACTCTCAAACGGTGAAAGAAAACATCGTGAGTCTATTTACGAAAAAACATTAACAAAATCTTTACAAAAAACTAAATTGTGCAATAAAACTAATCCATTCATTAGGATGGTATTGGTTCTACAACCATGTCCCAGCCACTACAGCGTCCCATAAATAGGGGCATGATTGAAAAAAGTTGCCCCTGACGCTGTATAAAAAAACCCTCACAGCTCAGTTGGCAGTAGTTCTGTCTTCGGCGCTGTAGGCCGTGGGTTCGATCCACACTGAGAACAGACATTTTTTGATGAACAAATCAAAATACGTTTGTTCTCGGTGTGGGTGTTCTTATTTTAATTCTAATTCGTGGTGGGGGAATGAGATCTGCACGGACGTCCCGCAATGGGGTGTATTGTGCATTGTCCCCCTGCTAACCTCACCCCAGCAAGCCCAACTCCTTAAAATAGCGGAGAAGGCCCTTGGGTTGGTGGCAGCAATGTTCAAGCATCCCCGGTGGTGATTTAAATGCAGATGAGAGGAAGGACCCGATCAGCTTCTGCAGTCCAGTTTTGGACCTGGCTTCGTTAGTTGCGGAGCAGTGCAGTACCACATGCTCCACCGTTTCTTTTTCCTGAATACATCCACGACATAGGTCGCTGTCTGTGGCTGTGTTTGGGTGTTATTCTATATTATAACCATTATACTTTTTTTTTTTAATACTGCTAGCTGATGGAACAAGCAGATGGCCCACCTGATGTTAAGTGGTAACCATCACCTATAACAAAGCATTGCCTCGTAAGTCACGCACGATAGGAACGTGCCCTACGATGCAGTGCCCTGCGTCCAACAACTTGAGGCATGCAGATATTAAGCCTCATGTGCCTGTAATTACACCGGCAACCACACTCTTCAAACCGAAACACAGCGTTGCTGCTTGGCGGCAGAAAAAGGCGTGGTGGTAGTATTTCCCCGGACGAGCCCTTCGCAAAGAACTCTACTACTCTTAAAATCTATCTGCTTTCCATAGTACAAGCTTTGGGGTTAGATAGCGCTGTGGAAAGTCCGCCAATATTAATTTATTTAATTTCCATTAAATGCAAAGACCCGTTAAGTTAGTATTTCAAACGTGCAAGCCCATCGCTGCTAGAATACAAATTACGAACGAGGACTGTCCTATTGCTAATGACACAGACGACCCATAGATACTGTCGGCAGCATCTTCACAAATCGCATTAGCAAGATGGCCAGGGCACTAATGTCAATACGTGAGGCAACATTGGCCGGCCTTGGGTACTCTAATACAATTTATGCTCTCAGGAACCGGCTTAGATTCAAACAGAGCGCGCATGTGCTCTGTTTAAATCTAAATCTAAAGTGCCATCTATCTATGTAAATTATTTAGAACAATCTAGACATATATGATCTTTACATATAAACGTATCCTTGTATACAATAAATAAATAAACATAAATATTGGTGGACATTCCACACAGCACTATCTCGCCCCAAACTAAGCCAAAGCTTGTGATATGGGAACCAGATAGCTGACATACTACTTATATACTTTTTTTTGTAAATATATACTTAACACCCATATAACACCCAGACAGAGAACAAACATATATGTTCATCACACAAATGTTTGTTCTCGGTGGGGATCGAACCCAAAGCCTACGGCACAGAAGGCAGAGGTAGTACCAACTGAGCTGTGAAGGGTGTCATAAATAATTTTATCTATCTATTTATCTATAGCAAGAATGCCTTCCATCATACTGTAGTGAGCTCGAATACTAAACTACAATTCTTTCTTTTTGAAAAATTTATGTGTACAAACGATTGCTCTCAACCGGTGCAAGAAAACATCGTAAGTAAATTGAATTATTCAGCGCCTCGAATATTGGTTGGTATAGCTTCTGCCAGCCAACGATCTAAATAATTTCCCAAGCACTACACTGTCTATTCGGGGAATAAAGAAGCGAAGTTCTTATAAACACACCCAGCGCTAACAAAAATAGCAAGACGCAAGCACTAGGTCTCGTGATCCCGATGAAGCGTAGAGCATTTGCAAAGTACAGTGATGTGACTTATCTTAGATAAAAGTATCTGAAATACAGATACAAGATACAAAATACCTATTTACATCTTGTATTTGAAAGACTTTTTTTATTTTGTAATTTATATTTAGATATATTTTCCTGGTATCTTAGTATTTTGAAGATACTTTGTTCCCTAAGATACTTTTACTAAAATGAACTTCGCTGCTTTTCTTTCCAATCGCAACCAATCCTACAATAAAAAAAATATTCCTAAAATATAATACCTGTTTACCTCTGACCCTGTGGAGCGACTTTTCTCCTTTGGGGGCATGATAATGAGGCCTCATCGAAGGAAGATGAGCGACAATATGTTTGAGGAATTAGTTTTACTCAAATCTCAACTAAAACATAAAAAGTCTCAATTTTAATACCTTCATATTTAGTCTTGTCACATTTGCCTGATCGATGTTTTCTCGAACAAATAAACTTAAATTCAATTAAATGTTGTTTTCTTACAAAAGTATTTTATCTTTAAAAAGTAGTTGAAAGATAGGTATTTTGTATCTAGTATTTCAGATACCTTTTTAGAAAATTATTTGTATCTGGTATCTGAAACGCTTTTTTTCAATGTATCTCGCATCTAGTATTTCAGATACTTTGTATAGGGTATCTTATACATCACTGGTAAAGTAGTAGATCAGCAATTCAAATAGCTATCTGCCTCCGCATAATGGAGCTCCGGCACTAGCACGGCGGATTGCTAAGTGGACATTCTTTCCGTTTTGTCTGAGTGTTCGAGTTTGTCAATATTTGAATTTTGCAGAAGAAGTGCTAGTCCGGAATATCTTCCATGAAGTATCGGGTTAAAAGGGCTCTTGCATCGCTAGAACTGATAGCCACTGGGGAACAAAGTTCTCGAATGGCGATCACGAACTGGAAGACGAGCATGGGGTGCCTTCTTGCCCATGAACCGACAACATTGTGAGAACCGCGAAAATTCCATGGATAGAGAGAGATAGGGCAGACCTATGTCAAGCAGTGGACTTCTTCACACTGTTGATGATAATGACGATGAGTACTGGTGATCCATCAAGAAAAAAAGTAAGTCGCAGTTGCTGCGTTATATCAAGGTTGGGAGAGATCGCTCTCAGCTATAGGGCCGCCCATTGTTTTGCCTAAATGTATGCCTTAACCCTGTATTTTGTTTCTGTGTGGTGAACAATAAAGAGTTATCTATCTATCTATATCCACAGAACAAAAATAAGGTTCTGTTTTCTGTGGTTGTATCGCATACTACTGCAGGCTGATCACAAATGATATTCGACCTTATTCTGTTGTAGTTAGGGATACGGTGCGTTAACGCGACTTACGTCAAATTCGTTTGTGATTAGGCCTCTGATGTTTTAGCTAGCTATATTAACGTATGTTGCAAAAGCATTCATGCTGAGTGGCGGGGATCCATTGTCCAAGTGGGGGGTCCATTCTTATATTTTGTGGCATAAATGATTTTGAATGATTTTATGACACTTCTCTTCTAAGCTATTCTTTGAAGCCGATGAGAAAGGTCGCCAAGGGTCTTACCGAAGGTCTTTTCAAGAAATCCCAAGGTTTTTATTACTAGTTTCCATAATAAAGATATAGTGCCCAAATCCACTCAGTTTAACCCCGAACACTGCAAGCTGCGATACAAAAAATAGGGAAAAAACTACCCAAAAACACGGTTCTGCTTTTTCCATGAGATAGTGGTAATAAAAATCTTATCAGTGTCCACTTTCCGGAACTTTCTAGAAATAATCCTTGTGGATGGCGTCCGTTATTGCGGTCGTGTTAGACTGGCGAGAGGACCTTTGTGTCAAGCAATTTACTCCATGAGAATTGAGTACCGTTCTCTTGGGTGAGTTAAATGTGACTAAATACTCATTTACAGTCTTTTTATCGGCATAAGACGTAAACAACCGTCAAGCATTTGTTATTGTTTGGATTTATAATTAGAGTTTTGAGATTTCATTCCAAAATACCGATCATATTATTACAAAATACCTATCATATTCTTTTATCACTATCTCCACTAATGTTTATGAAACTATCATGAAACGGACAGTGGCAGAATTGTGAATATAGCCACAGTAGCAAAAAAAAATTGAAGTTGAGTTTTTAGATGGCAAATTCCTACGTCACCAATCTATCAAACAGTAGCGATCAAATACCAAAGAAAAATCATGGACATAAGCTACCCTGATGCGTATCCGCGTTTACCTACTGTTTTCAAGAGCGTTATTTTTCTAGAACCCTGTTGGGATTGTTTGTTTATTAAAAAGAAGGAAAACATAATTAAAAATATTTAAATAAAACTGCAATTCGCAAATAATGTAAATGGTGGCTGCCGCACATTAATTCATGAAGCAATTAAGGACCAGCGCACACTGGCGCACGGCGCGACAGAGTATTTTAAAGTAAGAGTATAAATTTAAATTCTTGATAATCCAACTTCAGTGTATGTCTTTATCTCGCGAAAGATTTTCACATGCCGCTGTAATTTTACTTTATTTCATTTAAATGTTTAAAGTCAAAATAGAGTATAAATTTCAATGCTTTCAAAATCAGTCTTCAGTGCACGTCAACGGCTTGTGATAGACTTTCACATACCGTTGTAATATTACTTAATTTAATTTAAATAAGAATAATAAATAAAATAAATAAATAAATATTGGTGGACATTCCACACAGCACTATCTCGCCCCAAACTTAGCCAAAGCTTGTGATATGGGAACCAGATAGCTGATATAATACATTTTTTTTTTTTTGTAAATACTTACTTATAATATTATATAACACCCAGACAGAGAACAAACATCAATGTTCATCACAAAAATGTTTGTTCTCGGTGGGAATTGAACCCACGGCCTAAGGCGCAGAAGGCAGAGCTACTACCAACTGAGCTGTGAAGGCTGTCAAATAATAAATTAGGTACAGTCAATCACACTTCAGGTTAGACACCCATATACCCAAAACTATGCTATACTCAACAAGACAAGACGATAGCGCATTAGTAGGGGTAAAAGAAATAACAACATATCGGGGCGTTTGCAGCTTTCAACCACCAACAGTTCAAAGTCTAAACTTTTGAGAGCGCTGGTGTTCTAGTGGTAGCGGCTCCGCTCTCCGAGCCAAAGGTCGTGGGTTCAAACCCGGTCCACCAATTAGTTTTTATGGTCTTAAATGTATAAGCACTGTGCACATAAATTTTCGACCAGTACTCTCAAACGGTGAAGGAAAACATCGTAAGGAAACGGGCATTTCGTAGAACCTAAAAAGTTCCAAAACATGTGTCAAGTGCTCGAAAGGAGCCTCTTTGAGGCGCACTCAAAATTCTTTCATCACACTGTTTCGAAAGAACAAGTGACACAACAAGAAGAAGAAGTCTAAACTAGTCGCCTGTACATTGGTTTAGTGTGTTTAGTGTGCGCTACACGTAAAGCAAAGCGCTGCAGTCTGCATTCCTTCGTCAGCGGTTGTGGCTTTCTCGAGGTCCCGCGAATTGTCAAAGCATTCTTGTCAGAGAATTTGGAAGAGTAATTTTCTACCTAAATTAAACCGCTTGCCAGGTTGTTGACTGCATCTAATATAGAAAGAAAGAAAGAACAATATTAGAAAATAGAAAGGTTGGTAAGGGTTGATTCATTTTACGTGGGTAACAGTGCAGCAGATGTTAAGTGCGGTAACCATCACCTATAATAACAAAGCATTGCCTCGTAAATCACGCTCGATATGAACGTGCCCTACGATGCACTGTCCTGCGTCCATCAACTTATTATTATACTTTAGATAGCTATATTGTTGATAAAAGTGCGTGGCCCGATGTCCCGGTCGCTCTGCCCATCGGCAGCTAACATGTCTGCAATGTCTGTACTGTACCTACTATTGTGTGTTTTTTGTATTTTTCTCTGATTTAATATATTGTACTTATGCATTAGGTATTATTAGTTTGAGGCGTAGCGTGTGCTGTCTTATAAATTTGATTATGTTTACCTTTTTCTGTATGCCTACGCCTCACTAAACTTCAATAATATTTTATATTACATTATAAAAGGATCATTCAAAAGAACGGTAGGAACCAAGCCGTAAGTTTGTTGCCTGTTCTTCTAGGATTTGGTCGCGTGGAACTGGCACCTAGAGTCACCTAGCTTTAAGACGTTTCAAAGTGATCCTTGTGATTTTATTGAATAAATACCTTTTGACTTTGATTTTGACTTTGAGGCATACAGATGTTAAGCCTCATGTGCCTGTAATTACACCTGCAACCACTCTCTTCAAAACGAAACACAGCGTTGCTGCTTGGCGGTAGAAAAAGGCGTGGTTGTAGTACTTCCCCGGACGAGCCCTTCACAAAGAGCTCTACTACTCTTAAGTTAAGCGCGTCGGTGTGTCCATGCCTTTAAAAATGCCTTGCCTTGCCCCTAACTACTTTTATGATAGCACCCGGTAGGTATACATTATTAGTACTCCATTGTAGATGAGACTTATATCCAGCCAAGGACGTTTTACTTACCCCAGCAGAGACACAGGTTGAAAATGATAATGCTAAAACTAAATTATCTTTTTATTGGTTGAATTTATTTGCCTCAAAAAGGTGAGTTGCCCTGTCCAGGAAACCAAAGCTTTATTATATAAAATGGTAGGTTAAAACACTCTAGAGTATTCATATTATTTATATCGTAACTGTAGAAAGGGCAGGTTACATATTATAATAACTAAACCTATTATAACTACTTTTGAAATAACTACGGTCGATTCACATATGTTCATAACGCATATTGGCCGATTCAAGTACTGTTTAACATACATAATTTTAATTAAACTAAAATTAATCGCACTAACGAACGATTAATCTAATGTTTTTTTAAGATATTGGATGTTTGCACTATATTTGAAATACCTAATGGACGACTCGCCTACGGTTTATACACCCAGTTAATGTACAGCATGATAATTGGAAGCCACTTTAGTACCGTCGAGTCGGATTGGTTAGGTTATGTTGAAATATATAAATAATGCACGAGGCGAGCGAGCAAAGCGAGCGTGCCGCGGCAGCGGCCGCCGAAGTGCCAGAAATTAAGTAGGTGAAACGTCCATTATTTCAATCAACATTAGGTTACTTAATTGTAGTTGTTCAAACCGTAGGTGAATAAACCATAAGTGTATAAACCATAGGTGAATTCTCTTTTAGGGATATCGTTCATTAGTTATAACAAGGTTTTATAACGAAATTCTGTGAAACGAGTTGTAGGTTATTTAAACAGTAGGTCTTTTGGCTGTAGTTATTTCAAAAGTAGTTATAATATAATATAATAATAATAATCTCTTTATTTCAGACTACACGGGTCCATATAGTAGGTACATTACATAAAATCCAATTTAAATACTTAACTACAATAATAATTCATTAAAATAACACACAAATAAGAATAAAATTGAAATTTAATCTACAGGTACATTACAAATTACATTATTACACAAATACCTCTACAATTATTTAGAAATGTCATACTTGATATTATTATTATTAGTCAAAATATGCATAATAGGTTTAGTTATTATAATATGTAACCAAAGGGCAGTACTGGTAACTTTTTAAACATATTAGCTTGTGGCCCTTTTAAACCAAACCAAACCCAAGTAATTATATTTCCCAAATAATTTACACGCAAACATTAACAATTTATAAAGGGTTGAGTGTGAAGGCCTATGCCACTGACACTTTTATGCTGTTTTTTTTATTCTAAATTCAAAAGAAAGAAAGAGAAACAATTTGACCCAATTTCAAATTGTTCCTCTTTCTTTCTTTTGTCGTGTCACTAGTTTCTTTTGAAACAGTGTGATGAAAGGATTTTAAGTGCGCCTCAAGAAACTCCTTTCGAGCAGCAGGTATTGACACATGTTATAGAACTTTTTAGGTTCTACGACATGCCGGTTTCCTCACGATGTTTTCCTTCACCGTTGAGAGTACTGGCATTGTGCGAATACATTTTAAACAGAAAACTCATTGGTGCACTAAGGTCGTGGGTTTCGAACCCACGACCTTAGGATCGGAAGGCGGGGCCGCTACCACTAGACCACCAGTGTTCTCCTCTTATTTTTGCTGAAACTTAGTATTGTTATTCTCCAAAACTCTGTTGTTTGTTATTTTTCATCAATAGGCACGATAGATATCCCTTCAGATCTTTCAGCTTAGAGATTTTATATCTTCAAAAATTTTAAAATATGCAAGCGAAAAGAAGTTATTTTACGGATTTCCAACTTATTTGACAGCCTTCACAGCTCAGTTGGTAGTAGCTCTGCCTTCTGCGCCGTAGGCCGTGGGTTCGATCCCCACCGAGAACAAATATTTGTGTGATGAACATAGATGTTTGTTCTCTGTCTTGGTGTTATATAATATGATAAGTATATATTTACAAAAAAAAAGTATATAAGTAGTATATCAGCTTTCTGGTTCCATAACACAAGCTTTGGCTTAGTTTGGGGCGAGATAGTGCTGTGTGGAATGTCCACCAATATTTATTTTATTTTTATTTATTTTATTTATTATTTGTCGCTTAATAAAATAATAAAAAGCTGTACCATCTCCAACCCTTTAACACGACAACATCCCGTTTTCCTAAAGGGATGTTACGGCATCACGGGTTGACATGAAATTTGGAACATACAAATTTTGTCACCTGAAATAACATATAGGTTAATTTACCGGTAGGTATCGCACATGCGAACCGTGCAAAGCCGCGGGCAGTTGCTTGTATACACGGATATGCATTATACTGCGTTTACATTTAGACATTCGCGCTGCCATTCGCGTGGGCGGAAATGTTGCCGTCCATATGTCTGCGGCAGCGTCGCCGGCAATGTGTGTTCACGCAACACGGACAACGCGAGCGGCAACGCGAGTGGACATGGAAGTGGCCTGTTTACATTCTCGCATTGCCCAAGTCCCTTCCCATGTCTCTGCACATTTCCACGGACATGAGCTGAGTGTAAACGGGGTATAGGCGCACTGTGAGGCGTGAATAGTAGTAGTAGTGGCTGAGTGTAACTTGATCTATATCCGTGTGTGTACTATAATAAATGTTATACTGACTGAGCCAAGGGGTATCGGAATACATTCTTACCTCAAGGAATCTTTCATATTCAGAGTGAAGCTTTGAACTTTCGTACTGTTATCTTATCTGTGGTACCTACAAAATTGGAAATAATTTGCAAAACTTTTCTAATTCCTATAAATATATTTTACGGAGGAAATTAGAAGAGTTCGTTAGATAGAAAGCTCATTAAAATTATATTCGATAACTTTTCCTGATGGCTCATTGAATCCTGTAGGTTAATTTTCTTCCTATATGAGATGTTCAATTTGGTCCTCATATTTTGAATTTCATGGTCTGACATCGCGCGAAGTCGTAGAGAGGGCTCGGAATCATTCTTCCTGGAAATGTATAGGGGAGGCCTATGTCCAGCAGTAGACTTCTGCAGGCTATGATAATGATAATGATGATGAACATTGACTTTGGTGGCAGCTAGGAGGCAATGTACCGCGTAGTTGCCGCCCAACGCTTCACTAGCGCATTTGTTACCTTTTTTTAACCTTATTACCCTTTATTGTTCATATTTTTAGTTTGTACCCTAACTAAAAATATGAACCTTTAACTATAAAAATGAGTTTTTATACAAATAGCTCATGAATAAAAAAAAATAGATTATAATATAAAAAATTAAGCTTAGTTAGGATTTATAAAGTGTGCATGTCCCATAAATAATTATATTGTCATAAAACCTTTTTAGAGGCGCCTCAGCCTGTAAAGTTGTAGTTAAGAGTTTTAAACTTTTTCAAACTAAATAAAGAACTTTTAAAACCCTTTATTGGGTTCTTTTATGTTTTCTACCCCGTTTCCGGTATTTTTCCTGCATAAAAAGTAATCTAGGTTCTAATCCAGGCTACGAAATATATTTAATTAAAGTTTGATCCCGACTGGGTCTGTGGTTAGGGCGTGATTGAGTGACAAAAATTCGAGCAAGCCGTAGCGACAGCAATGTTAGTAAAATGGAATGTTGCTTGTTGACTAAACAAATCTCACCGCTATTCTTATTGCTGTTTGTCGTGCAAGACCTGTCGTGCTGTCAAAAAAAAAGCATTATTTTTGGTACATCGATTTCCCGACAGAGGCTCAGTCAATGTACTGGCAAAAGCTCAGACAAAATATCTCAATTTGATATTTAATATTTATTCCTCCAAGTGTAAAAGTCTAATCAATAATCAACGACTTCTTCTTCTTCTCATCGTTTATGGCACCTGTCCGAAATTCAACAGACAATTTTGCCAGTGTTAAGTGATACAGATTAAATACTTTATAGTCAAGTCAGTCCATAGTCAAGTATGCCGTCGGTCAAATCGGGATATCTCATAATACACTTTCATTCCAAATCCTTACACTTTGTGCTAAGACCTCAAGTAATGTTGGTTAAAATACCACTGAAATTACACAGCACCACTCAAAATAACAATTAAAATGAAAAAGCTATGTTGCTTCCCAAAATGACAGAAAACGAATCCAATCGACGACTTATTTAACTGCTACTATGGTCGGTACGACTGGTTTCTTTAGCGACATTCGCCAAAGTAGCTACCAAAATGTTATCAGCACTAGTTATAACCCCGCCAGCAGGTTATCAGTACGTATAAATTGTATCTATAAAATAAATATTGGCGGACCTCAGAATAACAGAAATTTCACATAGCGCCATCTTTGATTCGATAAAATCTATGTATTATATCGAATCAAATACTTTACTTCACAATCGTTTGTTTCAATCTCAATGTAATTGCAGTACAGTTTTTTATTATTGTAAACACTAACAAAAAAAGTGTACGCTTTTTTGTCATCATTACCATTTGAGGAGAAAAACCAAATAGGTAGTGCAACTTCAACATTCGGCAACAAGCACTGTTTTAATGAAAACTGAAGCAAACTTTATTACACAACTCAGTCGGAAACGCGAACTAAATGTTACAAAATACAGCTCTGCTGGAAAGCTATTATTGAAATAGTGGAAACAATGTTACTATGCTACGATGCAATGCTTTGTTATAGGTGATGGTTAGCACTTAACATTAGGTGGTCATGCTTGTTCCACTAGCTAGTTATATAAAAAATAAAAACTTAACGGAGTGCGGATTTTAGCGGCTTTTCAAAAGTGGTCATATACTTTTTACGAGGCAACTGTACACAGGTACAATCAGGCACACATACAGGTTTCAAACGCTTCTAGTGCCATGTTGAACCTATTTTCTTATTCTTCTACCTCTTATTACCACCAGTTGTTTGGTAATTTTACTAGTTTATGAGCTATATAGTTTTTACGTCCTACACAGTTAACTCAAGGTTGACCCTTACTAAGCTTCAGAATGTGAGTTTTACTCACTGATATGTGAGTATGAACCCATTTCTGTACCCTAAGTCTGAGTTTTGTTTTTCGTATGTTGTTTTTTTATATGCAACTAACTAATAGAACAAGCAGATGGCCCACCTGATATTAAGCGGTAACCATCATCTATAACAAAGCATTGCCTCGCAAGTCACGCACGATAGGAACGTGCCCTACGATGCACTGCCCTGCGTCCATCAACTTAAGGCATACAGATGTTAAGCCTCATGTGCCTATAATTATACCGGCAGCCACACTCTTCAACCCGAAACACAGCGTTGCTGCTTGGCGGCAGAAAAAGGCATGGTGGTAGTACTTCCCCGTACGAGCCCTTCACAAAGAGCTCTACTACACTTTCTTAGTTTTTCGTAACTTATAGAGGCTTTTTTTATAGAGACTCGAGACTTTTCGACAAACCCGCTAGGTGCGCTTATCGTGTCTCAATACAACAACCTCTGGATTAAAGAAAACCGTATTTGAGCTTTACTTGCACGTAAATGCCTCAGTTGACCAATTTAATCTAATCTAAATGGCAGATACACAGATAACTCTTTATTACACAGAAACGTAATTTTTAATATTTGTCAAAACAATATCGCTGACTTTTAAGCAGGAACACTTGTATCGATCAAAATGAAATGTTTACTAAACTGTGTGCAATGTGATTGCACACAAAATGGTTGATTGCGATTTATCGAAAATGATTATAGTGATTTTATATCTTTCAACAAGTTAAAACGTGCGAGCGAGAGGTACATTAGCTCTTGTCTTGGCCTTAACTTAAAAGAGGATACATATGTGCCAGTTTTAATAAGTGCGCGTTGCCTTTGCCTGTTTTTTGGTTGAGCTACATGGCCTTCCCAGTGCCATTGCCCAACCGATGAATATGGCTTGTCCATTGCCATTTTAACATGTTTAAGCTCCGATCTTTGCGACCTTGGTACTAATAATATCAAGCTCTTAAAGAGGTCTCCCGTTCAAACACCAAAATAATTAATGGATCTTTATTAATTTATGCTTAATCACGTTTCGCTATTCGCGATGTTGGCAATATTGTAATTATTGTTTTCCGAGAAACCTTTAGCCTAACGACTACCGTTGCTAAAATACAGTTGACGGCCGTCATATAGCGGTGACATTTGCGTAACATTACTTTATTCATTCTTTAATCATTATCCCTACCACTTTCTGAGATAAAATAAGCTTAAAAAAATATATATTCTTCACACAAGCGTGGTGTTTTCAACAACATAAGACTACAAATAAGAATAAAAAAACAGCTTTTCACTTAAAATCTTTTCATCACACTATTTTGAAACAACTAGTGACACGACAAGAAGAAGAAGTGTGGTTAAAACTTAAATTTATTTATTTATTTTATTTATTTATTTATTACATAAATGATAGTAGGCTTACAGTGTGTAGACCAAAATGCTTACTATCTTAATTTTAAACTTAAAAATATGGTTAAACAATCACAGATAACATAAATTATATCGACATGTTGGACCTCGTGTATGAATGCGTTTATAAGAGTAAGTGCTCTGAGAGTTGGCGCGTTATTTGCGTGGTGAGTTCGTGGTGTGTGGCAAGCGAATAGTTGATGTTGTCGGCGGCCGCAACGCACATAGTTGTTAGGGACATATATTGGCATCATGCTTAGTATGGTTGGATTATTGACTTTGTTTCTCAAAATAAGACAGTAGTGTATAGCTAGCTGTAGTTTACGCCTTAGTTCGAGCGAATCCATGCCGACCATACCTGCAACAAATAAAGATGGAAAGAGGTACGGGTAGTACCCATACATTCTCTTATACACGTTAAATAACATTGTAAAGTAGGATATACATATTATGAATACATTAATAATAATTGATACTTATTGCTGTTTCTAGTTTTAGGGAAATTTAAAATTAATGCTTGCAACACTATACAATTGTCATATTCACATATTTGTTTACGAATCTAGATCTAAGAATTAATATTATTGTAACAATTATTTTTTTCTTATTCGATTGTAATCTGTTTTGTGAATAAATAAATAAATAAGTAGGTTTAAAATATCAGCTCATTCTTTGGCAGATTACAGCAATTCGGCAAACGGCACTGCCAGTGATCAGAGATACGGTTTGGCAGGTAATGAAGTTTGGATCAAAGTTAGGGCATCTCATAGAATTTTTTTTTATTCTACTGCTGACGTTAAGTTGTAACCACAACCTATAACAAAGCAATGCCTCATAATTTACTTACGATTTTATACAATATGAACGCTCTCTATGATGCACTGTGCGTCCATCAACTTGAGGCATACAGATGTTAAGCCTCATGTGGCTCATTCGCCAACTAAGATCATCCTCACAATAAATCCACACGTGATATAAAACTGGCTAAGTGTGGGCTGGTCATCGCTTGTCATGTATAAGTTATAAGTTCCCATATTACAAGCTTTGGTTAGTTTGAGGCTGGATGTACGGAGAGGAAAGTTCGTCAATATTTATTTATTTATTTAATATAACTATATAAAAAATACAACCCTCACAGTGACATAGAATGTTTATTGCAACGTCTTATCACATTCACACTCACCCCTACCCGATCTTTATTATAACAACCTATCAAACTAACTACCTACCTACACACAATGACACACTACACTACACATTCATAACTTATCACGTTTTACACACTAGCACTTGTTTTTTTTCGATTAACTTTAACTTCAACTTAGATTTTTTGTTTTATTTGTTGATTTTCACTTTATTATTTTGGTTTGTAATCTCAGTATCATCTACCTACCTTCTTACTTTGCTTATAAAATGTAGATTCAATTTGGTTAGTGCACAGTGTACATCTAATAGATTAAAATAGACAATAATAAAATTGTAAATCTGAAAAAAAATTAAAAAAAAATGAAAGCCACTTAACGCGATCGCATGGTTGAATAAAAATGTTCCCCTAACAGGGGGTTAAGGAACAAAACGCCATAAACCCCTATATGGGGTAATTTTAACAACGCGGTTGTACATTAATATTTTACTACCCATAACTTGAGGGTATTATAACACCACTTTGGTGTATTGGAAAAATCAAAAAGGCTTTTACCAAGAAATACGCGCAACTATAGTCAATTGTTAGCAAAGAGCTTACATATTTATATGGTATTGAAACTTCAGAAAATATTTACTAGCTAACTAGCTGATGGAATAAGCAGATGGCCCCACCTGATGTTACCATCATCTATAACAAAGCATTGCCTCGTAAGTCACGCACGATAGGAACGTGCCCTACGAAGCACTGGCCTGCGTCCATCAACTTGAGGCATACAGATGGTAAGCCTCATGTGCTTGTAATTACACCGGCAACCACACTCTTCAAACCGAAACACAGCAACGTTACGTGGCGGCAGAAAAAGGCATGGTAGTAGTACTTCCCCCGACGAGCCTTTCAAAACAGAGCTCTACTACTCTTAAAAGTTAAGCAAGTTTTAAGACGTTTTAAAGTGATCCTTGTGATCCAACTGAATACATACCTTTTGACTTTGAATTTGAGGTCGGAATCGTTCTTCCTGGAAATCTTTGTCCAGCAGTGGACTTCTTCAGGCCTATGATGATGAATTCATGTAAATGCTATGAGTAATTGAGGTGGTAATTGAGCAACCTAGCCTGAAACTCTATGAAACTAAATTATTGCGAACACGAGAGCATAAAGCAAGTTATACAACGTTACCAAGACGTTTCACCTCTACCTTTTATCATAACTCACAATAAACGAATAGAAAAGCAACTCATTTTTCAATAAGGAGGTTGCTCTAATAACCACGTGGCCACACTAATACTGAACGCATGGAGTTCAATGAACAAGCACAATAAAAACATTGAACAGAAATGAACTCCACCGTATATGCCAAAGCGGACGCAGTTTGGTCGCTAACATATGATAGGGTACTTCTCACTAGAAAATTTCAAAATATTAATAATAAATAAATAAATATTGGTGGACTATCCACACAGCACTATCTAGCACCAAACTAAGCCAAAGCTTGTAATACGGATACCAGATAGCTGATATACATATAATATATACAACGTGTTGATGAAGTTATGTAGGGAAACAAAGAGCGTGTATTTAGACCAAGCACTGGAATACTTTGACGTGTGCAACGGTTGAATACATCGTTTTCGAAATTCCCATAGAAAAGTAAAATTAATATTTTCTCAGAAATTTGCAACAGCCCTGTCTGTGTACGTGTCAAGGTCACACGCACGCGCGCTTCTATCTAGGAAAGAGAAAAACAACGATAACCTACGAGATAATTTGAAATACTTACCTTTCGGTAGGTAGGTAGGTACGCTGCCAATCCCCTGACACGATATTTTTACTGGTTCCTATGGATTTTGTCATTATTTACTGGCTATAATAACACTGGATAAAACTGGATTTTGGTAAGTTTCCGAGATTTCGCACGACACAGGCTTCAAACTTCACACTAAACCATTACCTCGTAGGCACTGCTCATACACACACTGACTGACGACGGCTTTTTACATAACAATCACCATTTTATCACGTTTGATGACATTTTCTCAACAAAACAATGTACAACAACGCATGTAAACACAAACAGGGTGACCATCTCAAAAGTGGCGGTTCTACCACACACCTGCCAAAAAATCTGTCAAAATCTACCAAGCTTGACGATAAAAATACCAAAAATATGACTTCATACCATCTCCTTCGTGGCTACGGAATAAATTAAATACCTACATTACATTCAGTTACTATCTTTTGATCGTTTGTAACGGTTTGCAGTTATCTAAAACGAGATAGAAGTTGTTTAGAAACCAAATCAATAAAGGTAAAAAAGAATAAGAAGTTTCCAGTTCGGTAAAAAATAAATAAATTATAAATATTATTTCATTAAAAATTCAAACTAATAAGATTTTTCTTGAAATATTTAAAATCTGCCAAATGGCAGAAATCTGCCACAAATGGTAACACTGATCGGCGGCCGTCGGCCGTCCTGATTGGATATGCGTTTTTTAATGCAACCAATGACAGACAGGTTAGTCAAAGATTAAATAGGACAGACTAGACACTTCCCAAAATTGCAGTTGAATAATTTTGTCGTGTCAATGAACCATGGTGGTAAAGTAACATGTTACAATTTAAAGAACTATGAATATCATAAACATTGGTTTACGACATCTAGTAATTAAACAAAAATAAATATTCTATTAAATATTGAGTACGTAGCCACGTAGGTACCTAGTTACTGAATAGGTATTAGTACCAAAGATCTCAGAGAATGTTTACCGTGACTAGGGATTACAGTCGCGAAAATATTTCTTTTACATACCAAGATCTTTAAAAACAGCAACATCATTATTAGGTAGGCACATTACTAGGTAATTGGTGGCAGTTCTGTTACCTATTTTATCTAAGGTTAACAACTAGAGGTCAAAGAACAGCTGTAAATAGGGCTGCCTCATGATGCGTTTAGATGCATTTTAGATAAAAGTTTAAGAGGCATTTCATGAATGAAAAACTTTGAAATTTTAAAAGTCGTAGAACAAAAGTTGTTCGTTATGACCGGTAGAATATCCTGCTTTCGGATCCCTACAATTCTTAATAAACACGTTGTATATACAACGTGTTGATGAAGTTATGTAGGGAAACAAAGAGCGTGTATTTAGACCAAGCACTGGAATACTTTGACGTGTGCAACGGTTGGATACATCGTTTTCGAAATTCCCATAGAAAAGTAAAATTAATATTTTCTCAGAAATTTGCAACAGCCCTGTCTGTGTACGTGTCAAGGTCACACGCACGCGCGCTTCTATCTAGGAAAGAGAAAAACAACGATAACCTACGAGATAATTTGAAATACTTACCTTTCGGTAGGTAGGTAGGTACGCCGCCAATCCCCTGACACGATATTTTTACTGGTTCCTATGGATTTTGTCATTATTTACTGGCTATAATAACACTGGATAAAACTGGATTTTGGTAAGTTTGCGAGATTTCGCACGACACAGGCTTCAAACTTCACACTAAACCATTACCTCGTAGGCACTGCTCATACATACACTGACTGACGACGGCTTTTACCATAGCAATCACCATTTTATCACGTTTGATGACATTTTCTCAACAAAACAATGTACAACAACGCATGTAAACACAAACAGGGTGACCATCTCAAAAGTGGCGGTTCTACCACACACCTGCCAAAAAATCTGTCAAAATCTACCAAGCTTGACGATAAAAATACCAAAAATATGACTTCATACCATCTCCTTCGTGGCTACGGAATAAATTAAATACCTACATTACATTTAGTTACTATCTTTTGATCGTTTGTAACGGTTTGCAGTTATCTAAAACGAGATAAAAGTTGTTTAGAAACCAAATCAATAAAGGTAAAAAAGAATAAGAAGTTTCCAGTTCGGTAAAAAATAAATAAATTATAAATATCAAACAATTAAAAATTAAATTAAATTAAATATTCATTAAAAATTCAAACTAATAAGATTTTTCTTGAAATATTTAAAATCTGCCAAATGGCAGAAATCTGCCACAAATGGTAACACTGATCGCCGGCCGTCAGCCGTCCTGATTGGATATACGTTTTTAAATGCAACCAATGACAGACAGGTACGTCAAAGATTAAATAGGACAGACTAGACACTTCCCAAAATTGCAGTTGAATAATTTTGTCGTGTCAATGAACCATGGTGGTAAAGTAACATGTTACAATTAAAAGAACTATGAATATCATAAACATTGCTTTACGACATCTAGTAATCAAACAAAAATAAATATTCTATTAAATATTGAGTACGTAGCCACGTAGGTACCTAGTTACTGAATAGGTATTAGTACCAAAGATCTCAGAGAATGTTTACCGTGACTAGGGATTACAGTCGCGAAAATATTTCTTTTACATACCAAGATCTTTAAAAACAGCAACATCATTATTAGGTAGGCACATTACTAGGTAATTGGTGGCAGTTCTGTTACCTATTTTATCTAAGTTCACAACTAGAGGTCAAAGAACAGCTGTAAATAGGGCTGCCTCATGATGCGTTTAGATTCATTTTAGATAAAAGTTTAAGAGGCATTTCATGAATGAAAATCATTGAAATTTTAAAAGTCGTAGAACAAAAGTTGTTCGTTATGACCGGTAGAATATCCTGCTTTCGGATCCCTACAACTCTTAATAAACACGTTGTATATAGACATATAATATACTTTTTTTGTAAATACATACTTATAATATTATATAACACCCAGACAGAGAACAAACATCTATGTTCATCACACAAATGTTTGTTCTCGGTGGGAATCGAACCGACGGCCTGCGAGGCAGAGCTACTACCAACTGAGCTGTGAAGGCTGTCAAATATTTGAATATTTGAAAATGTTATAATGTGCATGTAGTTATAAAAAATCGCAAACAATCAAATTTTAAAGAATAACATTGGTTAACAACACAAAAGTTCAGCAAAAATATCTAAACCAGTTTTCGTTTATAACTGGTACTGATACAACATAGTGACACTGATATTATTTCCATAAAAAAATCCACTGACTCCAAAAATAACTGTTGAAAAGTCTTAAACCTGAGTTTCACTTCTACGTAAACATCAATTTACTACTTCACCGAGAACTTCCTAACAAGACACTTTCCACGCCGCAAACATCCTTTTGTCTTACCCTCAAGTGTCTGCAAGTTTAACTCGCATCTCTCCCACTGAGATAAGGTTGAAAGTCGTTTGTCAAACTTGTATCTGCTTGAAGTTGTGAAGGATGCTTGCGGCTCGAGCTGTTGGATAGTGCATAAGCTTCATTAACTATGCTTACTCGCCTATTTAAGCGGGAAAATTGTTTCTTAAACATCTTATGATATGAGAAAACCATTATCTTTTTGGTTCCTTTGGGAAACCTTGTCTCTTAAGGGGCTGACAACTATCAAACAACTTCTCGCTTTTTCGAAAATGAGTTTAGTGATTTTATATCTTTTAACATGTCGAAATGTGCGAGCGAGAGTCACATTAGCTCTTTTCTTCGCCTTAAAATACTCGTAATGTTATTCTCCAAAATTTGGTTGTTTGCGATTTTTTATAACTACCTTCAGTAATTTTATATCTTCAAAATGATGAAATGTGCGGGCTAGAAGTTGTTTGACGGTTTTCAGCCTCATAACTTAGTCAATAAGTCCAGTCAATATTCTATCTAAAAACTAAAACGCACGCCATAACTAAATACAGTAAAGCTATTTTGAATTTAAACAATTTTATTGTCAAAGTCTAACCGGCAAAGGCCGGTTCCTGAAAGCTCGATCAAAACTAATCGGACATCAAGTCACTTGCTGTCTCTATCTAATTCGATGCAATAGCTGAAATGGTACACCCGTGCGAAGCTGGGACAAGCCGCTAGTATAATATTGAAGCTCCAGTGTGGTGCTAATCGAATTTAGTGAGGCGTAGGCACAGAAATGTAAATACATCTTATTCTCTGTTCCGTGGGCGTAGCCATAACAGAAAAAGGTAGATAAATAATAATATAATATTGGTGGACTTTCCAAACAGCACTATTTAGCCCCAAACTAAATCAAAGCTTGTAATATGGGAACCAGATAGCTGATATAATACTTTTTTGTAAATGCATACACCATATAATAACACCCAGACAGAGAACAAACATGAAGGATAAGCTCGCTCCATCTGCCATCTGCCATTTATGAAAAATACATTCGTTTAAAAAATGCCGACGCAAATCTAAGGGCTATATTTCACCAGGACACCATGGCGGCGCAACCAGTCGCCGCTACCAACAAAATGTATACAGCTCTATAGAGAGTTACTCACCTGGTGTCCATTTGGTTGCGCAACCAATTTGGCGGCCCCACCAACTCGGACGCGTGCACAGAATGTTACTGGTTGCGCCGCCACGCTGGTCGCGCCACCACTAACTACTATAGCGTTGTATGGTGTCTCACTCACTCGGCCGCCAGTGAACTCTCTTTTCCTACGTACATACAGCAGTAGTGCTATCTCTTCGAGGTCCATTTTGATACTGTCCAGTGTGGTGTGGCGACTCTGGTGTCTGTATGGTGTCTAGTTTGGTAGCTTACGGACACCATGGCGGCGCAACTGGTTGCGCCGCCATGGTGTCCTGGTGAAATATAGTCCTAACGCTATGTTAATCACACAAATGTTTGTTCTCAGTGGGGATCGAACCCACGGCCTACGGCGCAGAAGGCAGAGTTACTACCAACTGAGCTGTGAAGGCTGTCAAGATAGAACGTCATTATTCGGAACCACGCCGGAAATCACAGCCATTGTAAAATGCAAATGAATTCAGTTGGAGTGCGACCTCATTTAACTGGAAATAGGCTCGTTCCGCGGCAACAATCGAATCGTCACCCATTGTTACTGAAACAACACCAAACAACGCGAAATTGACGGCTTGATTTTTCATGTGTATTTTTTATAACACGCTTTTTTGCAGCACAGCAGCGCAAGTACCGATCTTTTTACGAACTATGCGATCGTCAAATTTGACATTTCTATTCGTGAAAACGGGTTTTAGCGATTTTTTGGCGATTTTGACGAAAGTCGTGATATTCGATTTTAGCGAATTCGCTAAAATTCGAGTACCTATGGTAGTTTACTTTTAGTGGTACTTTTGATTTCACGATCGTGTTGTCAAATTCGAATTAGACGAATCATTTTCAAGAATCCATAGACATCTGTGTTCAAAACCGAAAGTTTCCGAGTTGCCATTTTACAATTATCGCGAAAATTGACCATCGTATGCGATCGTCAAAAGATAGCGACCCCGAGTTCCGTACTCGCACAATTCGTGAAAATATCACGAATTTGACGATCGCTAAATTTAGCGAATTGAGTTCCGTACTTGCACTGCTGGTTTAGTATGAGTAGCTCCGCCTTTTGATCGTAAGCAAGCGCGGATCCACCATTGTGGGCACGATGGGCATGCCCACAACCTAATAGACTTGTAACGACGTCACACGCAGTGCTCGCCCCAAGGCTTTGCCCACGTGGAACTATACACTGTACAAGATCAGGGTCAGGGCGTCATACATTTTGTAAACATCTCCTTTGTAAGAATGCACTATAACGATCATGAGCGAGTTCATGCATTGGCCGACTTGCACTTGGCTATTTTCGGGGGGCTGTGACCACGACATATTTTGAGCGCTGGATCCGCGCCTGATCGTAAGGTCGTGGGATCGAATCCAATCGTGCACCAATGAATTTTTCTATTCGAAAGAGGCTCCTTTCGAGCATTTGAGACATTTTTACCTCTGACATCCTTAGAAATTCTCTACCGTGGCTGGGGATCAAAGTCGTGAAGCTGTTTCGTTTTTATTTCTCTCTTTTGTCACTTCTTCCGCTTCATGTTATACTGTTATTAATAAACTGAATTTGAAGTCAAATTTGACTTTTAAAAAACCAGAAACAAATTCACTACTTTGATCTCCAGCCACTGTTGATCTCAGATCTTGTAATTAACTAATTACTAGCTCAAGATTCTTCTAAAGGATGTGTAAGCTAGATTTATCCAAATTTTACATCTGGCATTACCCACATTTCTCATTGCGCACATTGCGTATTTTTTGTACGTTATATTATTTTTACAAGGTAAATACCTTACCTACCTATCTAACACACTATCTACATATACTATTTTCGTACATAAGCAAACTTTTTCGTAGGAAAACTTATTTGGATCATTTTTTTTTCTAAACTACTTGGCACAGAACTTGGTTGATTGCGATTTTTAATAAATAATCAGTGATTTTACATTTTTCAAAATATTGAAATGTGCGAGATAGTGGTGCATTAATACATTGCTTGAAAAATACGTTAGATTAGCGGGCATTTTTTTAAATAATGTAATTTTCATACAGTTTTATATTTCCGCAGGCGTGAACGCAAACTGAAATGAGTTCTTCTCTCACCCGTGCTTGAGTTTACAGCCCACACGTGCTTAGACAATTGCACGTCGGAGGCAGCGCTCAAGGCGGTACATGTCACTTCGCCTCACTCGCGTTGGCATTTCCACTCGCCAAAACACTCACGCGGGTGCCGCTAGGGTACTAGGGTACGCACTAGGGTGAATATAATTCACGGAATACTTATTTTTATACATATTTTTGATGGAACAAAAATGAGGCTTATCTGATGCTTAGTGGTAACCATCACCTATAACAAAGCATTGCCTCGAAAGGCACGCACTATAGAAACGTGTCCTACAATACACTACCCTGCGTTTATCAACTTGAGGCATATAGATGTTAATGTGTTTGTAATTTCACCAATAGCACACAGTTTGGGCGGCCAATATATGCATATCTGAAGTTAGCCATTGGATAGAGCGGCAGACAATTTACGACCTTATGCAGGGACACAAAACCATATTTTCAGTCCCACTAACTTCATGTATGCGTAAATCGGCCAACCGTAATGTAAAATAGAGAGTTTTTTATTGAGTTTTACTTTTGCATGGAAAAATAAAATTCATAAATTTGAAATACGCAACTCTTTTTTTGAGAGTTCCTCTTGTCGGTTTATTGGTGCAGCTTCATTTTAAACATTTAAACGTAGGTCACGTTACAATGTTTAAAATAGAGCTGCTCTACGACATTACAATTTTATTGTGAACGTTCTCTCGAAGAAAACTCTTTTCAGGGCAAAGCTCGCTTAAATAAAGAACTTTTACCAGGCAAATACATATTATTATATTCATATCTACGCGAATGTCTATCAATCTATGCCACGATTTAAAATTGTGATGTTTTTAATTCGTATTTTTAATGTAAAGCGTTTGTCAAAATCGCCATCAAAACGGCCTTGAAACCTTAGAAAATGGCAAGACACTTACGGCTTGGTTCGTAGCGTTTTTTTATAAAACTAGTCTTCATTAAATAATGTCCCAACCATCTTATCATTCTCTTTTCATATGGACCGCAACTGTCGGTTAGGTTCAGCCATCAAATTCACGACCACAAACGAGGGTATAGCAATTCCGGCTAGGCAAAAATGTCTCGTGTGCAATGGACAGGGCAAATGAAACGAGCTGTGGTCTTGTCGACAATACTCGAGCTGTAACACCTTTACAACATACGGTGCTAAGAACCAAACTTGTACAAACTTAGTTCCAAAAAAATATTTTTTTATCCAACTTGCTGATAAAACAAGCCAATGGCCCACCTGATATTAATTGGTCACCTTATTCTATAACAAAGCACTGCCCCGTAAGTCAAGCTCGATATGTACTTTCCTTACGATGCACTGCCCTGCACCTATCAATTTGAGGCATACAGATGTTGAGCCTCATGTCACCGGCAACCACACTCTTCAATCTTAAGCACAGCAACGCTGCTTGGCGGCAGAAAAGGCATGGTGGTAGTACTTCCCCGGACGAGCCCTTCACTAAGAGCTCTACTGCTCTTTAAAAGAAAATGTACGCCTAAACCAAGTTTTATTTTATTTATTTTGAGATAACTTACAATTATGTATATTGTTAGTTAGGTATATTTTTTATCTAACATATGAAATTGGCGTTTTGTCGAACTGGCCACTTTGATCTAAAATATATGGCGTTAGGTTAGGAATTCCAAATTCAAATTGATTTTAAATTTAGGCTTGTGTATTTGAGTTTCGAATTTCGTGATTCATTTGTTTTCACGCCATTCGATTTTTCTTTAACAGCGTTCTGTTCACAATATGAATAAATTCAAATATAATTTTATGTGCCTACTTAGGTACAATTCTGACCTTAAGTGCAATGTATAAAGTGCCTAAAACTTTTTATAATTTTAATTTAATATTCCAAAAAAGTGTCGTATCGTGTCGGATCTTATTAATAGTCTCATTTCTGTAACATGAGGTTAATGTGGCCAAAATATGCGATTACATTGTAGTAGGTTGAAAATATTCGTGATGGCATAGCCACACTCTGTTATTTGATATTTTGAGTACTGGTGGTGAAAAGATAATGGTTTTGCTGTAAGTAATAACATTTATGAACTAATTTATTCGCGGGAAAATAATTAAGCTCCGTTGGAAGTATCTCTTTTGCGCTGTAGGTTGTGGGTTTGATCCCGACCGAGGACATTTGTGCGATTTACTTCGTCTCACGAAACATATACGTAAAAACATAGATTAACTAAATTAAATAAATAGACCATCCTACTAATATTATAAACGCGAAAGTTTGTCAGTATGGATGGATGTTTATTACTCTTTCGCGTAAAAATTATTGAATGGATTTTAATAAAACTTTACAATAATATAGCTTATACATCAGAATAACACATAGGCTACAATTTATAAAGATATTGTGTGACTAATCCAGCGCAGACGAAGTCGCGGGCACCAGCTTGTAGAAATTAATTTATTGCACCCACAACCTAAAGATTTATTAAAGCAGCCTTTCTTCTACAGCACTTGATATTATTTTGTACAAGCTGGTGCCAGCGACATCGTCTGCGCACATTTCGGACAATTCACACAATAACTATCATCACTACATAGTATAAAACAAAGTCGCTTTCTCTGTCCCTATATCCCTATGTGTGCTTAAATCTTTAAAACTACGAAACGGATTTTGATGCGGTTTTTTTTATAGAAAGAGTGATTCAAGAGGAAGGTTTATATGCATAATACAAGCATAATCTCTTAGGGATAATCCACAATAACCGTGCGAAGCCGGGGCGGGTCGCTAGTATCTTTATAAATTGTAGCCTATGTGTTATTCTGATGTATAAGCTATGTTATTGTAAAGTTTCAATAAATTCCATTCAGTATTTTTTACGTGAAAGAGTAACAAACATCCATCCATCCATCCATCCATCCATACTTACAAACTTTCGCGTTTATAATATTAGTAGGATATGACATACATAAAAGTAAATCCATGATAAATTGAAGAATTTGTTTGTATAGGTTTGTAAATTGCAAACTGTTATTATAAAGTGTGTATAAGTTTATAAAATATTCATAGCACGTTTCAGGGACTCTTCATTATGTTTCGTTTATTCTTGTAATAAGTTGACTGGCGGTCGTCAGCGTCTTAAGGTCAGGTCGTGTTTTAAATCGAATATTTAAATGTCAAGAATTATGGTATAAATAAAAAAGTAAAATGCAGAACTAGCACATAAAATCAACCTAAAATAAATTTGCAATTTACTATTTTTACAATACTTTCTAAGACAACACATTTTTATTTAAATTAATAAGCCACTTTTAATTTCAAGTTACAATATTGGAAAATCATTAAAAAAGTGCAATAAACAAAATTAGATACGCAGGCTTCTAAGCTAGGCTTTTTGCTAAGCCATTTTAACCTTTTTACCCATACCGTTAGGTGTAAATTACTTTGGCACTGCAAAACTCATTTAAAAATCTAAGGCTACCTTCACGGAAAGTCACATAAGGTTCAGTTAAGAAACCGGTAAGTTTCCGGAGCTCGTATAAAACCCTGGACAAATATTTCTCAAGGAAACGAGAAGCCAGATACGGCTAGTAACAAAGAGTATGCAAAAAGAACTGCTTGTTGATAGAAAAGTAAGCCTACTATCCTACTAATATTATAAACGCGAAAGCTTGTAAGTATGGATGGATGTTTGTGACTCTTTCACGTAAAAACTACAGAAAGGATTTTAATGAAACTTTACAATAATATAGCTTATACATCAGAATAACACATAGGCTACGATTTATAAAGATATTGTGTGAATTGTCCAAAATATGACGATAAGTGTCAAGTAAGTAGGAAAAAATCTACCATCTGCGAGCTATTCTGGCGTGCGCTGCCAAAACCGCTAGAGTTACACATATGTACTACGCCACGCTAATATAAGCTACTCGAAATACTAATCTTGCGCAGACGAAGTCGCGGGCACCAGCTAGTAAATTATAGAATTGAGACAAACTCAAAATTAAATATCAAAACTGTATTTATTCAGTACATTCACAAGGATCACTTTGAAACGCCTTATATACTAGGTGAATCTACCGCCAGTTCCTCGCGACCAAAACCTAGAAAAATAGGGAAGAAACTTACGGCTTGGTTCCTAGCGTTTTTTTGTATGATCCTTTTTACAATGATGGTACTTAATTGTTTAGATTTGTAATGAGTTGGAGCATAGTTCAGTCCCAAACTATTTTGTCATCTATACAATTAGATATTTTATAGTAAGCTTTTGTAAAAAGTTTTCATTTTATTATGTTTTTGAATTTGCTAATCGACAACTGATGCCACGTGTGAAAACACGACATAGGTTTTTTCTATAAAAAACAAATGAATTTCGAGTTTATATTTAAATTTTGGATGACCCTTCCACTAATCTAAAGCATATTGATAACAATGCAGGTGATCAATGAAAATATGAAATTAAGTCTAATATTGTTTGGGACTTTTTGAGTCATCTCTCAATCATACCCTATCTTATCCTACAACATAAATAGGTACTATATAAAAGCGAAAGTTTCATTGTTTAGATATTTGTGGCTCTATTATGCTAACCTATATATGATATTCATAACTTGGACAAGCATATAGGCTACTTTTTATCTCGAAATGTTACCGGGAAAGAATTCGGTTAAAAGTACAGTCCAAGAAATTACATTTATATATTTTTTTATGTTCAAAATACTCGCTCATAGAATTAAAACAGATAGCAATATACCACTGGTTCATGTCAAAGAACCCCATAGTTGTCTCTATCCGAGCACCAGCTCCGTATTTCGAAGCTCTGTGGAACAACAACGATAACTTCGTAAAAGACTGTTGTCGGCATCGCTCGCCTTGTTTTCTTAGGTAATAGGAAATGTGTGGTATGAAATTGAAACAAGCTGTGTTTTTATAAGGTTTTATAGCGAGAATTTTATTATTTTATAGTCTTTTCAATTAAACGTAGCGAATTGATTAGCTGATTACGTAACTTTGTTGCAATCAGTTTCTATATGAAACCAATAAGTCTATAAAACAATATGAAAGTTTTGCGATTATCCATCAATAGAAATACCAGTTGTAATCTAACTTTGTTAGCAACTGCAGCTAAAATGTTACCGCATAGCCGTCATATTTACTTATTACAAACAGAAACTGATTGAAACTGATTGCAAAAAAGTTACGTAATCAGCCAGCAGTTGGCCGTGCAGATAATAAATAATAAAATAAATAATAAATATTTTTGGACTATCCACACAGCACTATCTAGCCCCAAACTAAGCCAAAGCTTGTAATATGGGAACCAGATAGCTGATATAATACATATATACTTTTTTTTTGTAAATATATACTTATAATATATAATAACACCCAGACAGAGAACAAACATCTATGTTCATCACACAAATGTTTGTTCTCGGTGGGGATCGAACCCACGGCCTACGGCGCAGAAGGCAGAGCTACTACCAACTGAGCTGTGAAGGCTGTCAATAATCTGGAATTTGAGTTAAGGGCCCTTCAATACATCTGACGGTGTCGAGTTTGTATAAACGCAAACGCGACCCGCTGCGCTGCATGTATACAGGCTAGTGAAGTACAATCATATTTGATCGTTTGACGCGTCGATTGATTTATACCCTTCTTCTTCTTGTCGTGTCACTAGTCTCTTTCAAAACAGTATGGTGAAAGGATTTTAAGTGTGCCTCAAGAGGCTCCTTTCGAGCACTTGACATATAGGACTTTTTAGGTTCTTACGACATGCCGGTTTCCTCACGATGTTTTACCTCACCGTTTGAGAGTACTGGCATTGTGCGCATAAATTTTTGAACAGAAAAACTCATTGGTACACGACTGGTTTCGAACCCACGATCTGAGAATCAGAAGGTGGGGCCGCTACCACTAGACCACCAGTGCTCTATTTATTGCTCTATTTATTTATATTTATACCCTATCTCCCCATGATAATATCTTATGGGTACCTAATTTGTTGTAGGTACATTGTTATGAGCAGATTTTGGAAACGAACGAAGACGAAGAGACCGCTAATATACCTACTTCTCGCTCGCACGTTTCAACATTTTGAACGTTATGAAATCACTTTTATTTATGAAAATTCTAGCTCGAGGAACTGACAACCGCTGCGGAATAGTTTCTTGAATACCTAGCATTAAGTAGCATAACTAGAATGTATGTACCATGAACTGGAAGATGAATCGTGTAACGCCCTCCTACCTGATGGAGCGACGACATGGTGAGGATCGCGGGAAATCGGTGGATGGAGAGGGAAATGTGTAAGCGTATGTTCAGCTGTAGACTTCTTCAGGCTGATGATGAAGATGATGAATATTAGATTAGATTAGAAAATTCTTTATTGCACAAAAGGAAGTACATAGGCGAACTTAATGCTAGTTAGCATTTTCTTCTAGTTAACCTTTGTGTAATGGTAGTGCTTTGATAAATGGGGAGAAGCGTCTAACTATTACAGCCTTCACAGCTCAGTTGGTAGTAGCTCTGCCTTCTGCGCCGTAGGCCGTGGGTTCGATCCCCACCGAGAACAAACATTTGTGATGAACATATATGTTTGTTCTCTGTCTGGGTGTTATGATATATTAAAAGTATGTATTTACAAAAAAAAGTATATATGTAATATATCAGCTATCTAGTTCCCATATTACAAGCTTTGGCTTAGTTTGGGGCTAGATAGTGCTGTGTTGAAAGTCCACCAATATTTATTTATTTATTTATTTATTACATAAATACAACAAAACCTAACCTAAATACCTACTCAACATTGTAGAAAGTTAAGAAATTGCTCTCAATTATTTTATAGCACAAAACTACTAATAACCGTATATTATATCGTTTCGTTGTAATTGTTTGGCTCGCATTCAATTCTGTGAAGTTGTGAAGTCGAAAGTAAGAACATAAAATTGTGCTTTCCAAATGTATTTTCAACGAAAAGTTTGTATTTTGACAACCTTCTCGTTAGACCTGAACTTACACTTCTACCTACACGTTCCCAAAGGCAAAGTGAGTGTTCGAAAGCTTCACTGAACCCCACTGGAGTTAGCACTAGTTCCGACGTTTTTTTATTATACAACTAGCTGATGGAACAAGCAGATGGCCCACCTGATATTAAGTGGTACCTAACTATCACCTAAAACAAAGCATTGCCTCGTAACTCACGCACATTAGGAACGTGCCATACGATGCACTACCCTGCGTCCATCAACTTGAGGCATACAGATGTTAAGCCTCATGTGCCTGTAATTACATCGCCAACCACACTCTTCAAACCGAAACATAGCAACGCTGCTTGGCGGCAGAAACAGGCGAGGTGGTAGTACTTCCCCGGACGAGCCCTTCACAAAGAGCTCTACTACTCTTAGAACTCTTTTTTAAACACTAGTGAGTTTACACGTTACAAGACTGTTTTAAAACAGATACAGCCTACAGACTTGGATCCCCAAGCACAGAAACAGCAGTGCGATTCAGTCATCAACATACACCCAAGTGTCCGCAGAATGCGCAATTTCCAATTTTGCATTCTGCGTGTGTTTTGGCGAATGGAAAGCCAACGTGAGTAAGGCGAATCTCGTGATAGTGGTGACGGTGACTGTCGTGACTGACGTGATTGAATGACTGAAAAAAGTAAAAAGACTGAAATGACTGAAACGACTGTAATTACTGAAATGAATGACGGCACTGACGTGATTGAAATTAAGTACTGAAATTACTGACGTGACTTACGTGACTCTATGAATAAGTGCAATTTATGAATAAAAGAATATTAGTCGATTGTATTTTTTTTTCTTTAATATTTTAAAATTAATATACATGTAAAACATATATCTCTTTGGTAAATATAACTTTTACTAACAATCATTCCAAATTCAAATTACTTTTCCTCCCTAGGGAGAACAAGATGCTCTCACTATTTTTCTCTCTGTTTACGAAGAATAAAATTCTTGTTCTTGCGAATAGATGTGATAAAAAAAGTTAATGCACACATTACTAAGTACTTTAAACTTAAACTCATGCTAGGCCGTAGTTTTCATCCAGGAAAACGTGGAAGCCAATTCAGGTTCGTTATGGCCTCAAGGAAAATAACTAGTGAAAATAATATTGAATTCTAACTGATACTTGAACACACAAGCAAATATCGCTATCGGTGATAGTGGCCGCCATTTTGTTTTTGTAAATTCTTAGCCTATTTTATTATTATTTGATATATGCTAATTGCTTGGCCAGAATTAAATTTAAACTGAATTATTGTACGATTTTCCACAGCTAGATCTAACCTATGAACAACTACAACACCCAACACTGGAACAAACATTTGCAGATACATAAAATCACGCCAGTTCCCATAGTGGTAGACAGAGACCACGGATTCCCACATACTACAATCTTGCTATACCTCATTCACGCATTCACGCATTCACATTCTTAATATTGGCAAATAATGCTCAACATGGTTCCGCCTTGGGAATCGAACCTCCTGCCTAACCGCAAAACCAAAATAGTAATGGGAATCAAAACTTTGATGATATTTTACAATTTAAGCAGTATCTAAATAATTTGAAACTTAACTAGGGGATAGTTTACATCAACTGGTTTTAATTTATCATGCTATACAACTTTTTTTTTTATATTGTTTTTTTAATGCCCTCTGACATAATCAGAGACTTTAGTACTACTTTTTATGATTTTATACAAACTTAAAAAGGGTCCTTTGTTGAAAACTTACTAAATAATGTGTAAATCTAAATTTTGTTCTACCAAAAACTTATATGATTTTAATGTTGTTACTAAATTAATATCTGTTACTATTTTACTTTATACTGTTTATTTATTCTATTTATATTAAAATACATAGTGTTGCTTATTTTACTTGCTATTATATATTTTTCTTATTTACTAAATACAAACATGTTACATAGCTATTTTTAATTCAAGAAGAAGAGTTGTCCTATTGTTTTTTCTAATATTATCTTAGTCTTATTCGATGTCTTAATCTACTATCTTATCTATTTCTATTGATGTACTGTGTGTTTTTCTTATGCTATTTCTTATTTTATGCTAGTTGTTTTACTATACAACTTCTAGATACTGCTATTGCACAGAGCCCAGTTTGGAAGAGCAACAACATCCTACCGTCATACAGTGCAAACTAGTACGGAGGGTGATACTTGACTGACCAGCGACTTTGTTTACAGACTTACCTACATTTCTACAAATAATAAATTACTGACACAATAATATCTGATGTAAGCTATACTATATTATAATTTTAGCTACTTTCGTTTCCTAGTAATTAAGTATAGTACATGTACATATTAAAAATACAAGCACCTATTTGTAAGTCTGTAAAACACAAGATGTTAAATAAATAAATAAAAAACATATTTGTGTAAAAACATAACATAGTTGTGAAAATGATAATGGGAATCAACCCATTATCATTTTGTTTGGCGATTAGGCCCCTTGTTCCCAATAGTCTTACCGACTAGTCTTACCAGTTGAACTACTGGGAATTTTCTTCCCAACGGACTTACTTGGACCACTGGGAACTTTGTACCCTTACCAGACCCTTAGTAGACTTACCAGTAAAACAAAACTCCCAATATTCCTACTCTTATAGACAACCTACAAAGTGAACTTGCATCAACATTTTTTGAATGTTAAACATTTTATCCCCCACAGCGCCACAAAGTTCATTAAATGAAGGCGAAAAAAAAACATTTCAGAAAGATTCATCCATTTATTAAAATGTGACGTCATAATAAAATCTAAGCAACTTTCATCAATCATAATTGTTTATCAGAAGCTTCTTATTTTGGCCAACAAATTTGTTTTTATGTGGATCGAGTAGATGATTCATTGAATTTACTGGTTGTGTCAGTAATTTTATCTTTTTTGTTCGTGAATTCTTAGAAAAATCTAAGAATTGAGATGAATTAAGATTGAATTGATTTAAGAAACACGAACAAAGAAGATAAAATTATTTCTGCTTTTACTTCTTCTTCTTGTGTCACTAGGTCTTTTGAAACAGTGTGGTGAAAAGGATTTTAAGTGCACTTCAAAGAGGCACCTTTCGCGAATTGTTTTACTAAAAGTAAAAAATTCGTTAGATTTAATATAATTATTACAACCTATCATAATATGGTACTGATAAAAAGGTACCTGTTTTTTTATTTATTTATTTAAGGGCTTTGTCGCCGGGCAACCACACTGCTCTATAATAAAACATAAAAAAATACATCTCGTATCAAAACTAAGCTACCTAATTAACCCTAATTCTGCCAACAACATGGGGCAAGCAAAGATGCTATTAATAATACCAACATTCATACATCGCCTTCCAAAAATTATGCATATAACATTGTCACTTATAAAAAGTACTTTTATATTTTATGCCTTGTCGATTTTTATACCTTGGTGATAGACTTTTCTGAGAAATTAAAAAAAAAACAATATCAAAGAAGAAGTTTCTAATAACGCGTGGTTTGATAATATTCTTATTTAGTTGACACTGAGTTTAAGGCAGATATCGTCAAGTTGTGAACCAATAAACTCACGAATCCCGTACAAAGTTAGAGAACCCGAAATCGAATAAAAATGGAAGATCCACAATGGAAGCTTTGTTGATTAAATTAGGACAGGAAGGAATTCCAATTTGCAATGTTAATCGCTAGTTGCAATTTAACTCTTGTGATGTTCAAATGCAGACCTAGACAAAGGCTTTGTGGCTTGCGAGGCAATGCTTTGTTATAGGTAATGGTTACCACTTAACATCAGGTGGGCCATCTGCTTGTTCCAACAGCTAGATGTTTAAAAAAAGTTTTATACTGTGTTCGCACTAACCTAGACGCAAATAAACTTTTGTTCTACAAAGTTCTTTTGACTTTAGAATACATCTCCCATTCTTCAAGGCTTATAGGATAATCCCAACAAAATGTATGGAAGGTACTTACTCGTTCAAGAAATACCCTCTTATTCTTGTCTCTTACGCCACCTGTGCCCATGCCTAATGTACCTAATGTACCTAATGTTATTTCTCTTTATTTATTTTTAGGGATTTCAGAGCCAGGTAGGCCTATATTATATTTTTTATTTGAATGTTGTATAATATTATAATTGAAAAGAACTATTTTGCTTTAAAGCGCGAAGTTTGGGGGCATAATATTTTAGACTGTAATAACTGTTTTTACTAGATGCCTACATTTTTTTTAAATAATAAATAGACAGTAATTTGACTACAGTCTCAAAATGCCTCAAATTTATGGACGCAGGGTAGTGCATCGTGGGGCACGTTCCTATCGTGCGTGACCTTGCGAGGCAAGGCTTTTTTATAGGTGATGGTAACCATTTCCCATCAGGAGGGCCGTCTGCTTGTTCTATCTGATGATAGAACAAGCAGATGGCCCACCTGAGTAGTATATTTAAAATAGTGGTAAGTTTTGATGTAGCCAACGCTGGTGGAGTAGGACGATCTAGAAGATATATTCACCCTTACTTTAATACCTAGATGTTGACAAGATCTGAGAGAATGTCAACCGTGCCCGGGGATTTATATACACCATTTACATTCAGCTCATGTCCGTGGAAATATGCAGAGACATAGGCAGGGACTTGGGCAATGCGAGAATGTAAACAGGCCGTTCACATTCTCTCATTGCCCAAGTCGCGACGTTCGCGTTGCCTGCGCTCCATAAGTGTCTGGGCAAATTTTTTTTTTTTATACAACTAGCTGATGGCCCACCTGATGTTAAGTGGTAACCATCACCTGTAACAAAGCATTATCTCGTAAGTCACGCACGATGAAACGTGCCCTACGATGTACTGCCCTGCGTCCATCAACTTGAGGCATTGTTCACCTAAATGTGAACTCACATTTCCGGCGACGCTGCCGCGGACATATAGCCGGCCACAGTTACGTCCACGCGAATGGCAACGTGAATGTCGTAAACGCGATAATACAACCTTGAGTTGTCTTCAATAGCCGAGGATGTTATACAGTAAATAGAAAGCTTAATTAAGTTTCTGTTGTCCCTGACTTGAAGAAAAGTAGGGAGACAGTTAATGTAAAGTGCTTAAGCTAAAATGGTCTAGACCTGGAATAAACAGCATTCGCTGACGCCAGACCTTTTTACGTATCATTTATTTTTCTGACAGTTCTTACATTTTTCTGACATTATTTAAGTTCATGAAACTTCAGTGATCATTTTTATAACTTGTATAGTCGGATTCGTTTTCTGTGATTTTAGGAAGCAACATTACTTTTTAGTTTTATTGTTTTGCTAGTGTTAATTTAAGTTGTGTTGTGTAATTTCGGTGGTATTTTAACCAACATTACTTGAGGTCTTAGCACAAAGTGAAGTCTTAGCATTTGGAATGAAAGTGTAATAAGTGACTTGACCGAAAATGTTTCGAATGTTATGAAGAAAACCGCCACCATTTTCTTCAAAACAAATGACGGCCGACTTGACTATGCACTGACTTGACTTAAAAGTATTCAATACAAATCACTTGACACTGGCAAGATTGACTGTCAAATGACGGATAGGAGCCATAAATGTTTGGAGGAAATAGATGTTTCGTCTGAACATAAATGGAGAGAGAAGAACTTGCATAGTCAACATCGGTGGTTGATGACTTGTCACCTCTACTATATTCACACTATAAATATGTTGAAGAGGTCTTCTCTGTTATGGCCATTGTTATAGTTTTTTTTATACAAATAGCTGATGGAATAAGCAGAGCCGACCTGATGTTAAGTGGTAACCATCACCTATAACAAAGCATTGCGTCGTAAGTCAGGCACGATAGGAACGTGCCCTACGGTGCACGGCCCTGCGTCCATCAACTTGAGGCATACAGATATTAAGCCTCATGTGCCTGTAATTACACCGGCAACCACACTCTTCAAACCGAAACACAGCAACGCTGCTTGGCGGCAGAAAAAGGCGTGGTGGTAGTACTTTCCCGGACGAGCCCTTCACAAAGACCTCTACTACTCTTAAAACCGTGTATGGTTTATGTTTTTACTGGGTTTTCATTTATTTATCCTTTGAAGTTCATATTATAACTTAGTTTTAAACCATGCGAACAGAACCGTATATTCCACTAAATTGAATGTAACTCAACTGAATAAAACTCTAGCTGCGCTGAAAATGAAGTTTCCGAATATGCAAGTTCAATTCACGCTCTAATTGAAAACGGTGCGCGTTTAATTTGATCCTTTGCAAGTTAAACATGGCGTTTTTATTTGCAACTGAAATGTTGTTTTTTATGAAAATTACAAAATACAAGATAGTTGGTTTAGGATGTTTGTTTCAACGAGAAAAACAGGCGAATATTTCAATCATGGTCAATTCGACAAGCCGGTTTTTTTTATATTTCAAGAAACAACATTAAAAGGTCAGCTGTGATTTCAACTTTTTAAAGACAGATTTATAGCTTATACAAGATGTGGTGTGGTATACTTATTCAGGGGGCTAAAGTACCCATCAATATGAATAACTTTTTCTAAGGAACCAACACTGAACGCGAAAAAAAACAGCTGTTTCATACATTTTAGCCAGGTAGGTATTGAACTTTTGTATGAAACAGCTGTTTTTTTTCGAGTTCACAGTGTTGGTTCCTTAGAAAAAGTTATTCATATGGATGGGTACTATTATTGGAACACGTTTTATATTATTCTGAGGTTTTAATAGTGGAAAACGAGCTATAAATAACTGACTGTGAACTTAAGTGACTATAAGATTTACCTTTCCAATGTTCCTTTTAGGCTTCTAAAGGTTCATTGGAAATCGAACCCGTACTGAGCTGTATATAACAGATATTATGCCACTACATTCTGTATTGTGCTAGCATGTATAACGAAACTAATCTAGCGAACGGAAGCAATCAAAATCCTTCCGATCGAACGTCGAAATCGTTCGAAAATAGCAAAATTGGAACACGGGCGCGATTTTCATTCGCAGCGTAGATACATTTGCGGTGATACGTTGCCGCTGTCGCTCGGGTATTTTTGTATTTCTGTGTATTTTTACCGCCTGCAACTTAGAGTAAAAATACATCAATTTATTGGAAAACGTCGTGAGGAAACCAGTTAGTATTCTAACACCGAATTCTGCAAACCTGTCACGTTTGGAATACTAACTATTTAAAAATGTTGGTATATGCCAAATGTATTATTTGGACGTACCTCTGACTTCCCCCCTCAGACGTTCTCAAAGAAACTTGAGTTCTTAATTGGTACTTAGAGATATGAGGGGATATTTACCGTGCCTGGGATCAAAATCTTCAAAACCTGCTTTCAAACGCCTTGTCCAAGAACACTACTTTAATTCTACCACGTGATAATACTATTAATATATATTTTAGGTTTATATACACCACTATTTTGTAATTACCAAAAAAAAAAAACCGTATACTCAGTGTCAGTTACTGATCACGTTTATGTAGTTAAAACTCAAAAAAAATAATTAAAAAGAATATCCCAAGAAAAAGATGATAACTAGTTACCCATTATCCGTACGTACCTACTACAGAGTCTTATAGCCGAGTCTCATTCTCATCCATTCATAAATTTTTGTCTCGTTCAAAACGAAACAAAACGCGCCGCTCGCGCAATACTAACTATTATTTCATCTATGGCCGGCAAACTCGTGTCGAACTAAACACATACCCGCGGACAATTTTTATTTTACGGGTGTCACTGACCGCTGCGCTCGCACCTGCATCTAATTTAGAGTACTTAATTTATTGTGGTTTTCACGTTCACGATAGCTTGTCAGTACACTACCAGAGAATACGCATACATGTTACGTACTTACGTATTTTTAGTCTGGGGAAATGTGAGTGATTACCTACGGATGTACCGCGAATGGTACCCAAACAATCGGCAACCAAATTACTCCACGATGTCCAGCATATTATACCAACGCATATTAGACCATGGCTCTGTTTACGTGCCGCAAGGACGAGGAGGGCCTGCATACTCCCGAAACTTCTACGATGACCTCCTAAATGATTTTGAAGAAGATCCTCGGAGGAGCACGCGTGACGCGGCATGTCGCTTTAGCACAAGCCAGTCCTGCGCTTGGAAGATTGTGCGCTCAGTTGAGATACACTACAGGAAGAACCAGGAGCTACTAGCCATCGCCAGGCTGGAGGATATTCCGTTAACAACCTGGCGGGAGCTATGGTTTCAGCAGGACGGCGCGCCACCGCACTATCATCGCGCAGTGCGAGAGTACCTATCTCAAGAGTTTGGCACCCGATGGATTGGTCGCGGTGGCCCAGTTTGCCTGGCCTCCGTGCTCGCCCGATCTGACACCCCCAATCTTTTTGTGGAGCGAAATAAAAAGACTAGTGTATGTGAGTGAGCCTAACAAAAACAGCGCATTAGACGCTTTTGATAGTGCAAAGACTAAGTAATTTCCCACAAAAACAAGTTGTTAAAACGTGTGTGTGTTTGCATTGACAATGAAGGTGGACATTTTGAATAACTTTTAAAATACTATAGGTTAGTGACGTGCGTAGTTGTAAGTACTTACTGTAAATAACTTTATTTGTTGTAAATAGCTTGACGGTCCTAAGCCCGCCAAAGTAGGTATGAAGAAAAATGGAAACCAAAAAAAAACCAAAAATATTGCCTTTTTTATGATACTTACCTACCTACCTACCCATCGAATTATTTATCTAGTGAGCGAGAGAGAAGGAATACGATGAGTGCGACAAGATGATGTGACGTAGGTAGGTACTATACCTACGCCGAGACGGTAGATGGAAGGAGTCATAATGAATGGAGTGTTTACGATGTTTACTAGCAGTAGTATTCCGTAGTATTTTCTTGTCCATAAAATTGTGCAGGATTTTGCTTGAAAACAAACCTCGATAGCTTGGTGAAAGTTAAATATTAAAAAGTTTTGACAGTGCCAATAGCATTAGTAGCCTCTGCTGCAACTATCCTTAAATTTTTTCTGGTTAATACAAAATAGTGGTGTATAAATACATATATTTATTTTTTATTATTTTGTAGTTTGTATAGTTTTTTTATTTATAGTTAGTATTATAGTTTTGTTTTAGTAAATGTAATACCAAATTGTCTCTTTTAGTTTTAAGCACGCCAACTTCTTGTTCTTCACTTGTGCAGGTTGGCTGGTAGAAAATGCTGTCTAGCATTAAGCTCTCCTTTTGTACAAACTTTGTTTGGTGCAATAAATAAATAAACAAAATCATGAAGCTGTTCCTGTTATTTTTTTTTATTGGCTCGAAATTACTTCGGTTATTTCAAATAATATGGTTATCATCAAAAAAGAACATCAAAGAGGTGAATAAAACAAACAGAAACTTTTAGCAGAAAAATGCCATGTGGATGGCATTTTTAACCTTATTCGTATAGCATTGGTAGTGAATTTCGATTGAGCGTGAATTTATCTCGGCTCCTAACGCTATCAGTGTTGGGTGAAAATGTGATCCTTATCGATGTCTTCTCGGCTTTGCAATCTACATGAACGTTGTAGGTATACTCCCAACCCACCCCATATGATGTGTGTCCTTTTATGATGTTTTATAAATAATATAAACAAGCTGGTGCCCGCGACTTCGTCTGCGCAGGATTAATCACTCAATATCTTTATAAATTGTAGCCTATGTGTTATTCTCATGTATAAGCTATATTATTGTAAAGTTTCATTAAAATCCATTCAGTAGTTTTTACGTGAAGGAGTAACAAACATCCATCCATCCATCCATCCATCCATACTAACAAAATTTCGCGTTTATAATATTGGTAGGATATTCCAAAACAGAAGAGCATTACATAGTTTGCAATCGAAAAATCCGGGCATATTTTATAAAAAATAATATTTTGTTACATACTGAGGCCTAATCACGAATGAATTTTGTTGGATACGATACGTTTACGCAGTTATAACGTCAAATTCGTTCGTGATTAGGCCCCTGTATAAAATAAGATTGAATAGGTACCTATATGTATATTAATTTGATTTGAAAATATGTTTACAAAGAAGGTAGATAGTAGAAAATAAGTAAGTAAGTAGGTTTTATATGCATGTGTTGAAGCGGGAATGGCATCCGCCGTTCATCACAACATTCACCGTTCAGCGCGGCATCTCACTCGCTCTTCCATTCAGCCAACCGACCCAGCTACGTGCGCACGCGCAAATATTATAATATTCTCCATCCATTATTTTAACCTCAGTAAATTTCAGAAAATTGCTAAATTGCAGATTATGTGGATGTACGCAGTATTTGTACATGAAAACAAGTCTTAATATAAGACCTTCCTGCAAGCCTAGACAGCATGCATGGGAACTATCAAGAAATTTCCTGTTTTCGGCTGGCTTAGGAATAGATCTACACGTTCTATCTTCACGTCAAAAGCCTTTGCACCCGGATCAAATATCATTAATCTTTGTTCGAGCTACTATTTTCTCTGTCTCTGTGAAATTCCATGTGTGATGAGAATTTTATCACGGAATTTCATTTTGTGTATGCAAGAGGTTTTTTTTATGACTTTTAAAATGTTGATTGTACTTCTGCTGTTACCGGTGAGCCCAGAAATATCTATGATTCCTTTCTTCTTTTTTATTTATTAAATATTTTTTGGTTTGTACGCATATACCGGCACGCATATACCCACAGAAAAAAAACAGTTGTACAGCTCTGGTAGTATTTTAACCAACATTAGTTGAAGCATAAAGTGTGAAAAATCCTGATTTTAACGAAAATTACTCGTAAGTTTTGACGACCATTTGCTTAAAAATTAATGACGGCTCACTTTACCTATAGACTGGCTTGACCAAGAAGAATGAAGAGTGAAGAGTAGTAGAGCTCTTTGTGAAGTGCTCGTCACTCACAGTACGCCACGCCACGCCTTTTTCTGCCACCAAGCAGCGTTGCTGTGTTTCGGTTTGAAGAGTGTGGTTGCCGGTGTGGTACAGGCACATGAGGTTTACCTATATGCCTCAAGTCGATGGACGCAGGGCAGTGCATCGTAGGGCACGTTCCTATCGTGTGTGACTTAAGAGGCAATGCTTTGTTATACGTGATAGTTACCACTTAACATCAGGTGGGCCATCTGCTTGTTCCATCAGATAATGTATTTAAAAAACTACTGGCCTGGGCACTGGCTTTTCTGTTGAATGACGGACAGTTGCCATAAACCATACAAAACAAAAACAAACAAGATACGAAATCGGTAGATCCCGTATATATCTTTCAGAGGCAATGACATCTCTGACAAGTGTTCGCACTCTCCAGAGACTCAATTGTCTCTCGACCATTACCCGAGACGAGTTGCCCAATAGCTATTTGTTTGAAATCTTACAATACTCTGGGAAAAGTTTCTTATTTTCAACTGTTCTTACTTAGCATTACAAAGACGTTCAGAAACTAAATAATATGTTGCAATGTAAGTGAACTTGAATCTAAAAAAATAAGCAATTCTTTGTTATACGTGATAGTTACCACTTAACATCAGGTGGGCCATCAGCTTGTTCCATCAGCTAGTTGTATAAAAAAACCTTTTATTTTGCAATATTGAGTATAATATTCAGTATGAGAAGTTTGGCTTATTTGCAGTGGAGAGAAAAACTGAAATTCTAACTAACTGACTAACTTTCATTTATTTACTGAAGAAACGGCCAGATTTTTATCTATTTATTTTATGCTTTTTACATTATGAAAACACGAAGAAGGAGACAAAGAAATGTAGTAATTTGAATTAGTTGTAATTGAGAGTGATTTGCAATTTTTTCTAAATCATGAATGAATGAATGAATGAATGAATTTTTATTTAACACACACATAAAAACATACACAGAGAAAAACTTCTGACACAGCTAAAAAAAAAGAAATTAAAATAACTTACAACTAAACTACAACTATAGGATACATAGGTTTATAAAAAAAGGAAGAAAAACAAAGTGGATAAAAAAATAAATAAAAATAAAAAGTAAGATGTGCCAGCGAGTTGCCCCTGTGCGTCTGTGGGTTAAATTTGGTCCCATCTCAGCATAAAGCCATAAATCACAATTTATTTTATAGATTTATCACTTTATTAAAACTGTTTTTTCCGACGGGTTTAAAGTGTCAGGTAACCACACAAGCACGCTAGCTAGTACTGAATTAAATAATAGTTGCTCGCCATACTTATAGATCTAAATCCAATTTCGGTGTTCGGTAACCACGAATCCTGAGGGATCAGGGCGTGATTAGAATTAAGGCTAAGATTCAGTTCACAATAGGACTGTTAGATGTTTGTTTAGGCATCGGCTTTATTGTAACAAATGTGCTGGCTAACGAGTCGGGAGAAGGGACATTACGGATATAAACGAGGCGTACAACCTTTGTTTACGTAATTAGTTATATTTTTATTAGATAGGTAAACATTGTTTTTTGTATTAAAAATTAATCTTAGAAACAATTTTATTCACAATATTCCAAAAGTTATTCCATTGGAGTGGGATTTGAACCCACGACCTTCCCCTGTGATTGAATATAGGTATATACTATAAAAATGTAGGTAGTGTCATGAAACATTTTAAGCAAAATTTAAAAGTATATGAGGTAACTTTTATGATATCTTTTGTAATCAGAATAATATTAGTCTTCTCAAACCTATGGGGAGGTCTTAAGAGCTGCTAATGTGTTTTTTTTAAGATATTGCTTATATATTTTCGAATACTAACTAAGTTTCTCACTTGCCCACCTGATTCTGCGTCACTGAAGCTTGTTGTGGATACGTCATGGGTCTTTCCTTTAGCAGGAAGCAGGCACTTTGCTGTTGCCACCAGAGGGTAGTAGTCATTATCAAACTGCTCGCGCTCCTGTGAAACTCCGCCTTTTGTTTGTGGCTCGTCGGATAGAATCAAGCTACAATTTTCAAAATCTTTAAATAATTAAGACCTTTTACAACATCGTTGCCGACGGGCAAAAAGTACGGACCAACTTTCCATACCCAAGTAACATTAGCAAGGATTAGGCCGTAAACTTCGAACAAGTTTTTCAACTCCATCTTTTACGTATCAGCTTTGATTTTCAAATAACGGTGGACGACGTATCTCTTCTTAATGCGTAAAGAAATGGGCATTCAGCCTCAAAAATATTAAATTTCATGTACCAAAAACCACATAATTTAAATTCGTATAAACCTCGCTATTATATTGTAACTAGGTTCATACAAAATAAATAAATAATAAATGAATTACCTGTTTTTCTAGGCTTAGTTGCGTGGAACTGGCAACAAGATTCACCTAGCTTTAAGATATTTCAAAATGATGCTTGAGATTCAATTAAATAAAAATCTTCCGATTTTGGCTACGCGCCAAATATAATTTAAAAAAAACAGACTAGTATTTTTTTTCTCGTGTTGGATATTACTAGCGAATTTTTTCGTTGCGCACCGAAAAGAACATATTGACGTTTTTTTTATAATGAAGATTATTTCTTTGCAAATCGGAGAACACATTTTTACAACCGTGCACTACAAAGAACGTTTTAACACGTCATTCGCAACTCCGCTATATAATAACGTTCACCGCTTGTTAGAAAATAAAACTAAGCAGATCGGATCCATTAGGGGTATTAAATTATTTCCAATTATTACAAAATGAAATCTTGTGTTAAAAAGTGCCAGAAGTTTCTAACTTTAATTTAATACAAGGTGTTCCAATACTTGTATTTAAAACTTCAGGCAGCGAAAGTACCTATCAATATGAATAACATTTTCTAAGGAACCAACACTGTGAACACGAAAAAACAGCTGTTTCATACATTTTAGCCAGGCAGGTATTGAACTTTTGTATGAAACAGCTGTTTTTTTTCGCGTTCACAGTGTTGAAGAAAAAGTTATTCATATTGATGGGTACTTTCGCTCCCTGAAGTTTTAGATACAAGTATTGGAACACCTTGTATAATTTATTACTTTTACATTCATTCCAGAAGATTCTCTTTAAAAATATGATTTCCGCGTGCCTTTTTCTAAAATTGGTTAGTCTTCCGCTGAATACTCTCTTCCAAATAAAATAGGAAATCGAAGTGTAGGCTTAAGTGGCCAACCGCATTATGATACCGAATGATTATACCAACAAAACTACAGACGTCGGCCACTGCATGCGCTACATATTATATATGGAGATCTACTGAACAGTAGCAATTTTTCGTTCTAACGTCAAGCCTGTTTAAAAATAGTCTGCTAAGTGTTCCCGCACACGGGCCTCTGGCCACAACCACAAAAAGACGCCACTGGCATATTTCCTGTACTTTTCATACATTTTATATGTACTCGCCGCACATGGTTGACGCCGGTAGCCACCACACGCTACAAATAGTCGCTGCTCGCTTCGTATGAAACTACAGGAAATATGCCAGTGGCGGCGTTTTGTGGTTGTGGCCGGAGGCCCGTGTGCGGGAACCCTTAATCTAACCCGGGCGCCAGACATAGTTTCACTTGTTTGATTGCTATGTATGGCACTTTGAATACAAAGTCTCCTGCCACACTTAGCAATCAAACAAGTGAAGCTTAGTCAGGCGGCGGCTTTAGAATAATAACTTTAATAATATTCTAAGAACTAACGCGTTTTTATTTCACGAACCAGTTTGTGTTGCTGTATGTTTACTTATTAATTTAATATTTTCTGCTCCATTACTTGTAGCAAAGTTTCTCCTTACTTGTATATAAGTAAGAAAATACGAGACAAGACTTTCTAGATTAGATACCCTTCAGCAATGCTAATTAAAACTTTTATGAAAAGTTACTTCAGACTTGAATAAAATTATCTTGTTAATTGATCGAGTGAGCGAAGCGAACGAAGATCTTAGTTTCAACTTGGGCGATTTGGCATTTTATGTATGTATATATGTATGTATGTATGTATGTATGTATGTATGTATGTTTGTCTGGCGATAACTTAAGAACCGTTGATCCGATCTGCATGAAATTTGATACGTCGATAGCTTGTACTTGAGAAATTTACTGGTAAGTATATGAGTAAAATCGGATGAAGGGTTTTTGAGATATGGGGTTTTTTAAGATGGCAAAAATAAAAAAACGTTACATAAAAAAATCAAGTTACATTTCATATGAAAGGGCTTTATTTGGACATTCCAAAACAATTTTTACTTTTTTTTTGGGACGCTCGGTTTTCGAGATAAAAATTAAAAAGTTAAATTAAGATAACCAGCGATCCAAGAGCTCCCATCTCTAAGAGTTTCGTTGACATCAAGGTTTTTCTACTGGTCGTCCAGTTTCTTTGATTTTTCTTATTTTTTTTTCTTGTAATAAATTAAGGAGGTACTCAGTTCTCATAAAATGGTGTCGACGACCAGGTCTGATGATGGAGCCAAGATCTGTTCAACGGAACTCTTCAATAAATAGGCCAATAGAGTTGAAACTTGGTTACCGTACCAAGTTTGTAGGCGGTAGTCAGAAAAAAATCCAAAGATAATGTTTGGACTTGTCTCTGACTACTACCTACTCAAAGTTTTGATGCGTTGGTCGGGTCACATCACGAGATCTCAGTTCGGGGCGAACTACTAGTAAATAAAATAAGTTATCTACACAGATTTGAACCTAAGGACCTATTTCACCGGGGGCTTATAGCTGAGTGAGCTTTTGTCGTTACTTAGCTGTAATTATCGACTGTGTAAATAAGAATCTATTTGAAGAACACAAAAAAGACACAATGACCAACTGGCAAAACAAGGTAGAAAAAAGAGCAAAAAACTACCGTGATTGAATGAATGGATTAATGAATTTTTTTTTTCAACACACTTTAAGAGTAGTAGAGCTTTTTGTGAAGAGCTCGTCCGGGGAAGTACTACCACCACGCCTTTTTCTGCCACCAAGCAGCAACGCTGTGTTTCGGTTTGAAGAGTGTGGTTGCCGGTGTAATTACAGGCACATGAGGCTTAACATCTCTAAGCCTCAAGTTGATGGACGCAGGGCAGTGCAGCGTAGGGCACGTTCAAATCGCGCGTGACTTAAAAGACAATGCTTTGTTAAAATTTTCTAAGCGTTGGATTGCATGTGACAAATGTATCGAAAACCTTGTTAGTAGCCAAACTGATACTCGGTGTGTACGTAAAGCTCTATGAAATAGTAAAATCCATTGTTGATAATACGACTGGAAGGTCTGAAAATATCCAGTGAAATAGAATCCTCACTGTTACTTAGAATTTTATCGTGAGCTAGATTTCTAAGTAATTATAGTAATTAATGAAACTATAAAAATAGTTTGAAGAGGATTTATTGGATTACTTCGATGTGAAGACTATTTAAATACCTAAATAAATAAATAAAAAATAAAAAAAAAGGCTGTTTATTCCTAAGTTTTACATAGATTGTTTTAAGTTTTCACTTTTTTTTTATATATAAGTGCCACTAATTAGGACCCCTCTCGGGTAAAGGCCTCCTCCAGCTCTTTCCGTTGGTTCCGGTCTTCTGCCAGTTCTGTCCAGTTTGGGGTTTCAGTTGCTTTCTTTATCTCGTCTGACCAACGAGTAAACGGTCTTCCTACTCTTCTTGTTCTTGTTGGTCCTCTCCAGTTAGTTATTATATTTGCCCACCTTTCTTTTTTCATCCTTGCTGTGTGTCCCGCCCACTGCCACTTCAATTTCAAGGCATGTTCTAAGGCATCAATAAATCTTGTTTTATCCCGTATTTCTGTATGTTTTATTTTTTGTATTAGTCTTACTCTTAATATACTTCTTTCTATTGCTCTCTGACATTTTATAATTTTATTTTTTATCTCTTTTGTGTATATGTCCATGTTTGGCTTCCATAAGTAAGTGTTGGTAGTAGGCAATAATCTACAACTTTTTTCTTTAATGTTAGTGGAAGCGGTCCTTTTAGTACATCTTTGAGGCTCCAATATTTGTTCCATGTTTTCGTTATTCTTCTTTCTACCTCTTTTATGTTGTTAGTAGGTTTGAATGAAACTTGTTTTCCAAGATAAATGTATTCTTGCACATATTCAAGTTGTATGCCATTTATGAACACCTCTTTCATAGCGTCGTTAGTCATAACTTGTGTTTTTTGAAGGTTCATTTCTAATCCCGTTGTTTTACTGGCTTCATGTAGAGTCGTTAGCATGTACTGAAGATCTTGTGCGTTGTTTGCTAGTAAAATTATGTCGTCTGCAAATGCTAAGTGAGTAAGATTTTTTCCATTTACGTTGATTCCTTTGTCATTCCAGCAGAGGTCTCTCATTATTGAGTGCAGCACTACTATAAATAGAGTCGGAGAAAGGGGGTCTCCCTGTCTTACGCCTCTTTCAATTGTTATGTATTGACCAGTTGTTTCAAGTTTAACTCTACTCTTGCAGTTGTGGTAGATGTTTTTAATAATATCAATATAAGTGTTGTTGACTTGTGCTTCTTTTAGGGCTCTCCAGATCGTGTTGTGTTCTATCGAATCAAAAGCTTTTTGGTAGTCAATAAATGCGAGGTAGAGTGGTTTTCTGAATTCTTGGTATTTTTCAATAACTTGTTCTACTGAGTGAATGTGGTCAATTGTACAAAAACTTCTACGGAATCCTGCCTGTTCAACGTCAAGGTATGCTTCAATCTTAGATGTTATTCTCGCTTGGAGACCTTGTGAGAAGATTTTGTAGAGGACATAAGACTTATTGGACGGTAATTTTTAATGTCAGAGGGGTCTCCTTTCTTATATAAGATAACAATATCGGACTCTACCCATTGATGTGGAACTTCTTTGTCCTGTAATATTTTATTAAAAAGCAGTGTCAGCGGATGTAAGAGTGCTACCCCTGACGATTTCAGTAGGTCGTTCGTAATGCCATCTGGCCCTGGGCTTTTTCGGGTTTTCAGTTTTTTAATTAATTGATCGATCTCCCTTTCATCAAACCTTCCAGGTACTTCTGAATCGTTTGCATGGGTACTGCTGTCTAAGAGTGTGGGTTCGGTTGACTTTTTCTTGTATAGGTTCTCATAAAATTCTGTAGCGATGGATAGGATTTCTTGTCTACTGTCTGTATACACTAAGTCTCGTTTTAGTTTTGGTATCCATTTCTTTTTCGTGTTGATTTCTTTTTGGACTCTTTTTAGACTTCCTGAAAGCTGTAAGTGTTTTTCTATAATTTTAGCTCTGTGGTTTTTGTAATCCATTTTTATTTGTTTATTTGTAGTTTTATACAGCTTTGACAATTCCTGTTTATCTTCTTTTAAAAGCGGTTTCTTGTTTTGTAGTTCGTGTCTTTTTCTGATCATTTCTTTTGTTTGTTCCGTTAATATGCTTTTTTTTTGTTTTTGCTTTTGTTAATTTTGAGGGATACTAATGAGAATGTGTCGTTCAAGTTTATTGTAGAAATTTTGTACGCTTTCGTCTTCATTTAGTGTGTATAATACGTTTTCATTGTGTTCTAAGTTTGTTAGGTAGAGCTTTTGCTCTTCTTCTGTTTCCAGTATTTTAGGTAGAGCCGGTTTGTATGTTGTTCTTTTTTTCTTTTGAGGTTTTATTTGACATGTTTCCCGTACAAGGCGATGATGAAGGATATACTAAATTTAGTATTTCTATGTTAATAAATAGTTTTTTTTCAGGCGTTAAAATGAAATCTATTTCGTTTTTAATTATTTTATCAGGTGACATCCAAGTCCATCTATGTTTGGTTTTCATTTTAAAGAATGTGTTGACTATGTGCATTTTGTTTTCCATAGAAAATTCTACTAGCCTTTGTCCTCTGTCGTATCGTATTCCCGTTCCAAAAGGTCCTAAGAAGCCATTGTTTATTTCCTGTTTTTTTGGGATTCCTATTTTAGCGTTAAAATCCCCTAAAATTATTTGCCGCTTCTCTGAGGTGTTTCGAGCTTCATCGAGTGTTTCGTAAAATATATCTATTTCTTCTTCACTTGAGACTGAAGTTGGTGCATGTACTTGTATGAGAGATAAGGTGCTTTGGTCGAATTTAAGATTTAGCACCGCTACTCTATCTGAAAGACCCCTGAAGCTCATGAAGTTGGGTTTATATTTTTTCTTTATCAGGAATCCGGCGAACTTCCGCAAGCCCTATTATATCGTATTTTATATTCTCTAAGGCATATTTTAGGTATATCAATCGTTCATCACTTGAAAGGGTTTTTGCGTTGTATGTGCATATGTGGAGGTATTTATTTTGTGTAGCTGGAGGGTTTTGGTCTAGCTCTCCCGCGATGACCAGTCGTGTTGGGATGCTTTGTGTGTGGTTTTTAAAATTCTGTGTTTTTGTAGAGTCGGTGGCATTTTGTGGGTGCTTCTTTAATTGCTATTGGGCGTTGCTCGAAGACGCTTCAGGGTTATGCGACCCATTACGTTTGTGAATAAAGTTTGATATAGAGCTCTGATTTCCTCGGTATACTTTGTTCTTTTTTTGCCGTTTGGTACTTAGGTTGACCTTCAGTGGTTGATGATGATGATAAGTGTGGGGGCGTAATTTCCAGCTCTCGTTTTTTAGAATTCAAGTTTTGAATTTCCGATTATCGTATTTAATGTAGGCAATTTTTCCTTCATTTTTTTCCTTCTGCATTTGTTCTTGTAGTGATTTGCGCACTTCAAGTATTTGAGGTGAGAAGTCTTCTTTTATGTACATTTTTGTATGCGCGAGGTTATTTTTGAGAATCGATATTTTCTTCCCGTATGTTGTGAGTGTGATGTTAATAGGTCTAATCTTATTTTTCTTCCATTGACCCATTCTTCGAACCATTTCTAATTCGCTATTTTTGCATTCACTTCCCAGTTCGTTTATGATATCTAGTATTTTTTTCTCTAACTGTTCATAAGACCTCTCGCCTTCCTCAACAACAAAGAAAATAAGGTTTCTTGCACGTATTTGTTTTTCCAGTAAAGTAAGCCTCCTTTCATGGTCCTCAATTGTTTCTTGGATTTTCTGTATCTCATTTTGAACGTAGTCGAATTTTTTGTTGATGTTTTCGTTTATTTTATTTGTTATTCGTTCCTCTTGCTCAACTAAGGTGATGTTCATATCACTGTGAATTTTGACACGTAGGTCATGCAAAAGCTTTTCAATATTTTCAAGAGACATTTCGCCGTGCACTTGTAATTTCCTTCTTTACAAAAAAATAATTCTAGTTGAGTCTTCTATGTTATTTTCTCTTTTTTTTTTTTTTGTTACCTACTCTACACTAGATGGCGCTGATTTATTTTTTTACACCATCTATTGATTTTATTTGAATACAAAAAATCAACGTTATGCTACTCGGTGCTAGATGTCGTTAGTAGTACAAAAAATCTTGAGTCTGTGTTTGACGTGAGTAGTGGCTTGGGCAAGAAAAAAAGTCTGTTAATTTTATAGGTTATTTTTGCAATATTTTTCGAAAAAAAGTTCACAAGGCACTGAGTTTGTATTATTTCACTGTGGCGTACTGTTTACGGTTATGCACTGGGAGCGTATGTCTATATCACTTGCATTCTGATAGTTTATTTACAGTGATTTAAAGCATTCGCCGGTGCGTATGTTTTGTTGTAATTTCACTTCACCAGACTGATTTTTGCACTGTGTCCACACTTCAGTTTAATGCCTGCGTATTGTTAATTCTTTTCACACTGTTTGTAGTTTCGAACACTTGGTAATTTGAGAAAAAACTTAATTTGTTTGCGGAGCTCACTCAAAACATTGTTTACTTTGCCGCGCCCTCTACCGGGTTTTAATATATTTAAATACCTACTACGACATTATTATTGTATGGCCTTTGCCGTATATCCCGCAATTTTGCCAATCATGTTTTGTGTTAGACCTTAGCACGAAAGAGAATGACTGAAAAACATAACTCTAAGTGTAACTAAAAACACAAATAACACTAACGGCTTATTTACTAAAGTTCTATTTTAAATCTACCTATATATTTCTATAAAATATTTACAAAAGGAGACAGCCATCACAAATAGCAAATTTAATATAATACAAAATCGTGACAATGAGTCCGTCAACTCCATGAAACCCACACACAATTATTCACATGGCAACACAATAGAATAATACCTATTTTCGGCCGGCGTGACTCCATTCCCGATGTGTTCAAACGAAAAAATTGTTTACATAGCATTTCCCTACGCGTCCAACCACAATTTGACACGTATCCCCTAGTGATAGAGTCGAGCATCGTGTTGCTCAATCAATTGCACAAAATGGACGAGAAACAGACAAATGGATTTTCCGGGATGTGAAAAGATTGAATGGGATTAATTTATGGACTACTTTGCGGGATTAAAAATACAAAAGTTAGTATAAATGTTCGCTTTATTGTTGAACATTTTAAACCTAATGCAAACAATTCCCAATATTTCATAACCTTATGATATTGAACCGTTGAAATACCGAGATTTCAGACACATTTATTTTTTTATTGAGTCTGTCCGAAAAGATTAATTCATATACTAATATTGACAAAAAACCAATTAATTCCCTCGTGAAAAAATCCTATTAACAGGATAACAAAATAAATATATGATACGTTCTCAATTTCCTTGTTGGTAAAAAGTAAACAGGCCTTTACATCTGATATAGATAATTTATACAATGTGAGGGGCAACTTTTTCATTCGTCCTTTTTACAGGACGCTGAATTAACTAGGATAGGTATTTAGACGGAATAGCCTTGATCAATACGTAAATTAATAAGTAAAGAACAGTAGAGTTCTTTGTGAAGGGCTTATCTGTGGAAGTACTATCACCATGCCTATTTCTGCAGCCAAGCAGCGTTGCTATGTTTTGGTTTAGGGGGGTGGTTACCAGTGAAATTTCAGCCACACGAGGCCTAACATCTGTATGCTTCAAGTTGATGGACGCAAGACGTAGCGTAGGGCACGTTCATATCGCGCGTGATTTAAAAGGCATTGCTTTGTTATAGGGGATGGTTACCACTTACCATAAATTAATAAATATTGTTGGACTTTCCACACAGCACTATCTAGCCCCAAACTAAGCCAAAGCTTGCATACTAGTATTTTAGTCGAATTACGTATACATCGTTCCATTTGTTCATTATTATTTCAAGCTTAGGGAAGGACTGACTGAGCAATGTACTACAAAAAAAGCAATACAGCAGAACCCTTTTAGCTAAACCAATTGGTAAGAGATAGCAATACTATGGCAATCTTTTAATAAGTAAGGCGCAAATGTGACCATTAGTATGGGAATACGTCCATTCGCATGTCAGAGTTAGATGAGGGGCCAGTGCGTCAAGCCTACCAGAGCAGAACTCAGACGCGGTCGAAGGAGGGGGTTACAGGGGACATGATCCCCGCCCCCAAAATTGTACACGTCAAAAAAAACTATTTTTATCCCCTGGCCGCGATGCATTTTATGGTTTGCTGACATCTAACGGTGCTTGTTATTGTGCGATAAAGTCTAATTTACTCGACTTATTAAAAATATAAATAAATATTGGTGGACTTTCCACACAGCACTATCTAGCCCCAAACTAAGCCAAAGCTTGTTATATGGGAACCAGATAGCTGATATACTACTTATATATTTTTTTTGTAAATACATACTTATAATATTAGAGGTATATAACACCCAGACAGAGAACAAACATCAATGTTCATCACACAAATGATTGTTCTCGGTGGGGATCGAACCCATGGCCTACCGCACAGAAGGCAGAGCTACTACCAACTGAGTTGTGAAGGCTGTCTGTCTGACTGAAGGCTATTGTATTATTATTAGTGAGAGCACTGGTGGTCAAGTGGTAGCGACCCGCCTTCCGATCCTAAGGTCGTGGGTTCGAAACCGGTCGTGTACCAATGAGTATTTCTGTTCAAAAATGTATATCCACAATGCCAGTACTCTCAAACGGAAACGTCGTGAGGAAACCGGCATGTCGTAGGACCTAAAAAGTTCTATTACATGTGTCAAGTGCTCGAAAGGAAGGCGCACTTAAAAAAAATTCACACCAATATAAAGAGATTATTATTAGTGACCCCCTCTGAAATTTCAGGCTGCGACCGCGCCTGGGAACTAGCTGATACCACGACTTACTAGCCCTGTCTACCACATACCTACCTATATTATTTCGTACAGTATATCATGGGCTAAGTAAGAAATTTAAACAGGTCTTTGCATCTATTGTAGATTAATTACACAGCATCAGCAGTGTATCCATGTTTTTTTTATACAACTTGCTAATGGATCAGGTGGGCCATTGACTTGCAATGGCCCACCTGATGTTAAATATTAACTAACCATCAACTATAACATAGCATTGCCTCGTAAGTCAAGCTCGATGGGAACATGTCCTACAATGCACTGCCTTATGTGGCTGTAATTTCACCGGCAACCATCTTCAAACCAAAACACAGCAACGCTTTTTGGCGGCAGAAAAAAGCATGGTGGTAGTACTCCCCCGGACGAGCCCATCACAAAAAGCTCTACTACCTATAAGTACCTTAAGTAGTACCTGATACTACCTAGTACCCAGGTAGGTATATCTTCAAACTAAGCTCACACAAACGTAGGTAAGTACTTCCACGTGACGCTTTATGCTGGCAAAATCTGTGACGTCACACGCCTCCACCTCCGTCTATTTTTGCAAAACTAGCAAACTTATTTGTGTAAGCTCCAAGTATTGTAAGTATTGGCTGGAAAATACTATTTCAGGGCTGACTTTTCAAAAGGTTAGTTTTAAAATTCTATTGCAGACGGTTGCAAATCGCTTGCAACATACCTCAAACTGGTCGCTAGGTAACTAAACTTAGGGTGACTAAGAAAATAGAACATGACTTAAAATAATGTTCTCTATTTATGAATTTTTTTATTTAACCTTTTTTGTCTTATTACGCAGGATTTTCATATTATATTGAAAAAGTTTTTTATTCATTAAGGGGCTGACAACTATCAAACAACTTTTCGCTCGCACGTTTCGACATGTTGAAAGATATAAAATCACTAAACTCATTTTCAAAAAATCGCAATCAACCATTTTGTGTGCAATCACAGTGCACACAGTTTAGTAAAAAATTCATTTTATTCGATACAAGTCTTCCTACTTAAAAGTTTGGTTATGTACAAAAACTAGTAAAGCAATCAGGAGGATCATCAGGAGGGCAAACAAGCAGTTTGCCCTCCTGATGTTGAGGGGCACCCTGATGTTACATTTTGCAAAGCAAGTCGGCTGAGAACGTATTAATATTATTGAAAAAATAGTTTTTTAAATAAAAACTAGTCATGTGACTGAGCATTTCGTAAAAACCTGTATTACGAAGGCAATGTTCGGTAATTTAAGTTATTTAAATTCTAGAGCGCTGGAGTTGACAAAGGCTCGCCCGGTATGCACCCCTGTCGGAAGAGGTACTTACATTTTAATAGGGTTGTCGCTTTCCAAATTATGAAGCTGAGTTGGCGCAAGATGGCGTTGTGTGAAATGTTCACCAATATCTTTGTTAATTTATTACTTAATATTTTAAGACCCAATAGTATGTCTTCAATATCCTCTTGTCGTGTCAAAAGTTTCTTTCGAAGCAGTGTGGTAAAAGGATTTTAAGTGCGCCTCAAGAGGCTCCTTTCGAGCACATGTTACAGAACTTTTTAGGTTCTACAACATGCCGATTTCCTCACGATGTTTTCCTTCACCGTTTATGAGTACTAGCATTGTGCACATAAAATTTTCAATAGAAAAACTCATTGGTGCACGACCTTTGGTTTCGAACCCACGGCCTACCACTAGATCACCAGTGCAATATGAATTTATAATATATGAAAATTTGTAGTGATTCTGTGCAATGCTACGCATAAAAGCAAAGCGATGAATGCTACGCTTAGCTTTACGATGCTTCTACGTCGTAGCGTCGTAGCGTCGTAGCACTAAGCGTAGCAAATCTTTACAAAGATGTATGCTTGCTAACTACGGTTTCCGTCACACTGCTATATCCGATGAAAGCTATTTATTAAGGCTTCATCGTAGTGACACAAAAATGCATAAATTGATATATGCTATGCTTTCTTTAAGACGTCCACTGCTGAACACAGCCCTTACCCTTTAAACTTATTAATCATTGGGGCCGTCGCCAAAGTTACCGCGCTTGGCACAGGTGGATTGGTGTTCGCACTTAGTGTAAGTACTTAAGAAATGTGGTTGCCTGTCCCCTTGATTGCATCCTTTGAGTCAAGAGAGAAGTCCAATTCTATGCTGGGATACTACGGGAACCATTTCTAAGACTTAAAATGCAGTTTTGATTATATTATATCATAGATTGTAGTTAAACAACCAAGTTTCCGAATAACATGACAATACAGCAAAAATATATTTTTTTCCAATCAAATAATTCTTATTCTAAAAAGACGATTAGGTACGAACACTAATTTAAAAAAGCGGTTGTCAGCCCCTTAATTAGGTAATTACCGATTGCTACACGTGACAACCCTAAGCCACCAGTTCTATCAAGTTCACACAATAAGCTATTATATGAGGGAGCGAACTTTACCCTTCACCCCGCTTTAAAAACGGTGCTTTGTGTTGTGCTGCACTGTACTTTAAATTCTGCTGCCGGATTTCCTGTACCGCGAACGTGTAGTGACGTCATGAATGGCACTAGAAAAAACTAGAAAGTAGTGCTCGTGAGACATGAATTATGAAACACCCTCTACTTTGTAATTTCGAGCACGAAATTAGCTATACAGGGTTCAACTTCCATGCAAGGTACTCTAGCTATGTGTAGGTGAAAAACTCCAATTTATTATAGAGTAGAAAACAGAACAGAAACAGTCTCCCGACTTTGGACCCAAAGCACGGTAGATATCCTATCCGATCTCTTTGTGGCACGGTGAATATACCCTCAAAAAAATTGGAAGCTCTATAATATCTACCTCTTGGTTTCTTGTAGGTTATATACTTGCAAGAAATTAGGAGTACCTATTAGTGGGTATTAAAATGTTTTAGTTGGTTCTTGGGTGAAAACTTTAGAATATAACAATGCGTTTTTGTTGTACGTCCGGAACGGACAAACTGTTAAAACTGTACATAACCATAGCTATAATTTTTTGTACTACAGTTATACAATAAATAATTTCTGATTTCTGAATCTTTTAGTATTAACTACCAACTCAAGATTCTATGAGAAAGTGAAAGGGACCCCTTACACTTTTCATAGAATCTTGAGTCGGAGGTACGTCCAAATACAACATTTGGCAAAAATTCTAATGTTATAGTCGTATTCCATACGTGTTAGGTTGTAAGCTTATCGCCGCTGATAGAATACGAAAAGTCTAGATCGGAGATATTTTCAAATAAGGTTTATATCTCCAATGCCACTCGAAAGCGCCACTATGCTCTAATGGAGGCGTCTTTTCGAGTAGTTTGCTGTTACTTATGCATAGGCCTTACGATACTATTGCCGTTATAAAACGGTTGTCATTTATGAGTGTGCATACAAAAGGTTGATGATGTCGTCCAGGCCGGTTTTGACTACGGCGACATTGTTACTGCTTGTATATTGATTTGTCTATCGTGTGCTCTAAGATGACCATAGTAACCAATTTTCCCTTTAAACCCTTTTGTGTACAAAGGGTTTAAAGGTTCGCTTTAGCACATAGCGAGCATGTAAGAGCAACAAAATGTTATAATGGTCACAGCATAAGACCCCCACCCCAACACCTGCGATGGATGTCGTAAGAGGCAACTAAGTCAAACTAACTAGATTACAAGACTAAGTAAGTAGTCTTCGACTTTGAATTTAGTCGAAGACTTAGTCGCTACTAAGAGAATGCACCAGATTTGGGCAGCAGCATTTCCTCCCCCTCACAATACAAGAGAGATCGATACCCAGCAGTGGATTTGTTCAGACTGATGATGAAGCTGCAGAAAACCCATCAAGCAGCGTTGTTGTGTTTTGGTTTGAAAGGTACGGTTGTCGATAAAATTACAGGCACATGAGGCTTAACATCTGTGTGCCTCAATTTGAACGCAGGGTAGTGTATTTTAGGGCACGTTACTATCGAGCGTGACTTGCAAGGCAATGCTTTGTCATAGGTGATGGTTACCACTTAATTAGTGGGCCATCTGCTTTTTATATCAGCAAGTAGAAAGTAGTAAATAAAAATATAAACATAACAAAAAAAACTACGTCAGCGGTTTTCGGGAAAACGAAGCTTTAACACGTCACATCCAAGGCTTTCATGCTTCTCATCCAGGAAAGGCAGCCATCCGAGTGACGTAACATCCACTTAGGAGCTGCAGAACTTGGAGAGGTAACTTGTTGACACGGAAAATGTACGTAAAAGCCTCAAGAAGCGCGCTAAACCTTCTACTAGTTCGTGCCTCAGACTACAATCTTAAAAAAAACTGTTTAACTGTTGATATATATGTCGCAGCCTAATGATATCCACAATGTTAAAAATCATGTAGTATCGAATCAAGAAAAAAATAAAACCTTACAACCAATTATTATTTTTTCGGCCTCTAAAAATGCCACTAAGATGTCCCTCTGACATGGAGATCAGAGACTTTGTTTACTAACCTAACCTAACAACCTATTGTACCTTTTAAGGTTTGGTTAGGTTATTAGGTTTTTTTTTATTAAAGACTTGATTTTTTGTTTATAAACGACTTGACTACTAACCTAACCTAACAACCTATTGTACCTTTTAAGGTTTGGTTAGGTTTTTAATAAAAAAAACCCTAATATAGGTTATTAGGTTTTTTTTATTAACGACGTGATTTTTTGTTTATTAACGACTTCACTAGGAAAGTCGTTAAATGTTCAGGCATCATTCAGGCCGAATGGTGCCGTTTAGTAGACGGCTAAAGTACTACCATTTTCTGCCGCCAAGCAGCGTTGCTGTGTTTCGGTTTGAAGAGTGTGGTTGCCGGTGTAATTACAGGCACATGAGGCTCTGTTTGCCTCAAGTTGATGGACGCAGGGCACTGCATCGTAGGGCACATTCCTATCGTGCGTGACTTACGAGGTAATGCTTTGTTAGGTGATGGTTACCACTTAACATCAGGTGGCCGATATGCTTGTTCCATCAGCTAGTAGTATTAAATAAAAATAAAAAAAGGTTTAAGATCATTGAAGATATCGAAGAGTCAAATTCTCTTGTCATAAAAAGAAGGTTACAATATTATATATTAACTGAAATACCGTGATAAACGCCACGTGAACACGCTACAGCAACGCTGGCGATTAACGTACCGTAAAGCCTACTGTAGTGAATAAACACTACACGTTGTACTACCGATACCGACTTTAGGGCTCCTTTATATGCAAAAGTAAGCCTGCTTCTATTTAAAATGAAAACTCGGTAAAAGAGAAAAATGCTAATGCGAAATCCCTTCAAGAATAATTTTAGAACACTTAAAAACTGTTTTTGAATGGATTTTGTTTATAGTCGCGCTTGTGCTGCTGCTTAGTGATTCATCTTCTTTTATAAATATACTCTGTCAATAAAAAATAAATCAATATTATTTTACAAGTATAAGAATCAAATAAAACAGTAAAGACAACAATCATGTTAAAAAAGTACCGTTTCTTCAAAACTGTGAGTGCTAGCGAGCGAACAATGTAGTATATTTGTAAAAATAATATTTGTTCCCTAAAGGCAACCTAGATGGCGGTATTAGTAATAGTTCAAACAGTAAAGCATTTTACTCGTATTACTTTAACTGAGTCAAATAAATCGAACGATAGGAACGTATGGTTTTCTATCGGAGTTTTTCTAGTATAGTGGTTTTTTATCTTTCCCTGAAATGCCAACAGGCATCCCGCATCGCACGGCTATTTTAAACATTCGGAAATGTTTTCAATGTTTCTTTTGCTCTCGTTTTGTTTGCTTTTAAACAAAAAAGACTGAATTGAATAGGGGCCTTATCACGAATGAATTTGACATTATTCGCGTATCGTATCCCTAACAACAACAAAATAAGGTCGAATATCACTAGGATACGTAACGCGACAAATGTATGGACGCCTTTTTTGTATGGAGATAAAATAAGCTGCGTGTTGAGAACTCACGAGTCTCCATACAAATAAGGCCTGACGTTACGAAAAACGAAATACCAAATATGGTAAACAAAACTAAGACTTGGGGTACAGCCTGCTCTTCTCTTGTCGTGTCACTAGTTTCTTTCGAAACAGTGTGGTGAAAGGATTTTAAGTGCGCCTCAAAGGAGCCTCTTTCAAGCACTTGACACATGTTATAGAACTTTTTAGGTTCCACGTCATGGCGGTTTCCTCACAATGTTGTCCTTCACCGTTTGAGAGTACTGGCTTTGTGCACATAAATTTTTTGAACAGAAAAACTAAGTTCTGCACGACCAGTTTCGAGCCCCGAACTTCAAATCGGAAGGCGGGGCCGCTACCACTAGACCACCAGTGCTCTCAGCCTGCTGAACAAAACTAACGTTTTCGATCGGAAACGTCATTTTCTGTCACGTGTTGTTTCCAAACTTTTCTTAAAGATTCAAGCTCAGTGATTCAATCACATTACAAGGGTATTTTTGTGTCTAACATGGTTTAAGATTCTACTGTCACCCTTTCACTAGGGGAGCAAATCTTGCGGAAGCAACAGGTGTGCAAATCAAAGATCATATAGGTAGTATTATTTGAGTATAGTAGTATGATTTAATGAAGGGGCCGATGCCTGATTTCATGCCAATGGACAGATTATTTATTGTAATACCTATTTATTTCTATAATACATTTTTTTATTGTAATGATATAAGGGTAACACATTTCATCCACTATAACAATTTAGAAAACCAAGTAGGTATGTTCTTTAAATAAATTTAAGACGCAGACAACCGTCAAAAAACTTTTCGTACATAATTTTTTAAGAAATGAATCCTTTGAAGACATTTTTAAGTTTCGGGAAATGCTATTACAAAGATTTAACTAAAATGTAATTTTGTTGAAGTTTACTCAGTAAGACTTTAACTTTAATAAAACGTAAGTAACATTTATCCAATAACAAAATAAATAGTAGCTACGGAACCACAACACTATTCCAAAACTTGGCCACGGACCCACATCACACAATAATCAGTCAAGCTTAGCATGTAGGAATGTAGGTATTGGATGTGCTGTCAGTGAATTGGATATATCGACAAGTTAAGTATTTTGGGAAGCTAGAGACTGTCTCGAACATCCTTTTTTCGGGACTGTGATTTTCTTGATGATAAAACATTAAAAGATATTTTTAATGTTAACTTGGCCATCAAATATATTCTGGTTAGGATTCAAGCTGCGGGATGTTGCGTGTATTATTTTTCATTTATACAAACCCAAAATCAAAATCGTGTTTTTTATTTATTTATGGTCTTAGTTCGTCATCCGACGAACAATCTTGTCTTGTTCATTGACTAAATTAATTGACTACTGTTTAAGGTAGAATCGAACAAACTTGTTAAGGGCTTGTACTTTACGACTTGTCAAAAACAAAGAAATATTTATTATCTGTCGTAAAGCGTACTTTTATGTTGTAAAACCCACCTTTAGTCAGATAAGCAATCAAGTTAGTCGAGTTGGCTATCATGATAGCCAACGTGACAGAGTTATACGGCTATCCATCAGACAAAAATATATATATCTCTACTCTCTCTCTCTTGTCGTGTCACTAGTTTCTTTCGAAGGATTTTAAGTGCACCTCAAGAGGCTCCTTACTAGCACTCGACACATGTTATAGAATTTTTTTTAGGTTCTACGACATGCCGATTTCCTCACGATGTTTTCCTTCACCGTTTGAGAGCACTGGTATTGTGCACATAAATCTTTGAACAGAAAAACTAATTGGTGCATAACCGGTTTCGAACCCACGACCTTAGGATCGGAAGGCGGGGCCGCTAACACTAGACTACCAGTGCTCTCAAAAATATATCTCTGCTTAAAAAAACAAAGGCGCTAACGTAATTAACTTTTAAAAGACTGTAAAAAAAGTTTTGAACTATGTAAGTTTCTTGATTATATCTCAGACAAGAGCAAGATGAGTTCCTTCGCCGTTTGAGAGTACTGGCACTGTACACAAACATTTTTGAACAGAATAACTAGAAAAAATTGGTGCACGACGGGTTATAAGCCCTTAGGATAGGAACGCGCTACCACTACACCACTAGTGCTCCCGCTCTTCATTGTGCATGTACAAGGCCTTGGGAGAGTTTACTACGTGATCCGCTGCCGAGCCAAATCAACTTAGATATTCCACACAGTTGAAAAACTTTCTAGAAACGAACAGGTTAATAAAGTTAACGTTTTGAATCAAGCGGCGGAGTTCGAAAGTTCTATTCCCCGATTACTCTGGGTTTTGTAATAAGGGCATGCTACCTGAACTTTGTATCTATTGCCTGACTTTTTACCAGAAGACAGCAACGTGGAACTAAGCTATCTATCAGCTGGCTTTTTACCTAAAAGCTACGTGAAACTAAGCGCCCAACTGACAAATTGGTAAACTGATAATTTTTATTTCATTACAAAGACATATTTTATTCTGGGTCAGAGGGCTTATTACGAGTTTAGTGCCGATCGTCGATCGTTACGATACACCGAATTTTCTATGAAAATAAATCAACGGCATTTAGCGTATTCTTTGAGAAACCGTTTTTTTTTTCATAGAAAATTCGGTGTATCGTAACGATCGACGATCGGCACTCGATCGGCACTAAACTCATAATAAGCCCTCTGGTCTATGTACTCCACATAGAAAAATTTGAAAAAAATTGATAATAACCATACAAATGTAATTACATTAAAATATGTAGGTTAATAAAGTTGTCATCACTAAATGTTGATCTGTTCTAAATTCTTACTATGTGCATACTTCTAGAGCCGCCATGACAGTCTGTTATTGACGTTTGATATGACACATTGCATTTTTAAATTTTTTGACGGTAATGACTTTCAGTATTAAGCTTGAGATAAACAACAATTGTCAAAATGACATTCACGCATATATCAGTCCTCATCAGCAGTAAAAACTGAATGGATTTTAATGAAACTTTACAATAATATCTCAGGTAGCTTCAAACTATCGTCCGATATCACTCCTCACCTCGATATCAAAAATAATTGAGAAGGTGGTCAATAAACGTCTTCTCAGCTATCTTGAAAAGGATCGGCTGATATCGGACAACCAGTATGGCTTCCGCACTAATCGCTCGACAGAAGACGCCGTGACTAAACTCTCAGACTTTGTTACTGCTCAATTGGATAGTGGCAAGCGGTGCATCGGTGTCTTCCTAGATATAGCAAAAGCCTTCGACACGGTCTCAAGGCCAATACTATTACGTAAAATGGAAACCATAGGCATACGAGGTACTGCTCTTGCATGGTTTGAGTCTTATCTTAGCGGTCGCAAGCAGAGAGTTAAACTGGAAAACCTTGTTAGTGATTTCTCTGAAGCCATGTTCGGGGTACCCCAAGGTAGTGCTTTGGGCCCGACTCTATTTTTGATATACATCAATAGCCTCTGGTCACTGCGCCTTGAAAAAGCTAGGACATTTGCATTCGCAGATGATACCTCAATTATATTCTACGGTGACTCATGGAGCGAAGTATACCAAAATACCCAGTCTGGCTTGGAAATTGTCCAGAAGTGGCTGCAGTTAAATCTCCTAACCTTAAATACAGATAAAACCAAATACATAGCGTTCAGCATATCGAAACGAACATCACCGAACTTAACACCAATCCAACACAAACATCCACCATAGTACTTGCCCATGCCCAACCATTGATAGAGTAAACATCATTAAATATCTAGGAGTCTATATTGACGAAAATATGTCATGGAAAAAACAAATATCCATCACATGTGGTAGGCTGAGAAAGCTCTTGCATATTTTGAAGCAACTAAGACCAAGTGCTGAGGTAAAGACAATGAGACTGGTATACCAAGCACTCTGCCAATCGGTGCTTTGTTACTGTTTGCCTGCTTGGGGTTCTGCTTGCAAATCCCACTTGCTTCGACTAGAACGTGCACAACGAGCTGCCCTCAAAGTAGCATACGGTAAACCGTTTCGCTATCCTACTGACTACTTATATAAGGATGTGGAGCATCTCTCAGTGAGACAATTGTTCATTGTAACGACCACGCTCAAATTCCACAAACAAACATTTTTAACTGTGACTGAGTCCAACAGTAAACGGCACCGCCATCAAGTCTGGAGAACTCCAATAGTATCAACTAGTTTTGGTAAACGATCCTATAACTTCCTTGGACCATATATTTACACTAAATTAAATAAACTGCTTAGTATCGTGCAACTCACAAGGAAAAAGTGTAGAAAAACTATATCAACCTGGTTTTCTACTCTCAATTATGCCGAAACTGAAAACCTGCTTAGTACAATCGCCTAAAACTTACTCATAACTTTTAATCACACAATTACATTCACGACACACCAGTGGGCTCATCCTGTGATACCCAGACTCTTAAGAGACTGGTAGTAGCAGGAGAGCCCACCAATACACTCACTCAACACATTCATGACACTCATCTAGGTACACACAAGTGGGCTCATCCTGTGATACCCAGACTCTTAAGAGACTGGTAGTAGTAGGAGAGCCCACCAATACACTCACTCAACACATTCATGACACTCATCCAGGTACACACAAGTGGGCTCATCCTGTGATACCCAGACTCTTAAGAGACTGGTAGTAGCAGGAGAGCCCACCAATACACACACTCAACACATTCATGACACTCATCTAGGTACACTCAAGTGGGCTCATCCTGCGATACCCAGACTCTTAAGAGACTGGTAGTAGCAGGAGAGCCCACCAATACACACACTTAACACATTCATGACACTCATCTAGGTACACACAAGTGGGCTCATCCTGTGATACCCAGACTCTTAAGAGACTGGTAGTAGCAGGAGAGCCCACCAATACACACATTCACACATTAAAACACAACACCCCTCATTCACCCCCCCCTCCCTCCCTCCTCCTCACTCCACTCATATCGCTACTCATACATACTGACCATGCTGTTAACTGCCAATGACTAGCATAGGTAGGTATTACTTGGAATAACACATACTTAAACTTAATATAAATTTGTTTATATTTATTTATTTATCACTATAACTAACACTTAATCATATCTTGTTACACTACTTATTTGACTTTACTGTTACATATTTAGTTTTGTTTTTTTTTCTCAGAATTTGTTGTACCCTTGCTTAGCGTAATAACTTTCTTATTGTTTCAACATGACTAGGTGACGAAAGAGACTAACTACCCAAAACACAGGATATTCCTACGGTGGGAGTTAGTGTTCGTACAGATGTCCAAGTTTGTATTTTTCTATAGCATTTTTTTATGGTTACAATAAATATACTTTTTACTAAAAAAAAAAAAAAATTATATAGCTTATACATCAGAATAACACAGACTACAATTTATAAAGATATTGTAAGAATTGTCCAAAATATGACAATAAGTGTTAAGTAAGTAGGAAAAAATCTACCATCTGCGAGCTATTCTGGCGTGCGCTGCCAAAACCGCTAGATACACATATGTACTACGCCACGCCAATATAAGCTACTCGAAATACTAATCCTGCGCAGACAAAGTCGCGGGCAACAGCTAGTAAAAGCTAAAAACAAAAATTGAATCACGTACTTATATTTTGAATACGGATTTTATGAAATTTATCCCAGCAGTCACACCTCAAAGATTTCACTCGAATTATGAGACGTGACAAAAGCCTACCTAATATAGATATTCTAGGCATCAAAGAAAGCCTCTTGCACGAAGTACCTAGCTAAAGAAATTCCTTTTCTAGCACCACGCTACCTGAATAAATAAGTGGGTCTTTGTACCTAGACTCATTCTGCTACTGTGAGATGATGGAGAACCGTAAAGAGTCTTTCTATAAATTAGATGTAGTCTCGTGAAATTTACAAATTTATTCTTCAGTATCTGCCGGCCACAGCTTCTCTCGCTGGTTGTAATTGCTCACATCATCACTTGTATTTCTTGCTGATGGACAAGTATATAGCCCACACACATATTTATTTATTTATTAAACAATCCATTAGTTTTTGAGCTCGATCTGTTAAAATATAGTTATCATATTTTCTCTTATTGCTACTAACTAATCATGATGTGTACAAATGTCTTTAGAATACCATCTAATTTAAAACCCAAGTAAATGAATTATTTATTTATGTTTATTGGTTGTATTCTGTTTTGAGTGCCATAATAAATAAATAAAGCATTGCCTCGCAATTCACGCACAATACGTACGCGCCCTGCGTCCAACAACTGGAGACATAGAATATACAATACAATACAAAATCATTTAATTATGCCACAAGTCATTGCAATTTATAATAATAAAAGAATAGACATTATAAGCTTCATGTGCCTGCAATGTCACATATTATACATTTACACATTGTATATTTGTTATCTGTAGTTAAACCAAACAATATATCGTAGAACAGGGTAATCCCTCGCAGCAGTAACCCAAACATGACTAAATCCGGCAATTAAGTCCCTTTAGAGCCTGCTGCCGGGTCGGGAATACAAATGTTAGTGCAGCTCTAACGTTGACCGAAGATGTTGCTCAAACAGCGGGACAGCCAGTATTGGTGCTTTGTTGAATTACTAGCAAGCTCAGTTGGTAGTAGCTCTGCCTTCTGTGCTGTAGGCCCTGGGTTCGATCCTAACCGAGAACAAATATAATAATCTACCTAGCCGTTTTCGGCTACAAAGCTTTTAGACTTTAATTAATAGGAGCTCAGGTCGTTAGCCCTCATATGGCCAACGTATCCTATTTTGGCGTGAAATGTTTTGGCGCAGATAGTGCAAGTTTGGATGCCGTGGTTATAATTGTATTGGATGTCGGCTCTTTCGTTGGTCACGTTTGTTATCTAGTTCACGCCGCCTTTCATCCTCAAAATTATAAACTTTGTCCTGAACGAGACGTCTTCATTCAGGTCGCTTTACAGCGAGGGACTCACAAGTGAAAGGTTCAATGCCACATCTTTTCATGTCTTTTCTGAACATCATAAACATTCGTGTCATGATGATTATTCCCTGTCTGGTTGTGACACTAGTTCTTTCGAAACAGTGTAGTGAAACGATTTTAAGTACGCCATAATGGGTGTTGTAATAGATTATGTTATATACAAAAAGTATAAAAGTATTATATAGCTACTTTGTTTCCAGAGTACAAGCATTACTTAGTTTGGGGCTAGTAGTGTGTGGAATATCCACCAATATTTATTTTTAGGAGTTGCTACCACTAGACCACCAGTGCTCTAGAAATAACCGCTTCTTTGCTTCCTTACCTTTTTTCCTACCGTGATAACAGTAGTTAAGGCGAAGACAAGAGCTAATGTGACTCTCGCTCGCACGTTTCGACTTGTTGAAAGATATAAAATCACTAAACTCATTTTAGAAAAATCGCAATCAACCATTTTGTGTGCAATCACATTGCACACAGTTTAGTAAAAAAATCATTTTAATCGATACATGTTTTCCTACTCAAAAGTTTGCGTTACTAGTTTTCATAAGCAAACTTTTAAGTAGGAAAACTTGTATCGATCAAAATGAAATTTTTACTAAACTGTGTGTAATGTGATTGCACACAAAATGGTTGATTGCGATTTTTCGAAAATGAGTTTAGTGATTTTATATCTTTCAACATGTCGAACCGTGCGAGCGAGAAGTTGTTTGATAGTTGTCAGCCCCTTAAATAGCAATTTTTATAAAAAAATTGCAATACTGTAGATTTCCGTTTTCATCCGAATACGTAAACAATAGTATAACGTTGTGATAAAAAAATCACTTAATTTTATTAAAACAGAATCGCGCATTTTTCTGATGGTTATTTTTCATTTTTGCTATTAAATAAAGTATGAGGGTAGAGGGGCTTAGGAACCTGTCAGGTATGAAATGATCACGCTCGTCAGCATCGTGTAATACTCTGTTTCCTTACTTTATGAGGTCAGTACCCCAAGTCTGAGTTTTGTTTACCATTTTTTGACAGCCTTCACAGCTCAGTTGGTAGTAACCCTACCTTCTGCGCCGTAGGCCGTTGATTCCCACCGAGAACAAACATTTGTGTGGTGAACATAGATGTTTTTTCTCTGTCTGGGTGTTATTTATTATAAGTAAAAAAAAGTATATAGTATTTTTTAAACTCTCGCGATCATAACACATATTGAAGTATTACACGGGTATTTATCGCGTTTATCTTTATTATTTTCCCGACGTTTCGGCTATGTTGCACTATGTTGCCGCGACCACGGCTATTGCAACATAGCCGAAACGTCGGGAAAATAATAAAGGTAAACGCGATAAATACCCGTGTAATACTTCAATAAAAAGTATATATGTACTATATCAGCTATCTCGTTCCAATATTACAAGCTTTAGCTTAGTTTGGGGCTAGATAGTGCTGTGTGGAAAGCCCACCAATTTAAAAAAAAAATGTTTTTCGCAACGCCAGGCCTTTTTGTATGGAGATTCGATAAGCGCCTCTATGGGGCGTGCTGAGAACTCACTTTTTTGTCATCAAATTTTAACAGCTCTTTTGTAAAATAAGATAATAAAGAAACAAAATAAAGATTTTTTTTATTCTATTCTATTCTAAACGAAATATGGTAAACAAAACTTGGACTTGCGGTACAGGATATACTGAAATTTTTACACCAAAGGAAAATAACATATTTTGTTTCTTTTTTTCTAAACTTTGTCCAAAAAACAAACTTTCCACAATTTTCAACAGATAACAAACTATAAGTAGGTAAAAATATTTACAAGATAAGGCCATTATTTATCAAGTAGAAATAATTTAGGTAGAGAGAAGTAACACATTCAAAAATAGCATCAACTTTTGCGATATTGCTAAAGAAACTTGACATCTGTAAAAGGTAACTAACACTTTATTGTACACAAGGATACAATATAAATCTAGGCGTAAATTAATAAAGTACAATGGGCGGCCTTATCGCTGAAAGCGATTTCTTCCAGGCAACCTTAGGATGGAAAATATTTGGTCAGAGCGGTAATGGACGGCGGTGCACGTAGTGCGGTAAACTTAATAATTCCATATTTGAGGAACTTAATAAAATTAACATAAAAAAAAAATATCTTAATACATACATGGGTGATTTAAAATAAACTAATACTAAAACTAGACCAGACCCAACCAAAAACATATGTGATACCTAAAAAACAAATGCTACAAACGATAGGAATATGATTACAAGAAAATTAGAGAGATTAGAAAGTAGGAGGATCTTTGCTAAAGAACTGTTTAAGCTTGGTCTTAAAAGTATGCAATGCAGTGAAGATGCCTGTCTAATGTCCAACGGCAAAGTGTTCCACAGACGCACAGCTTTATAGATTGCTGTTTGAACTCATTTGACCCTAGCATATTTTTGCATAGCGGTTCTTATTTGTTTACAAGACCCGTTGTACATTATTGAAACATAATGAGCAACGAAAATACAAAATGATGAAAAATATTCCACGTTCTCAGCTGTCTTAGTAAACATGTCGTGTGTCTATTTATCTTGAAGATCGATTCGGATTGTATTTTCGGGATTCCTTTACAAATCATTGTCATGCGAATATCATATCTTCCGCCTTTGATATAGAGTTCAAAGGTTTTGGAGCTTTGGGATGTTTTCTTGAGTCACTTCCGTAAATAACGCAGAGGGAAAATAATAGAACTGTGATAAATACTGCGACGAATTTTAAGGACAACCTTTGATATATCTTTATGCCATCAACGGGATTTAAAATGGATAAATAATAAAACTTAATTTATAGCAACGTGGCATGCCGAGGTTTTAAGTACGGATAAATAATAACATATTTGCTTTTAAATTCAATCAGTTCATTCGTTCATTCTTAAAAATGTGTCAAGTGCTTGGAATACTCTTAAGACGCACTTAAGATCATTTCACCACACTGTTCCGAAAGAACTAGTGTCACGACAAAAAGAAAAAGTTCATACAGATCAGAATTATAGCTTTATATTTTTTACATCTCTGATGAAAGACGTTTTCGTATTCTTGTCCTGTCTCGACGGATGGTATAACGGTATCATGAGTTCGTATTAAATGAATTGATGGTTTTGTGACAGGAATAAGGCGGATTTTTAGTGCGAGAGAGGTCAAATCTGAGGAACTGGAAGACAAAACGTGGGACGCCCTCCTGCTGGATCTTCTTCTTCTTCTTGTCGTGTCACTAATTTCTTTCGAAACAGTGTGGTGAAAGAATTTTAAGTGCGCCTCAAGAGGCTCCTTTCGAGCACTTGACACATGTTATAGAACTTTTTAGGTTCTACGACATGCCGTTTTCCTCACGATGTTTTCCTTCACCGTTTGAGAGTACTGGTATTGTACACATAAATTTATGAACCGAAAAACTCATTAATGCACGACCGGTTTTGAACCCACGACCTTAGAATCGGAAGGCGAGGCCGCTACAACTAGACCACCAGTGCTCATCCTGCTGGATAGAACGACGATATTGTGATCGCGGGAAGTCGGTGGATGGAGAGGGCTCAGAATCGTTCTTCCTGAAAATGTATCAGGAAGGCCGGTTTCCAGCGTGGCCTTCTTCAGCAGATGATGAGGTCCAATAGACAATATAGGAATAATTAGTAACCAAAAATTTCAACACATACATGATATTGTGTGAATAAATTTATACCTTATTACTTAGATTACCTAGTAAAATGTTACGAGATTTGTATAAATATAATATAAAAATATATTTATGAACCATATATTATTATTATATATATTATTTATAACCTCGGCGGACGTATCTCGATCAGATAGCAGACGTTCTAGAGAAGGGCCAGGTCAAGAGTAACCTAAACCGACCAGAAAGTATGAAGAATGATATGAGAGTGAATGAAGCGAAAGATGTATGTATATGTAAGGACCGTAACAAGTGGAAATCCGTGGTCTCTGCCTACCCCTATGGGAAACAGGCGTGATTTTATGTATGTATCCTATTAAATACCTTAATACTGTTAACGTAAATCTATTTAAACCTTAAGAAGACATAGAAATTTTTCATTCAGTTTTTATTCAATAAAAGAGTTCATTCCCAGTAACTCCAAAACAACAATTTTTAATTCTATACATCGATTACTAATGATTTTGAACTATTTTAATCCACTTACTTCCATCTTCAGTCTTTCCTTTGAGCAACTCAAATAGATTTTCCTAAATCTTACTTAATATCCCATATCTTCCTCTCTACATATAATTTACTCGACTCCAGTTTCACCAAGCTTCTGCAAATTCTGAAATCCAATATCTCATCATCATCGTTAATTTACATAGGTACAAGTCCAGATATATAATATAAGACATACAGATTTAAAAAAAACAGTTATTTTATCATAAATTCGAAAGTAACGACGTTATCACTGAGCCAATTGAAACGAAACTTAGAATGAATACAGTTCATAACCTTGATTAACATAATAGGTTCTGTTTAATCGCGAAAAAATATCAGAAATATTGAGAAAACATAAACGAATCTAATAAAGGGAAATATTAATGTTAGCAATCACTAATATTTTATTTTATTTTATAAAACTAGCTCATGGAACAAGCAGATGGCCCACCTGATGTTAAGTGGTAACCATCACCTATAACAAAGCATTCCCCCGTAAGTCAGGCACGATAGGAACGATCCCTACGATGCACTGCCCTGCTTCCATCAACTTGAGGCATACAGATGTTAAGCCTCATGTGCCTATAATTACACCGGCAACCACACTCTTCAAACCGAAACACAGCAACGCTGCTTGGCGGCAGAAAAAGGCGTGATGGTAGTACTTCCCCGGACGAGCCCTTCACAAAGAGCTCTACTACTCTTCAAATCACTAATAATACGCCAGAAAAGCCGCGAGCAGTTACTAGTAACTTATAAGATAAGTATACACAGATACAACGACTAAAGCAAACTGCAGCAGACCAGACCCAACCAAAGACCAAATTGTTGTTTTTATATCACAAATAAAGTAGTTTGGAAAAATATTAAATGGAACTTTATAATTTTCCTTTGAAAGTATTTCTCTTACAAAACGGTTATTGTTGTTCCGGTGCAGTTCCAAAACAGTTTAGGTACTGAATGTTTGTTCGTAAAAGTTAATATCAATTTAATTTCTGAAACGAGCTGAAACAATTTAACTCGGCAAAGCAGAGGTTTTTCAGGAAGTTTTTATTACGATGACGGTTTTAAGTGAATATAAGTGTTATCCAACTGATCTAAAGGCCTAGCTAAATATCATTCTAAAGTAAAGGCTAAACCAACGCACATGCGAGTACAATCGAATCTTCGAAATGAGATAATCTAAAATTCTGCTCTAGTACTTGTGAACTGTCACTTTTCTTGGCCACGCATTTGTTTTCACTGTTGATTTATTGCATGATATCGAAAAAGCATGTCTACATTTCTTGGCAGACCTCGTGACAATTTGATTATATGCACCAATCTCTAGGTACGAGTGGGTAGGCATTTAGGCCTTAATTATTTTTAAATTTTACACTTAAATAATTTATCTGTGTAGTTAGTTTTCTCTGTGTTTCTTTACAGTTTGGAAAAAATGAACTAATTTGACAAGCGGGTGTTTTGCATAGGTGCGTGCGTGCAAGACCGCATGTGAGTGAACGTCGAAATTATATGGAAAGTGGCACCCATGGAGGAATATAATACTTCGTCTAAGGTGGCACCCATACCATTTTCAAGACTATTCTGCCTATGTATGGGTGTTAAATAAAAAACTTATTCATTAAAAAACTCATTTATTATTTTGTTGACCAAAGAAGAAGTAAATTAAGTGACGTCTTTTAATTCCGTTTCGCTTTCAATATTTATCTTTTGTTTTAAAGTTTGGCGATAGTGGCACTTCTCAAGTTGGTAGCACTGTTCGGTATGATCAGCTTATCCCGTTTGGGTTGGCTGGTAAAATGCAAAATACTGTAAACCTATTTTCGTAGAACCCTTAAAAATAAATCCCGTCGTCTATGGTTACCATAAATTAGTGTCATAGACTCGGGTTCCATGAGCCGTGATTTACGAGCTCTCGGGGGCGTGGTGACGTCACTAATGGAATCTCTAGATGCTTCTATTTGTGGAGGTACTTACGATCGAGTGCGCGTGTTACAGTATATACGCACTACAGTAAGTACAATTGGTTAGCATTTTCACACACTATAGTTTTGTTATATAGCATATTGTTAGGTAGGTAGGTAAGTAACTAAACGATTTGAAGTAATAAACCCACAACCGCTGGGGAAAAAGTTCTTAAGGCGAATACAAGAGCTAATGTGACTCTCGCTCGCACGTTTGGACATGTTGAAAGATATAAAATCACTAAACTTATTTTCGAAAAATCGCAATCAATGTTCGCAAGCAATTGCACACAAGAGTGTACAATCACATTGCACACAGCTAAGTAAAAAAATCATTTTGATCGATACAAGTTTTCCTACTTAAAAGTCTGCTTATGCACAAAAACTAGTAGGTAAAGCAAACTTTTGAGTAGGAGAACATATTGATTTGTACACAAAATGACCACGTACCAGAGGACAAAGCATAGGACGCCCTCCTAACTGTGGTGGACCGACAACATTGTAAATATCGCGGGAAGTCCATGAATGAAAAAAGCTCTAACCGTTCTTCCGGGATATTTATTAGGTAGACTTATGTCTAGAAGTGGACTTTTTCAGGGTAATGATGTTGATATCTAAGTTTCTATGCTGTGAAAAGCTATTCTTTGAAGTAAAACTTACCGCTTGGATGAAAACATTAGTCACATTGAACTTTGAAACGTCTTAAATACTTGGTGAATCTACCGCCAGTTTCTCGCGACCAATGCCTAGAAGAACAGGCAAGAAGCTTACGGCTTGGTTCTTAGTGTTTTTTTTTATGATCCTTCTTACAATTATTATGGTACTTAATTTTGTTGTTCTAGTAACGAGTGATGCCCATAGTAAGTACCTCCATTACTTATACCAAATGGTTATTTAAGCAATTTAGCAAATTCTGTTATTTAAATTTTGTTTTCACTACTGTTGCACAATATTATAAAGGTTGCAATGAATCTCAAGTGATAAAAAGGCATTGAGGAAACTGTAATTCATTTTCCAGAAGTGGGTATGTTTGTAATAAATGCACCTAAGGTCACGTTAGGTCGCGTAGGCCGCGAGGTACGTAAAAGGGGGCTCCCATTTTTATGTTTTAATACTTTAATACTCATTTTTTGTAAATACATACTTATAAAATATTAAAGCACACAGACAGAGAACAATCATTTATGTTCATTGCACAAATCTTTGTTCTCGGTGGGGATCGAACCCACAGCCTACACGGTAGAAAGCAAAACTACTACCAACTAAGCTATCAATGATATAACATTAACCCGAGTGTCTCTACTGCTTGTTATTCTATCTTGTGCTTTGCTTGTGTTCAGTTCAGGCACGTCGTTGTTTTTATTAGCTTTAGAAAATAATTAGATTTCATTGTCAACTGCCCTAATATACGATCGAAATTCAACGTGAAAAATGGCGGAAGATAGTACGTAATATACCGTGGAAAAAGTGGGTGTCATTCAATTAAGGATAAATTCCTTGCTGAATTTCTTTAAATACTATTTTGAGTATGTCTACCAACGTTTAACCAGTCTATAAACCATAACCATAAGGGTAGTAGAGCTCCTTATGTGTGGCTCGTCCGGGGAAGTACCTACTACCTCCATGCCTAATCCTGCCGCCAAGCAGCGTTGCTGTGCTTATAGCCATGGGTAACTCACTCAAAAAACATGATCTGCAGCGCATCAGCTCATTTACAGTCTCGAGCCGGAGCCGAACCGCGGTTCAAACGGCTCAGAATTTCAGGACCAATTTATTTTCATGGTACCTTCAAAGACTTCAAGCAAGCACCGATAAGACTTGGCAAAAGGACTAGACGCCAAAATAAAAAAATACTACGATAAAAATAATGTTGTAGAAAAATAAACGAGTCTAGCGGAAAATAAACAGGAAAAAATCCGAGAATTTGTATGTTAGCAATAACTAATAAATATTGCTAACAATGAACGACGGAATGAAAAAAAAATAAAGTAAAAGAATGAATTATGAACCTTACTTGATTAAACGATAAAACGGAAAATATTTATGCAAATTATGACGAGCCTAGAACGCAAAATATCCTTAAATATGTATGCTAAAACGCGAGGGCATCCACGGGCTGTTGCTAAAACAACTCAAGTTAATAATTCAAATTCGTAACCCATACCATTTAAAAACATGCTTTTCTAAAAAGAACCATAATCCTTCAATTCATCCTAACTCCACTCACTCACCCGCGCAGATATTACTTCAAACGATTCAACGGTTCGAGTACGTAGTAAACCTCCCAATGAATCAAAATAAATATTCTACTCAAACGGTTCAGGGTTCTGTTTAACATAAAACCAATCTTTGAACCGTTTGAGTTGTTTATCACATTTTATGAGTAGACCTGAGAACCGCTCCACAGATGAGCGGCTCCAAAAATGCAGCATTGGAAATTAGATCTTATTATCTAGGCGAAACAATTCAAATTCATTTAGCAAAAATTTTGAGCCGGATATCTTTTTTCTAATATAGACCCTACCTTTCTAGGAATAAAACTTATATTAGGCTGGCATGAGAGCTGTTGAACCGCCCCTAAAGAAATTGAGCCGGTACTGACGCGCTTTATACGGTATGAGCCGCTCCAAACGCGTACGTCCGACTCCTTCTACCCAAGGCTAGTGCTTTAGTTTGAAGGGTGTGGTTCACGTTGAAATTACAGGCATATGAGGCTTAACATCTGAGTGCCTGTTGATGGACGCAGGGCAGTGCATCGTAGAGCACGTTCATATCGTACGTGACTTGCAGGGCAATGCTATGTTATAGTTGATGGTTACCACTTAACATCAGGTGGGCAGTGCGAAGTCGGTGGATTGAAAAGGCTCAAAATCTTATTGGAGAGGCATACGTCCTGTACAGTAGTAGACTTCTTTAGACTGATGATGAACTGAATCTCACTTTTATGTACATCTAAGAATCCGCTGGTATTCTTAGCAGAGTTAAAAATCAACCTCACCGATTTTGAAATATCAAATCAGTGATATTTTAGAATAGAACCGAATACAAAAACTTCCATTGTAAGTTATATATACAGCGCGTATGTCCTACATACGTACTGAACTACCTCAGGCTGATGATAATGATAATGATACTAAGCTCAAAACATTCGGCACTATAATACTGACAAAACTGTAACAAAACTGAAGAACATGTTCTATGCGATTATTAACAAACCAATTCAGACCGAGTTAGTCTAGAATAGACGAATTTAGCACTCGTGTCTAAATAATATAACATTTCAGTTCCGTTTCGTTGGTAGACCAGTTTTCAAGCTATTATATACCAAACAGTCTATGTTTGGTATACCGGTCTGTACTAGTTGATAGTGTGGTGGAATTACAGTTTGACGACTTTGAAATCTTAGGCACGGTAGATATCAGATTGCTCAGCACGAAGAACCAACTTAAGATTTTTTCAGGATGTCTGAGAGAGGTAGTCAGTGATACGTCTAATAAATATTAGGTACTTTTGACTAACACGCACATTTTGCAGTAATTCGTATTCAAAATACGGGTATGTTTGACGGTAAAATTACAGGCACATGAGGCTTAACATTAGTACCTATACCTCAAGTTGGTGGATGCAAGGCAGTGCGTCGTAGGGCACGTTTCTATCCTGCGTGACTCGCGAGGCAATGCTTTGTCATAAGTGATGGTTATCATCAATTAACATTAGGTGTGTTTGCATTAGGTGCAATTAACTCCTAGTTCTATCAGCAAAAAATTTAAAAAAACGTGACAGGTTGCAAGCGTATGTAATTTAACAAGATATCTTACTAAAATATAATTTTCATAAAAAGCGACCGTAACGTTAGCCAACTGTTAAGGCGGGAATACACATGACTGTAGCTGGCACACTTGCATAAAAGCTACTTGCACATGCCACCTAATTCCATGTGTATACGCTAACAGGCATGCCTGTATCTACCACGCAAGTAGTTAGCCCAACATTAAATTTTCTGTCAGCTACAGGCCTGCAACGTGAGGGAGGGGTCGCGGGGGGCTACGAAACCGGCAAATACAAGCATGCAAGGACGCAAACTAAACTAACTTGCAAACTTGTTTAACTTGCAAATCTATCCACATTGCGTCAGTAACTTCTACATGCCGTTAACAAGCATGCCCGGCACTGTTCCATTTTACAGGCATGTGTACAGCCCCCTTTAGGAACCCAAATCTTCATCACCCGCCTCAATACGTGCCAGCAACGGATAAACAAGCTCTCAGAACTTTAAAATCATTCAGCTGTTTACCATCGCCGCCGACGGACTAATTTCACGCGTCGCGGCTCGAACCCCTCAGAAGTGTCACAGAGTATAACAACATATAGTGACAGTTCAGATATTATGTCACGCTGTTTACCAAGGACCTTTTCAACAGCACCTACTCATATTGAATATTACACAAGTTTTTATCGCGTATTACGTTTATTTGTTGTAATACAGCCGAAACGTCGGGAAAATAAATAAATAATAAATATAATAAATACTCGATAAGTGCCCGTGTAATATTCAATATGTATAATATTCCATCGTGATCGCGAAAATTTAAAAAATAGTACCTACTCACTTTTAAACAATACCAAAGAAGACAGATAGAATTTGTACTGTTATATAAGGTTGTTGGCGACAACAATCTGATTTTTTTTGGGTATTTTTGTTGAGTGACAAAAATAATAACACATTACAATAAAAACAATAAACAAGTACAATAAAACATTAAAAAATACATTTGACAATATGAATCACAAGTTTATTTTTTACAAGTTTTACTAGACCTGGTCGCTTGATTCACCTAGCTTTAAGTCGTTTTAAAGTGATCAATCAGGTCAAGTAAATAAACGGAAGCTTACCTGGGTATCTTATGTAACATTAGGTTTTTTTTTTAATTCCTGAAAAATAACACTATTCCTTCTGTCTTTAGAAAATACTCTGTGGGAATGTAGACCGCTGACCGATTTCAATTTCGAAGTGTTATTCCTGACTTGTAATTTACTTTGGGTCGGAGGACCGTTTGATGTTTTGATAATGCTGCTGATATAAGAGTATTATTCTTTTTAAACCTTTTGAAATAACTTATTTACATGCAAAAGTCCCACTGCATAAATTACCATGCTCTTTGGATGAGGTGAAAGGCCGATTGGATGATTTTAATTTTAGAATAGGGTTAAAAAATTCAGTACTTTCAGTACAGAATTAAATGACAAAATCTGGTTTCATTTTAGCTTAGTGACTCGTCAAGTCGTCACACCTAATTAAAATAATCTGTACCTACTGTGTTTACAGCTATGTTTACAGAAACTTGTAAACATAGCTGATCCTAGTTCAACAATATGTTAAACTAGCCTAGGAGGTAAGTTTGTTGAAAAGCAAACATAGTAGTTCGACAGCCTTCACAGCTCAGTTGGTAGTAGCTCTGGCTTCTGCGCCGTAGGCCGTGGGTTCAATCCCCACCGAGAAAAAACATTTGTGTGGTGAACATAGATGTTTGTTCTCTGTCTGGGTGTTATATAATATTATAAGTATGTATTTACAAAAAAAAAGTATATATGTATTATATCAGCTATCTGGTTCCCATATTACAAGCTTTGGCTTAGTTTGGGGCTAGATAGTGCTGCGTGGAAAGTCCTCCAATATTTATATTTTATATTTATAGTGCAGACGGTCTGCCTTTGTCTAGCCACAGAGTAACAGCCTACACGCTACGCTACCTAATACCAATATATAACTGGCTTATTTAAGCTTGGGTATATTGACAACCTACTAGGGAAGGTAAAGGTAGCGCACGCCGTGGACAACCAATAGGATTAATAATTTTAATCCAAACTATATTCGTATGTTTAATTTCAGGAATATTCATTAAAACTTATGGATTTTATTATATTATATTCTAACCTTTTTAGGAAACGTTTGAGTATTTCACAGTCAATGTGTTTTATAAATGAAATGAGCCTGGGACACAATCGTGCAATTTTAGATAGTTTTGACATTCGGCGGGGCTATTATCTAAAAACAAGCTTAAGCAGAAGCGGTTCACTGGCACCCACACTGTACCGAAATACAGCAACGCTGCTGCTTGGCGGCAGTAATAGTACTTAGTTGTAGTACTTCCTCGGAGGATCCCTTCACAAAAGAGCTCTACTACTAACAAAACTACTACTTCTAAGCAAAGCATCGAACTCAATGTTGATTCTTGTATTATTTTTATAACACCTTTATGGACACAGTTAGACAATAAAATATTATTATTCTTATTCTTATTCAACTATGATACGAGTAGTTGCTAGAGTTTATAAATTATTTGTTCAAATGCCTTCGAAATTCTGAATTCTAACCGAGATATTTCTTGAAAATCCAAATACAACAAATCTATCACAACACAAAGTCCAGAGTAACCTAAATACCTCTCCAAATGAACCTAACTTTGGGAAACTTGATCATCAAGTTATATGTAAAGATTATCTAAAGTCTGAATTGACCTACTTATTAACAATATTGGCATCCATTACTAACGGGTATTCAAAAACAGTTATAGAGAAAATTAATCATAAGAATTTATTGAGTTTGTGGTACAGATGAGCGCATTTACAGATAGAAGCAATGCTCATATAGTATTTTTTAAACTTTCGCGATCATGACACATATTGAATATTAAAAAAAAAGTATTATGAACTTTCGGCTATGTCACAATAGGTCGCGGGCAGACTTAAAAAAATTAAGGTAATATGCGATAAATACCCGTATAATATTAAATAAATGCTCATATAAAATGGTGATTCACATTTACATGTGAAAATGTGACGCCAACATACAACCTATAGATTATTTGGTATTCTGTTGGCCATAGGTTGTAAAGTCTGCGATAACAATGTGTCCTCTTGTCACTCACAGCTTGGGGACAGGTAGGCGAGAAATGCTTTGAATCCCGTTGGTTGAAGTTCGCTTCGCTTTTGCGTTCAAAAGCGAACGCTTTAAGTAATCAATCAGACTTTACGGTGGAATAACAAACAACTCACTACTCAAATCAATTATTTATAACATTGATATTAAAGTGAAACTTTTATATAATTGCCTCAAACTTTTTCGTCCATCTATTGCTTGTCGCGTGACGGTCGGCCGCATAGTAGGGGTAAATTGAAAAGCGCTCGACAGAGCAAAAAGTTTCACTTATACCGTGGTTTCATAAAACCACAAAATCATTTTTTTTTAAACATATTTACTAAGACAATTACAATGAATACAAGTATTTACAAAATACACATGGAAAGGTACCCGGATAAAAAAGTAATTTGTTAGTCAGATGTTATTTGTGCTAGCCAATACTTTCGCACGAAAATCTTGAGCAACTTAAAAATTTGAGTGGAGGTCTACCGCGCCAGTGGATTTCTGTCGTAATAAGTTTTTGAGTCCTTTTAGCAAGTTTTACCTAGTTCAAATAAAAGACGTGTGGATGTCTACCGCGGATTACAGTCGTAAGCCTTTTCATTTCTTTTTTTCCGTACCTGCCTAAAGTTTTAATAAGTTTAAATAAAACAATCTGTTGGCACCTGTACCGGCGCGGTGCGAGACCCTCGTCGTGATGACGTCATTTCTCCCCAACGGGTTTCAATTAGCTGGAGTGACAGCTTCTTGTTCGAGATGCGGAAGCAACGCCATCTGATTACCTACTCATAAACGCATGGCACCGTACTTAGACGTTTGCCTTCATATTCTGTCTTCATCATCTTTCAGAAGTGAAGAAGCTCCGTGAAATAACAGGCACATGAGGCTTAATAACATCTGTACATCTCATGTTGATGGATGCAGGGCAGTGCATCGTATGTCACGTTCCTATCATCGGTGACTTGCAAGAATACAGGCGATGGTTACCACTTATAATCAGGTGGGCCATCTACTTGTTAGTATAAAGAGTCACTGCTCACCTAGGGAACCATACATTTCATGGAAGAATTATTTCGATACCCCTCTATCCACCGACATTATGTATAACAAGAACATACCTATACTAGTAGTTCGCCCCGAACTGAGATCTCGTGATGCGACCCGACGAACGCACCAAAACTTTGAGTAGGTGGTAGTCAAAAGCAAGTCCAAACATTATACTTGGACTTTTTTCTGACTACCGCCTACTAACTTGGTACGGTAACCAAGTTTCAACTCTATTGGCCTATTTATTGAAGAGTTCCGTTGAACAGACCTTGCCTCCATCATCAGACCTGGTCGTTGTCACCATTTTATGAGAACTGAGTACCTCCTTAATTTATTTCAAGAAAAAAAAATAAGAAAAAGCAAAGTAACTGGCCGACCAGTAGAAAAACCTTGATGCCAACGAAACTCTTAGAAATGGGAGCTCTTGGGTCGCTGGTTATCTTAATTTAACTTTTTTGTTGTATCTCAAAAACCAAGCGTCCCAGAAAAAAAGTAAAAATTGTTTTGGAATGTCCAAACAAAGCCCTTTCGTATAACATGTAACTTGATTTTTTCAAGTCACTTTTTTTATTTTTGCCCCCTTAAAAAACCCCATATCTTAAAAACCCTTCATCCGATTTTACCCATTTACTTACCAGTAAATTTCTCAAGTACAAGCTGTCGTCTTATCAAATTTCATGCAGATCGGATCAACGGTTCGAAAGTTATGGCCAGACCAACATACATACATTGCATTTTTTTTTATACATACATACATACATACATACATACATACATACATACATACATACATACATACATAAAATGCCAAATCGCCCAAGTTGAAACAAGAATCTTCGTTCGCTTCGCTCACTCGATCAATTATTGTAAAAAACAAATAATTTATTAATAAACGTGTTCTTATCTAATTCAAATTCAAATTCATTTATTTACCAATATAAGTTTAGAAGTTTACAAGGGTTACTGATGGACCCCGCACTAGGACAAGCCTGTATCGCGGGAGGCCAGAGTACAAATACACGATTTACACAGACTTAAACAGATAACACAGAAACAAGGCAAGACACGAGACTAAACGCAGGATTAGAATAAACAGATAAAGAACACGACATTCGATTTTGATTTTGAATGATGTGGGTGTGGGTGTGGGTGTGGGTGTAGGTGTGTATGTGGGTGTATCTCGTGAAATTGTTACTTCAATTCTGGTATAGTATACAAGAGAATGGCAAAGAATAGCGACGATTGCTTGCGGCCATATACGGTCGAAGTCTAAAGTGATAGACGCACTGACAACGTATGCAGCCCACAAACTCTGTCACCAGCCTCTACGATGTAATTACGCTTTAAGTGGCTATGTGTAATTATAGCAAGCATTGCATGCACGATATGAACTGAACGTGCCCTACGAGGCCACTTCCCTGCGCCATCAACTTGAGGCATACAGATGTACTGTTTTAAAAGTAGTAGAGCTCTTTGTGGAGGGCTCGTCCGGAGAAGTACTACCACCACGCCTTTTTCTGCCGCCAAGCAGCGTTGCTGTGTTTCGGTTTGAAGAGTGTGGTTGCCGGTGTAATTACAGGCACATGAGTCTTAACATCTGTATGCCTCAAGTTGATGGACGCAGGGCAGTGCATCGTAGGGCACGTTCCTATCGTGCGTGACTTACGAGGCAATGTTTTGTTTATAGGTGATGGTTACCACTTAACATCAGGTGGGCCATCTGCTTGTTCCATCAGCTAATGGTATAAAAAAAAACTGTACTTCTGAATTTCTCTAAAACATCAAAAACAGTCAAAAGCCTATTTGAGTTTACTTCTCGAGACTCTTTCCACCTTTCTTCCCCATAAAGCAAAGCAAACGAAACAAATCAGCACTGTGTAATTAACGGAGTCCGATTTTAATTATACCGTGTCGCATGAGTTGCATCAAAAGGAACTTAATGAAAGCAACCACTTTTTATGGAAAATGGACTCGTTATTTCTCGTATAATTTTATGATTACTACCTTTGATCAACTACACTACCGTGTATGTTGGCTGTGTCGTCCTTATACGTTATCGTGTTTTTTTTTTATACCACTAGCTGATGGATAGAAGATAATCGTGGGCCATCTGCTTGCCCACGATTATCTTCTGCCCTCGTTTAAAATGCCTGAAAATTATCTTATAAAAAAAATAGGTGAGTGCGTTAAATGAAAACCTGGCTTATACTGTCGGCACCGCTAATAGAATTTGCAAAGGAGTGATGGATGTTATCTCGTACACAAAATGTTAATGGCATTATTTCAATCCCCTGCCTTGTGTGTTTGCCCGTGTGTATCTAAAAACTGGGTTGTATCCAGGGTTTGGTAAGAGGGGCATGCGCCTTCTGTTGTCTTCTTCGTCACCAGATCGGTTTCTATCTGCCATTTGACGGGTAATCTTGTCGGCGAATAAAAATTAACCCAAAGGATTTTATACAACTACAGAATTTATTTATTTTCTAAACCTCAATCCACAGAAAAAAATTGTTTCGTCTCTACAAAGCTGTGAAGCATTTCCAGCAAGAATTGAATTGTTATGGGATGAAATTAGGTAAATTAACACATTTTTAATACAGTTACTATGTGTGTATTTAAGTTTATAAGTTAAACGCTAAAGCACGGTCAAGAAAAGGCAGGTGACATTTTTGAAGAAGAATGTTTGTTAGCGGCTACATTAATAACTTCTACGATAGAGATCTTATGACTAATCCATTATTTTATGCAAATGAAGAACCGCTGAATACCTACTCCAATAAGAGAACAGAGTTTCCCCTCCACCTAATGGTTCAATTTCCTACTTCATAGGTACTTTCGCAGATCGTACGAACGTGCTATCAAAATGCTAGGATAGTAGGAGATTACGCAGTCATTTTGATAGCATCAAATCTTGTCAAATCCATTTTATTATGCGATTGCTTTTTGTCATATGATTTTTTATACATTGATACATTGGAAAATATACATTTGTGACAGCCTTCACAGCTCAGTTGGTAGTAGCTCTGCCTTCTGTGCCGCAGGCCGTGGGTTCGATCCCCACCGAGAACATACATTTGTGTGATGAACATAGATGTTTGTTCTCTGTCTGGGTGTTATATAATATATAAGGGAACTACATATAAAAAAATCCTATCATCATCAAGTTCTAATACCTAAATCTTTTGCCGGCTTAGGGCAGCCGTAGATATAGACCATACGTAGAGCTGGATATAGATCCAGCAGTAAATATATTAAGCCTTTGGCTCCTCTATATTTGGGAGGTTTAACGAAGTCTCCACGCTTGGATTGGTGAGATCAGTATTGGAGCAATGTGTTCAGGAGATGCTCCTCATGCGTTCCCTTAGTGGCTTCTTATGATGACATCCACGACAGGTCATGGACTATTCGATATCGCAGCGACCACAGGAAACTGTCTTTTACACAACTTTTATTTGACAGAATATTTGCTGAGCTCATCTGAGAAGGGAAAAAGGATTGACCGATGATGGCGAATTGAATTTCAATCCCCCTAGAGCAACAAATACATATTGTTATTTAATTAACCTAATGCTCATTGGCTCACTGATGTGCAAAGGTTTCTCTCATCTCCTTCCACGCTTTGCATTTGTTGCCTCCAGTACCCCAAGTCCGAGTTTTGATTTTCGTATTTAGTTTTTCGTAACGTCAGTCCTTGTTGGTATGGAGTGTGTTAAGTTGGTTGTTCTTGGGCACTGGAAATTGATGTACTTATATCAGAAGAAATGTCTGCTTGTAAAAACTTACGAACCATTCTGCAGGTATTTATATTATTATTATAAAAGGATCCTTTTACTGAATAAAAATTCTTAAGGTTTGATCTGTATTTGCGTGCCTAACAAATTCCATCTATACATTGTGTGACTCCAGAGCGCTTCTATGTAGGACGCTGTGTCGCAATAACGGCCTTGCCTTCAATTGAAAACCAGCGCGTCCACATGTTTCATCAAATAGATCACCTGAACAACCGAAAATGGATCCAATAACCGATTCGTGCCTCACGTTAGCTCCCATCGGGCCCGGAGCATCCAATTTCAACGAATCGACAGAGGTTACAGGCGATTTCACACTGATGCCTAAACATAACAACCTGACAAAATTTACTTTTCTGCTAAATGTCTAACAGCTCTCATTTTTTAAAAAGCTGGGAACTCTCTCTACAAACCAATACACAGCCTGACTGTTTTTTTTAATCGTTTTTTCGGAAAAAAGGGTCCAAAAATAGAGTTCTACGGCGATGAGCAGCGCCAGGATTAAGACTAACAAAGGTCGAGCTATCTCTAAACAAATCTTTATTAATTTTTATCTTGTTTTTTCTATCTTTTAAAGTGTATAACCTCCTTTATGGATATATCAGTTACTCGTCTGACTTGAGAACAATAGGATTTGTTTTGCGATTGTTCGTAGAACGCGCTACGCCGTAGCAACGTAGCACTTGTCAATTGATATACCTAGACCTACTTTACATATTATACGTCTTATTTTTATAATATTTATATTTTACAATAACCAAAAGTTATGGTAAAAGTTGAAACTAAAAACCAGCAGTGCAGAGGCTATAAATTGTGCTCTTACAGCAAATGTTGAGTCTACCAGATACCATTTTTGTAAGAAACAAAATAATTAATTTTCTGTAATAAAGCTAAGCCTCAACTCAATGTTTTTAGGGTCCGTACCCAAAGCGTAAAACGAGACCCTATTACTAAGACTCCGCTGTCCGCCCGTCTGTCTGTCTGTCCGTCTTTCACCAGGCTGTATCTCATGAACCGTATAAAAGTCATGAAGCCGTAGCTGTTTCTTTCGTTTTTAGGGTTCCGTACCCAAAGGGTAAAAGGGGACCCTATTACTAAGACTCCGCTTTCCGTCCGTCTGTCTGTCTGTCTGTCCGTCTGTCACCAGGCTGTATCTCATGAACCGTGATAGTTACACAGTTTAAATTTTCACAAATGATGTACACACAAAAAAAAGAATAAAATAAATATTTAAGGGGGATCCCATACAACAAACGTGTTTTTTTCCGTTTTTATAGATAATGGTTCGGAACCCTTCGTGCACGAGTACGACTCGCACTTGGCCTATATTTTTAACAAGACAAAGTAGAGACAGAAATATTTTTGGCGAACTCTGAGTCAGTTGAACCCTTAGAAGTACAATATTTTGGACAGGTTGCCGTCTTACCTTCTTTGTTTTCATTTATGAAGGAAGTTTAAAATAAATATTTGCAGTCTTCCTCTTGCTGTAGTCTCGAAGGAATTGTTTATTCTCGTACTTTCGAAGGTAAACAGTGGAGTCAGAACTTATTCATTTTTAATATTGTGGAAACATTCCAGTTAAATAAGATAGGTATATTCAATTCGAATTGTTGTTTGGTTTTAAACAAGCCTGAGGGTTGGACGTTAATTTTATGGGCATATTTATTGAATGTATTTTCTTTACCAAACATTTACAATCGAAATTTAAATAGTGAATAATTTGACTAATTGATATCGAGTAAATTAAATAATGTAATTAAAAAAAAATGGTTTTACAAGGCTAGCAGATGCCACCATTTGTTCTCTTTCACCATCATCGTTAACAAAGCATCACCGCGCAGATGACTTGAGTTATGAAATGCCCACCGATGCTCCATTAACTTGAAGCATCCCGGTACTTATAAAAAACTGTAATGATGATGTAATTGCTTTGTAACTTTCAACAAAATTCATGGAATTGAGACATATTTTCTGTGGGCATATTTACATATTTTTTGTATTCAAGTTATATTTATAATAATAATATAATATACAATATAATAGTAATATCTAATTCATAAAAATAGATATAATATATTTTAAAAATTACAAATCATACTTATAATTATTACAAAATACATTATATTTGAAACAAAATGTTATAAAAGATCTAGTCTAGATCTAATGTAATCAACTAATTCTAAAGTATCCAGCTGCATTTCCACGCTGAATATATTTATTTAAGTTTAATTATGATATTAATATCTCCTCCCGCCAACGCACACTCAAAATAAGTCACTTAAGGCAGCTTTGAATTTAATGCCAGCAGGCCATCGTCATATTTTGCTATTTCCGTTCCGAAATAAAACGTTGTCGGCAGACAGACACCGATGTAATCAAACAAGTGTTCCACTGACATCCGCTTTTCCAATTTCACTGCGGAACTCTAAAATGGCAGGGTTATTCCGAAGGTACCGTTTATATTTTGTCCATCGTGTGCGATGTTTATACGAGGACTACTACGCCTACGCCTCACTAAGTTCGATTGGCACCACGCTGGAATTGCATTATTAAATTATATTGTAACGGAGTTAAGTGTAGTAGAGGTCTTGGTGAAGGGCTCGTCCGGGGAAGAACTACCACCACGCCTTTTTCTACCCCCAAGCAGCGTAGCTGTGTTTCGGTTTGAAGAGTGTGGTTGCCTGTGTAATTACAGGCACATAAGGCTTAACATCTGTATGCCTCAAGTAGATGGACGCAGGGCACGTTCCTATTGTGCGTGACTTACGAGGCAATGCTTTGTTATAGGAGATGGTTTCCACTTACCATCAGGTGGGCCATCTGCTTAATCCATCAGTAAAAAAAAACGGATCATACAAAAAACAGTAGGAACGAAGCCGTTCCTGAAGTTTGTTTCCTATTCTTCTAGGCTTAGTCGCTTGGAACTGGCACCTAGATTCACCTAGCTTTAAGTCATTCCAAAGTGATCCTTGTGATTCTATTGAACTTTTTGACTTTGACTTTGGACCGCAAGTGGAGCGAACTCATAAAGTAAAAAACCGGCCAAGTGCGATTCGACTCGCGCACGAAGTTTGTTGTTTGGGAGCCCCCTTATACATTTATTTTATTCTATTTTTTTATATTTATTCTTTTAACGGCAACAGAAATACATCATCTGTGAAAACTGTCTAACTATCACGGTTCATGAGATACAGCCTAGTGACAGACGGACAGACAGACAGACAGACGGACGAACAGCGGAGTCTTACCTTACAAACCTTTTAACCTTAAAAAAGGTATGAAGTAGGTAGGTTATTTATTACTATTCTGCATATACTATTATCAATAAACTTACATACTAACATTACTGTTGGGGACTGAACTCGAGACAGTTTTATCTCAAGTTGAGGGCTGTGCATCATGAGACACGTTTATGTGTGACTTGCAAAGCAATGCTTCGTCATAGGTGATGGTTACCACTTAACATCAGGTGGGCTATCTACTTGTTCTATCAGCAAGACGTATAAACAAATCAATAAAAAATATATTATTTACTTTCTTTTAAAATATTATAGTCGTTCTACAGAATAAGCCTACACGGGTGGGAAATTATTACTGTAGTAATAATTTCCATGTCGGCGGGTGTGACATTCCCGCTATATTGGTTACTAGTAAAATGCCTCCGGCTTTGATCGCGTTCAATAATAGTCGGAAACATGACGCAGGCAATTAATTTCAATACATTTTTAATACAAATTTAGATTTAAGACACGACTTTCTATTAATTCTATTTAATTTTTATTTTTTAATTATAATATTATTTATGCAAAATGTATGGAAAAAAGATCGATATCATCAGACAAAAAAAATTGTGTTGAATCTGGGATTGAACCCGCTGAAGGTAACTGACCTCAAAGGTCAATTACAAAAATAATATTTTTTATTTGTTTTTTAGTGTTTACCTATTAAGGAAAATCACAAAGATTTTTAATATAGTCCCAAAAGTTATTTTACCTACGCTAATAAACTAATAAACTACGCTAACCAACTGCGCAGTTGGTTAGCTGTACCGTGTGTATGACTCAGTCTAAGAACATTGTAAATGTCTAAACATGTGAATAAATGAAATAAAATGAAATAGCACGGCCCCGTATCAAGGGGAAGGTCGTGGGTTCAAATCCCACTCGGATAAAAACCTTTGGAACTTTATTAAAAATCTTCACAAAAATAATAATTTAATTAAAACAGATGTTTACCATTTTAATAAATATTTCACACAGTGCCATCTAGTGCCTTAAACAAACGAAATAAAGTTTTTAATATCCAGCTGTTACTAGTATTCTCTTATCTGTGATATCGGCAATATCGCAGACCGGCGACAACCATAAATAAAATTGAAAGATTGAAGTGAAACATCCGACTTTTTTTCAAATTAAAACCAATTTATTACTATGTTCTAACCACGGCATAGTGGCAGCGATCCCTATTCTAAATTCTAAATTTTCATAAGTAATCTCGGGGGGCTCGGATTGTATGGACACACAACATTTTTTTTTTCAGTTCTCTCAGCGAAGGATTGATCGTCCATCGTCCATCCGATCAGCAACATTTGCAAAAAATCAAAGATAAAAAAAACCGTGATCTTTTTTTGTACAGCTACAGGACTTTGATCCCCAGAAACGGCCCCTTCAGATCTCTAACGGCCGGTTTCTGAAAGCCCGATCAAAACTAATCGGATATCAAGTCACTTGATATCTCTATCTAATTCGATGTGCTGAAATCTGATCTGATTAGTTTTGATCGAGCTTTCAGAAACCGGCCGTTAGTACCAAATACTAACGCCAGATTATTTGAGAACGTCCAAATATTAGGTACATTTGGCACATATCCACATTTTGCGGCAGTTGGTTTTCCATATGTGACAGGTTGTAAGCTCATCGCCTCTGTTAGAATAATAACTTTTGATAAGATTTTTTAAATAATTAAGTATGTTTTGAACTAGTTGAAAATGCATTGAAACAGGGCAATATCGAAGCTGCGATAAAGCTGAATTAAACAGTGATTTAATAGTCTGCCAGAATTGAACAACATTTTCATACATAACAAAATAAATCTATTGATATAAGGCAATCTACGATTTGTAGAAACAATATGTACATGTGTCAAAAATAATCTATGTGATGTGAAAGACCTACATTTGAACAATGCTTCACAACAACATTTATAACTTCAGGGACTCATGGTTTCTGATTCATTTTTAATATAACAATTTCTTCTTAAACAAATCATAAGGATTAAAAAACTCCACTGAGACAAGAAAATGCTGAATACTACTTTATCGTGCTAGAGCCTACGCCGTAGGACAGCTACGAGGCTACGATATATAATAGTTTAGCATCGCATAGCTACGGCGTAGCTCAGTAACGACAAAAAAGTAGTGGGTGATTTAGTAGGTCCGAGAATTGATTGGTTTACGCGTAAGCTGAGTTCAGAGTATAGGTACACTTGTTACACCTATACTCATATAGTTGCTCATTTCAATACTATGTCGTATACGCTGTACATATTCTGCAAAAACGAAAGTCATAATCATAATCATTTAATCATTGTTTCATGTTGTATACAGGTTCTTAGGGGATAACAATATGACCAGGACATGAGCCCGTTGGGGCATTACAATGATTTTTATGCCCATTTAATGGGTATCTTATAGTAAGTAGGTACATAAGTAAGTTATTTAAGTAAATTTAAAACTTATCACTAATGATATAAATCATTTTTGCTTAGGTAACTAATAAAAGTTGGACGGCTTCATTTGAGAATGCTTAGAGTTATTTGCTAAAACAATTATAGTCAATTGAAATAGCACTGTTCCGGGTAAAGGTATAAGGAATGACTTCTAAGGGGAACTTGGCAGTTGAGTAAGGCAGCTAACAGAAGCTCTAAACGCGAATGAAGTATCCAATAGCAATAAATTCCAATACACGTGGAATCGCGTTAGGCAAGGAGGTATGCGCTCGAAATAGAAAACCATACGTCTGGCATCACGTTCCTGGAACGCGATTGTTTTCCAATTGTCGACTTGATTGAATTTACTCGTGCTTATTTCAGTACTAGATGACGCCCGCGGCTTTGCTCGCATATTAGTATTGATTGTTATAGGTACTGTAATTTATCGGGATAAAAAAGCCTATATGATTTCTTTCTTTTGTCGTGTCACTAGTTTCTTTCGAAACAGTGTGGTGAAAGGATTTGAAGCACTTGACACATGTTATAGAACTTTTTAGGTTCTACGACATGCCGGTTTCCTCACGATGTTTTCCTTCACCGTTTGAAAGTACGGTTCACATTTTTAAGTAAAGCATTGTGCACATACATTTTGAACAGAAAAACTCATTGGTGCACGACCGGTTTCGAACCCACAACCTTGGGATTGGAAGGCGGGGCCGCTACCAGTGACTATATGTTGATCCTTAGTTAAGAACTATATCAGTTCCAAGTGTCAAACCGATTTAAAAGTAGAAAATAAGATCAAGTAGGGGTAGGATAAGATTTGTTTTCCTGGAAATGTATGGGGAAGGTATTTTCTAGCAAAGGACTTCTTCAGGCTGATCATGAGAGTAACATAGTAAAACCTTGCTACTCAAGAGCACGCTCGTGTACCAGTGGCGTAGCTAGGTGGACAAGGGCCCCGGTGCATAGAGAAATAATCGGGTCCTCACCCCCTCTTTCCACATAGCTTGAACTTGGCCTTTAAAATTGTGAGTAGGCTCAAGGTTTTCTAGCTTCGGGAGCTGGCTGACCCTCTCTTTCCAAAGCTTAGGTTAGAGGGCCCCCTGAGCTCCGGGGCCCTGGTACACTGCACCACCTGGCCATACGATACCTTGCCTGCTAATCTATAGAGACTGAGTTCTAATACAATTATGAGGCCATAAATTCATAAAAAATATCCGCATGCAAACGCTGCAGATAAACATAAGAAACCCAATAAAATTCTACAAAGGTAAAAATACAATATCTGGGAAAAATTATGACTGAATTTCGCACTAGTTTGTTTTAGCAGTCATTTAACTTTTGGAAGCACCTCAGCGAGATCTGAAGGTATCTACCGTGGCTGGCGGTAACTTTCATGCTACGCGTGTTGCTAGTACTTCTGTGAGTAACCTACCTATCAGCATGTTTAGAACCAAAAAAAAAACCCCAACCTCGTTTTTTCATCTCTAAAGTATCTGGTTGGTGCTGTCAAAATAAAATGGGTTTTTTTGTTGTTTCACAAAGGAAATGAGACATCATCTGGGCCATTTACGTCAGCGCTTTAGAAATCTGTAGAGCGTACAACAGGCTATTTAAAAGATAAATTGTAAAGACCCAAAATTCGTTACATCGTGTGGCGGTCGTTTTAAAATTGGTTTTCAATGATGGAGGAGATAAGACCTTTTAGGGTTCGACTCCTTAGCATGCTACGCAAAAGTCTTTCAAAAATAAGATCGTAGTTTGGCGCGTATTTTTGACTGTCAAATTTTAATGGCTGTTTTACTGTTGTGTAGAGAATAATTTCCTGTCCTGTTAGGTGACCCGAAAAGAGAAGAGAGAATCAGCCCTGGGCAGCAAAAGGAGGGTATCAAGGAGACAGTTACCACCTAGGAACCAAGCCGAAAGTTTGTTGCCTGTTTTTCTAGGCTTTGGTCGCGTTGAACTGGCACCTAGATTCACATAGTTTTAAGACGTTTCAAAGTAATCCTTGTGATTTGAAATTAATAAATACCTTTTGACTATGACTTTGCCTATTTTTATTTTCTTTCGTAGCGTAGATATTACGTACATTGTAAGCATACAAAATAACACAGCATCGGGCAAAAGGCTTAAAACATAAACCGATAAAGTCTGGCTTCTTTCATAACATTCACGGATTTGGCGCCGGCTGATTGGCAAACCAATGAGAGCGCCCACGGAAATTGGAAGCTCTCTGCTTTTAATAGCAATCTAGATGAAGCGCGCAGTACTTCGGTACCTATCTATTAGTACAGACAGCACCAAAAGTAGCTGTTTAAAAGTAAATGTTACTTAAAAAGTGACTGACAGACTCTTTTAAACTTCACAATAATCTGACAGTTAATTATGTTCTTCTAAACATAGGTAAAATCTTTTGGGAAGTGATTTTGTCATACTATTATAATTTACAAGCTGGTGCCCGCGACTTCGTCTGCGCACATTTTGGACAATTTACACAATATCTTTATAAATTGTAGCTTATGTGTTATTCTGATGTATAAGCTATATTATTGTAAATTTTCATTAAAATCCATTCAGAAGTTTTTACGTGAAAGAGTAACAAGCATCCATCCATCCATCCATCCATCCATCCATCCATACTTACAAACTTTCGCGTTTATAATATTAGTAGGATGTTACGCAATGCGGTTCTTTTTGAAAATTGAGATATAAAGCTACTATTGATGTTGACTGTTTGAGTAGCTGCCGCTTGACATTATAACAGTTTTCACAAACTGATAAAGTTCAGTTTTTGGGCGAATTTTGAATAGTGCCAACAGCGTATCCAGCTTTCCTTGGATACTTTTGTCACTTTAGTGTTTCAGCTCACTTGGTATATCTGCCTTCTGCGTTTTTGGTTCGATCCCCACCAAGATTACACTTTGTTCCGAGTCTGGAAGTTATATTGTATTCTTTAGCAACCTACAATGTATTTGCAAAAAAGAACTTTCATACATAAAATTTCATACATATGAGTGCTCTACCATCAGTTATCTGGTTCATCAGTTATTATAGTACACACACGGATAGGTAGATACGCATCAAACATAAATGCGCTTCTACAAACAACGTGTAACATATACCCTTATAAGCCCAAAGACCAAGTGATCAGACCAAGCACTAGAATACGACGAATATTGACGCGTGCAGTGCAAGTAAAATTAATATTGTCTCAGAAATTTGCAACACCCCTGATACTGTTTACGTAAGTAAGATCACGTAAAAACGGAAGGTACAAACAGCTATGAATAGGGCTGCCTCATGGAGTGTTTAGTTTCATCAGCACGTTTATGAAGCATTTCATGAATGAAAAACTACGAAATTTCAAAAGTCGTAAAACAAAAGGTGTTCGCTATGACCTGTAGAATATTCTGCTTCCGGGGTTATAGGGGTATTATGGTACAAGTTGTATATCCTTTTAGTAAGGCTCATTGGCGTCGTGTAAAATGTCTGAGCAATATTTACTTACTTATTTCGCCTATTTACAGTTTTTTTAGCTAGGCCTCCTGACATTCCAAATTATTATCTTGACGTCAAATAGAAAGTATTATTATCAATGTGGTAAATAAAAGTGAAGGTACCATAGCCATACGGGAATAACTAAAGCTACCTGATAAAAATAAGTCGTAGGTAAGTACTCAACTATTCCCTTTTCAATTCGACAAACTTCCCTTGATTTCCCAGAACATAAATTGCCTCTCCAATAAAATCTTACAAAATGTAGGACGGCACGACTGAAGATTATTTGCTAGAGATTTCAGAGACTACCTACCTATGTAGCTAAAGCTCAGGAGTATTAATGCTGTTTTTGCTCGATGGAAAACTTACGTAACCGTCTAGGTATACCTTTTTTATACTACTTGCTCATGGAACAAGCAGATGGCCCACCAGATGTTAAGGGGTTACCATAACCTATAACAAAGCATTGCCTCGTAAGTCACTCACGATAGGAGGGCAGTGCATCGTTACGTACGATGCACTGCCCTGCGTCCATCAACTTGAGGCATAAAGTTGTCAAGCCTCACGTGCCTGTAATAACACCGGTAACCACATTCTGTAAGTCCCTAGGTACCTAAGTGCAAACTTACCTAGAGACTTATCGTGTGGTTATAAGTACTTGAAGCTTACATGACCAGGTTGAATTTGTGCCTAATGTGATATAGGTATATTAAGATTATTACGTACCTACCTATCTGCCGAACTTAACTGCCTATCCAAATAGGATAGATTTTTAATCGTAGTGTAGGTTCTGCACCTTACAAACTTACGACACAACAGAGGTGATAAACCTAATGTTGACCTGTAATGAATTGTAAATGTACTTATCTTATTTTTTGATTAATAAACAAATTTTAATTTTAAATGATTTTAATGATTGGCACCTACCTAGGTAATTGATATTCTAAGTAGGTATCTAGGTAGGTAGGTATCTATCTACAAGTTCGCTACTTATTAACCTTTCAGCGATTCATTACTGAAACACGTGTAACACGCTCGATTGGTGTAGATAACATGACAACTGACACCCACCCACTTGAATATTTATTTACTGGAAGAACCCCATAATTTAGGAAAGTGAGCAACCCAGCAGTTACGCGAGGCAGTAGGTACCCACCTACCGATGTACTGACAGCTGACACCTATCTTGGGAAATCAAAATTTAAAAGTGAATAAGAATAATATCATAGGTGGATCTTGTGCGTGGTACAATCTACCTACGTACGCCCGGGGGAGCCAATATCAAACCAGAATTTCCATTTTCCCCCGGGGGAAGCAACAAGAGCTAGCTCTCGCTCGCACGCTCAGACAAAATATTATTTTGTCTAAGCTCGCACGTTTCATTTTGATCCATACCTACATGTTTTCCTACTCAAAAGTTTGCTTTGCTAGTTGTCGTAGGTACATATACATACCTAAGCAAACTTATAAGGAAGAAAACTTGTATCGATCAAAATGATTTTTTTACTAAACTGTGTACCTACAATGTGATTGCACACAAAATGGTTTGCGATTTTTCGAAAATAAGTTTTGTGATTTTATATCTTTCAACATGTCGAAACGTTCGAGCGAGAGTCACATTAGCTCTTGTCTTCGCCATAAGACCACGAGGTCATATGGGTAGGAATACCGTGGGCATGGACACCACACCGGAAGACAGTGGCAGCAACAGCAAAACCGCCTAATTAATTTCAAATCGATTTATTTAGTTTTAAGTTCAGTGCTAGCGATCCCGCCTTCAGATTCTAAGGTCGTTGATTCGAATCGGAATATCATTTTGATTCAAACTTGTTTTCCTACTCTCAAGTTTGGAAAAGTACGAAAACTAGTAGGTAAAGCAAACTTTTGAGTAGGTTATCTTGTTTGGATCAAAGTGATATTTTTGCAGAACTATGTGTGCAATAGGTATGATTGCACACAACTTGGTTGGATTGTGGAATGTACGAGCGAGAAGTACCTACCTACATTAGCAGTTGTCTTTATCTTAGGCATAAGCATTTATGTGCAAATTGCCAGTACTCTCGAACGGTGAAGGAAACCATCTTGCGTAGGTAAACCGGTATGTCCTAGAACCTAAAAAGTTCTTAAAACATGTGTCAAGTGCTCGAAAGAAGTCTCTTTGAAGCACACTTAAAATCCTTTCATCACTCTAAGAAACTATTAGGTAGAAGTAACAAGAAGATAGGTTCCAAGATATTTCATCCGTGTTCCAACTGGTAGAAAAAGTTGCCCCTATCGCGAGTAGGTAGGTATCATTTCAATTGACATATTATAGGTAGGTACGTCTACCTAACTAGGTATGTTAAGTTTTATTTCTGTCAATTCTAAACTCAATTTTGATCAACAGCCGTGCCCAAATTCACGAACAATATCCCCCAAAGACGAACTTCAATCGTGTCCCGAATAGAAATGTTGTCTGCAGAGTTGTAGCAACTTAGTTGTTTACAAGACGGACGCAAACCTGCTACAAGTTCGAAGTGCATAACTACTGGTTTTGAGCCAACAACAGTCGAGTAAGTTTGTTAAATCTGATGGCAAACTTGACAAACTTCTGATACAACATTAGCAACCGTAGATGCTTGTGCTAACTTGATAAATTTATGTGTTTTGGTGCCAGTGGCAGCTAACTTAAATATTTGAGTTGCTACATAGTTTACCTAATTACAGGCACATGGGGTTTAGCATCTGTATGCCTCAAGTTGATGGACGCAGGGCAGTGCATCGTAGGGCACGTTCCTATCGTGCGTGACTTACGAGGCAATGCTTTGTTATAGGTGATGGTTACCACTTAACAGCAGGTGGGCCATCTGCTTGTTCCATCAGTTAGGTGTATATAAAAAACCGTTTATCTACATGGTAGGTAAGTACCTCAGTACATTACAACTTACAAGATGTAGGTATTCATTATCATTACCCTTAGATCGTGGGGGTGTCAAAAAATAGAGTAGATCTTTCATACATTCAATGGTTTTATAGCTTAAAAAATGTTTTTTTTAATGTGCGATCGAGAAGTATAGTAGCTCTAAATATAGAGGTACTTATATTAAGTTGAACAGTGAACTTTTTCAGGCTGGCGATGATGATACTAAAAGATATGTAAACAAATTAATTAAATTTAAACATCAATATTTTATTTCTAATAATATTTTATCTAATAAATAAAGAAAATACACTGAGATCATTGGGTATAGGAAAATGGCCACTAAAAATATACTGTTTTATAATCAGTCACACATGGAAATATTATGATTTTTAAGTGCCTACTTATTTAAAATGGCAGTACTACATCACACTCCTTTCTGCGCTTACCAGATCTCAATCGACTAGAATCTAGATTCTTACGCCCTCAAAACAAAAATTTACCATTTTATATTACACTTTCAGTGACAAGGTATTTAGAGTAGGATCATCTAGACATCTTGTACAAGTTTGTCTATTCACTAAGCATCATACATCCAGAAAAACATATTTAAGCTTAGTATCACCACAGAATATATTAGTACTAGCCAGACATTTAAGTGCATAGAATAATATCTAACTTGGGAGGCACATGAAACATTTTGTGAAACGTTATATAAATGTTGGTTTACATGAATGTCTGGATTTTGTTCAAACAGCACCCAAAAACATAATTTTATAGTTTAGTGCAAGGATTGCGAACCAGTGGCACGCGTGCCATTAATGGCACGCGACACAATATTTTGGGCATGCCATGGATCAAAACAGTTTGTATTTTTAGTTAAAACTATCCGCTACTTAACCCTATACTGACTTCTTGGCTAAATAGTGGGGCACTGTTGAAATGTATGTTGAGAATATTATAATAATCATTAAAAATTATTATATTCTGATTGAAATTATTTGAGGGCACGTTGATGGCCTCATAATATTTTTTTGCAATTATGGCACTTTTTTTAAACAAAGGTTCGCCACCCCTAGTTTAGTGTAACTAGTCTTTCGATATATCTCACAGGTAGAATTGCCAATTGCGTATAAAAGAACCAAGTTACCAATACAAATAATACATAGACACTCAATTACACCTATAAAACATTAAAGCAAATGTTTGTTTTTTTATGTACCTTTAATACTACTTTTTATAGTAAATTAAGTTCATTTATTATTACAGAACATGCTATGGTTGCCTTTAATTTAAAGCACCTGTACCCAAAATCTGAGTTTTGTTTAGCATATTTATTTTTTCGTAACGTCAGGCCTTTTTTGTATGAAGACTCGTGAGTTTTACATCCCCTGCATGCCCGATAGAGGCGCTTATAGAATCTCCATACAAAAAAAGCTTGACGTTTCGAAAAACTAAATACGAAATATGGTAAACAAAACTTAGATTTGGGGTACAATATATAATCGACATTCTACACTATATTGAATTTATTGTAATTTTGTGTATCTTTTGCTGGCAATCCTAAATAAATAAATATATAAAAGCATTTGCCAATAGATGGCGCTCCTAAAATACTCCATTTATAGAGGTAATATTTTACCTAATATCACACTACTTTTTGGACAACTTATCTATTCATTATTTACTTAGGTTTAGAAGCTGGTTCCTATGATACTATAAACTAATGGAGTGTGGGACACATGCTTAAAATATAATTATTAAAACGATACTTAAAAAAAACATTATTAAAAACATTTTTAAAACAATCAAAAGTCTTCAGTTCCACTTTCTAATATTTTTGAAAGTTTTTCCAAACATAATAATTTAAATGGAATAATTGTTAATATTAAATGACAGTCTTTTAAATTAACTTAAATTGCAGCTGTAAAAACTCTAAAACTTAATAAGTCTAGATTAATTTAATTTGTGACATAGAGAACTGAAGAGATGTCTACCGTGGCTAGGAATTATGTGGTAAGCCTAAATACACACAGTTATAATTTAATAAGTCTACATTCATTTGGCCAAATTACAAGAATTACCTAGAAAATTACTCTGCAATTCTAAAATTCTTGGCTCATAGGGCAGTAGGGATTTTAATTACACAAAATGTCAAATGTCACACGTAGTAAGTACCTAATTCAATTTGAGATTCTAATTTGTAGCTAAAAATTATATGAAATCCTCTAAAATGTTTAATATATTCAATGAACAGGCAGCTAAATCTACCAATTTAGCTTACATTTAACTATTATTCAATTGTATTTCTTGTCACATTGACTCTGTTGAGAGAATTCATAGGTCCTTGAGACCCTCCATCATGGCCTAGCAGCATGGCTATGGCAACTGCTTTTGCCTGGATTGACTGTACAACATTTATACTATATGAAGATTACAAATATTATTGTGAGATGTCAAAGAATCCACATTATTTTCACTGGAAGAGATTTTCAATCTTTACTCTACAATAATTAATTATATTTTAGCATTACTCACAATTGAACAAGTTTTTAACTTTGACAAAAGAAGCTTTGAAAATATGTACATTAAGTCACTGGGACCTCAGGCAAGGCTAAAAAGTGCTCACAACATCGACTTAAAAACTGTATTTGGTTAGGTGTACTGCCAGTCTCAATCCAAAAATATTCTAATAGATTTTCAATGTCAATATTATAATTATCATGAAAGATTTCAATTTCAATCAAAAAATATTCATTCTAGAAAGATATTCTATAATGCAGGTACATGCAAATATTTCAAATGGCAGTTACATTGGGTTCTTTTATCATTTGAAAAACTAATAACATAAATATCTCACTGGACCAGTCTCCAAGCCTTGATCTTAGTAAACAACCATTCCAAAGCTGTCAGACTGACCATGGTATCATATCGGACATCTTTTTTTAGTAAGATGTCAAACAAGACAGTACACACAGTTCCATACTGTTAGCATCTTCACCAAGCCACCACTATTCCCATATCTGGTACAACTATAGCACAAGGTTCGTCAGGCATTGGCCGTTTGTAGGCTGGCTTCAACTCCAGCTTCTCAATATCCACTGGAACTCCCTTCTGTTGGGACATTTCCATGATGTAGTGCTTTAGTTTCAAGTCACTGGAATCACAGAAATAATACAAATTAATCCTGGGCCATTTTTTGGTTTCATTTGGTTTTGGTTCAAAACTCTATAATTTTTGGAATTAAAAAAATATAGTAACAAGTATTTGTTAAGTACAATATTTTTTAATTCCATAAAATAAGTAGATGGAGGAAGGTCAGGTCCATCTCATCTTTATTCTCATTTCTTCTTATAAACAAGTTGATCTGCTTGAAATAGGTATAACCAACTCATGAACCTAGCAAGTTGATGATGCATAGAATTATAACAAAATGTAATTTTTACTCCCACAATTTCAAGCATTGCTTAATTTAAACATAACTTTAAATTAAATAAATAAATAAATATTGGTGGACATTCCACACAGCAACATCTCACCCCAAACTAAGCCAAAGCTTGTAATATGGGAACCAGATAGCTGATATGCTGCTTATATACTTTTTTTTTTGTAAATACATAATAATATATAACACCCAGACAGAGAACAAACATCCATTTTCATCACACAAATGTTTGTTCTCAGTGGGGATGAAACCCATGGCCTATGGTGCAGAAGGTAAGGCTACCAATGGAGCTGTGAAGGCTGTCAAATTAGCCAAGGCTTTGTTAATACATAATAATAGTAAGAGATGGCAATAGTTCTTGTTTCGCCTTCCAAGGGCTGGAAGTGGGCTAATATCATTATTATGCATTACATATCAAAAGACAGATTTTTATAAGCCGCAGTAAAAGATGCTTACCTCAACTTGATGCAAACACAACACAAGCAGCTTATAATCGCCATGGTCACGAGTACAGCAAAGGTGGCAATGACTGTGTCGAGAAGGCTGAGATCAAACATTGACATCTTTACAGCTTCTTTATTCTGAAACCATAAACACATCCATCATAACATTGGGGTACAAAGAAAAACAGTTCTTACCCATAGAATATTAAATAAATAATACTTAATTCTCAATAGGCTAAGCAAAAACCTTACCTTCCTGCTGCCTAAATATACCATTATTTGGACAGAAAACATTTTGTAGTTCATACTTATTTTGTAGTTGTAAATAAGTTGAAAGTTAGTTGTATATAAACGCCTATAATACTAGGTACAGAAGGCAGAGCTACTACTAATAACAGGAGCGGTGAGGACTCTGTCAAGAAAATCGTCATTTATTTATCGAGTCATCAGTAGGTACCAGGCAGTAATAATGGTTGTGGTGTTCGAAGGGGCATAGCATAGGTATTTTACGAACTTGTACTACAAGTTCGTAAAATATGCTATGCTATGCATACAACAAATAAGTCAGTTCTATGATCTTGCTTGATATTGTCAAATGTTTTAAGCATCAACACAATTCTAACGAAATGACTACACTACTAACATTTATCTTTGATTCACGTTGTAATCCAGAAATAAATATAATAAAAAAAGGTATGTAGTAAACATACCTTTTTCAAGAAAATCCTAGAAGCATTTTCTTTTCACTAAAACACTGAAAAAAACTGAAAATTTAAATCCTGCTGAATGTGAATTAAACTTTAACTTTTTGTTTGTTTTGCTTGCTCGTTTATCTGGATTTTTTTCTATTCTCCTCGACGTTCGGTTTCGGTATTCGGTTTATTTAGTCTAGCTAGTTATGTTAGGGATGGTCTATGTAATGTTATGAAACAAAACATCGATATTTTAATCAACCAGAGTCATAATAATATAATATATTGATATGACTCTGCTTATTATAAACACAAACAAACTCTAACGGTGGACTGATTCCTACAGAGTTTTTTTTATTTAGATTATTTTGTATAATCTAAATAAAAAAAATCGTCATAATTCATGATTTTATTAACTGGTTTCAAAAACTCGGCGTGAACAATATCATTTTAGTTAGGTCAACTTGGATTTTTTCTGATCGTCGATAAAAAATACATTCATCATCCATCCCTAGTCTTAGTCCTATCCACGTCCTATCTGTCAAAGTCCGGCAACTCCTATACCCGAGCAAGACGGACAACAAGTACATACAATTTATGGGTTGCCACATCATACTATTTTCACCCGACCAAGCATAAGCTATGATGTCGCCGCGGCTCCAGTTGTTTGTTTAATGATGTTTAATTAAAGCTAGTTTCTGCAGTTTAATAGTTTGTACCCTCCTCTAGGTTACGCCATTTTAACATCTTCTAAGGAATGAGCTAGAAAAAAGCCTACACAGCTCAGTTGGTAGCCTTCTGCGCCGTAGGCCGTGGGTTCAATCCTACCGAGAACAAACATTTGTGTGAGTATCACATCACACAAATGTTTGTTCTCTGCCTGGGTGGTTGTGATTTGGCTTATTTTGGGGCTATATAGTGCTGTGTGGAGCGTCCACCAATATTTATAAAAAATTAAATAAAAAAAACAGGGCGAACTGGCACTAAGCTGGCATTTTAGACATTGACATCAGAACCCTAGGCCCCGCGAGCTAGAGTCCTGGATTTTCCTAGTGAGGGGGACAGAGCTAGCTAGTGGTGCTATTCTTCACATTCTACCACCTACCAATAGTTTAACTATGTTACTGCACCAGCTAGGTAAAATTTTTATGAATAAAAAACAATTTATTTAGTGGAATATGAATACAGCTATCCTCAGAACATCACTATGAATATGTCATAAATACATCAAAATATATCACGTGTAAGTACGTATTTATTTATTAGACGATAAATATTTAATAGTTTGTACATAACAATTTCAGATGAGAATATTTTCTTAATTCACACTTTTTAAAGCAAGATTTTTGAACATACTTTTTATATCCAGAAAAAAAAGTGGAGATACCGTTTATGTTGAAATAGCCCAAAAGTTTTTTAGTCCGTAAGTTTCTTGCCTGTTCTTCTAGGCTTTGGTCGCCCGCGAGGAACTGGCGGTACATTCACCTAGTACCAATTTAAGACGTTTCAAAGAGATCCATGTGATTGTACTGAATAAAGACCGTTTTGATTTTGATTTTGGAGCTTGGTGACCTGGAGCTTGGTAACCCGTAGCTTTAACCCACCAGCCCAAAGTAGTTGCATCTTTGGGAAATCTGTAAAACAAAAGTGTTATTATTAGGTATATGTAGGTATTTAATCATACTACGCGATGGTGGTCTCAGACATAAAATAACTACCAACTTCTCATATGAAAATCGTGAGAAGACTTAAATTATTAAAATGTAACGCAAAGCTAAAAAAATAAATTAAATGAAATTAAAATATATGTACCTACTACCTATACCATATTTTTTTTCATTATGTACTTAAGTCAAAAAAACCTTATTTCTTTGAATAAGGTAATAATAAGTTGCGACATTGTCATTTTTTTCTAGATTATTGTGTGTATTTGAACTTATCCTAACATATCAGAGTCGAATCCACCCTAAAGTGGTTCGTTTCCCAACATTTTTGGCAAATAGATTTTGTTTTAGTTGGCATCCCGAAAGATCGTATAACCCAGCCAAATTATGTTTCTATAGAACTCTTAGATCAAGAATACAATAGATAGAGCATCAAATAATAATACCAAGAGTAAGAGAGACGCAATAATACAAATTATACCTATGAGTGACAGAAATATAAAATAAATGTTTTGTCCCTTTCTGCGTATACGTTTTTGATTGTTTAGCACCAAGTTTGGTGCTAAACAAACCGCTTGGTGCTTGTGAGTTTACAGGTGTTTAGTGCCAAAGTTCTTTGAAAATAGTGTGTGCCTAGGTCCCAGTATACGTAGAGTTAAGTTTATAATGTGGTGCATTGTAGTATTTTAGGCTGTGATAATGATACAGCTCGGAAAACTGAAAATTAAGCTTCCTTCGGTAAGTAGCACTTTTATGTTCTATTTGTCAATTAAACTATAAAACGGAGAATGCACAGTGTCCACAATTAATCATTTAACGGTTGTGTTTACTTTCTATCGCATATCATAGTAGATTTCTAGAATTTAATTATTTTGTAAAATTGAGTATAGGTTACTATAAACCACACAAATGACATGGCTATTCAAACCGATACAGTTCTATAGAAACATAATTTGGCTGGGTTATACGATCTTTCGGGCTGCCAACAAAAACAAAATCTATTTGCCAAAGATGTTGGGAAACGAACAACTTTAGGGTGGATTCGACTGATATGTTAGGATGAGTTCAAATACACACAATAATCTAGAAAACAAATGACAATGTCGCAACTTATTATTACCTTATTCAAAGAAATAAGGTTTGTTTGACTTAAGTACATAATGAAAAAAAATATAATATAGGTATAGGTAGTAGGTACATATATTTTAATTTCATTTAATTTATTTTTTTAGCTTTGCGTTACATTTTAATAATTTAAGTCTCCTCACGATTTTCATATGAGAAGTTGGTAGTTATTTTATGTCTGAGACCACCATCGCGTAGTATGATTAAATACCTACATATGCCTAATAATAACATGTTTGTTTTACAGATTTCCCAAAGATGCAACTACTTTGGGCTGGTGGGTTAACGCTACGGGTTACCAAGCTCCAGGTCACCAAGCTCCAAAATCAAAATCAAAACGGTCTTTATTCAGTACAATCACAAGGATCTCTTTGAAACGTCTTAAATTGGTACTAGGTGAATGTACCGCCAGTTCCTCCCGCGCGACCAAAGCCTAGAAGAACAGGCAAGAAACTTACGGACTAAAAAACTTTTGGGCTATTTCAACATAAACGGTATCTCCGCTTTTTTTTCTGGATATAAAAAGTAAGTTCAAAAATCTTGCTTTAAAAAGTGAGAATTAAGAAATTAAGATACTGTACGCTCAGTAAAAGCTTTATTATGAGAATGCATTTCCGTTTCCGTCGATTTTAACCAGTTTTCGTACTTTTTTACACCTAGAGCTTCCGGTCAAGTGGCGCCACCTGGCGGCCGCGCGCCATTTTGCTTCGTAAAATGTGCAGCGCCATTTTGGAATGATTGGCGTTTTGTTTTCCGTCGAAGCAACTTGTGTCTAGCAGCTATCTCTGCGAAGTCCGTTGCATATAAATATTTTATGTTCAAATCTTTTCTTATTCTTACAAGATGAAGAAAATTTTAATTTATAGTGAAGTGAAATTCTGTAAGTACTTCGAACTGTGCAAAGAGGGAAAAAACCGTGAGTACAACCCTCTTTATTTTAAATAGATGACCGTGATCAATTTTTTAACGATTTTTCGTTCGGATCACGTTCTCATAGTCAAAAAATTACCAGTTTAGGTACTTGAACGTGTATTTAGTAGGTATTATATTTTGTACAAAGTTGATTTTTCAGAAATATTAACATATTAGATATAAAAGCCTCTGCTTTCACACAGAAGCTGTATGGTACTATTTATTACTTGCGAGCATACGTGCTCTTTTTCTTTAAGTCTAGAAACCTGCAGAATAAATTATATTTCTATTTTCTTTACTAACCAGTCTGTCAATACAGGTTCAGGGTGTATAACAGGTTCAGGATTCCATTTTTATTAATATGGTTAGCGGGAAATATTATAACATCATTGTTCTTGCGATGAGGTCCAAGATCACAAATTTTAATATCAAGACAGAAAGGATCTATCTGCTTTAAAACCCCCATAGCTGTTTGAAACAAGTGCTTAGGCTAGAAGTCTGCACATAGCTACTTCACATACTTCAGGTATTCATAGACTTTTGGAAACAAACGAAGGGGGGAAAACGTATGATACCTTACGTTTACATGCCTAAATACGACTTAAAACTAAATGCATTATACAGAAATTTAGTTTTGTTTTATCTTTAACAAAAATATTGCATGATGTATTTACAATCTTTTTTCTTGGGCTTATCTGAGTCGTACAACTGAAGAATCACTTTTCTTGAATTTTGCTACCTACCCACTTTATTTTCATAAGTAATATAATATCACTTTTGATTAGTTCGCGGGTCACCAACCCAAATGTCGTAGATATAACGAACATAGTTTGGTAAAAGGCAAAGCCTTCTTGGCCGCCCCTCGCGGGGGTTAGGCGTTTTAAAAATCTATGTTCCATCAGGTGGAACTGTATAAGCTTTTAGTGAACGTGAACAAAGTTGATGTCACGGTAAAAAGGCAAAGCCTTTTTGGCCGCCCCTCGCGGGGGTTAGGCGTTTGAAAATCTATGTTTCATCGCGTGAAACTGTAGCTTTTAGTGAACGTGAACAAAGTTTGATCCTGTCACGTTAAAAAGGCAAAGCCTTTTTGGCCGCCCCTCGCGGGGGTTAGGCGTTTGAAAATCTATGTTTCATCGCATGAAACTGTAGCTTTTAGTGAACGTGAACAAAGTTTGATCCTGTCAAATTAAAAAGGCAAAGCCTTTTTGGCCGCCCCTCGCGGGGGTTAGGCGTTTGAAAACCTATTTTTCATCGCGTGGAACTAAATACTAGTAAAAACTATTAGTATATATGGCTTTCTCAATACGCTGGGTTCTCTCTAAGGAAATCCAATCAATCTAACAGCCACCTCTCAAGGGGGTTTAGGCGTTAGTAAAACTGTGTTCAATCACGTGTGATTGAGATGAGATTTTAGTAAACGAACTTTCTTTTCTAAATTTGTTGGTTTCTCGCAAGAGAAATCTTATCAAGCATACAGCCGCCTTTCGAGAGAGTTAGGCGTTTGCAAAACTGTTCCATCGCGTGAAAATTTGTGCGATCCTGGCCTTTCAAAGCACAAACATACCTGTAACAAGTACATCCTCGCGGGGTGTATGTTCCTACCTTAAAATCTCTCAACCCTCACTATTGTAATGATGAATGACAATAAGAAAGTTTCATTCTATAATAGAAACTAGCGACTTTATCGTGAAAACCTAAGGCTCAGAGAAGTTTTAGATGGCTAAATAATGAAGATTAATATGGTAAGTACAGATATAAATAAATACCTCATAAAGTCAGTTATAAGCCACGTGATAAGCAAAACAGTTATTATCACTCTTCCACTCACAATGGAAGAAAATAAATTGATAAGGTTATCGTATTAAATGCCTAGCCAAGCGCCTAGCTGGATGTAAAAACAAGTGGCTTCAGATGCTTTTAAATTATTAGAACTTGAAATTAAAGGAATAAATCTTATTAAATTAATGTCTAGTCCAACTCAAGCTCCGAATCATGAATTAAGTAATAACAATGTGCTGAAATGTGTTTCATAATGATTTTCAATATTCTTATGGATATTATTTTAACATTACATTACATACTTTGTAGAGTAAAACCTATCTGGTTATGGACCCAAAGAGCTGATAGTTCTGGCCATTTTTTTTTTTTTTTTACACAACACTTACCTAACTTAACCCAAACCTAACCTAACCTTGGTGCTTGGGTACTGGTATTGCTGGCGCCAGAAAAAAAAAAAAAAAAAAAAAAAAAAACACACACACAGCTAACCTAACCCAAACCTAACCTAACCTAGGTGGTTTGGGTACTGGTAGCGTGTTTAACTTAAGCTTTTGAGCTTCAAGTTATATAGATGAGTTTATTTTTACGTATAATAAGTATTGTAGGTTCCAGACATAAAACCTAACCCAGGTGTTTGGGTAATGGTAGTGTATACTTAACTTAGCTTTTGAGCTTCAAGTTATATAGTTGAGTTAATTTTTACTTTTTACGTTTATTAAGTATTACTGGCTCAGATTCAGTTTATATGCATAACAAAAATCTGTGCATCACTATGATCACTTGTTTTGATTAGGCACACCACGACGAAGAAATTTACAGTTTTAACATTGAAAAGACAAGGGTCGTTATTAATTTTGAGAAATCAATTATCAGCGCTCATAAAAACTTAATCCATATTATGTTCATCATTAACAAAGTTCATGAATTTCTTACTAGACTAGTCCCTACCCTACAACAGGCGTTCTAAAAGAATCATTGCTACATTACCTAACTCTGACAGATTTCTAAAATATGTTTTTGAATAATTGGTCTTGGAGTAGGTACACTTCATATCGCTCAATCCTATCAGCTGGTTACCAAAATATTTACACAAAAAAGAGATGCTGACCAGTCTGTACTGCAGTCGCTTGCCTACTAACAGAAGGTATGAAATCAATTCATGTCAATCAAATGGAAATAACGTATCTTTACTACTACGATTACTACCATTCGAAATACACATACACTATTTTTTGAGACCTAAGCAACCATCACTCTATTTCACGATGCGTTTAGTATTCAATAGACTATCCACTCACGTGGGTATTTCTACCACCGGTTATCCCCAATGTCACGGCTCACCTATTTCTGGCAATGGAATATTACTCATTAATAGTTCCGCAGTAAAACTTTGACGCGCTAACCTCAATATTTGAGCTCTAGCAGCACCTTTCACATTGAAAAACCTTACCTATCAAATTATCAACCTCTAATAAAAGAAGATTTAGTTTTTGTAGTAATCAAATGCTAGTATATTATTGAATACGGACCAATAATTATTTTTATCTTTGTTTAAACAACATGACAAACATGACTGTAGTTTGCAACCGTTATTAACATCTTGTTTTAGCACTGAAATGAAATTTATTATTATTATAAGTATAATTTCTTTGTGATTTGCACTTTACAAATAATTTCATTCGATACTTTCACATAAATGCTTGGTTCTTACATTATGATGCAGACGCTTTTCTTGGTCTCTCGTTTAGGATACTCCTAAGTCAGTAAGAGAAGAGAGTAAGTAGAGAGTCAGAGTAATCAAAGTTTCCGGTTTGAGACGTTGACAAAAAGTGGTTTCAATAAAATAAGACTAAAAAATATCACTATAGATAATATTAGCAGTTGATGATTCCACATTAGATCTTGTAGGTACCTACTTAATAGTTTTGTCATTTATTTGTTCAATACTGATTGCAGTAATTATAGATGTTTGTTAATTATTATTAATTTAGTGATCATGCTAACACAAATTCCATCTCATTAATTATTGAATAACTTAATTATGCAACACAGCCAAATTATTTAATTTGCTTGTTACAGTAAAATAAAAGATTTTGCTAAGCGTTTTTCACGCACAGTCAATAGCAGGCTGGAGGATCAAATCGTTGTTTAGAGAGACTGCTATTACAGCACCTCTAGAGTTCGATCTATGCATCGCATTCACAAAAAATTATCTTCTTGATTAATGAATTTGATATTGAGAGGTATAAAAGACAACAATCAGTCTATTAATATCACACATCTGTTTGACGTATTAAACATCCTTACTTTGTCTGAAATAACATACTGAAGAGGTCTACTGCCGGACCATGTCCTCCACAGATTTAGTAGTCATTGGGAAAGCTTTCCCTAGTCACCATGCTTAGCAGGTAATTTATTATTACTTATGATCGCTTTTTTAGTATCAGATCATAGCTAAATCTGATATAAATAAATGAATTCGGTACATTTAACCAAACGGAAGCTAGTTCCTATTCCTATATTGTACGTTATCAGTTGTATTATTGATAATAATACGTTGTGATCGTAATAAATGAATCATTATTAGCAAATGATAAATAGTATACTTTCGTAAAATAAAGTTTTTATTAATATTGTACCTACACTGTAATGGCAACCATTACAGTGTTTTACCTATCTACTTATTGTAGTAAAATATTTTTAGATTCACATTGGCGCTAGAGTTACCTAAATTTTACAAGTGGCGACACCAGGCGATAACAAACAAATCCTCATAATAAAGCTTTTACTGAGCGTACAGTATCTTAATAGCAGCGTTTTACCTGAAATAAAACGCATATTAATATACTTACCTCAGTAAAAGCTTTCATTTTTATTTCTGCCTGCTGAAACTAAGCCAATGATTCCAAAATGGCGCTGCACATTTTACGAAGCAAAATGGCGCGCGGCCGCCAGGTGGCGCCACTTGACCGGAAGCTCTAGGTGTAAAAAAGTACGAAAACTGGTTAAAATCGACGGAAACGGAAATGCATTCTCATAATAAAGCTTTTACTGAGGTAAGTATATTAATATGCGTTTTATTTCAGGTAAAACGCTGCTAATATTCTCATCTGAAATTGTTATGTACAAACTATTAAATATTTATCGTCTAATAAATAAATACGTACTTACACGTGATATATTTTAATGTATTTATGACATATTCATAGTGATGTTCTGAGGATAGCTGTATTCATAATGCCATCACTTCGCGCTTCAGGGCAAAGTGGTGGCATTGCTCAGGCTTATGGTCAGCTCTAGCATAAGCTGGCTTCCTCCTGTTAAGATGTATTGTTTATACCTACTTAATTTAAAATTGAAGCACGCGTTATAAATTAACCTTTTGAATTACGGTTTCTGATGATTAGGGATGTAGAATAAATAAATCAATGATAAATAAATAAATTGTTTTTTATTCATAAAAATTTTACCTAGCTGGTGCAGTAACATAGTTAAACTATTGGTAGGTGGTAGAATGTGAAGAATAGCACCACTAGCTAGCTCTGTCCCCCTCACTAGGAAAATCCAGGACTCTAGCTCGCGGGGCCTAGGGTTCTGATGTCAATGTCTAAAATGCCAGCTTAGTGCCAGTTCGCCCTGTTTTTTTTATTTTATTTTTTATAAATATTGGTGGACGCTCCACACAGCACTATATAGCCCCAAAATAAGCCAAATCACAACCACCCAGTCAGAGAACAAACGTCTAGTATCACATCATACAAATGTTTGTTCTCGGTAGGATTGAACCCACGGCCTACGGCGCAGAAGGCTACCAACTGAGCTGTGTAGGCTTTTTTCTAGCTCATTCCTTAGAAGATATTAAAATGGCGTAACCTAGAGGAGGGTACAAACTATTAAACTGCAGAAACTAGCTTAAATTAAACATAATTAAACAAACAACTGGAGCCGCGGCGACATCATAGCTTATGCTTGGTTGGGTGAAAATAGTAAGATGTGGCAACCCATAAATTGTATGTACTTGTTGTCCGTCTTGCTCGGGTATACGCTCGTAGGCAATCTATAGTATTATAAATCTATGATAGAACTGTATCGGTTTGAATAGCCATGTCATTTGTGTGGTTTATAGTAACCTATACTCAATTTTACAAAATAATTAAATTCTAGAAATCTACTATGATATGCGAAAGAAAGTAAACACAACCGTTAAATGATTAATTGTGGACTCTGTGCATTCTCCGTTTTATAGTTTAATTGACAAATAGAACATAAAAGTGCTACTTACCGAAGGAAGCTTAATTTTCAGTTTTCCGAGCTGTATCATTATCACAGCCTAAAATACTACAATGCACCACATTATAAACTTAACTCTACATATACTGGGACCTAGGCACACACTATTTTCAAAGAACTTTGGCACTAAACACCTGTAAACTCACAAGCACCAAGCGGTTTGTTTAGCACCAAACTTGGTGCTAAACAATCAAAAACGTATACGCAGAAAGGGACAGAACATTTATATTATATTTCTCTCACTCATAGGTATAATTTGTATTATTGCGTCTCTCTTACTCTTGGTATTATTATTTGATGCTCTATCTATTGTATACTTGATCTAAGGGCAACTCAATAGCGAACGAACCCAAGAGCAAACTGTTCGTTCCTCAGACGATAATTCCTCCAAGGTTCGTTCGATCGAAAATAACGAGCTCTTGTTCAGAGTAAGTACTTAATAGTAGCCAATGCGCTTGAGGTTGTTATTTTATCAACCAAATAAATGAGGAGTTATAGATCGTTTAAAGATACCGAGTCCGGTTATTGTACGACATGATAATGTACAGCACGATAATGTACAGCATGATAATTGGAATCCACTTTGGTACCTTTTTGGATTCGTTTTATCGGGTGTACATTATCGGGGTGTGCATTATCTGGATGTGCAATATGTCACGTGTCAATAATGTACAGCCAGCTAATGTACAACAAGATATTGTACAGCACGATAATGTACAGCACGATAATTGGAAGCCAATTTAGTACCTCGAAGCTATGCCTCGTTTTCATGTGCGAGATGTGTTCAAGTGCGACTGTCTTGCTGCTTGCTTTGTTTGCTTTAATAAAATTCAAGAAGAAGTTTTTGGATTTCTTCAAATCAAAACATGCCTGAATGCATGTTTTGTTTAGTTATTTATTTTGTTGTTTCTAGTATTTTTAGTGGTGCTACTAGTAGGTACCGTATGCAGTGATTATTTTCAGAAACAGAAATTCGAGAGGTCTAAACTTTCGATAAATGTTGTTGTATATTGACTGAAAATAGGAACATTATGAACGCATTAACATAAATATCTGGTGTATTCATCATCAATACATCAACAAGCAGCAAAAAATAACTATACATATTCAGGATGATTTCTGCAGGGGAAATGTCTTTTATTTATGGCAAACGCCTACACACCCAGTGAGTAAGGATAATCAACTTTGAGTTCCTACGAACCTGGTAATAGAATACGAAAAATCAGAAAAGAGAAGTCTGATTATAATTTTATGAACAAGGTTTCTTCTCTGTAGTAACAGAGGATAAGAAAATGGTGTTCTTTGTCGGAATCATGATAATTAGTACCTATGAGAAGAATTGGTGAAGAGAGCTACCAATACACTTGATGCCACCGTTGTCCGGCACACGATATGCAGCATCCACTAACTCTTATAATAATTACAACTGGAGTTTACACAGAGGACTATTAGAGGGTTGCAGAGTTGTTGTTGAATTTGTATACCATGTAGTGTTTCTCGATTGACCTGGCCTTTTAAATATACCTACTTACTCTACATAGTATGGTAATAAATTTGTGTATGAAATTATGGAATAGGTAGTAAAGTTGTAAATTAAACATGAACATGAAATCCATACCTATATAATTTTAATGTACCTATTTCAAGACAGACTCTGAAACTATGTTGTGTTATATACTACTTTATGTATTTTTAATAAATAAATAAATTTAAGTATAATGTTGATTTTGAATATGACCTAGGTAGGTACCTATAGTATTTCAATAGTAGTAGTAGTTTGTTAGCTTGCGTGCTCACCTAGCATTGCAACCATAAAACCAAAGAGATAATGGACAAGACAATAATCAAATCAAAAAACATTTATATTGTGTCACAAAAACATTGGTAAAATATAAGAATAATATTGGTTAGCACAACAAAATTGGTTGTCACTCAGTTTTATGGATTAGAATTAGTTTAAAAGGAGAAGCACTCGCTGGAGTGTACCTTCTAAAAGACAAACGACCCACCACAAACCTGCTCATAGTCTGAAGACTGATCGCAGATGAAATTGGAACAAAAAAAAAACTCAGTTTTATGCTGTAATAGAGTTTGATACACTAGTATGATTGGTTTTAATATATCATGTTTAGGTATAGGTAAATCTAGATATTGCAAATATTCCGAAAACATACCTAATCAATATTTTGAATCTCATCAACATTATTGATTTTGTGGACAGACATGTCTATGCTGGTCTACCTATATTATTCAGGTAGTCCAGGGTGGCATCTTATAGATTGCTCAGGGCATAGGGGTACAGTGGACCATTAAATGTGATATGGATTTAGGATCATTGCTACCTTCACAGCATTAATCCTCAGTGCAGCGTCATACTTATGCTCAAATCGAGCCTGCAGAGGCTGCAGAGGCAAGTGAATGAAATAAACAAAGATCTTCATGACAACTTGGGTAGGTAATTTGGAATTTTAAGTTTGTCTAAGCATAACTTTTGAACCATTGATCCAATCTGCATGAAATTTGGGAGGAAGGTTGACAGTTTTTATTTGAAAAATTTATTGGTAGTAAGTACCTACCTACCTATAAATCAAACAACTTCTCACTTGCAAAATTTCAACAGAAATATTTAGAGGATGTTCCAGGTATACCATACCATACCATAGATAGTAAGGGGTAGACAGAGGCAAGTCCAAATAAGGTGTTCGGTAGGGATGTGAAAAAATTATCGATTATGAAAATAATCGTTTTTTTTAAAGATAAAAATCGATTTTAATAATCGATTTTAAAATTACAAATAATCGATTAACAATCTATTTTTTTATATTCATAAAACCGAAAATCATGCTAAAAAAACAATCGATTAATTAAAAATTGATTTATTATGTAGAATGTCACATCCCTAGTGTTCGGGATATTTTGTAGGCACCTTGTTTGCATCGCAGTGAGTAGGTATGTCAATATCAGAACTATCCCTTTCGCAATGACTCAACTCCCACTCCACTCACATTCTCCCTGCCATACCAGCCATTTTATTCCTATATAGATAGGGTCTATTTTAGAAAATCTTAATCAATTAATTTACTAAATGAATTTTAATTGTTTCTCTAGAAAATAAGATTGAATTTCCAAAACTACTATTTTGTCACTCATGATCTGTGGAGCTGTTTTCAGGTCTACACATAAATGTGATACAGAGCTAGCCGTGGGTAGAAGGAGTCAGACGTACGCGTCTGGAGCGGCTCATACCGTAGTGAGCGCGTAAGTACCGGCTCTATTTCTTTTGAAGCGGCTCAACAGCTCTCATGCCTAATATAAATTTTATTCCTAGTTAGATAGGGTCTATATTACAAAAAAGATATCCAGATCAAAAATTTTGCTAAATGAATTTGAATTTTTTTCGTCTAGATAATAAGATCTAATTTCCAATGCTGCATTTTTGGAGCCGCTCATCTGTGGAGCGGTTCTCAGGGTCTACTCAAAATTGTGATACACAACTCAAACGGTTCAAAGATTGGTTTTATGATAAATAGAACCCTGAACCGTTTGAGTAGAATATTTATTTTGATTCATTGGGAGGTTTGCTACGTACTCGAACCGTTGAATCGTTTGAAGTAATATCTGCGCAGGCGAATGACTTATGAAGTAAGGATGAATTGAACAACAGAAAATCTTGATGCAAATTATTTACCACATTATTTTAATTATTTATTTATACGGTTGTGTACATTATAAATAAGGTTCATTTTACAAAGTTAACTAAATTTACTTGAGGGTTTTTTCGGCTGCCCGTGGTTTCTCTCATGCAGTAGCAATGATTGCTTACATAATTTTTGAAGGAATATTTTCCGATTAGGAACGCCACACAATAATAATAAAATGTGATATTAATAGAAAATGTAGCAATACGGTGGTAAATAATTTGCTTCAACATTTTTATTGTTGTTCTTTTATTGAAGAAGGTTCATTTTACAAAGTTGAACTAAATTTACTTGATGATTATTTCATCTGCCCGTGGCTTCACTCACGCGGTAGCAATGATTACTAACATAATTTTTGAAGGATTTTTCCCGATTAGAAACTTTACACAATATTATTAGAATAAATGATGCTTTCGTAAATAGGTAGGATAGGATAGTAATTTCGATCTATTACTACCGACCATACATACATAAATAAAGTTAGATACTTGGTACATAAATTACTTAAAAACTAGGTTATAAGTTGCAGAAGGACTTATTTACATATACCTAGTCTTTCTTTTATACAATTCGTCAGGTAGTACTACACATCATGCCTATTTCTACCGCCAAGCATCGTTGCTGCGTTTCTTGTGTTTCGTCGTGTGTGTGTGGTTTGACACCTCAGGCTTGCCGGTAGAATTACAGTTAAATGAGTCGTCTGCAATAACGTCTGTACGTTACGTTAAGTTGATGGATGAACAGTGCATCGTAGGACACGTATAAATATTGCGTGACTTGCGAGCTTTGATAAAGATGATGTTTACGATTTAACATCAGGTAGGTTATCAACATCTGCTTGTTCTGATGAGATTTATTTTAAACATTATAATGTATATACAAATGTATATTGTAATGTATATGTATACCTATACATGGAACATACAGATGACCTGATGTTGAGTGGAAAAAAATAAAACTCTTTATTTTACAAAGCCTCGCAAGGTTATGGTGACTTTGAAAAACCCTCCCAAATGAGGCCAATATTCAAAAATGGAATTATTCAAGCTTTTTATGAAGGTCACTTCATAAAGGTAACTAGAAGTAGGTAAGTAAGTTAGCTAACATAGTCGTGTCTTCGCGGATCCTGTAATTGCTCGATGGTTGCTTGAAGTCTTTGAAGTTACAGTGCCACAAAGTCCAGATATGTTTGTGGCTCTGTACTGTAGTACCCTGAAATTCTGAGCCGTTTGAACCACGGTTCAACTTCTTTCATTTATGTTTGGACTTTTTTCTGACTACCGCCTACTAACTCGGTATGGTAACCAAGTTTCAACTGAATTGGCCTTATATTACTAATAATATAAAATTATATAATATTTTACGTTTTGGGCTCGTTCATTTTTCTACAAAACTATGTTACATAAAGTCTTATAAATTATTCGTCTGATGGTTCGTATGAAAGGTCGGACAGTGGAAATGTTTATAAATGTAATACTCAGACAAAATAAAAAAGTAGTACTTTTTTATTTTGTCTGAGGCCGGCCATAGAAAAAATAATAGTTAGTATTGCGCGAGCGCTGCGTTTCGTTTCAAATGAGACAAACATTTAAGAATGGTTCTCGGGTCAGTAGTAAGTAGTATTAGGCTAGTACAGATAAAGGGTAACCAATTATCATCCTTTTTTTGGGATATTCTTTTTAATTAATTATTTTGAGTTTTAGCTACATCTAAGTGATCAGTAACAGACACTGATCATATAGTTCATTTTTGTTTGGTAATTACAAAATAGTGGTGTATTATACTGTACCTACACAGGCCCGACCACGGGTCCATATATTGATGAAACAGCTCCTTTATCAAAAAACGAACTTTCATTGAAACAACACTTGAAACTTTGTTTCAATATTTATTGACTTTTGATGGTCACTGTGCTTACTAGGGTTGCCACCTTTTTGCAGTTAAAGTACATTGGTTATTATAGGTAAGAAAAAAAAAGTACATAGTATCAAAATAAAGTACAATTTTTTTAGGTACAATTTGATGTTAGGTTGTGTTTAGAAATTGTTAAAAACGAGTGCTTAAGTGATGTGGCGCTGGCGAGAGGCGAAATCGATTCAGCATCAATCGTTAAAGTCGTTTAACGAAAAAATACTTACGACTAAACTATTCAAAATCCCAAAGAAATTAAATCATGCGAAATAAAGTATTTTGGTGTACCGTAAGATGGGGCTATTTGGAACAAATTTTCGACAAAAGTTACAATAATTTCGATTTAGCTAAGGTGACCACACATTAAGTACTTTTAATGGATAAATCCCGGTCAGACCCACATAATCGTTTACCTAAGATACCTCTATCTTCCATAGACATATTTTTTTCTTTTTTTTTATCATGCTGTTCCAATTATCGCTTCAATGGGGCTATTTGGAAATTGGTGGGTACGCCATGCTTTATCGCTGAATATAATAATAAGTTTTGAATTGAAGATAACAGATGATATTTGGAACAGTTACCAGTAAAAATATTCACACTTTTGGCTATTTGAAATTACCGAGTATAATTTTTTTATAATTTTTTAGGATCAAATAAAAATTCAAGTTTTTTTTTTTCCAGACTTTTCTTTTATTAATAGAAACTGTTACAAATAATCAACATTTTAACGAAATTATCTTTAAATATCTTAACATAATGAGGCGTTACCATTTTACTGTAATTGTTTCTTTTTAACAATACAATTAAACAACTTTCTCTAAGCAAGTTCTTATGAAAAGATCGTTGGATGACCAGCTTGTGATTGTGACGCATTCAAACCTCTACATTTTCGTGACAGCGTACTTTTAGGAATGCTATGCTTCGTCGCAGCTTCGATTAAGGATGTTGATCCGGCTTTGATTTCGGCTATAGCTTTTTCCAAGCTTTCTTTACTGTAAGAGGTGTAAGGTTTGTATTGTTTCCCATGTCTGTCTATGGTTTCTATATGTCCTCTGGTAAACTCGGACCATGATAGCATTGTACTGGAAAAGATAAAAAAGCTTATTACCCTAGCAAAAAAGCAAAGCCAAGGCTTTTTTCCGCAGTTCCAAATAGCCCCATATGCTGTTCCAAATAGCCCCCGTGACAAAAAACGCTAAAATTAGGTTAGAATATCCAGCATTTACGAATCCAGTTTACTCCATAAACTCCTGACAATATGTATTATTTGATACAAACTTAAGTTTTTCACTTACTTCGTAGACTTGGGAGCTGCACGGAGGTTGGCGACAGCTCTAAAAACCACGTAAAAAACAACTTTTTTTCAAATGTCGTCTGACACGAAACCCCTCTGGATAAAACCTCAAAAAGAATACAAATGGACTTGACATTGATTACAGGGTTGCCAGATAGAAAAAATAGATTTCTACCATTGCTATGGTAGAAAATATTTCCACTCGAAACATATAATTATTTTTTTCCAAATAGCCCCAATGATTCCAAATAACCCCGTTCTACGGTACTTTATTGTTCTCATAAAGTATAGAATACAATTACCTGAAATAAAGTACAATACTTTATTATAAAGTACGGGTGGCAACCCTAGTGCTTACCTACCTACTTAAGACGATTGGAATCATATCGCTCTTGTTTTCTACCTACATCATACCAAACTGAAACAGGTTCACTGCCCCCCCTCTCCTCGTAGATATCCCCTCAGATCTTTTAGTACCAAGTAGGTAGGTACTTACCTAAAACTCATGATTTTTTTTAGAACGTTTATGGGAGGTAGTCAGACGTAGGTACATCCAAACATGACATTTGGTATCATGAAAAATATAGGTACATACCTACCTACATACCCTCAATTTGCAGTAGTTGGTATACCATACGTGACAGGTAGCAAGCCCATCGCCGCTGTTAGAATACTAACTGGTTTCCTCACTATGTTTTCGTTCAACGTTTAAAACCACTGACATTGCGCACATAAATTTTTCGATAGGAAATATCCATTGGTGCACGACTGGATTTGAAACTGGATCCTATCGTATACTTACTATCGTAAACTAAAGTTCAACTAAGGCATAAACTTGGGAACAGTACTGTACTGTACAGGTTGCTTGGGTACCAAAGAAAACACTTATGTTAGAGTAACGTCTGCCTGGATCGGCGGGCTGGAATCGAATGCCCCCACCACCGTGGTGCGTTCGGTTGCTACCCGCAGTCAGCGCGCATAGTTTATTGTTAAACACTACATCTACCTTTTACAAAAACAAAATATAAATTTTGGAACTTATTAAGTAGATAATATTAACTTTATAAAACACATCTAGATCATAATTAGTGAAGAATCACAGTAAACAATATTCATCAGCAGTTGTACTAGCTTAAAGATATCTTTACACAATTCACTTAGTTTTTAACTATTAGTGACAGTGATAACGATATGCTAAGTTACAAGTTACTAATAGCCCAATGGCATAAGCTTAAACCTCATTTAATTTCAGGATATAGTAGCCGAAAGGCTATTACAATATTGTAGCGGGTCGCATCTCATAACTATGAAACTATAAATAAATCTATCCATCTATATATCTACTTGTATCATTTTCATCCAAACAGTCCTTTCATTTTCTTCAGACCTTCCACTTTTCTTTACCTTTCTACCTTTTTTAACTAGATTAGACCGGACCGCCTCTTTCATTTTCTACTACAACAGCTTTTCACTTCTTGTTGATGCCGTGTGGTGCATTATTAAATGTATATGTGAACTTTTTCTTTTAATATATTTTTATATATATTTTTCACCTATTCCGATTTTAGCTTTCTGTAGCACACCTTCTGTATATAACATTATATTCACATTATATTTCGCATCCGTGTCCTTTGGATCAAGAACTGCAACTGCATGTGTGGGGTAGTTTGTCCTAAAATTGGCGTACCTAATGACGTCAACACGAAATTTCAGCATACTCTTGGTAGTGGCATAGTTCTATCGGTCTGGTCAAGGTTTTCCCGTTCTGAGTTCGCACAGCTGACAAGAGACTCGTGAAGGCAAAGGTAATGTTTGATATTGCTAGTGAAACAATAGCACACCTAAAAGTAAATCGTTTAGTTAAGAGCGGCCAACCCGTCTTACTTTTCATCATACAAACGCTAATAGGTATCTTGTGCACTATATCTAGGTTTCTATCAAAACAACAAATCCAAATTTGGAGAAACATATTCAGTAGAAGCCTCCAAAATTTGCTTTTTTTCACAAATTAACCTGAACTTTGGGCATTCATAATGTACTCATAAATTGTAAAAGTAAAGAAAATATTTTGATAGAAACCTTGCAAATGTTATGGAAATTCTAATGACTAGCTTTTATTTCACAAATTAGTAAGGCTTACTGAAAAACATGTATTTCCTGGAACAAGTTTTATGAAATTTCCGCACACTATTTTTCATTTAATGTTATCGCGTTCTCACTTGGTTCACAGTAACCGAATGCCAACCGAGCGCTCAGGCGCTTTCTCTCTTTTTTCGCTATGCCTCTTTTTCTAAAATTGCGCCGGATGAATCAACAAGCTGTTCAATCACGCTCGCATTGACGATACTAGGACCGGGAAGGGCCCTCTTAAACCTATAAGTTCATGGAAAACCTGCATCAAACTCTCCACAATCGTAGTTGGTACTAAATTTTTTGGATGCCGCCCCTTTCTTTCTTTTGTAAATATGTGACACTTTCGTTTTTTTTTTACTTTTACTTTCAGTATCTTAGACCAACAATTACTCTATCTAGTAATATCTAATAGCTATAATATCTTTTAGTTTTTCCGAAAATGTGAATTTAGAATAAATTTATGAGTATAATTTTTGTTTATGTTTCTATTGTTAATATTACAGGCATCAATCTTTTCCGTAAAGCTTTGCGCTAAGATGTATTTGCATTAAGCCACTCTTATATAAGAGTAACGAAGTTCCATTTTATAATATGCAATATTGCATCAACTTTAAGTCCATGGAAAATATTAGAATCAGCAAGGTTTACTGACTCCCCATTTAATAAAGTATTGGTTAGTTGTAGAACCACGTTTTGCAAGGTAAATTTAATTCAATTCGTTTTCTTAACATTTACAAAATCATTAGCAAATAACGGGTGAGCCAGTTAAGTATTTTTTTTTTCTTGAGGCCAGACAAGCAGACGACCCACGTGCTTTCAAGTGGGAACCATTGAACCATTACCCATAACAAAGCACTGCCTCGCAAGCCACGCACGATAGGAACACGCCCCACCATGCACTACCAACTTGATCATCAACTTGAGGCACACAGATGTAACCCATCGGTGCCTGCAATTCCACCGACAACCACACTTCTCAAACTAGAACACAGCAACGCTGCTCGGCGGCAGAAATAAACAAAATTGGGCTTTACTCTGTCTGTCATTAACTATATGCTTATGAAGGGACATGATGTCATACACTGTCGCACCACTATTGTGTGAATAATTGACCCAGACGACCTCTCACTGCCATCAACTGTTAGGACTCTATTCGTTTAGTAAAACTGTATCTTAGGCCAATGGTCTGGTTTAGGATGCTATAATGTTTTAGTGTCACTAACCAACACTGTCAGTTTTTTTTTCCGACAATTCGCATTAATTACCTATTCTTTTTGTAGTGTTCAAAGATCATATACCAACATTTTACTGACATACCAACAGTCGTTTATTGACCTCTGTTAAATCCAAACAGATGGCTATGGTGTACAACACAATGTTACAATCTCATACTCGTAAGAGGTATTATATTAAAACTACCATAATTATGATCGGTTTTTTCATTAGCACAGGTAGCATGTTTTTTTCATGTCAAACTCAATACTTATCGAAAAGTATTTATTTATTTCGATCATAAGGATTACTTTGAAAGCCATGTGAATCCAGTCAGTACGTCAATTCCACGCAAAGCCTAGAAGCAACAAAGTTACGGCTTTGTTCTTACTGTTTTTTTATGTGTTACTAAATACCATAATAATGAAGTATCTTATTAGCTTCAATAACCATTCCTTTACTGGTTCACAAAAGAATAATCATTTATAAAATAAGCAATTAATAAATCTTTATCTTTGTCTAACTCTAGAAAGAAGACAATAGAAATAAATAAAAACATCTTAACAAATTAAATAAATGATGCATGTTTTGTTGGACTAATTTAATTTAGGTAACCATTTAATCTTGAATGTCTAGTATTATTATTGATCGAGTGAGCGAAGCGAACAAAGATCTTAGTTTTAACTTGGGCGATTTGGCATTTTATGTATGTATGTATGTATGTATGTATGTATGTATGTATGTTTGTCTGGCGATAACTTTAGAACCGTTGATCCGATCTGCATGAAATTAGATATGTCGATAGCTTGTACTTGAGAAATTTACTGGTAAGTATATGAGTAAAATCGGATGAAGGGTTTTTGAGATATGGGGTTTTTAAGGGGGCAAAAATAAAAAAAAGTTACATAAAAAAATTAAGTTACATGACATATGAAAGGGCTTTGTTTGGACATTCCAAAACAATTTTTACTTTTTTTTTGGGACGCCCGGTTTTTAAGATAAAACAAAAAAAGCTAAAATAAGATAACCAGCGATCCAAGAGCTCCCATCTCTAAGAGTTTCGTTGACATCAAGGTTTTTCAACTGGTCGTCCAGTTCCTTTGCTTTTTCTTATTTTTTTTTCTTGAAATAATTTAATGAGGTACTCAGTTCTCATAATATGGTGACGACGACCAGGTCTGATGATGGAGCCAAGGTCTGTTCAACGGAACTCTTCAATAAATAGGCCAATAGAGTTGAAACTTGGTTACCATACCAAGTTAGTAGGCGGTAGTCAGAAAAAAGTCCAAAGATAATGTTTGGACTTGCCTCTGACTACTACCTACTCAAAGTTTTGATGCGTTCGTCGGGTCGCATCACGAGAGCTCAGTTCGGGGCGAACTACTAGTTTATTTATTTTCATCCCCATATGTATATTAAAATACATTGCAGATTGCTGTCTCTCTTGAAAAATACTCGTCTAGCTTGGTTAGGTATTGCAATTCCCGACTCAGCTGTTATGTGCGTATCCGAAAATATTATGAGGTAGGTATATGTACCGAGCTTATTGTACCGTGATTCCACCCATTCCAAATCATCGTTGTCCGCTGACTCAGCCCGATTACCGACCTAATGTAGGTACATTCCGATCAGATACAGATCATTTACATTCCTGCCAACTTCTAAAGCTGACTCACCCCAACAACCTAGACTATAATTGAGAGAAGTAGGTAAAGGCTCTAATGGGGGTTTTTATACATGTTCATTTTCTGTCATATGTGTATGTGTGTATGTGTATGTGGACTCCTGTATCCGCATTTAGACTCCAAAGTGGTCCATTATGCGTGAGGGGTGATCTGGTTACACTTGTAACCAGCCTAGCTCCTCCCAAAAGCGCAGAAGCTTCCCGGTGGCTTCGCAGGCTTGGAGGAGTGACCTGGGGTTTCCTAGGATTTCTTGTCGTTGAGAAGCTTCGCCCTCGCATTCCAGGACTACGTGGGCAGCTGATTCTTCTTCGGACAGGCAGCCTCTGCAGAGTGGACTGTCTGTAGCTCCGATGTTGTAGAGATGTTTGTTAAGTGGACAGTGACCTGTTAGGGTCCCCACGATGGTTCTAAGGTTTCGTCTATGTAGGTTTATTAGACGACGTGTCAGTCTAGGTGTGGTGGCTGGTATTGCTGCTCTTGACTGTCTGCAGTCAGTCGCCCGCGTCCAGCGTAGGTTGTGTTGGTTATGAGTGTGTTGTCGCATCCATGTGCGTAGCTGCGAGAATGGCAGAGGGAGGAAAGGTGCTGGTCCTTCGATTAGCGTTTCCGATCCTCTTCTGGCTAGCTCGTCTGCAGCGTCATTACCAAGGGATCCACTATGTCCCTTTATCCATTGTAGAGTTACTTTGTTCTTGATGGCAATACTCTCTAGGGCAAGGTGACATTCGTGTATGAGCATGGAGTTGCAGTTGTGGCTCTCCAAAGCTCTGAGTGTTGCTGTGCTGTCAGAGAGGATTCGTATGTTGTAGTTATCGATTCCTCTCCTGTTGATTGCTGTGGCAGCTTCGGTTATGGCTGCACATTCACATTGGAATATGGAACTATGTGCGCCTAGTGTCATTGTTATATTTATATTGAGATCCATCGAGTGCACTCCGGCACCCGTTCCCTTTTTGGTTTTTGAGCCGTCGGTGTAGACTCGGACTTCGCTGTTGTCTGATTGATCTCTTAGGTCTTCGTGTGTTTGTATACGGTAGTGTTTCTGGAAAATTTGTTGTTTGGGGATCTTGTCGCACGGTGCTGCTATGAGCGGTTCGTGTGATGTCGCTCTTTCCAGAATGGTTGCGTGTGGGCTCCTAGTGGTTCCCCATAGGTTCAAGTGTTTGAGTCTGATAGCAGCCATCGTTGCCTCTTGTTGAATGTGTAGGTCGAGCGGTGTTAGGCCCAGGATGATCTCGAGGGCAGCCGTTGGTGTTGTTCTCATGCAACCCGTTATTGCAGAGCATGCTAGTCTCTGGAAGCTTTGCAGCTTGATAATCACGGTGCTGAGTTCGGTTCTGTTCCACCATACGATTGCTCCGTATGTTAGTGTCGGTCTTATTATTGCTGTATAAAGCCATAGGGTTATTTTTGGCGATAGTCCCCAGGTCTTTCCCAGCATTCTGCTGCATTGAAAGAATGTGGCACTCGCTCGTTGTAGTTTGTAGTCAAGGTGTTTGTTCCATAGGAGTTTACTATCCAGTATGACTCCTAGATACTTGACGTCGTTGGTGAGGTTAAGAATGTCGAAAAGGTTAACGAGGTCAAGTGTTGAATAGTTTGGGGAGTTTTAAGTTGCCCAGACTTCTTTTGTGTGTGAACAATATAAGTTCTGTTTTTGTGGGGTTGACTGATAAACCATGGCTGGTGCACCAGTTTTCTATTGTTTTCATGGCGGATTTCATGAGGTCGCATAGTACACTCTCAAAACATCCGGTTGCAAGGATAGCGAGGTCATCTGCGTATCCTACTGTGAAAAGGCCGCGCCCGTTCAGTTTTCGGATTAGTTCGTCCACCACTATGTTCCATAGTAGAGGCGACAGTACGCCACCTTGTGGGCAGCCTCTCGCCACAATGCCTCTTGTTGTAGTGTTTACTGTGAGTTGTATTGCTCTGTACTTGAGCATGTTGTTTATCCACTCTGCTAGTGTTGGCGCGACACCGTATCTTGCCAGTGCTAGATCTATGCTAGTGAACGAAGTTTTGTCAAAGGCTCCTTCTATGTCTATGAAGGCGCCTAGAGTTGGTTGTTTTGTGGTTAATCCGTCGCCAATCCTAGAGACTACGCTGTGAAGGGCGGATTCTGTGGATTTGCCTGGGCTGTAGGCATGTTGGTGTGGATGAAGCGGTTGACGTAGGAGAGTGTTAGTTCTTATCTCCTGGTCGCATAACCTTTCAAGAGTTTTGAGGAGAAACGACGTAAGACTAATAGGCCGGAAAGATTTCGCCATTGTGTAGTCTGTTCTGCCTGGTTTTGGTAAGAATATAACCTTCACTTCTCTCCATTTTTGGGGCATGTAACGGTGAGCGATACAGCCTCTAAAGATGTTAACGAGGTGATCGGCTAGTAGGTCGCCACTCCATCTTAGTAAGCCCGGGAAGATACCGTCCAGTCCTGGCGATTTGAAAGGAAGGAAGCTGTTGATAGACCAAAGTACCTTCTCGCGGTTGATCAGGTTACGTGCTGTGGTCCAGTCTTGGCTACTAGCTGCTCGTTCACTGTGCGCTTCCCATTCGTGGGTATCCGTTAATAGACACCCTGGAAAGTGAGTTTGTAGCAGTAGTTCGCTGGTTTCATCGTCTGATTTAGTGTAGGTGTTGTCAGGTTTTTTAAGATATCCAACAGTACGCGCTGGTTCGCTGGATAGTATGCTTTTTATTTTGGTTGCCTGACTGGTGTTGTCTATGTTTGTACAAAAACGTTTCCAGCAGTCCTGTTGCCTGAGGCGTATACGTTTCTTGTAGGTTATTTTTGTAGATTGGTATTTCTCCCAATCTTTTGGTTTTCGGGTGTTTATTGCTTTGTTGAATAGTCTCCTTACTTTGCAACGTAGTCTTTGCAGTTCAGGACCCCACCAGTGTCGGTTTATTCCCCCTTTTGGTGTCACGAGGGGGCACGATTGTTCATAGCTGTTGGTTAAAACATGGGTAAGTTTGTTTATGTATTGGTCAATCTCGTAAGTCTCTAGAAAGGTTGGGGGGACGCTTTCAGCTGACAGAGCTGATTGGACCAGTTTAACAAACTTGGGCCTATCAGTCTTGCGGGGGGCGCGCCTGGGGCTCGGCGTCGGCAGGCTCGTATTTAGGGTGAAACGAATCCATCTATGGTCCGAGCATGACGCTTCGTCTGAGACGCGCCAGTCCGTGATGGAGCGAGACACCTCTTCTGTAGACAGAGTTAGGTCAATTATGGTTTGTGCTCGGCTATTGACAAACGTGGGCTCTGAGCCTTTGTTAAGGATTAGTAGGTTAGTGGAGAATAGAAAGTTTACCAGTTCTTCTCCACGGGTGTTGTTCTTGTCGCTGCTCCACAGGGTGTGGTGCGCGTTGGAGTCGGTGCAGACGATAAGTTGCAGTTTTTCCCTCTCGCAGTACTCAACTAGTGCAACTAACTCTGGCGATGGTATGTCCTCGTCACTTGGCAGCTACACGGACGCCAGGACTGTATCGTAGAGTTGTTGGGGTGGTCCTGTTTGGGTCCTAATAGCTGTTAGGTCTCTAGAACAGAATTCGGTGATATGTGTTGTTTGCATAAGTTTTGGAGTAATAATACAAGTTCTGGGGTTGCTTACAGTGGAGTCTAGAAGAAGTTTTCCACTGGTGTTGAGCAGACCACATACTCAGCCCTTTCTGATCCACGGCTCCTGGATGAGGGCTATGGTGTTAGTGTTTTCCTCCAGCACTCTGCGTAGAGAAGCCGTCGCAGTGATGCTGTGCTGGAGGTTGGTTTGGATGAAGGAGACGGGTTTACGAGGCCCGGAGCGGAGAGGAGTTGAGACAGCTGTCGCTGGCCTCGCTCCCCTCAACATCCAGAAAGTGATCCTCGTGTGTGCCCGGTGTCGATGGAGGATCGACGTTCATATTCATCCCCACTGGTTGGCGCTCTGGTGAGGTGGCGCCTTCCCTCTCAGTTGCTGGAGGGGCCGGATTTGGTTGGGCGGGAGTGGGAGCAGTGCCTTTGGCGCTCGATGCTCCAGGTTGCTCTTCCAGGATCCGAACATAGATGCTGCCGAACATCCAGTTCAGGCGCCGCTCCTGCTGTTTGAGCTTGACCACGTCAGATTCCGGTATGCGGAGGAGCAAGTAGATCCCTGGCGTCTCCGTCTCTGTCTGCTTCTCCGCTTTTACGAGTGACCAGGATTTGACGTTCACGGTTTTGCTGTTATGCACAGTCAGGATCTGGCGGATGGTGTTTATCTCCATGGTGAGCTGAGGAATGAGCAGCCCGCAGAGAATCCGTCGCTGGGTTTCGGATTGTGGTCGAACCACTAGCGTTGATCCAGCGATAGGTGAGGCTATGGTTTCTACCGCACGGCGGAGCCACTCTAGCGCGACATCATCCGCACACCACATCTTGAGGACGCCTTCGCCAAAGTGTGCTTTGCCACGGTATATGACGGTTGCCATGTGATCAGCAGTCGACGGGTTGAGCAAGTCGTTCACTAGCTGTGTTTCCAGGCACGTCCTGATACCGTTGGCTTGTTCCGCCGTGAGGTCGTAGAAGGGTTCAGTCATTACAGCGACGCATAACTCGTTGGCCTTAAACGCTGCTGCGTAGCTGACCCTGGTTTGGCTGCTTCCAGCCCTAACACGCTTACCGTCTCCGGTGGGCGTGGTCGTGTCATCTGGCCGACTCCACTTGCCGGCAGTAGGCTGGGAAGTGGGGTTGGTTTGGCGTTTAGCCAGCTTGCCTGCGCGTTTGCCTCTGGCTTTTGATTGGCGGCGGGGTTGGTTGCTTTCGCTTGTCGCTGGAGTCGCATGGTGCGAGGCCTGCGCCTGAGCCCGTTCAGCCTGATCGGGGGATCCGCATACTTGGGCCAAGGGCCTGGCTCCAGGTTGGTGCCGAGGCCCTCCGTCCGCAACCTTTTGCCTTGCCGGTATCTGTGCCTGGGCGCTCGCTTTAGCTTGCTGGATCCTTTTGGTCTTCCTGTTCTTTGGTTTTTTGGAGATCAAAGACCAGGTGGGTTCGGATGGGCCTTCAGAAATGGCTTCCTTAAGGGTCGACATTTCGATGGTGTTTCTGGACGGAGCCCCGAGGGGCACGTCTATGGACACTGAAGGGGGTTGGGTTATTGAGCTCGCTTTCCCCGTGGAAGCAGCCGTATTCCCACGTGGCGTTGTCATAGACGCAGCTTTGTGGAGAATTGGCGCATTCGTGGGTACACGTGAGCTCGTGGTTGGCGCGCCTGAGGGTGCTGCCTTTGAGGTGGTAGGGACCATGGCATCCGAGGACGCAGCATGTTCCTGAGTTGGCGCTGTATTAGCTGCCTTGGCGTTGTAGTGTAATTTTTTAGAAGCCATTACAAAAGGTTTTAAAGTTTCATCCTTGAGATTCTCCACCCTCCATGGAGTCCTCAGTCGGGGACGTCACGCGCTCAGCGCGCGATCGCCAGAGATATCTCTCGGACATAGGGCCCACACCCTGGTGAACGAACGAGACTAGACGCTGCGAAGAGGTCCGAGGGGTCACTATCCCACGGTTCTGCGCCTCGCTGTCTGCTCTCCCCCAGTTAGGGACCCTCGCCAAACGACCCTCAGACGGGGCGTCACAGCCGATTGATCGTAACTGGCTAGTTTACGACCGCCTGTTTAAGGAGAAATCCAGACCAAAGAGGTGTGTTGACGGTAGCATGCAACTACAACCGGCTTGCTACAGTCTCAACCCCCAGGATTCCTTCTTCCCCCCGCACAGGTCTCCACGCACGGCACAAACACGCGGGAGGTCATTGCTGTCCAACATCCTGCTTATCGCACGATGGTGAACCCGTCGGGTCATGACCTCGGGGGATCCCGACAGTATGTCGTCTACCGGTTTCAGTTACGTCTATTTCTGAAGGAACTAGACCAAGAACAGGAGTCAACCGCGTGAAGGATTCCCCGGTAGGCTTGCCTTAAGGATCAGCGACTGTTGCGCTACACTCCCTTAAGACCATACGAGCCTCACTCTCTTGAAGAGACAGTGAGGCAGGTTTGTATCTGTGCTAAGCAAGCGGCTATCCTAGAAAAGCTAAAACAGCAAAGCGACAAGCTAGGCAGTGCAACTATTAAAGCACACAACACCAAACCCCTCCCTCCCATTTTCTGTCATAATTTAGTGATAGAACTGTGTGGAATGTCCACCAATATTTATATTATTTAAATATTTCATTTCTATTTGGGCTACCAATAAATATAGTAATTCCCTTTTTAGGTACTATTCAGATTTTTCCAAACTATCGTTTAGAAAACATAATTCTGATGCTTTTCAACGTATCCTGAAACTGTCATATTGTAACAACTTTAGGTACCATTCAGTTTTTCCAAACTACCCATTAAAATTCATCATCCAGATACTATTCAACGTATTCTGAAACTGACATTTTGTAACAACGTTTAGGTACCGTTCAGATTTTTCCGAAGTACCTTATATTTTTTTTATTCAGATACTATTCAACGTATTGCAAACTGTCATTTTGTAAAAACTTTAGGTACAGTTCGGATTTTCCAAACTAATCTTTAAAATAAATAATTCAGATACTATTCAACATATTCTGAAACTGTCATTTTGTAACAACGTTTAGGTACCATTCAGATTTTTCCAAACTACCCTTTAAACTTTTCAATTCAGATACTATACAACGTTTTCTTAAACTATCATCTGTTGTAACAACTTTTAAGTACCGTTCAGATTTCTCCAAACTATCTCGTGAAAACATAATTCTGATACCGTTCAATATTTTGACAAACTATCAATTGTAACAACATTTAGGTACCGTTCAGATTTCCCCAAACTACCTCTTGATTCTGATACCGTTCAACATTTTGTTAAACTATCAATTGTAACAACATTTAGGCACCGTTCAGATTTCTCCAAACTACCTCTTGATTCTGATACCGTTCAACATTTTGTCAAACTATCAATTGTAACAACATTTAGGTAACGTTTAAATTTCTCGAAACTACCTCTTTATTCTGATACCGTTCAACATTTTGTCAAACTATCAATTGTAACAGCAATTTTACAGGTATAGTTTGATGTATCAAACTACGTCTCCAGTGGAACTTTATAAGTTCTTAGTTCTCGACATTAAAATAGGCACAAATAGTACTTTCTAGAACTACGCAATTTAGCAAAGTAAATTCGCTCACTCATCATTCACACATTTTACTCAGTGTATTAATGTAGGTAGTTATCTACTTGTGCAATACATTTTTTTCCAATAAACAGAATATATCTGAGTATTTCTGTACTTAACTGGTTTATTAGTATAGAGTATTTATCTATTTGTCAACAAATAACTTGATGTAACACTGTTTTTTGTATGTGAGTACTAAAGTTTAATTTCTGCAAACGCAACGGCGACAGGCCTGTTTGTAGGTACAATCCGTGATAAAAACCAGCATTGTTCCAAAAAGTCGAACATCAAAAAGTGGGTAGCGTATTGATTTAAATTTTCTTAAAAATTTTACCCGAACAAATGGGTAGTACTTTTATTGATGTTGTTTTATCTTACTTCACAAACGAATGTTATAAAACAATATGAAAGTTAACCCAGCCGAAAAAAGTTAACCTGCCAACTTAGATGTTTCGTAACTGGGTACGCAAGTTCTATAAAAATGCAGTTCACATGATACCGATAACCAGTGAAATATAAATATCTAGCGTTCGTTAATTTGCAGAACAAAACAGACTCATTTACTCTTTATACTTTTTGTTTTTGTATTTATTTTTGGTACTTACTGTAATGGTTGTAAACCACTGGCAGGGTCGCCACTTGTACTGTACAGGTTGCTTGGGTACCAAAGAAAACACTTATGTTAGAGTAACGTCTGCCTGGATCGGCGGGCTGGAATCGAATGCCCCCACCACCGTGGTGCGTTCGGTTGCTACCCGCAGTCAGCGCGCATAGTTTATTGTTAAACACTACAAGTACGAATGTACTGTAGAACCCACCTAGGGTTCTAGTAAGAAGTGGTCTAGCCTTGATGTAATATCTACTAGATCTACGTTAGGCTAAGTAAGTAGGTATAGGATGGGTACGAATTAGGGCATGAATACCAGAATCCCGTAATACCGAAATACCGGGATCCGAACAATGCCGGTATTGAAGGAAATCAATACCGGCATTGTTCGGTATTGAAATCGAATAATCAATATCGAATGTTGGGTGCAATTAGGCATATTAAATTAAAATAAAATAATAGAATTTATTATTGATTGATAACAATGTCAAAATTTGAATAGTAGATTGTTTACCAAGGGAGCAAACAACTATTTTTATGGCGAGAGTGTTTTTTGAAACCAGAGCGGAGCGAAGGATTCTAAAGTAGAATCCTAAGCGTAGCGAGGGATTCAAAGTACTTCACTCGAGCTTAAAATAGTGTTGCTCCCGAGGTGGACACTCTACTTTTTATCACTCTCTATGAGAAAATAGCTTAGTGCAAGTTATGAATAATCATAGTCACGAAGTCACAAAGTCACAAAGTCCCAAAGTCACGAAGTCACAAAGTCACAAAGTCACAAAGTCACGAAGTCACGAAGTCACATAGTCATATTGTCACATTGTCACATAGTCATAATCATGTATTCATTGTAATTTTATTTATTTTCATAAAACTAAGTAAAATCTGAATTTGAGTAAACAATTATGAACAAAGGTGGAATGCGCGTTTCACGTGTTTTTGTTTATTTTTATTTAGTTCAGGCGCTTTTTTTTAATTATAAAGCCTGCTTGTTTATACAGTGTTCGTGATCTCTTTGGTGATTAGCACATTCCAAATTCAAATCACATTACCGCCCTTGGGATCAAAGTGCTATTTTGCTGCCTGTTTTCGAAGAGCAAACTATCTCCTTTCGAATTGATGTGATAAAAAGTTAATTACCTATTGAGTTTTAGTCAACATTACCATTTCTTAGTTAAAAATAGAGGAGTCCATCCAACTAAAGCTTATGAATATCTGATGCGTATTTTGCTAACAAGCGTTGAGACCTGAGAGTGAGCGAATATTTTCTTCTGCGGGATACTTTTGTAACCGATTAATAAGTAAAATCTCTCAGATAAAATGCTAGATTCTCTTTCACATTACGAATATTGAGAACACATTAACAAGAAGAACGTTTTTTGACCAAATAATAATGACGTTAATGATGAGTTGATTATTGTCTAGGTACCTATAATCTTATTACAAGCCAAAATTGGTTACTACAGTCATCTTAGAGCACACGATAGACAAATCAATAAACAAGCAGTAACATAACAATGTCGCCGTTGTCGAAACCGGCCTGGACGACATCATCATCATTACGTGTAGGTAATGATAAAAAATGTTATTTAATTTTTTTAAGCTACAATGTTGATCCGTATATAGAAATATTTAATTTAAATAAAAGTTATATTATTGATAGTATGACTACATTTGGTACTTACGTATACGTACGTTTAAGTTCATTTAATTTAATTACTTATATGATTAATGAGGCTGAAAAACAAATTGTGTTTATCATATTATATTAGAATATAATGTGATTTCTTATAAAAACACAAAGCTCCTAATCCTACATGCAGCGTTTGCGTACCTAGATAGATGTAGGTAAAAGGAAATATAAGTAACGTTAGTTTGTTGATTGATCTATTTTGTTATTATTTTGATACAAATTATTTTGATTTTATTCCTGCAGTTTTTCTTCGTTTCAAGTCTTTGTTTAATAGATCTTGCTAAAGTTAGCTTGAATTACATACAATATTAGTTTTATATGAACAAAAACTAGAATTTTTAATAAAATTGCCAATACCGGTAGTAGTACCGGGATTCCGGTATTGGGCTCCAGTACCGAACTCAATACCGGTATTGAGATTAGTCCCGGTATTGCATGCCCTAGTACGAATGAATGTACCTGAGGTAGGTAGGTTACAGTATCTAGCCGTAGCCTCAAAAGCCGTCACAGCTCAGTTGGTAATAGCTCTGCCTTCTGCTGTGGGCTGTGCGTTCAATCCCCACCAAGAACAAAATTTATTTGTGTGACGAACGTAGTTTGTTCAGTCTGGGTATTATTATATGTTACAAGTACCTATGTATGTTTTCATTAAAAAAAAGTATTTATTTAAATAGCTATCAGGACCCCATAATACAAGCTTTGCTTAGTTCGGGGCTAGATAGAGTTGTGCAAAGTCCACCAATTTTATTTAAGTATTTATTTTAAAACCTCTGCGATGAGCTTGACCAGGTGTGCATACTACCATCAAGCAGCATTGCTGTTTCGGTTTAAAGGGTGGTTGCCAGTGAAATTACAGACACATGAGGCTTAACATCTGCATACTTACTATAAACCTAGGTTGGTTCGTTGTACTGGATTGCAGTTTCTTAGAGGAGCAATAATCTCCTTTTTATGAACTTTAGAACATCAGAAAAATAATAACAACAACCGTACTATGCTTGTCTATTAGATCGTAAATGATAGCCTATATTATTTAAATTACCTACCCATAGTACAGAAAAACTAATAGTACAACAGTTAATTTAGTTATGTTTTTATACTTAAATTACAACTCAAAATCAAAATCAAAATGGTCTTTATTCAGTACAATCACAAGGATCACTTTGAAACATCTTATATACTAGGTGAATCTATCACCAGTTCCTCGCAACCAAAGCCTAGAAGAATGGGCAAGAAACTTACGGCTTGGTTCCTAGCGTTTTTTGTATGATCCTTTTTACAATTTTATTAAGGTACCTACTTAATTATTTAGTGTTTTTAATGAGTTGGAGCATAGATCAGTCCCAAGCTTTTATGTCATCTATATAATACTAATACAAGTACAAAAGGTATAGCCTAGACATTTACAATATAAATAATGCTAGGAACTTTTGACAATGCTAGGAAATTAAATTAGATACTCTTTGGCTTTTAGGTGAAGAGAAATCAACTAGTGAGAAGTTAGGGTCCCTGGTGACGTCTTTAAATCCAATATTATAATCATTAGACATAGACACATGCACAGATTCATAATGATCATTAGTCTACACTCATATAACTCCTGGATTTTATACATGTTTCATGTCATGAGTGGTAAGAACCAATGGTTCATACATTCAAGTCTCGACTGTTAGGACTTCTAATTGATCATGATCAGTTTTGTATTGGGTGGCTAGCTCGGCCAATTGCTTCTTGAGGATTCTATTCTGACCCAAAATCATCAAGACAATTAAATCATTAGAGCCTCAATGTCTCATCTCGTTCTTGCAATAGCTGATCTTGAATCTTGTTACTATTAGAGCTCCGCAGCAACCACCTGTAGCCTTGCTGCAAAGTCACGTGCCCTCCGTGTCATGGTCATATAATATAGTGTATATAATATATCATATAAGATAGTGGAGTTAAACGGTGCCTGAAGGTTATGTACCGGCCGGTGAGCAAAGTGCATTTGAATTTGTGCTTATGTTGTGTTTTTGGGTAATTTATAATAAACTCTCCACGTTTATCAGCGGCAGCAGTTAACAGGCCCTGATCAGCTTCTAAAAGTGTATGTAAACATTCAAATCGCCATTAGTCGCGAAAAGGATTCTTTGTACGATTTTTAAAGTGTTCCATCTTAAAATAGTTCACAAACAAATATACAGTCCATTCATACTATTTAAAACTGTTACACTGGTAATTCACTCTAAATATATGTAAAATAATTATATTTCTTCTAGAAAATAAGAAATGAAGGTTTTCATTTATTTTCTTTTTTTTATTTTGCGCTGGACTGGAGTCGATCGGTCTTTTTGCCTGCCATGCAATATGCCACTCGACCAAAAACAGTGAGTTGAGCAAGTTGAGTTTTGCATTGCTGTACCATTTTACATTTTTAGTTTACACGTACTTAGTAAGATCCGATAATGTTTATATGTCGTCATTATAAAGATTACGGAATATTCTGAAATTTCTGTTTGATTTGTAGTTTGTAACGATTATTTTGTAGTTTTGAAATGTCTTGGAGAATCGTACTATATTGTCTGCAGCCTGCTAGGAAATCAGTACCCCAAGTATGAGTTTTGCTTACCATATTTGGTTTTAGTTTTACGTTTTTGTTCCGTGTTCATTGCGGGTTTTGTATGAAGACGCGATAGGGATACCGATATGGAACTTTACAAAACCCGCAATGAGCAAGGAGCAAAAACGATTCGTTTTGTTCCGTGTTCATTGCGGGTTTTGTATGAAGCCGCGATAGGGATACCGATATAGAACTTTATGTTCTACTACTAATTTTCATCATACTTGCAACATAAAGTTCCGTATCGGTATCTCTATCGCGTCTTCATACAAAACCCGCAATGAACACGGAACAAAAACGTAAAACGAAAAACCAAATATGGTAAGCAAAACTCATACTTGGGGTACAGCAAGTTCTCTTTTGATGGAGTGTTCATTGTTCAATACTATTTTCATTTCTTCCGTTTTTTCAGTGATAGTTACCTACTCCTATGGAGAGCACTATTCTAGAAGTATAGTGATATGACGTAGAACCTAAAAAATTCTACAAAATGTAGGTACCTACATTTTGTAGAACTTTTTAGTGATCAACAGAAGCCTCTTTCAGGAGCATTTTTTTATACAACTTGCTGATGGAACAAGCAAATGACCCACCTGATGTTAAGTGGTAACCATCACCTATAACAACGCATTGCCTTGTAAGTCACGCACGATTGGAACGTGGCCACCGATGCTCTGCCCTGCGTGTATTCTCTCATCTGTGCCTGCGTCCATCGACAGCTGAGGCATAAAGATCTTATGCCTCATGTGTTTATAATTTCACTGGCAAACACACTCTTAAAATCTTTTCACCACACTGTTTTGTAATAAACTAGTGACACGATGACGAGGAGAAGAAGAAGGTTATTGCTGCCTACCAATTCTAAAGCTCTTTAAATAAATAAATATTGGTGGACATTCATTATGTAGATATCTACTTAGTTGGTAGGTATGTTAACCGAGTTTCACCTCAATCGGCATATTTATTGAAGATTTCCATTGAATAGACTTTGGCTCCATTATCAGACAACTGACATCAGCTGTCAGCTCACTGACATCATTTTTTGTTTTAATTAAGTCGTAGGTATAGTTTATTATAAGCTGTAATACGGCTGTAATAATCGCGCATGTCCTTTAAAAATGTGAAAATAAAATAAACTAGTGGTTCATCCCGAACTGAAATCTCATGATGCGATCCAAAAATTCAAGTGGGTGATAATTAGAGGCAAGTCCAAACATTCGGTTTTTTAGACTTGACTCTGACTACCGCCTACTAACTTGGTATTGTGACGAATTTTCAACTCTACTAACTATTTATTGAAGAGGTCCGTTGGACAGAACATGTCTTCATCATCAGTACCCTAAGTATTTGGTTTTTCGTTTTACGTTTTTGTTCCGTGTTCATTGCGGGTTTTGTATGAAGACGCGATAGGGATACCGATATGGAACTTTATGTTCAGTAGAACATAAAGTTCCATATCGGTATCCCGTGTACGTGATACGGAACTCGCAATGAACACGGAGCAAAAACGATTCGTTTTTGTTCCTTATCGCGTCTTCATACAAAACGCGCAATGAACACGGAACAAAAACGTAAAACGAAAAACGAAATATCGTAAGCAAAACTCATACTTGGGGTACAGATCACTATTTTACGAGAACTTAGTACCTTCTCAATTAAAATTAATTACAAGCAAAAAAAATAAGAAAAAACAAAAGAACTGACCGACCAGTAACGAAACTATGATGTCAACAAAACCCTAAGAGATGGGGGCTCTTGCATTGTTGGATGTTATTTATACTTGTTTTGTCAAAAATATAACAACAATTTTTCATTCTAGTCAAGCCAATTTTCATTCTAGTTTGCCAAGTCGTACTGGGGCCTTATGCTCACTTCGACAGAGACTATCTCACGTTAGAGATGACGTCATATCTCGTTCGATAACTATTTATCCCCATTCTCACTATCTAACTCCCCAATTTTCTCATACAAAGTTCATGCGAGACGCAACGTCAACGAGTTATTGAACGAGATATGACGTCATCTCCACCGTGAGATAATCTCGCTCGAAGTAAGCATAAGGCCCCTGGTTTAGCAAACCAGTACGACTTGGCAAAAGAACAAGCATCTAGCGTCAGAACCATTTATAAGCAAACTGCTTGATTGAACTGGTACAGTGCAAACGAGGCTCGAAGGTACTAAAGTGGCTTCCAAATATCATGCTGTACAATATCTGGGTGTACATTATCAACACGTGACGATATTGCACAGCTGTTATTGTACGGGATGATAATGTACACCCAATAATTCAAACCAGTGGACACGGATTATTGGGGTGTGCATTATCGTGCTGTGCAATATCATACTGTACATTATTTGGCCGTACATTATTGCCTCCCAAGATACCGATTCAATCCAACCAACGGATGAATTCTTTTTGGAAAAAATAAAACATGATTTAAAAAAAGAAGAAGTATAAACAAACAGAAGTCTCAGCTCTCAGTGCAATGCAAATTGCCATAGTATACTTGATCTAAGCAAATTGCTCATTTGCAGCGAAATGCAAAATGTAAATCAGCAAAATATTTTATATTTATTGTCGCTCATCAATCTTTTTTCATACAACCACTTAGGTTGGCTGGAAGAAAATGTTTACCTATGAATTAACCCCTTACTGTAATCCTATTGAGTATTTTGTGCAATAAAGATTATAGTTTCTTATTATTAAATAATAAGAAACTATAATCTTTATTACTGGGTATTTTCTGTATGTATTTTTCTATGTACCTATCTGTGGTTTATGACGTTAATGTGATATCGATCTCGTCGTTTTAAAACAAAGAATTTATTGTTATAATATAATATATTACTAAATAGAAAGATGAAAGGTATCACAAAAATGCCCTACCTGGTGCCTCCCTAGGTAGGTACCTACATTATAAATTTTAAACACACATAACATTTGCATCTTCGACTATTACGTTACAACTCTCCTCTTTTTGATCTCGTGGTTTTTTTTTAATTGATTCTTTATTATCATAGTTCACTTTTAGCTTACAAGCTAAAGCCTTTACTTCATTTTTGAGTTTTCGATCGCTGAAAAATATTAATAAAATTAATGTGACATTTTAGTATTTTACTTTGTCGACTTGCATATATATTTTACTAACTATAAATGGAGTCTATTAGACTAGTGGCAATATTAATTTGACAATGAAAATTCTAATAACTTCTAAGTACTTAGATATCTTTTATAATATATATTAATTTTAAGCTTACGAATAATGAATGCGGCAGCAAAATACGCAGACAGATATAACACACACACTTGCGCATAAGATAAAAAAAACTGCGCAATAAATTATTCCTTTGAATACTCTGTCAGTGGTCTCACGAATCCTTTCTGTAAAAATAAAAAATAAAGCTGCTGTATTACTCTACGTGTAGGTTTTATTCAAATAGGGGTTGGTTTTAACGTCCCTCAGATTAAATCCATAGATATTTAGCTTTCCGTCAGATAATATAACCATCTTTGTTTTTTCACAAGTCTATCGTTGATACGGGAATATTTTTATCTGACGACCGAAAGTGTTACTCTGAGATGGTAAAATCCGCCCTTATTCATGTAAGTAGTTTTTTGTACCTGATGTAAAATGGTAACCATCACCTATAGATAACAACAAAATTGCGTCTTAAGACACGCACGAAAGAAACGTGCCCTACGATGCACTGCCCTGCGTCCATCAGCTGGAGGCGTACAGATGTTAAGCCCCATGTGCTTGTTGTTTCACCGGAAACCACACTCTTCAAACCGAAACACAGCTTAGTGGCAGAAAAAAGCATGGTGGTAGTTCTTCCCTGGACGAGCCCTTCTCAAAGAGCTTTACTACTAAGAGCTTAGTTGGTTATTTGCTCAATCACATGCACCTTCACTCATCACTCCTAACTTAGAGTGTATTTTTTCAATTATGATTCAGAAACGGTTAAAAATATAATTATGATTTTACTTTATAAAAGTAACCATTCATAGACGTTGTGCTGCTGATTTTCATTAAGTTTAGGTACCTGTACGTACCAAGTAAAAACTCTACTACCTAGGAAATAGAACATCTGATTCAGTAGGTAGGTAGGTACCTAATATTAGTATAACCTTTATTGAGGTACCTAAAAACCTACTTTGATTAGCAGTTTGAATTTCAGTATAGCGTGCAAAGTACGAAAGTAAATAAGCCAATATTCAAGTAAAAGTTTCGCTATAGGAGAATTAAGCTGAGTAAAATTTCCAAAGATATTTTTGACGTACTTGCCATACCCTCATCGTCAAAAAGGTCATGTTCTGAAAAAAAATCCATTCTGTTTTACAATAATGTTTCATATTTTATGGAGGATAAATTATCGGCCGGTTTCTGAAAGCTTGTTCAAAACTAATCGGATGTGAAGTCACTCGCTATTTCAGCTATTACATCGAATTAGATATCCGACTAGTTTAGATCGGGCTTTAAGAAACCGGCCGTAAGACGGGTACTATGTAATATTCATATGGTTTACCTGCTTGCATAAGGTTACTGGATTTTGTCCTTTCTTTTAGATACTCGTAATCTAAGACGCATTCTCGTTTAACATCATCATATTTGTATAAACTGAAAAAATAAATATGTAAGTAAGCATTTTTTTAAGCTGATCAGTAACGCAAGAGTTTTAAAGGTAGGTACTTTATTATTTTGCACTTGTACGATGGGTATAAAAAATAGCTTAGCAACATAGTATTCTATTTTTTCAAGTATAATCAAAACCATTACAATTCATGAAATAAAGATTACCCATTTCCATGTTCAGTTTTATTTCCTGCAGATTCTACCTCGTGTGTTCATAAGTCTTGAGACACAGTAAAACTAAAATATTTTTGGAGCTAAGTTGAGTATTCATTTATTGGATATTAAAATTAAAACTACTGACATCTAGATCTGTATTTAAAAATAAATCATTCAAAATGGCCGCCTTTGCATTCAATGCAGGCCTTCAAACGCGTGCGCCATTCATCTATGGCGGCACGAATCTTTTCAATGGGAATCCGTTTCGATTCTTTAATAAGGGCTCGCTTGAGAGAATCCAGGTTTGGGTGAGACTTTCTGCATGCCCTCAGCTCCAATTCCGTCCATAAAGAATATTCCAAAGGATTCAAGTCAGGGCTTGACGAGGGCCAATCTTCGCTCCGAATGAAGCCTGGCAAATTGGCCTCCAGCCAACGTTGGGTAGTCTTAGCTTTATGGGAGGGAGCAGAGTCCTGTTGGAAAACCCAGTATTTTCCAGCGAATAGCGTATCATTTAATGGTTTAACCACCGCTTCCAATATGTCGGTTTGGTAATTTTGTGCCTTCACCTTGACGCCTTGCTGGCAAAAATGAAGCGAAGTGACCCCCTCGTAGGAAACACCCCACCAAACCATCACACTTGCTGGATGATGAGTACGCTGGACATTGCGTACAGATGGCTGGACGTCCTTTGAACTTCTGGCGTAAACCTTATTGTTCTGCCGGTTAAACTTTTCTTCCACCGTGAAGATCTTTTCATCGGTAAACAGGATATTTTTTGGACCGTGTCTCTTCAATAGGTTCCGACATCGTTCCAGTCGCAATTTACGAAGACGCTCGTTTAAATAATGCACTTTCCTTCGACTGTAGGCCTTTAGTTTAAGATCATATTTAAGTATCCTGTTCACCGATATTCGCGAAATGTTGGTCTGCAGAGCTAATTTCTTTTGAGTCCGGCAAGGGTTGCGACGAATTCGCTCTCTGATTACTTTGATGTTGGCGGGCGTCCTTACAGACCGCGGGCGGCCACATCTTCCACGGTCTTCTAAAGAGCCGGTCTCCTTGTACCTCTTTATGGTATAATAAACAAAGTTCCGACTACATCCCAAACTTTGGATTTCACTAAAAACATGCATTGGTTTTTTTCCTGCTTGAAACAGTGAAATTACAGCCGCACGCAAATCTTTTGTTGGCGCCATTTTCACGGAGAATGAAACAAATATTCAAATGTATATTTTTTCTGATTCAAAACATTTGAAATTTAAAATTTTAAAAGTTTAAAAAAGGTTGCATGAATTACTTTCTTTTTAAATTAATTAAATAAGTTCGTCTCAAAACTTATGAACACACGAGGTATACTTACTACTACTATAATCAGTGCATATTCTAAATTAACTAGTATGAAGCTATGCTGAGTTTAGAGCTGTTTAAAGCTGAAATGCTTACTAATTAATTTATAATTTCATTTGATTATGCTGTTTTTTTTAATGTTGGATGTTTGGTTAAACATTTTCTATTTTACTTTACAATAATTATACCTTCCGAATTTCAGTCATAATTACATACCTACTTACCTAATACGTACCCATCACACCCGCAAACTTTTTGGCACTCAACAGTGTCTGTTGAAGTGCAACCATCTGTGTTGTTACAACTATTAGAATTCTGAAAAGTTATTTTCATTTTAATAAAGTCTAAAATCAAGGTAGGTAGATACCTATGTATTCTCTTATCTGTGCCTATGCCATCACGCGATGCAGCTCGGAATTTTGGCTGTCGTTATTTATGGATTGACCCCAAACTGCGCTTTCAGCAGACCCAAATTGCAGAAGAAGCCATCAAATCAAAAGCATCTAATCTGATAAATACGTTATTTATTAATCAACTTATGTACCTATCAGTAAAAATAACCGATACCCCTTTTTGCATTCTTTTGAATCATTTGTTAAATTACCTACCTACTCATATCTCTTATGTTTCGTGCTTTACTCATATTTAACACATACTGATGCACTGCATAACAAAATAAAATTACTCACTGTACTATAAGAAGATTCTGCATCTGCATATAAAAAAATTGGTTTTAGTGCATCAGGCAAGATACAATCCTAATGTTTATTAAATAATAGACTTACAGGTATCTGCGCGTACAACCAGTAAAATGAAAGATATCATCAATATTTCTCTCCATTTCATGATACTGCAGGTTTTTATCGTGAATTCGTATTAACAATGTTTTTCACCAGTCTTTTCTAATGCACAACACGGTTCCCCAGTAGGTCGGTAATCTTTAGAAAAGTTTCAGTAGGTACGAAAATAGTATGACCTTGAATCCGATTAGTTAGAACGAATACCACCCACCTACCTACTTATTTCAACAGCATTCCTGTTATTTCATCGTTGAGTTACTTTTTTACAGAAAGATTTAAGATCAGGATTCAAGTATGATATTCATTTATTTTTTTAAATAACCATTGTGCTTGTTCCAAGCCCAATTATTTAAGTTAGTTGAACAGTTAAATGACCTTGTTATTTGGTTATTATGCTTCAAAATTAGAAAATAATATTCCATTTTCTAAGTGGTATGTGAGCGTAAAATAGATGGACTATAATATTATCATATATCATGCATAAAGCAATATGTTGCTTTTGAGGTGTAGTTTTTTTTTAAACAATAATATACTACTACTAATACTAAGAAATCTTTAGATCTTCTTGTAAATGAAAACCCACTTTTTACATGTTCCATTCATTCTGAACTTGAAAGATTCAATCACAGATCGTTCACAATCACATTAGTCATTCACACGTTCAACACCTTTTCACACCATCATCATCAGTGTGTAAATGGTCACTTTGTAGCAGATTTCTGCCATTTTGGCAGGCCTAAATTTTAACTGTAGCAGTAAATACATAATATGGTACAAAAATGGCAGATTTTGGCAGATTTGAAAAAAATCAAGAAAAATAGTACTTATAGCATGTGACAGGGTCCTTATACCGTAGTATCGTCGGATCCCGGCAAGGTTTACCAGATTATGCGGGGAATTCCCGCCTAGTCGGTCGTTACACAATAAAAACTTGAGCTATCTGCAATCCGTTACAAACTATCTAAAGATCGCTGAATGTAATGTATTTGATTTATTCCGTAGCCCTAAAGGACAGTATGAAGCCATATTTTTAGCATTTTTAACGTCGAGCTCTTGGAGGAAATATTTAGCAGATTTTGGCAGATTTTTTGGCCAGTGTGGCAGAACCACCACTTTTGAGATGGTCACCCTGCACACCATTCATTCACAACTCACTCACATGCATAAACACGGCATTAGACATGGGCGATTTCGTTTTTTCCCGCAAACGGTTATCTAACCGATATACAGTTTGCATATCGATATAGAAAACGGTTTTCTGATATCGATATCAGCCGTATGGGTTGCAAACGTTAACATGATTTTAGTTAAGGCGAAGACAAGAGCTAATGTGACTCTCGCTCGCACGTTTCGACATGTTGAAAGATATAAAATCACTAAACTAATTTTCGAAAAATCGCAATCAACCATTTTGTGTGCAATCACATTGCACACAGTTTAGTAAAAATTTCATTTTGATTGATTCATGTTTTCCGACTCAAAAGTTTGCTTTACTAGTTTTCATACATAAGCAATCTTTTAAGTAGGAAAACTTGTATCGATCAAAATGAAATTTTTACTAAACTGTGTGCAATGTGATTGCACACAAAATGGTTGATTGCGATTTTTCGAAAATTAGTTTTGTGATTTTATATATTTTAACATGTCGAAACGTGCGAGCGAGAATTTGTTTGATGGTTGTCAGCCCCTTAAGTAGGAATACTTGTATCGATCAAAATGAAATTTTTACTAAACTATGTGCAATGTGATTGCACACAAAATGGTTGATTGCGATATTTCGAAAATGAGTTTAGTGATTTTATATCTTTCAACATGTCGAAACGTGCGAGCGAGAAGTTGTTTGATAGTTGTCAGCCCCTTAAGGCAAACTAACAACGAAACGACAAACGCAAACTATTTGGCTATTGTTACGTCGTATTCGCTTCATCTCTTTTATACCAGTAAAACAATTCATTCTTAGAAAGAGAGGTAGCGAATATCAATTTGTGTTTGTTTCATATCGTTTGGTTTGTGAAGTTTTCGTTTTGTTCGTGTCTTTAGTAGATAACAGTTGAGGTTTTGAATAGTTCTATGATATCGGATATGTTGATATGAATATCGATATGGTATGATATCTAACTTATATCCGATATAAGTTACGTTTTGATATAGCCGATTCATGTCTACATGGCATAAACAGAGAATGTGACCGTTATGCATGCATGCAATACACAAACCGAACCGAACGAATATTATTTTCACTTCATGCCTCCAACTCTAAAGCATAAATTTCTTTGGGTTGGCGACTTTGGCGACTCTAAATTCACCAAGGTGCCTAATTATCATTAGTTCATTATAATACTGTGATAGCTTCTAGCAAACATTAAACAAGATACCAATAAACATGAGCTCTTATTTTGTGGAAGGACATGGGTAATTCAATTTAAAATAAATAAGATGATTGAATTTTTTTGAACTGAATTGTTCGTTTAATGATGACCTTTAATGATTCCCAACACTTTAAAAGTCAATTAGACAGCACAGCTAGCTTGCACTGCGTCTTAGTGGTAATGTTACCTACGTCAAAGATTCAATTTAGAATGCCCACCTGATGATAAATGGTAACCATCATCTTTATCAAAGCAGTGCATCTTATGTCACGCTCGATATGAACGTCACTTAAAATGCAATGCTGCAATGATGCACTGCTCTGCGTCAATCAACTTGAGGCATACAGATGTTAAAGCATAACATCTCGCCTCCTCTATGCCTAGAATCGATGGACGCATTGAAGAACCGAAACACAGTAACGCTGCTTGGCGGCTTGGCGGTGGTAGTACTTCCTCGGAGGAGCCCTAACAAAGAGCTCTAACTACTCTTTTATCTGTTCTTATCACATTCAAATGTTTTGAACTGTCCATTATAAAATGTTCCAAACTTCTATCCATCCAACACACGTCCAGTGTTGCCAAGCTTACTATTATAAAAAAGCATCCACGTCACAATGCAACAGATGCGGGGCGCGGGGCGCGGCACGTTGCGGGCACAAATATTATGTGAGTGAGTGAGTGAGTTATCCTAACGGCGCGGGGTGGGGAGGAGTGAAGCAACAAAGAAAATCAAAAAACCAGTTTATTTACCGACCACGGCTACGTTTGTCGCGCGTGTGCTGCTCCTATATGTGATTGTTTTCAATTATTTGCTTTATCTTGCACGTAGTTATAACGTTGCAAAATCTTGTGGAGGAGCTTAAACTAGTGTTATATCGGTGAAAACAACAAAGCTTGAGGAGTTTTCATTGAAAATCAGAAGAACAAGTGGCAAAAGGTGTGTCGTGTCGTGATTCGAATTTTGAAAACAGAGATTCAAAAGTTTCAATGCAAACAACATGTGGTCAACAAAGTGGTCTAGAAAATATTAAAATCATCGAAAGCTAACATCGTAAACTCGGATTTAAAGTACATAATCGATTGTGTTCCATAGTTGAGTGAGCACCGTGTGACTTCCTATAGAGACGAGTTCGCAACACCAATGTGAGTAAAAGTTACATTATACTAACTGTTTTTTATAGCCTACTACAACTGACTATACCTACATGGTTTATCAACGGAGAAAGAAATGTTCTCAATTTGTAGTTTTCTAGTAAGATTACAATACGACTTTCCCTTACATAGTATTTTCTAACTAGAATCAGTTGGTGCTTTGTAGTTGCCTAAATATTTTGAACTGGCATTCCATCGTGCATTATGCGTGCAATAACTAATAAGTATTTAATGTCTGTGCAGTCGCCCGCCACGACCGGTTTGCAAATGGTAATTTCTTTAGACGGTAAATTCCAGCTACAAACATGATATTCATACCTAGGTATAACAAATTATACTTTCAAAAGTAAATTATCTGTTCACACCATGTACAAGATAGGTACTTAAGTAATTTCATTCTGTTAAATTATTCAATTAAATTGACTGAAATTACTCACTTATTAGTTTTTACCGATGGGAGATATTTTTTAAATCAGAAACCTGGAACCTAGACGGATTTCAATCATGTTAAGAATTTATGAATATTTTGGAAAGAAAACCCTACATAGGTACTTACCTAACTTACAAACCTCTGCCCACAGATGTGTATATCTCAAGTCTACCAGAAAAGCACAGAGAGCTGATGTCTAGAGCGTTCCAGTTTGGCTGAGTCATGCAGCCATGGCTAGTGGCAAGGCTCTGTATTCCATAGTGGTGGTCGTACTCGGCTTCATTTGTTTTGTCGTTGGGGCCATTGCTGTTGGACTACCTGCTTGGGGTTACTTTTATAGCTGTGAGTATTGACCAAAGTAATTTCTAAAAACATTGGAGGTTGCCACATAATGTACTGTTGTAAATATTTTCAAATTATAATTTTAAAGGTAGGTATTTCATATAGTCAATGCTAATAATTCAAGAATTAAACATGAATACTTACAGCCGGTTTCTGAAAGCTTGATCAAAACTAATCCGATATCAAGTCACTCACCATTTCAGATATTACATCATATTAGATAGAGATAGCAAGTGACTTGACATCCAATTAGTTTAGATCGGGCTTTCAGAAACCGGTTATTAGCATATTAAAACAATGGATATTTAGACTCTTTAAATAAGCAATAAGATTATAGGTAATGTAGGCAATAAAATTTAAATTTTTCATGATATTTTTTACAAGACAATTGGAATAATAAAATACACAATATAAAACACTTATCCAAATCAGCCTTCTGTTATCTAGCTCCAAACTAAGCATCTAAATCCATGGACAGACAATATAAAAACAAATCAGTTGGAATGTTCTACGCACAAGTCAAGTTGTTTAGTGCATTAAGTCTAATGATTGCTCTCAGGGTCAGCTCACATCAATTGGTTCCTAGATTTAAATACAACAGCAACTAGAAAATGTTTTTATTTATTGCTTCTATGTAACTAATAATAATACAGTTTGTGTAGAAAATACATGTTCATCATGGCAATTTATACAGAAAAAAACCAATTGCATTTGTTTTTATCATAAACATTGCTGCTTTTAAAAATCTGTCAAAAGGTAATCATTGTTTAAATAATTGCCATCTTTTACCAATGGGTAATTTAAAACAGTGACACTGGTTTACTTTGAGCAGTGTCCCAACTTACCTTCTAAGTAAGAGCTTAAACAATTAAGTAGCTACTAAGAAGTTATTTTTATTAATAATAGTTTCATAAAATAGTAAAAATAGTTTCTTAAAAACCTGAAAATTTTGATAATTAAAAGTGAAATAATAGTTTATTTAATTTAATGTGATGTTATAATAATAATTATTTTATTATAAGTTGCGCAAAGTCAAAGTCCTTGTGGATTGCACATAACACGTTTTTTTTTCAAATCTAGCTCTAATGTAGATTCATTGTTAACTGATACCATGTAAATACACAGTTGAATTAGTATATTTTTAATGCCACAATTATTATTTTTAGCTTATGCACCTGTATCAATAGCAACTAATTCTTTCAGATGACTCTGACATACACCTCTTCCCGCAGTCATATATCTGTAAGTACCTTTTTGTTTGACAGGTTTTTATTTTATTTTAAATGTCGCCTACTCAATGGCCTCGGTAGACTCCTGATTCGCATTCACATGTTTTTCTCTTAGTGTTCCCGCACACGGGCCTCCGGCCACAACCACAAAACGCCGCCACTGGCATATTTCTTGTAGTTTTCATACATGGACTCGCCGCACACGGTTGACGCCAGCAGTAGCCGCCACACGCTACTACAAATCGTCGCTGCTCGCTTCGTATGAAAACTATAGTAAATATGCCAGTGGCGGCGTTTTGTGGTTGTGGCCGGAGGCCCGTGTGCGGGAACACTTAATTTGTAACTATAGATTATAAGACAGCCCAATCAGGAGGCTACCTCGAAATGTAATCCTGTGTAGTCATGAAATTGTATTGAGGTGGTGGTGGTGACGAAAAATTTAGATTATATTATGTAGAGCCAATGTCCACAAATTTTTTTCGTCAAAAAAATATAACCAATCGCATTCGCCTATTACTTTTCAATAACACCACGATCAAATTACGCTCATCATTTGCTACAGTCGAACAGTTCTTAGTAAATAGCATTTTTTGTCCAAAACTCGTGATCTCAGCTAAGGCTTTCATAAGATTGCTGCAGATTGCATTTTTTTACTAAAGACGGGTGTAGTTTTTAGGGCATTGGTCTTGGTGAAAACTGGCAAGATATTCATGGTTTTGGCGGGATGTGTATGACGTCAGTTGAAACCTGTTTTAACCCATCAGTGAATATGTTTTCTAGATAGTCCGCTCATTCTAGTTTCAAGGCAACTAGGTATCTGAATTGGTATTTTAAGACAACAAAAGGCTCAATTTCCACGCTTTCAATTATGTAGGTAGTTTGAAATTAACATACAATCTGAAATTCTTTGTTTATAACCAGCTCGTGAGATGCGATAAATCAAGACGTCATGAAATGAGGGTCACGTAAATAAATTTGTTTTAAAACATCTAGTTAAACTATTAATCCGTTTTCTAATCCGATGCTTAAACTTTTTGCTGCAAACCTGACTAGCGAACGGATGTGGTTCCCATGCTGCGTTCAAGCGAAGTGGGCCAACCAAGGTACCTTTGTAGGTATACTGTTACCTTTACCACTATTATTTATGCTGTGTCTTTGATACAATTGCCTTTCTAAGCCCTAGCTAGTATAGCATGATGAGATCAGAGATTACAACTTCAATACGGTTATTGTTATTTATTTAGAAATCACGATCGTGTCTTCCAATTCTGAACTGTTGTTTTTTGACGCTTTTGTAAATCGAATCTCCTATAGTCATTTTGTTTTTGATATGAAATAAGATTAGACTACCAATTCTTTTCTTTGAAACATAAAAATAAGCATGAGGTATACTCGTATACTGAATAATTTGATATATTTAAAAAGCTCCAAAACAGGTTATCGTGGTAAAAAGCAAGCTTTTGAAACATTAAATTGTAAAGCCTCTATCTAAGGCTCTATTTTCATGCTCATGCATTTAAAAAATGTGGCACGCCCGCCAATAGGGTCATTGACTCTCGAGACCTTTGTGACAAACTTGTGGGAGATGTGCCAGGCTGCTCGCGGTTATGGACACGTATTTTGATTCAGATGTATTCTGTTACTAGAATATTAAAATTTCATCATTATTCGTCACGTAGCTAAGGCGGATTATTTTTTTATTGGTAATGGCAAATAACAGTTTTTGCTGTTACTGATTCTGTCCGAAGATCAATCATTGTCATGGTTCTAATATGGACAGGCTTAATAATAATAATGAGACAATAATGAAGGCGGGACAATAATGAGGCAAAACATAACAGAAACGTACAGGCTTACGGGACAATAATGAGGCAAAACATAACAGAAACGTACCACTAAAGTAGTGAACATCAATATCTCAAGAAGTAGCGATCGCCAGTATCGATCTACCAGAATAAATGATAAATTGCTACATAGATACCTACCTAGCTTTATCTTAAATTTAAGAGCTCAGTCCTTTCGGGGTTCTGATGCTATGTTTACATACTAGCACACCTAAGTAAATATGTATTACTAGCGACCCGCCCCGGCTTCGCACGGTTATTGTGGGTTATCCCTAAGAGATTATGCTTGTATTATGCATATAAACCTTCCTCTTGAATCACTCTTTCTATTAAAAAAAAACGCATCAAAATCCGTTGCGTAGTTTTAAAGATTTAAGCATGCATTGGGATATAGGGATAGAGAAAGCGACTTTGTTTTATACTACGTAGTTATAATACCTTTTACCGTGACAAAAAAACGAAACAACGTAGTTAAATTATACAACTACCTGCAGGCTATAGCTTTATTAACCAGTTAAGTATTGACTATAAAAAGTGTTAACTTTAAATAATCTTCTCCAGTTAAGTCTTTAGAATCCCGCTCAAAAACCTGTCTCAGAAACCCTTCGCCAAATCTGCCGATCTGACCTTTCAAAGTCAAGTCCATTACACGGCTTAGTTTACCGTTTGATATAATTATGCCGAGATTATGTTTAGTTCACGATTCACCATTTTTATTTTGGCGTATATGTATTTAGAATCCTACAGGTAATAACATAAATCTGAAAGTTTACATGTTTGGATATTTGTATATCAATCCTGCCCTAAAAACTAGACCTATTTTAATGAAACTCATATAAGTGCGTCACCAAATAATAGTCAATATCTTGTAAGCTTCTTTATATCCTGAAAAAATAACAGGAATAGTAGAAAGAACTCGAGACGCCGTTTTTAAATTAAAAGTAAATAGGCATAAGAGCAGATTTTACCATGCTCTGTTAGATTAACAAAGGATTAAAGGGCCGTTAAAGATGTGAAAATGTATGCGATTGACATCTAAAGTTAGATTCAACGGCCTGTTAATCCTTGATTAGTAACTAACAGAGAATGGTGAAATCAGCTCTTAGCATCTTAGAGGATACAGTGTCAGAGGCAACTTATTCACTCGTAACCCTTTTTATAAGATGCTATACCATCTCCTTAACCATCCTCACAGCTTAGTCGGCCTAATTCACAGGAAATACATAGTCAATACGTGCGGAGCCGACAAAGCTGCGGATTTCCTCACGATGTTTTACTTCGCCGTTTGAGAGCACTATATTTTGAACATAGGAACATTGCGCAGATATATTTTGAATATGAAAAAAATCGATTGGTTCACGACCTGATTCGAACCTGCGACCTAGGATCGGAAGGTGAGGTCACTACCACTAGATCATCAGCGCTCTGAATAATGTTATAATAAGCGCCCTAAATAAAGTAATAGCAAATACCGCCATAATAAAATTATAACTATTTTGCATAATACTGTCCTCTCTTCACGTCCTGCCTATATTTGTAAGTACGTACTCGTATATAAAATACATAGTATTTAATAAATATTAAAATGAATAGTATTGTAAAGCTTGTCTTCCTTCCAAAAGCCGTTTCCCGTGCTATAATATAGACAGTTTTACAGAACATAACATTTCAGTTCGTCGGACATGCATGGCTGATGATAATCTATTGTACTTGCAAAATCATCGTTTAAATTACTGTTGCCGTCTGTATAATAAATAATGGATACCTAGTATAAAAACTTTGTTATCCAATTCAGAAGACAAGACAATAATTCACACCTACTGTTATTAACGGTATCGCCAAAGCTGACTGTGATCTCAAATTTCAATTCGGTATAGAGTCTACAACTCGATTATTCTGCATTTTGTAGTGTTTTTGTATCTTTTTTATGAGTAAAGCCACTAATTGCAAATGCCCATGTATTCCTTTGTACAATTTAATGTTTCTTAACTTGTTTCCACTTAAAATTCGTAGTGTTTTTTTATTTTTTCTGCACCATAGCGTACAATAGCGTAACTGTTCCTGAGACACAGAATATGTAGTACTTTAGGCCACATTCACGTGTAAAGCTTAATGCCAACTACCAGGGGGTCTAGACAAAATCCACTTTCAGATTGTAGAACACGCCGGCAGAAAGATATTGTATGAAAAGGACATTCGTTTGGTCAAGCCTCCAGCTCTGCTTACTGACAGACGACGCCGATACTCAGCAAGAGCTTGTCCATTGTCAAACTAGTACTGAAATTCGTACCAGTAACTAAGTGCTAGTATTAAAACTCTTGGAAATCTTCGTCCACAACAAAACCGTTCCGTTCCGATGATAACTAAGCGGCAGCCTGCTTTCTATGTGAACATCTACCCAGATTTGCTGACTCGTATCGCAACATCAATGGACATCATGACGCGCGTTTCTTATTCTTGACTGACAGCCAATGACCTCGCGACCGTATAACTTGTGAAGGTCTAAAGAATATTTTTTCTGACCGTTGTTTAACCATTAGAGCATTAGATAATATTACTTCTTGTTCTACCATTAGTCTTCAGTGGTCTTCAGTCTTTGTCCGTGACATTGATGCTAAATGAAGTGTCACGTCTGGAGATTAAAACCGTTAAACACGTGCTGTTTCTTTTTTCATTGAATCGATGTTGTGGAACAGGAATTATACAAACCAGCAAGCGGTTCCCGCTATAAAGAACATAAAATGTTGCAATAATGCAAAAGCCACAACAGCCACATTATAATTTTTCAGTTATCGAAGTGGTTTTTGTATACAACTAGCTGATGGAACAAGCAGATGGCCCACCTGCTGTTAAGTTGTAACCATCACCTATAACAAAGCGTTGCCTCGTAAGTCACGCACGATAGCTACGTGCCCGACGATGCACTGCCCTGCGTCCATCAACATGAGGCATATAGATGTTAGGCCTCATGGTCCTGTTATTTCACCGGCAACCCCCTCTTTAAACAGAAAACGGCGTGTAGGTAGTACTTCCCCGGACGAGCCCTTCACAAAGAGCTCTACTACTCTTAACTTTTAAAAATATCAATGTTCAACTCCTAGTTGACATTCTGTCATTGATTGTGTACCTATATTTAACAACTTTGGGTCGATAATATCACATAACCGACTTCGCAACCGACTTCGCATTTTCAAGAGGTGGAAATTCTTACTTCGTATCTAGGTTATCGGTTTACTAGGGTTTGCAGTAAAACTTATCGGTTCAGTTTACAACCTATTGTTCTGAGGAGTTTCTGTTATGATTGAGGTAACTACAGTGCTGTGGAAATTGCTCTCGTCAAGATTTTAAAAAGCTATTCACATTCAGTCAGAAAGATATTAAAGTACCCAGATCGATTGTGTGAGAAAACTTTATATACGAGTGTTTCTGAGAACTCTACACACCTATAAATGTATTCTTGTCTTCGATTACCTCTTATTTTTTGTCATACGAACGGATTTGTTATTGATACATAGATCCCAATGTTCGCACATCATCTAGATAGCATAGCCGCTACGCCATAGCGTATCAATCTTACAGCTTCGGCCTTATCAAAACATCGTCTCATACACGTACATCTATCAAAGTATTACTACTGTCGTATTGGAATTTGTCAATACTCTACATGCTATTTGCAACAAAACATATATAACTTGGAATCGCTTAGCAATCCATATCAAATCTAAAATAGAGTTCTTGCTATCGTTATTGGTATCGTCAACGACGCTGTTTATAATTGACTTGTCTTCTAGGTGAATGTCGGTCACAGCCGCATTCACCGTGGACAAGCTATTTGGTTGTGTTTCTCAGCGCTTACCGGCTTTTGGGTTCATAATAACGGGTTCTAAATAAACAAAGTAGGCGAAAGACGGATCAACCTCTCGATTACAAGTACACGTTTGAACATCTGTCTCACTTGCGTCGTCTTCGCTTGTTCAATTCTTAAGTTTAGACTTGCGTTAGATACTACGTCTTATTTAGCATAAGGACGAGCGTACATAGCATTGAACCAGCTTTTTAAACTGCTATCAAATTAGTTACCTTATCCGAGCTCAGCCGCCAAGCAGGTTGCTGCTGGGGTGTAAAATTGACAATGCTGCTTTTATCGTAAATGTACCCTAGAGTCAATTGACACGACACGTGCCATGACTCATTTGCTCATTAATTACTCCATGTGTTGCTAAATGTCCGGATTGTCCCCTCGATGTGTCACAGACAGAGCAAGACAACTTTTTTACTACTACTAACACTATCATTCTCTTCCGGCATTACATAATTTATCCACAACACACACGATTATTGGCGTAGTAGATAAAATAAATAGTAATTACAAATTTAAAATGAAACAATACTACTTTTACAACCTTTGCATGCAGGTTGTTTGTTCAAACAAACCTTCAATGACCGTTTACGGACTATATTAGCGTACACGATATTTTTATGAACGATAAGGAAAAGCGAGAGCCAAGCATGTTACCCAATTTGCAACACAGTACGAATTCAATTAGCATGCACCGAAGAATTCGTGACGAGACCTTCTTTCGCGCAAGATTTAGACAGATTACGAGAGTAGAGTGGTAACTAGTCTTGTCTCATTATCCACAGCTTCGCCACTGTTAGATAATAAAATCCACCTCACCTGTTATTATTGAGACTAAGTTTATGCTACGTTACCCATGCTAGTCTCATCCTTATACAAATTTACATACATATTTTCATATTTTTAACTATTCTTATTTTTATCTAATATGATACCCCGTACGTTTATGAAAAAATATAATACGTATATAAAATATACTTAACATAAACAAAGCTAACATACCTACATAAAATAATCGCTTCAACTCTACATAACAAGTGTCCTTTGAAGATACTACTTTTAGTAACTCCGCACCCAGATGGCTTCCTTCGATAACTGGAGTCGTAAACGGCTGCAGTTATCGTGGAAAGTTATTCTGGCGCCTAGTTTTAGTTTTCACGAAATAAATTTGTATTTGCAACTGTAGCTCATAAATTGCAAGACTACCTTGAACCACAGAAAAGAGGGGACTCTTCTAATTAAGGTTTTATAACTTAAAAGAAGATATCCCAACCCATTTAATTGAAAAAACTTATGTTTTATGAATAAAATATTTAGATTTTTTTATTTGATACTTCGATCTCTAAACCGCAACTTGTCATTGTTTGACCATCCCACTATCAGAGGTTTTAATGGGATAAAGTAAACCTTTCCAAAAGTTAAAAAGACCGGAATCTCGCTCGTTTGTGAGCATGCTCGCTCAGGTGTGTACATTGACCTAAATGCCCATTTGCTTCTTGCTCAAATAATGTGGGGGAACAACCTGCGGAAATAGGGAAAACTCGAGGCTACAACCGTGTCATTCGCCAATCCCTTGCACTTTACTAATTATTATCCACTTGTTCACATGAACTTGCTTACCCACGCCTACGCCCGCACCTATAATATGTTCTTGCTATTCATTATGAAATATGTCGTCTTGGCTCAAGGGAACGCATATTTAGTTTTTTGTTTCAACTTGGCGTTAGTACAGACATTATCATTGTTTAGTTTTCTGAATCACATACGACGTTTAAATCACAGCAAAACATTTGCAATCATTTTCTCAAACACCAATTCTTTCCTGACAGTATCTCTTCCTGTTTCCTGACTGAAATAGCCTTGGTATCTCTATCGGTATGGCTGTTTTGCTTATGCATGAAGTCATGTAATTCAAATGCCTATTACATAATACATTTCGCGCTTCATCCTCTGTTTTACATCTGACAACACAAGTCCAGTAGTTATTTTACTTCCGGTAACTATATTCATAGTACTGCTAATCTAGACGACTTTTACTTGGGAATGTAGGGTTCATGTTCCTAGTTTCTAATATCGATAATGTAGCAACTTCATCAAACAGTGGCCCTCAAAGTTCTCTCGCAACTGTAATAGTTGCACGCACTGCTTAGGGCTTTGCTTGTAATAATATGTTACGTGATGGATATCACACCACCACGTCACTTTTCACATTCACATTAGCCAACATTAATTTAGGGTTCAGTGTACATATTACCCAGGCTTCAACAGGTATTTATTGTTTATTTTATTGTTCCCATTGGGCGATTCAACTTTAAGCATTTTCCTGAAACGTTTTAAAAGGTAAACGCTCTGTAGGCAGCATAGTATGTGGTTTACGCACAACTCTATAGTAACAAGCAAGTTAATACTTGAAGTTACGTATGTAGGTGGCCCGAAGAAGGTCGTATTTGACAAACAAGAATATTCTGCGTTATGCCACACTCTTTGTCACCGTGCGTTGGTACTATACATTAGTACCTATTACTCATGTCTTACTTTAACTTTCCCATGTCTGTTATGCGTTTTCTTTCCGGGACAAAGTGTTTCTGTAAACAACTGTCGCTTGATTTCTTCAGCATAAATATTACAGTTTTAGATACAGCCACTGAAATGAGCACGAGTCTCGTCGAGTCTCCTTTCGTGAGCACAGTCATTGGTCGATACTTTTGTTAGATCAATCACAGACAGAAGTGTTTAAAAAAGAACCGGTAACCGTAATCAAAAACCAGTATAAGAAGTAAGGCTCTTCGTATATCATCATGCCTGCTGCCTATCTCATGGTTTGCTCCATCAAACTGTGCCGTTCCCAAAGCGGTTAAGGCCATATTCATTGAATATATTACAACCTGTTGTCGCGAAAATCTAGCTAAGTATTATTAGGAGAGTAAGGTGAGAACACTTAGGCTTCGTTTATTGCTGCTTAGGCTTGGCTCTGACCACTTCCGACCCTAGACTTTCTCAATGTTCTGAGTCTTCCGTAGGAATTCAAAATCATTAAACCGATATTATCGACTACTTTTTCAAGATATTTAATGCAAAATAATAAACTGTCAAACGTATACATGTGAGGGTCATCTCACCACCGCAGATACTGCCTACAACTGGCTCTCTTCATACTGATCTGAAATCACGCACATTAACCATGCAAATTACCACCATAAGCAGTTCAACCGCTTTCCAGTAGTAACGACTTGCTTGCAGAAGCTTTCTTGGTTTTTAGATAAGTTTTTACGTTCGAGAGATTCCTCTATACAGAATACCTGTTTATTCGAACGTTATTTTTACAATTATGTGGGATATACATGCAATATGAATGCTATTGAATACTAATGAAATATAAATAAATAGTATTCTTCTATGTTCTATATGTATACCTTATAATTCAACACATGGATAAGCTCTTTAATGTTGCAGTGGTGGTGGTGGTATTTTCTTTAAAGAATAAAGTTATTTTTCATCTCTTTTCTAAGCATCGCATTCCATAATCCAGTTTTACTTGTTACTTTTTTAAACATAGTATTTTTTACAGCGGAGAACCCGAATTTCGACCACGGATACTTCGGACCATGGCGTGTCTGCAAGAAGCTGCTGTACAACAGGGAGAAATGTGGCAACGACGTCTCCAAGTTCCGACCATCCAGTAAGTTGCAATACCTTGTTACTTGATGTAGATTGTGGAAATCCTTGGTCTCCAATGCCTTTCCCTCCGCATGATCCACGGAGGCTGCTGCTAAGACTCGCGGTTTCAACGCATTCCATTAGCAAGTGTAGTGTTAAGACGTCCTGTTACGATTCTTGGATGTTTGAAACTCAAGCATGTCCTAACTACTGAATCTATCGGAATGAAACTTGGAACAAACATAGTTCGTAACCTGAATTAGCATATAGGTTACTTTAGATCCTGAAACCGGAAAGGAGATAGAAAACATGAACAAACCCAATAATTGGACACCGCTTCAAATATGCAACAAAAAATAAATTCTAATAGGGGAGCGAAGACGCGAATAGCATCAGAAAAATAATATTTACCTTCACGAATTAAAAATGAATTCATAATATGTTTGTTTATGCCAGTCTCATATCAAAGGGAAACCCGATAAGTGAATTCATATCCATCACATTCTATAGTTAGACATAGACACCTTCCTTGAGCCCATTCCAGATTTCAAATGCCTACATCTGTTTCGTATCACGATATCTTATCCATTATAAGTAAATGGATCTATTTCATGTTCCAGGGACATTCGTTTCATTTTATTGACGTGACCTATTTTCTTTGGAGCCCCCTTTGCTGTCTGAAAGCCCTTTGAATTAATGGGCTGGGCTTTCGAAATAAAATGAAGCAAAAACTTTAACCAACAGTTAGGGACACCTTCTACTTCTCATTTGTTCTTGATCACCACAGAAGACCTGAATCTGAAGTAGACAATAGTGGCCACGTTCCAGCTATGATATACAAATGGGTCTCGTGGTGCGTATATTAAACCTTAAGAAAGAATACTTTGCACTGATAATACTTAATAGGCTTGCTTCATGAGTGTGTGTATTTATGATTGTATTCTATATCTCAGAAAAATCTCTATTAGTTCCCATAGTTTCCATGCGTAATTAATAAAAATTCTCAATGCTATAAATTTTTTTTCTTGCCTCAGTAACAGCATCAAAATTATTGTATTTTTATGTTGGGTCGGTAAATCGTGACGAATAGAATTTGTTCAACTTTTATCGTCCAACTTTTCCCCATTTCGCATGCCTGTTAGAAGCCTTACTTCCCTTATAATGAAACTTTATCTTTTGCTAGGGGAAGTCGTGTAAAATCGATTTGGTAGTCATTTGGGGTGCTGCATTGGTCTACGTTCCACAATCCTTGTTATTATTATTAGCATAACTTTCCATAATTCCCCGTTATTACTAAACTAGCTATTGTCTTAAAAAATCACAATGTTTCTGGTCCCATCTTTCACGATTCTGATCTCTGCCAATTTAACTTAGTATTACATTTCAAACTTCGGCCCATTTTTACTCTAAATATTGCTATGCCGTAAACTAAAGGGTTTGTTGCGTGATTCACCATGTAACATGAAGACCTCACATAATAATATCAATAAACAATACGAGTATAATAATATTCTAGGTTCATACTAAATAGACTAACATAAAAACACCTCATCATTAAGTTACGAGTCGTTATCATCACTTATTTTATAAATTAATCTGCTCTATGGCTACACATTACCACACCTTAATTTAGCTATTTCAAGCTCGTTTAATTAAATTGGTGAACAGAATAAGCATGACCGTTGACTTATGTAACACACAAAAAATAAATAATGTTACGAAAAAAGTTAAAAAAAAACAAAAGATTATTCCTTATTTTTGTTACCAATCAATAATAAGCTGACCTACTTAACAACATTGTACTACATAGTTTTATGTTGGTGCGTTGTCTGTCTGTATATCAAAGTTCTATATTTCGATTGAATCAAGAGCATTTGAATATTTCTTTGATTTACTTCTCACAAACTTGTTTTTATTCAATAATATATGTTACCCTTCAATAATAAAAATACATTGTCCGGTAATAGATTGACATACATATAAATACTGTGCCTTTATGAATGGACTATTATTTAGAATTATTTGCCTGTTTTCTTTTCGCGGTGATCAATAAAGAGCTATCTATCTCTAATAGAAAGAAACTAGCCGATTCGTGTTCTAAGCTTTCTATGACTTATCAATAAGTAATCTGACATTACTCGAGAAAGCGGCCACGAAGACGATTTGCTCGCTACCGTCGAGCAGCTAATGGTAAAGTTCACGACCATCGGCCCTAATGCAACTAAGATGATGTTGGTTCTGTTATATTACGTGGTGTGAGAACCAACCAGCCACCAGCGTTTTATTGGTGATACTTTTAAGAGTCTTGTCGTGTTCACTAGTTCTTTCGGAACCGTGTGGTGGAAGGATTTAGGCGCGCCTCAAAGGGGCTCCTTTCGAGCACTTTTAAGAGTAGTAGAGCGTTGTGAAGGATTTGTCCGGAGAAGTACTATCATCATGTCTATCTTTGCCGCCAAGTAGCGTTGCTGTGTTTTGGTTTGGAAGGTGTGGTTGCCGGTAAAATTACAGGCTTAACATTTGTATGCCTCTACTTGATGGACGCAGGGCATGGCTTCGTAGGGCACGTTCGTACCGTGCATTGTTAGCGAAGCAATGCGGTGATGGTTACCACTTTACCTTAGCTAGGCCATCTCCTTGGCCTTGTTCCATCAGCATTATAAAAGTAATATCCTGAGTACCTAATTATTTGTTGGCTCAAGGAATGGAAGATTTGTAAGATTGAGTAAACTTTCTTAGTTAGTCACTCGTTCGTTAATCGTACGACCATCAGGGGTTATTTTTTTTTAATCGAGTGCAATTGCCATCCGATAGCTTGTAATCCGTTTCAAGAGTTTTCTTATTGTGCTATTCAACGTCGATCCAGACAGATAAAAAGCGATAGCTTTAAATTGATTGATTAAAATATTTAATTGATATCATTGGAAACGCACTACGACAGATCGGCTGCTTTTTCACTGATGTCAATAAAAATATTGTAAGCAGTTCTGGTCTACGGCCCAGGTAAACACAATACAAGAGATAGAAACAAATATTTCTAAGTAAACATTCGTAGAGTTGTCTAGTCTTGTTGAATGTCTCCCTCATCTCCTACCTGTGTAGGAGATATTATATGACCCAAGATATTATATGGATATATTATTGTATGATTTTCATGGTATCTGACTGATCAGATGCACCATGAAAATCATACAATAATCATGCTCTCTTTTCATGCTCTCTTTTCATGATACAACAAACAATTCATCAATATTACAGACCATCGTATGTCAAGTGTGCTGGCTGTGTGCCCAAAACTATGGCGCTTTAGGCACAGCAAAACAAACAAATTAAACCGTACCTACTTTTCTTTCCGATAATAGTCTACTCCATTACGTATGATGAGGCTACGTGCTATTATGCCATATTATCGTTTACGTTGACCATGGAAGTCATTTTACCTATTAGTCCACTTCATTCTCTTCCAAGACCAATACATAGATAAACAGGTTGCTAAGGCGTTTACCGGTACAAATTTGCACACAATACAGCATGATACATAACATAGCTGTGAGCTGGTTCGTGCCGGTAAGTGGCAAGGCAAGTGCTTCTACGTAAACATTTATTTTGCCAGTGCCGGTACTCTGTCCACGGCAACCTGCCTTCTACATAAATGGTAGTCATTCATACGAGTTAATATCCCATCAACCAATTCGATAACCGTATATCAGGAATCAATTGGCTATTTGCGTACTAAATCAACAAGTTCGTCTATCATTTTATTCTTGGACTTGCAAAAGTCTTCTTCTCTTCGTTTATGGCACCTGTCCTTCATTCGACAATTTTGCCAGTGTCAAGTGATATAGATTACTAGCTGGTGCCCGCGACTTCGTCTGCGCAGGATTAGTATTTCGAGTAGCGTATATTAGCGTGGCGTAGTACATATGTGTAACTCTAGCGGTTTTGGCAGCCAGAATAGCTCGCAGATGGTAGATTTTTTCCTACTTACTTGACATTTATCGTCATATTTTGGACAATTCACACAATATCTTTATAAATTGTAGCCTATGCGTTATTCTGATGTATAAGCTATTATTATTGTAAAGTTTCATTAAATCCATTCAGTAGTTTGTACGTGAAAGAGTAACAAACATCCATCCATACTTACAAACTTTCGCGTTTATAATATTAGTAGGATATATTCTTTATAGTCAAGTAGGCGGTCATTTGTTTTGGAGAAAATGGTTTCCTCAAAACTTACGAATCAATTTAATTCAAATCGGCATATCACATAATACACTTTATTACAAATGTTTACACTTTGTGCTAGGACCTCAAGTAATGTTGGTTAAAATACTACCCAAATTACACAGCACTACTCAAAATAACACTAGAAAAACTTTGAAAAGCTATGCTGCTTCCTTAAATGCCAGAAAACGAATCCTTACAAATGTCTTTTAACATATATGTGCTTTTGACGTGTCGCGACGAATAAATTCATACCTGTCAATAAGATGACACAATCTCACGCTGGCGCCGGAACTCAACAATTTTCCATCGTATAGTGCTTTATATGGTAAGGTTAAGAGTACTAGATAAATTCCATAGTGTGCATACCAGACTAGAAGACACTTGCAGGTTCGCTAATTCACAGCATGCACAGCTAGTTTCATTCTGGTTTCCTTATACAGTTTTCAATTCAATTTTAACTCAAAACTATTAAATCTGAACAAAAGATTAAAACTCGCCATAAAAAAAAATCCTTCATAATATTCATTATGCTTTATAGCATTTGTAGGTACTGTTTTGATATGTGCAAAAAAGTTATTTCTGTCTATCTTATCCTCATCTTCCTGCCTTCATCCTACGCGAAGTGGGGTCGGCACAACAGGTTTTATTCTTCCACTTCTTCAATGATTCGTCTTCTCGGTGCTCACTCCTTTTTAACTCGTGTAATTTTTTACATAGTCCATTCACCATTTGTTTTAGAAATTCTATAAAAATTCGTAGTAATGATTTGGAATCAGCGATTATCCGATTCAGAAAGCACAAGTGTGAAAAACAGTGTGTTTTTAAATAAGGGGTAAAGTAGCTTCGAAACCTATTGTAATCAAACTCTGATCAATTGTGCTATCATTTGATGATAAAAAGGTTACGAATTGTAGCTTCTTAGAAGGCATCCAGCTTCCTCTCTCATATCTTAATATAGGTCATATTTGCTTAGTCCTAATCAAACAGGTGTCTTATCTTCCCACGGCACATCCCACGGGATGCCTATCTCAGTTTATCGAGACGAAGCATCTACGCTAGTCTACTTAGCTTTTTACGCTCCATAAACTGTTTTAAACGCGCCTCTAGATTTCCAGCCACAGTGATTCGTGTTTAAGTGGATGATCTGTAAGTTTTTAAGTAAGCTAGTTAGTAAGTACTTCTAAATACCGTTGGGTATGTCTTTTAAATGATATCTCATTGACATCAAGTGTAAAATTCTTGTAAATTCTGAGGAAAGTAAGCCTAGATGATTGCTTGTTATGCGGATATGAAAATCCGCCACTCAAACAAATGTAAACAGAAGAAAACATGAATCAGCTTAAACTAAGTATTACAGTGACTGATAGATGAGCAACATTCCTTTGAGGTGGTAAAATGATTACTCATTTCAATGGTATAAGTTATAAAATATAACCGTAATGCAGTGAAAGTAATGGGAAAGGGGTGGCTTTCCTTTAGAACTCGTTGTATACTAGTCGACCGTCAGTTTTCTCAGTTCAACCACAGATTGTAAAGCAAGTTCATCGATAGCTCAATGTGTCGAGTAATTAGTTTGTAAACTTACCTTGTTATCGTAATCGATTTTGTCGTTACGAAGTGGAAAGTTTTTAGCAGCACCACCAACCAACACCAACATTTGTTGAGCCCATAAAACTTCTTTTGGACGAGCAGGAAAATATTCTGAGGAAAATTCAGACATACCTACACTTATCTATCATTGTAAAGTTACTCTGTGTATACCATTACCTGGTTTTGTTTTTTTACGATGCAACAAGACGATAAGTGCCACTTTCGGGCGTGCTGAGAATTCTAGTGACTCCATACAAAACCCGGGCTCGCAATACGAAAAACCAAATACTACCAAAAACGAATAAAAATACTGTAATGTACAGTTTTCTAACGTAACATTTACGTACGCACATTATACATCCTCTGGCTGGTAATAGTTAACGTAAAGTAGAGTCTACACTACAAGCTTTATCATCACAAGCCAATGAACCAAACACGATGCCAAAACAATGTCATTGTGCATTTGACGTGAGCCTGGTGTAATGTTTTCATTGTTTTCAAAGCATCCTTCATTGCCTTGGAAGCCTGAGTAAATTCAGAGGTCACTATTATTAGTTATTGATAAAGTTTTATTTACAAATAAAATTACAACGTATACAATGTAAAAAATACACTTTAAACAGTTGCGCTATCTACAGACCTTATCTTAGAGGTATTTCAACTGATCTAACATTATAATACCTTTTCACCATGCGCTGTTAGATTAACAAAGGATTAAAGGGCCGTTAAATATGGCAAAATGTACGCGTTTGACATCTAAGGTTAGATTTAACGGCCTGTTAATCCTTGATTAGTAACTAACAGAACATGATGAAATCAGCTCTAAGTTTGATTGTCAGAAAAATAAAAAATTCCGAAAAATTACAGCCAAATTGTTTAATTTCTGTTCTGAATTGATAGATAAGAACAGAATTGATAGATAACCCATGTATTAAAATCATTGATCATTGATCTTCTAGGTGCCTATGTTTTTATTTCCACAAGGACGTTAGCAATTCTGTATATGAACAGAAGAAAAAAAAACACGAGCCATTACTCAATACACCTTTCAGTCGATTTCAAAAGCCTACCAGTGACACAAATATGGAACAAAACAGAACGTCCGCCGCATACCAAACAATGCTTGCACAGGTGTTCAATGCACGCCTAGATTAGGATTCAGCGAGAACAGCCAGCCATATTGGTAACATTTGTGTTAATACTTCAATTTAGATTTGTTGGCGTCGTTTAGTAACTCGCTATGGTTGAAATGGTTCGTTTGAATCTCTGATCTAAATATAAAACTACTGCTTGGTTGACTGACTGACATGAATTCAAAACACAGCCTATCGTTTCAATTTAAAATGGAAGGGTTCTTTAATCCCTGCCATGATCTTGAGTTGCACTCCGCGGAGTCACAGATGGGCAAGCAGATGGCCCACCTGATATTGAGGGGCTATTTCTACCTATAACAATAGCATTACCATACAGATCACGTCGACTGAGACTTTACCTTTTATGGCATAGCTCTATGGCTATCAGACGTAAATGTGTTAAGTCTCATTGGCCTGTAATTGCTCCAGTACCCCATACCCTTAAAATCGGAACCCTAGCAATGCGAGAATCAACGCTTCGCGACTGAAATAATGTCCCAGACGAACCCTTTCACAAACAGCTCTACTTCTTCTAGGAATAAAAATAATTACAAACTATTACTAAAGGTATCAAAGTCCTTTGATTATAAGAAAATTACACCACGTTATGGTCATTCCGTCTTTGGTATATTTACACCATAATGTGAATAGGCCTTTATTAAACGTCCATAATCTCGAAAACTTGGAGGGCCTCGTGAGAACGGACCCAATCTAACATAAGAGGAGGAGTATCTTGTCTAGACCCCAACCTGTACCCCAACCTGTTCCGTATTGTCCTGACAATTATGCTGAAAACTCATGAATCTCCATACAAAAACGCCCTGATGATACAGAAAACGAAAAACAAAACTTAGAGTTGTGGTACAGTTCACTATCAGTCTACGTCGTCGTGGCGGCAAGCTTCCTCGACCCACGGCGGAAACATGGGGTCAGACGTAGCAACTAAAACTAACGTTTTTATGTTCTTTCTTACGAGTAATTAATCTTTATGAAATACCTGTTAGATAAAACAATAATTTAGAGAAACCCGCTATTTATGGTTATGACTAATAAATAAAACAAGACCTTTAGCTTAAACAATTTATTTTCCTCTTCAAACTCGCAATAAAATTTCCTGTAGTATTGCATTCACTGATGGCATAAAACTACCTCAGTGAATCACTAATCAGATTCACATCACGATTGTGCATACACGATCATACTCTGACGGGTTCTACTAACGACAAACCTGAAGCTAATGGTCACAGGAATAGAGTCTATATTAGCAGAAGTTATACTGTATGGAGGGATGTAGTGTACGACTCATTCGAAAGGTCGTTCATTGATGACATTTCTTTCTGTTATAGGGTTTGTCTGCTTCTAATATTTCATACACCAGTACTTTACATTGAAAAAAATACGTGTGTCGCAATTATTTTTTTCCGTCTCTACTTTGTACTTGACAAAAAAAAGACGGAAATATTTTATCCAACAGATTTTACCATATTAGTATGGTAAAACCCACCAACCCTTAGTATGTTTCCTTCTTTCCTTTTACTCTGATTAATAGTTTTCTTACGTCTTTTATCTGAACAACGTGGTGGAGAATATAGGCAATATGGGATCCTGACGGATGGGAATACTGGGTGTTATAATGAGAGAGACTTGTGCACAACTTGAGTTTTATTGGAAGAAGGAATAAACCTAATGTTTCCAACACGTCTAATGTAAAAGTAGTTGTGACTGTTGTAAAGTTTATTGATGAACAATAATGTTAAAATTCCACTAACCTTCTTTGAATTTAAACTGATATAAAAACAACGGAATTGCAACCGCAAGGCCGTATCTCACAAGAATAAGGACAATAAAATTATAACCGCGCCATTGTCGAGTAGTAATCTCTAGCCTTCTTAAACTAAGAACATCACTAAAAAAGAAAATTTATGAACCTGCTAAGACGAGAATGATCCTACACAATAACACGGAACTTCAGGCCTTAGTAGTATGGCGTGGGAGTATAAGAGAGACTATATTTGCATGCATGGCTGTTATACCTCTATCTGGTTTCAAATGTAGGCGGAGGCGGTAATAAGTTTGTAATAATTATGAGTCGTATTACATAATTTATGTGACTATTAATAAAGTTATATTTTTGTTAATACTTAGCTAATCAAAGGGATAACCAACCACTGAGGGAATTCGCTTCCTAGGGTAATGTCCTCCAAATTTTATAAGTATCTAGCGGCGCGTCCCAGCTTCGTACGGGTGGACATTTTTTTAAACATTTAAATATAGCCTACTTAGGGGTAATGTAGCATTCTAATAGTGAAAGGATTTTTGAAATCGGACCAGTCATTTTTGTGTTTATTCGTTACAAACATTTGTACTTTATTACAAACAGGAAAGATGTTCCTCATTATAATTGATCGAGTGAGCGAAGCGAACGAAGATTCTAGTTTCAACTTGGGCGATTTGGCATTTTATGTATGTATATATGTATGTATGTATGTATGTATGTATGTATGTTTGTCTGGCCATAACTTTCGAACCGTTGATCCGATCTGCATGAAATTTGATAAGACGACAGCTTGTACTTGAGAAATTTACTGGTAAGTATATGAGTAAAATCGGATGAAGGGTTTTTAAGATATAGGGTTTTTTAAGGGGGCAAAAATAAAAAAAGTGACTTAAAAAAATCAAGTTACATGTCATACGAAAGGGCTTTGTTTGGACATTCCAAAACAATTTTTACTTTTTTTCTGAGACGCTCGGTTTTTGAGATACAACAAAAAAATTCAATTAAGATAACCAGCGACCCAAGAGCTCCCATCTCTAAGAGTTTCGTTGGCATCAAGGTTTTTCTACTGGTCGGCCAGTTCCTTTGCTTGTTCTTATTTTTTTTTCTTGAAATAAATTAAGGAGGTACTCAGTTCTCATAAAATGGTGACAACGACCAGGTCTGATGATGGAGCCAAGGTCTGTTCAACGGAACTCGTCAATAAATAGGCCAATAGAGTTGAAACTTGGTTACCGTACCAAGTTAGTAGGCGGTAGTCAGAAAAAAGTCCAAACATAATGTTTGGACTTGCCTTTGACTACCACCTACTCAAAGTTTTGGTGCGTTCGTCGGGTCGCATCACGAGATCTCAGTTCGGGGCGAACTACTAGTATTAGTGTAGATGGTCGTATACCAAAATAATTGTATATCAAAATAATACGTAGATTACATAGCTATCTTCTTATAGTTTTTAGTATGCCAGATATTGCACTTTTTATGATACTTACTTCATTTACAGTTGATTTTATCAAAATAACAATATTATGTTACCTGAAGAAGCCACAATAACTCTTCTACACTATTGCAACGTAACTCCTGTAGAAATATTTCCGAAGATCGTTTCTTTTTTATTTATTATTATTATACTTTTGCTTTGCTACTTCACATAACTCAGACGGGCAAGACGACCAGCATAATAACCTTTTCAATTTGATCTGCCTTTAACCATTCGATCGGTCATGCGCGTCAAAATGCTAGCTACTGTATCGAATCAAATATGTTTATTTACGATTATAGATATTGTAGATAGACTATATCTACTTATCTACCTTCTAATGCAAGTAGTACTGTATCGGTCTATTTAATTCTGACTGTACTTTTAAGGAAGTGTTTAGATGAATAAGGTTTGTGTTCTAAAATAATGCCTATTTTTTGTAGAGTGGAACCAAAATCTCCACTTTGAACAGCTTAAACTTAGCATGCAAATCTTGGCCATGATTTTTAATAAACTATTTATGTAATTTAAAACATAAACGTATGATATCGAGGGCTTAGATCATAGTCATCTTCCTGCCCTTATCCCATGCCAAGTGTGGTCGGCACAACAGGATTCCTTCTTCCATTCTCCTCTATCATTCGTCATCTCGGTGCTCACTTCTTTCTTACACATGTCATCTTTCACACAGTCCATCTATCTATTATTTGGCCTGCATCTCCTTCTAAAACCATCGAGTGTTTAGATATCTGTAGAATATTCAGCAAAAATATATTGTATTGTTGGCTTTTAAATTTCATCACCTTGCGGTTGTCAGTCCACGTCCATAAATAACGATTCGTGATTAAATAATTGACAAACGACAATTAGCATCAATCAAGTACGAAGTTTAGCAATTCGTCCCTCTGCACACATTATCAAATTAATACGTGACTTTCGACTGCGCATTTCAAGGTTTCCCGCGCCTGCGCAGGAAAGAGCTTCTCAAACAATGACATTCTATAGTTTATGGATAACTTTCCAAGTTTTATCTTTTCTTTTGTGCTTTCCAACCAAACAAATAAGTCTCTAAGGTCATTGTTTATTTCGTTCTAATTTCTCCCTTTAACTAGTCAGAGGTATTTCAATAAAAGCGCATGCTGACGTGGTATGGTTTATGAATGCTCTAACAGGTTATATTGAATAACGTCTGCGAAAGGTACTTATTTCTATGAGCTCTAAGAGGTACCAACGATACTTATATAACGTGCATCTCAGCTCTGTTCAAACATGATGACGTGAATTCATGATCAAATTAAATTATCGTGACTCACGAACGTGCCTGCGACGTGCAGAAATGTCGTCCGTTATGTAGTATATAGATATAAGCAGGTATATTATGTATACAGTATTCGCAGACTTGATCTCCAACACTACATAATTGAGTCCTAGACTTTTCAGATATCAAATAAATAAAATCACGACTGTAATCCCACAACTAGACATCACGTTCTGTCTCAAAAGTTTCTCCAATTCTTGAGGGTCTATTTTACTCAATAAGAACTGACACAATTTTCTGGAAATCGGTACTTTCTGTGAACGATTTTAAATTCCGTCCAAACATTTCGCCACACATAAGACCGTCAGTACATACTTATTTCCTCTGACATAGTTTCCATACATTGAATAGGTTCGGATAAAGTTCGCTTACTGCAGCCATATGAACGAACAATACTCTAAAGTAAACATCTTCCACAATTCGCAATTTCACTTTCACCACAATAGATGCAAGTTTTTTCAGAAATGGTGACAAAACAAACGCGAGAGTCTAAACCTGATTTATCTACTCCACATTTCTATCACATAGAAACATTCGTGGCATAGCTTACTAATGCTCAGACTGATCTATAGCTTTAAGTCAGCAGCACTTGTTTTTCAAGTCCACCATCATTGTAATGTGGAGATTAATATTTTATTTGCTAGATGACAGTATTCTTTATTATTTTAATTTGAATCAGAGCAGTATTTTGATAATCTTATGATCGTCAACAATTATTATTGAGCCACCACAGAAGAGCCAAATTAGACACATTGATAGAAAAACGAAGAGCTACCGAGATAGAGTCACTACACAATATTGTATTGCATCGGCTGCCTTTTCATGGCCCATCGCCTCGGATGACGTAATCACCAATAACACATTTTAAACCCATCGGTGACCCCAAATTTGTATGTTATGGGTGTGGAAAACCGGTTGGACCAAGTTTTAACACTGTTTACCTACTGGTGACGTCATATTCTAAAATGCAGACCTTAGAACGATTACGGCTTTCTATTTCTTTGAGCAGATTGATTTGTACAAAAAACCTTTGATCGTTTTACGTTATATAAATTTCGGACCTGCTCTTTGACTCATCTAAATTTCAATTTAGAAAGACTTATCTTCCGTTTGTACATGGTACGAATCAACGATATTCAAGCGTCTTAAATTCAGATGTACACAAGTCAGGTTTTGAACAACGTCCTAAGCGAATCTTTGCTACTGTAGGTACTTATTTCTTTTACTTTACCCAACTGAATTCTGATTTTATCTGTCGTACCTTTGAGTCTTTGTACATTCTTATGTTCATCATGTTTGTTTTCCTTATACACACTATCTTATGAATAAAGTGTGATTTTAAATTCGAGCTGTTGGTAACTAACTATTTTTTATAACTTTTTCAATAGTGATCTTCCCTACCTTCCTAAGTGTAAAGGATTCCCGGTGGAAATGAGATATCTATGCAACGATGAATCTGTTCTATTCATAGCCTCTAAAACAATGGCCATTTTATACAATTTTCCTGTCATTGCATCTTGCATTTTAAAGTATACACGAGTGGCTGCATTGTCAATGTCATACCATTGTCACGCGATCAGCGTTATTACGAGGCCCTGTTTTATTGTTATCTCATGTCGCAGATCTAAAAGACCTTTGATTTATTTTACCGACTAATTGTCATCTATATTCGTTTCCATTCTGGAATTGAATTGCAATCAAGCACGGCGGCTGTAGTTATTCATAGTCATCGGTTAATTTTGGATCCTGTAAATCATTCTAATCAGTAGTTATAATTTATAATGTTAGTTTCAGTAAGCCAAATACATGATTAATAAAATTCACACCTGTAGTAATTTACTTGTATTTTATTTTGAACGATGTTCCTCTATGTATCTATATTATAACACCACCACCATCGGCAGAGGATTTAGATACCTACTATTGGGTTTTTGTTATCAAACTCAAGTTGTTGCTTTCAAACGCATCAGTTAATTTGCCATTACAATATTTTTAACTCCTTCCACTTATTTTGCTAATCCCAGCCGTAGCATTACCAGCTATCAAAATAACGGTCTTCATTAGGAGGATCCAGATAGAACATGTAGCGAACGATACAGTAGCGAAACTGGTTTCATTATCAAAGAAATGTTTCACCGTTGCATGAATTGCTCAGAAATTGTCTGACCACAGATGAAGTCTATGGATAGTCCTTTGCCAACTAATAGCTGGACATGTTATTGTGTTTCCCAGTTACTCTACTATTTAGTTCTATAGCTTGTGCTTTATTTTTGTTTTTCTCTACATTTGGTTTCTCATTTCCTTTCTATATCCTTCATCTGTAGACTTCATAGACTTTCGTCAGTCAGCTAGCATTCTGATTCTTGGTATACGACTTTTAATTACTGTATTTAACAGTTAGCGTGTGTCTATCGTGCTGTCTGTCTGAAATATGCAAATAGCTATTTGTGACATTGAGACACGCAATACTGCTAACCAACGCATTTTGATCATACCTACCATTTAGTATTATTTTGTAGAATCTATCTAATCATTCGGTCACGCCTACTGTTGGAAATGTATCTTCTGCCTCTGTTTTGTGAAAGCGATCCACCACTGCCTTGAAATCTGGTCCAGTTTGAAAAATATTTCTATTTCTAGTTTACCGCCTATGTTTATTCTAGTAACTAGTTTTTTATAGGTACATCTCTCCTTTTATCTTTGGATGTGGACCGGGCCTTATTCTACATCAGTGGTTTAGGTAACTTAATACAAGTTAAGGCCACCAGAACCTCCATAACATATAATACACGTACTTCTGGTTATGCGTGTGTATGAGCATATGCACTCGATTGCACATTCCATGACGCAATGATACGTGTGTGAAAGGACAATGACTATGCTTCAGAAAGCTTGGAATTTGAAAGTCTCAGATTACACCGAATTTGCAAAAAATATACTTAAACTCTGTAGTCTGTCTAGAGACTAGACTATCTACGATCTAAGCTAGCTAGACGGATTTATCTAGATATATTACTAAGCTGAGTAACGACCGATGTCATATCACTACATAGTATAAAACAAAGTCGCTTTCTCTGTCCCTATATTCTTATGTATGCTTAAATCTTTAAAACTACGCAACGTATTTTGATACGGTTTTTTTTAATAGATAGAGTGATTCAAGGGGAAGGTTTATATGTATAAAACATGCATAATATAGTAGAGAAACACTGATCATTTATGAGGTTTCTATTGTGATGCCGTAAATAACATATTTTTTGCGTTTACATTACGAACGCTGGCTGAACCCTACGAGATAGATCAAAATAATGTAATACAGTATTGTACACCTTAAAAAGGTCTACAAAAAAGTCCGCGATGGTATATGTCTATCTCTTAGGGATACCCCACAATAACCGTGCGAAGCCGGTTGCGGCCGGGGGCAGCCGGGGCGGGTCGCTAGTAAATTATAAACAGTTAAATTGGGACTTAAATTTAATTTGATAAAAGATTTTGTCATGATTGAAATATACCTCGCTAGCAAGACGCCGAATATTCAAAAATCGGTTTCATTTTAGTATAATTTTCTTTTTCTTCTCTCATCCCTATTCTCGACTACTAAGGCAGCTAATAATTTGCCATAGTGCTTCCCCGAACATGTGGTACATGTGGTAGAGGTTCTTTACAACATAATATACTATAAAATCATCGGTGATCCTTGACACCTTACAAAGAAATACAAACAATATTTATTTACCTGCTCAAATTAACCACTGAATTAAGGCCGTTAAATTACTAAGCATTAGTAAAGTAGCCCACCATTTAGTTAACATGACATGTTGACCGGTATGGTCACGTCATTAACCTTGGATGGAACCCGACCCAAATATGAAATACATAGGCATAGCATTATCTTCGTAATTACTCATTTGACAAATAAACTGTGGACTTGAAAAACATTGGGCCTTTGTTTTAAGCTTGGAATTACTACAGTTTTAAGTAATACCACTATTCTGATGTCTGGTAGGTTTACTTTAGATTTGTTCATACGAGAAGAATTGCCCTAAACGGAATGGTAGGCATAAAATTCTCATTTTTACTTATAGTTTAGTTCTGGAACAGGCACAGTGGGTATTAACTTAAATGAGTTTTCCCTGACTGCATTCGCTAGCAACTGCTTTAACAGCACGTATGAAATCATATCAAAAAAAGAATAATTTCGAAGTTTTCATGCATACTTTTTACCACAGTCGATAGCATGTATACTCAGGGAAAACTCATGGTAGGTCCACAGATATTAAAGTAAGCCCTAAGCTCCAAAATTTTAGAGATTCTGTCCAAGGCTTAGCCTAAAATGTTGACGCACATGTCATGTGATTCACTTGGTACTACTACTACACAATTTACAACTAACAGAATAAGACAGATGTGAATTGCCTTGTGAAGGTCGCGAAAAGGTGAGTCAAGTTGTATGTCTAAGATGACGTGTGAATCGTTGTTGGTTTTGATAAAATAAAGTACCTAGCTACCTAGTAGAAAATAGAAGAGTAGATGAAAAAATAATGGCATAAGATGCCTCTTACAAAAAATATTTAAGGAATATGAAACTGAGTAACTTACTCAGCATTCGCTCAGTCTTATTATGAAGCACGGATAACAAAATGATGATGATCATGGAAAAGTAAGTTAGTAAAAATATGGTCCAAATGACCAATACGAAACGAAACACCACCAATGTTGCCCATTGTTACCTGCCATTATGGTCGAAAGAGAAAGAATAATTCGTATTACAGTGGTATTTTTTATTTGCCAATTCATGATTTCAGCTAATTTATGTGTATTCATAAAATGTGTCATTACCCTAGTTAACGTGGTCGATAACTTTATAGTTAATGTGTAAGAGGAAAGTGGATTCGCGTGAGTCAGGTCACTCATGGTCTTTATGTCAGTCGGTGTCCGGTGAGCTTTAAGGACAGTATTTTGCAAGTCGTTAGCCTTTTATTACTAAAGTGAGCGAAAAAGTTCAAAAAAAGTGACTATGGATTTCTTTTGCCGTTTTGATTGAGGTACATTAAACTAACTTTTATAATTTTTAGTGGCATGTAAAACTATATGTTTTTTAATTAAAAACACAGTTGGGCCCTATCGGAGCTACCGGATGATGCCCCACTCCTCGCATAGGAAACATAATATGGCCAAACTTTGGATGTTTGGTTCAATGAGCAATCATTTTTTTATTAACTAAACAGTCTTCGCTTTTTACAATGTTACAAGGCAAGTTACACAGTTCAAAGTCAAAGTTTTTTTATACAACTTGCTGGTGGAAAAAGGCATGGTCTACCACCATGCCTTTTTCCCTACCTTCTTCCCCGGACGAGCCCTACTCTTAAGTCAAAAGGTTCACTCAATTGGATCACAAGGATCTCTTTGAAACGTCTTAAAGCTATCCAAGTGCCAGTTCCTCACGACCAAGCCTAGAACAACAAACAACAAATTCAATGAAAATAGCACCAGCTTCCAATACCGTTTTCTCATTACAGCTGCGGTGTATTTCGCCGGAGTGGTCGGCGCCATCGGCGTGTCGATCCTTGGAGTGTTCTGCATCCTGTCCATCCTCCAGCTAGCCATGATCTCGTCGAAGGAGCGCGTCGGCTTCAAGTACACCAGCGTAGTTATGATGAAGCTGGCTCTGGCGCTACTTGCGAGTGAGTACTGAGTACTTGACAGCCCTTACAGAAGAAAGGACGAAAATACATTTATTTTGGACACAACACATATACACTTATGCAGCACGAACAGATTAGATAAATTAGAGTATAGAGTTATTAGAGTTACAGCTCAGTTGGTAGTAGCTCTGCCTTCTGTGCCCCTTCGATCCCTACAGAAAACGAACTTTTTTTTATACATATTTTTGATGGAACAAGCTCAAGGCCCACCTGATGTTAAGTGGTAATCATCAAGAGATGGCAATGGTTTAAAATTTAATAGTTATTATAAGTAAAGCCAAAAATATTTGTTCTTAGTCTGGGCGTTTTGGAATACATACATATTAGATCAGCTATGTTCCCTTAGTGCAAGCTTTGCCTCGTTTGAAGCTTACATAGTGCTGTATGAAATGTCCACCAATATTTATTTAGTTAATATTTGTACCGCAAAATCATATTATAAGTATGTATAAACATACCCCGTATACCAACTGTACCACGAAACTTTCGATGTGACAGAAATCTGAAAAAAATGTTATATAACTATAATACAAAAAATGCTTTTATCCTCAAGGAATCCACATCTCACACTTAGGATAAGCAAAAATTTAAAAAAAAATGTGTGTAATGTGGAAATAAAAAGCTTTATTATTATATTACTGTAATACAAAAAAGGCCTTCTAGGGCTAAGGATGATTCTAAGCCAGTACACCCACTGAAAAACTGACAACTAACTTTCTAGTTACGGCGTTGGTTAGCAACATGTTGCCGATGCCTTATCTAACATTTGTCCGTTTTTTTTCAACCTCTAACGTCTGCGCCACTGAGGTAGTAAACATACAACTTCGGAGAAAACTATCTTTACATAATAATTAGTATTGCAACAGTAACCTGGCCATGTCCAAATCCAGAAACTCTAAATAAACTTACATTCAAACCATCTCTTTATATGAATACCAATTAGGGGCACGTCTTCTGTGGATGTGCTCTGCGAGGTGATGCCATTGTTAAATGTAACCGCTCTACATAAGGTGAGCTCAGCTGGTTTCGTCACTTATCTTATAAAAAAAGGATTATGAATATCAAAAACTGAAAGTACCTACTTTTCTGCTGTTATAGCTTTACATTCGGCTTATACACACTTTAACCTAAATATTGACTATTTTTAATTAAACATTTCTTCATTTAACTTAGACATACGTACATTATATACAGACATACATTCTCAATACCTGAATACCTAGTTTTTTTTTCGTCGCTTGTTTATCAGATAACACCTACCTGGTTTTTTACAGTAACTATACCTGTCTACCAACTATACGCATTATAATTTAAAACCTCGGCCTGCCTCCATGTTGCCATACCCTATGCAGGGTCCATGTGATACTTACTAACACCCAACAACAATGTATGTACCAAAACTAAACCATGTGTAAGCAATAAATGTATTGAGTATTGGGTACATGATAATGTAAAGCAATGTTAATTTAAGTAACGTTTAGAAGTATTGCGAATAATTAATTAAATATCTAACTTTATTTTCAGCATTGCTGTCAATATCAGCAGCTGGCCTGTTCGCCGTGCAAGGCGATGACAGAGGGTTCTATCTCACGAGAGGAGAAGCGTTCTACGTACAGGTACGTCTGTTTTTGACAAAGACCAAAACTGTACCCCAAGAGTTTTATTCACAGCTCAGTTGGTCCTTTTGTGCCGTAGGCCGTGGGTTCGATGCCCACCGAGAACAAACATTTGTGTGCTGAACATAGATGTTTGTTCTCTGTCTGGGTGTTATGATATATTTTATGTATGTATTATATCAGTCTATCTGGTTCCCATAATACAAGCTTTGGTTAAGTTTGGGGCTAGATAGTGCTGTGTGGAAAGTCCACCAATATTATTATTATATTACTCATTGTTATCGTTTTATTCGATTTCTAATCATTTTATTTTCTTCCAGATCCTATGCATAGTGATAAATTCTATTCTCTTCATAATGTCGGTGTACGACGCTCTATACGCGCGGCGCGCAGGCGGGGACCCGACAGATTCTCTCGCCGCTCCCGAGGGTACTTCTATCAATAACCCGGGCTTCAAGGAAGGCAGAGGTAACCTATTATACTCTCAGACAAAATAAAAAAGTAAAGACGGAACTCTGTGAACAGCAAAGTGAGGCCGGTCAAACTACGCCTTGACGTGTACATGCACAATTACACACACATCCGTACAACGTAACTACGCCTTACCTTGTCAGTCTAGCTATCGCGGCTCGTGGGGAGCAACGTTTTGAGAAATTATAAATTTACCAGTAAAAATACCGAATTGTGTTGTGAAAGAGTGTAAGAATCAATCTTCAAAATATAAAAAAGCAGGATGGAATCACATTTCACACGTAAGTAATTTGGAAACCAATAATTTTCAATAAATCAAAATAAAAGTTTGAGGTTATTGCTTGGAACACAAGTGTTGCCATTATGAAGTGTTTTTGTTTACCCTATTATTTGGTAATAATGTGATACGCAACGTAACGTGACTCGTTTCTTATGATGGTTATCAGTATATTTTAAACCCGTCGAGTGCTTAGAGAACACACGGGTGTTCGCTAAGTTCGTGGACCCCGCGTGTCCGGCGAACACCCGGATGTACACAAGATTTCGAGCCCATTGGTTGTTCACTTCTACGAGGTCAAATTACCTTAACGCCCATTGGCTGCACTCATTGTGAAGCTAGGTTCGATACAGAACGAAATACAGACAATACCGAGACCGGAAATTCATACTCACCGAACGAAATTGTCAAACATCGCGTTGATGGCTTGTACCCCAAGTATGAGTTTTGCTTACCATATTTGGTTTTACATTTTGCGTTTTTGTTCCGTGTTCATTGCGGGTTTTGTATGAAGACGCGATAGGGATACCGATATGGAACTTTACAAAACCCGCAATATACACGGAACAAAAACGTAAAACGAAAAAACAAATATGGTAAGCAAAACTCATACTTGGGGTACTGGACTGTCGGTCATCTTGACCCACGGCGCAACGCGATATATTCCCCGTTTGTGAACTGATTTTTACGATTATTATTTCTTAAAATAGGTTACATATCCGTAATATTGTGAAAACCGTTAGATTATAATCTATCTCGCGAGATTGTAATCTGTCAAAAAATTGTAAACTCGTAGATTTCGTATGTCCGTTAGGTGAGGCAAACACAACCTAACCGATCCCATAATCAGTTATGTTGTGTTAAATTATATCATGATATACGTTTTATTTAGTAATGTTATTTTTGCAATTTTGGGGTAATTTAAATTGTCATGGCAACACCGGCCTTCGCACACATGTTTAGAAAACTGGCCTCACTTTTCTGTTCGTAGAGCTCCGTCTTTACTTTTTTATTTTGTCTGAGATTATACTAGCTAGCTTGCTTCTCTTTATTATTGCGTTTACATTTAGACATTCGCGCTGCCATTGGCAGTGCCAGTGACAAAAGTTTTGTGTTATGTGTTTCAGTGTATTTGAAGTCGGTTATTTGTACTTTAATAGATTGGTCGAAACCACCTTTTGTAGTGGACTTATCAGATTATGTATGTTACGTGTATTATATTCAAGAGTAGGAGAGCTATTTGTGAAGCCTTTTTCTGCCGCCAAGCAGCGTTACTGTGTTTCGGTTTGAAGCTTCGATCAACAATCAACTAAATTCCGTGTCACATACAAAATCAAAGCTAAAAACTGTCCGCTTGAACATTTACTTACACACACATAAACAGCTACATCGAACTGATTCAAAGGTTTTTAAACAGTTTCAAGTTCAACCTAATTACAACCATAAACCCTTGTAATAAAGTCACAAATCTTCAAAATAATATCTTACACTTATGATCATTCGTCAATTACAGCCGTCACTTAGGAATTAATTGTGTAATCAACCTTATGTTGCAACAAATAAAGTACTTTTCTCCATTATTACTTTGTGAGCTATATCGTTTCTGTTTGCTTCTTTGTATTTTACTACTCCTCACACACACTACAGGTTCCTCGATGGCGGACTTTGAATAAACGACATAATATTTGTTTTTAATTGTTAACAGTGATTTATGTATCGCAAAACGGAAACTGACATGTAATTACCGAAAAAAAGACATTCCTTCTGAAACCTTACTGTTTTAGGGGTTATTTTCGCAGTTTTAAAGCACACTAAGGCATTTTAGCACGTCCGCACGTTGGCTGTGGTTGAAGCATACTAAACTCAAATAAGAACACAAATTTATTTGTGCTCTTATTTCTCGGGCTTTTTTGAGCCCGTCACACGTAATCTAGTTTGATTGTTGGTCGAAGGTTTGAAGAGTGTTGTTGCCGGTGTAATTACAGTCACATGAAGCTTAACATCTCTATGCCATAAGTTGATGGACGCAGGGCAGTGCATCGTAGGGCACGTTCCTATCGTGCGTGACTCACGAGGCAATGCTTTGTTATAGGTGATGGTTACCACTTAATATCAGGCGGGTGATGGTAACCACTTAACATTAGGTGAGCCATCTGCTTGTTCCATCAGCTAATTGTATTAAAAAAAAGATATAAGATTTATTAGTTTTTTCCTAATTTCAAATTTTCCTTAACAGGGATATCAATGACAGATGCGTCAGGCAAGCCGTACAGCACAAACGGACATGGCAGCGTCGCTTCAATGAACACCACTGCTACTACGTTAACAGGTAAATTATATTTTCCGTACCTATTCCTGTCGCCAAGCAGAGATGCTCGCATTGCTGTTTCTATTAAGGGGCTGAAACTCGTCAAAGTACTTTTAAAAGAACAAGTTTTCCTATTAGATAGTTTGCTTTTTTGGTAGGGAAACTTATTTGGATCAAAATTATACTTTTGATAAGGCTAGAGATAACCACAAGATTTAACATCAAGTGGGCCATAAATTAGATTTGTCAAAAAATAAACATGGGCAGCTTAGACTAAGTATCATACCTCCATGATGGGCAGGGTCTACTTCTTCTTTTCTTTGTTTATGGCACCTGTCTTTCATTCGACAGACAATTTTGCCAGCGTCAAGTGATATTAATAAAATACTTTATAGTCAAGTCAGTCCATAGTCGAGTCGGTTGTCATTTGTTTTGAAGAAAATGGTGGCGGTTTCCTTCAAAACATTCGAAACATTTTCGGTCAAATCAGGTTATCACATAACACTTTCATTCCAAGTTTTTACACATTGTGCTAAGACCTCAAGTAATGCTGGGTAAAATACCACCGAAATTACACAACACAATTTAAAATAACACTAGAAAAACAATTAAAATGGAAAGCTAACAGAATCATCAAGCTAGTCAGAATTTCGAAATTATCTTCGAATTCTGTGCCGGCATGGCACAGAAGATACTAGACTAGAGATAGAGATATTTTTTATGCTTAGTTTTTTATTATTTGAATTAGTGCAGGCAGATGTTGTTTAAACATTGTTTTTTTATATTTCAGGGCTATCAGATGCAAGTACAATAACGCGGTCACCACTCCGTTCGTCTCTCAAGAAACCGAGGCCTAAAGCAGACCCTAGCCTTGGTATACAGAACCCAGGGTACTCGGGTCACTCACCCACCTTGAATAGAAACGGTAGTCAAAAGAAAGTGCGTATACAAACGCATAGTACTGAAGTTTAACACAAAGTTGCGATAGATGGCATCACTCAAAATTTGGGGGAGAAAATCTTGTACGATTTAGATCTTTTAGCGCCCTATAACATTCCCACAAAAACATGTTACTGAGTTGAAGAGTAACCTGAATTAGAAAAAAAGACAGTAAATCCATTTCAGTTTAAAAAACACGACGAAACTAGGGGACCTACTTGTAAGTACTTCGTAACCCTAAAGGAAACAGTGCAGAACATAAACTATGACGATATTGCATAGTTAAGTGTATTAGTAAATTCTTGTACAAAAACAGTATATTACTTATGTATGTATGTAAACTATACTACTGTATGTAAACTAATTTTATTGTGAAACATAAGTTTCCACTGCAATTCCAGAAATTCAAGCATCTATTTTTTGGTATATATCAAAGAAAACTGGCATGAAATAAATGCTTGAGTCTCAATCCACTCCGACTAAAGTGTTTGAATTCAAATCAGAATAATTAATTAGGAATACAAGTAAAATCTAAATGGAATTTAATTTTAAGACTGCTGTAAAGACGTTTGTGCTAGCACAAAAAGTTATTTATTACCCGTTCAAAAGCGCCTTTTAAATATATCTAGCTAATAATTAATTTTAATAGTGTAAAAGTGTTGTTATTGCGCACACCGTAACGCATTATTTCATCAAGTTAGGTATAATAATATTTTTAAAGATTTTTATCAATTTATCGTGGACTTGATAATTAGGCCCGCCTCGCACTGTGAAAAATAGCTTAATTTCAGTGTTGGCCATTTCTATTGAAAAAGATCTACATTCGATGCGTACTTTACGTATGTTTTTACCTACACGAATAAGAACTAATAATATTCGTCGAAATTTATCCTACACTATTTATAGGATTTAAATTGCGAGTGCAGGGTAGGTCTACTTTATAATTAATTATAAAATGTGAGTCAAGTTGAAATTTGATAAAATAATTTGTAAATATTAACATATGTTATATTAGTTGAGAACTTAGATTTATTCCCCTTATTTCTATTACTGGAGCATCTATTTAACGCAACGTTTTAGCGTTTTTTATTTGGCTCCCTCCTATCAAAGAGAGCCTTAACAATTATCGCGATGATCGAAAATCACAGACTAAGTAAATAAGCTAAAACTTATTAAACGAGCGAAAACGTGATTTAAACGCTAAATTGGAGTTAAAATTATGGGGGTTAGATTATTAAATATTACGTAGAAGCACATAGCAATATAAAAACAACATATCTTCACAGAATTATTTTTAAGCATATTTTATCATGATAAAATTATTTACATTTCATGTATATTTAGCTTGAACAAAGTTCTTTTGTATAAACTCGATACACGTATGTATATAGTTTCAGCACATAGTGTTGTATAAAATTTATTAATGTTTTTATTGTTTGTTTGCTTTGTTGTATTGTATATTTTCAGCAAATTTTATAGTCTGTATTTGAAATATAGGTTTTTATGACGGTTTAGAGTTAAAGGTGGGACTTCACTGCGCCGAATTAAATCAAATTATGACCGTAAGACTTCACTGCGCCGAATTAAATCAAATTATGACCGTAAGAACTGTTCCCTGTATATTAAGCAAAAGAATTGGTAACGGAATGTTCTAGTGAGCTTTGTTATCTTAAACAAAGATTGGTTTGCTTGGACCGGTACGATTATGGTCCTAATACGGTCATGGGTTGATATTTCAGTACCCGAAGTCTGAGTATTGTTTTTAGTTTTTCGTATCCTCAGGCCGTTGTTTTTGTACTCGTGGAGACTCGTGAGTTCTCAGAACTTCCGATAGAGGCGCTGATCGAGTCTCTATACAAAACGGCCAGCCAATACGAAAAACATAATTCAGACATGGGGTAGTTCAGTCAGATCTTAAGTGTAAAGATGTCGCGAATTGACAAGTTTTACTCCATAGCTAATCAACTTATAAAACAAAGTTTTACATATATTCAGTGAACCCCGTAAATTCTGCGACATCTTTATATGTACATAAGTTGTTAACTTGTGTAAGAAAACAATCCCACCAAGTAATCAAAAAATCAAGTGGTTTAATTTGTGTCCTTCAAAGAAAGGAAGATATTCCACTGAGCACCGAGTGATAGTCAACATATGGAATCGTGGTTGCGAGGCGTTTGTCAACCTACTAGTGTCTGGCCGCGGCTTGAAGGTTTGAAGGAAGATCTTCCATTTCGGTGGGACACATTTCAACCATTATAAAATTGTTCTCCACTATTACCTTTTCAAGGGATGGAGGAAATGTACCTATAAACTATTGGTACTTGCTTGGTTGTTATAAATTTTAACTGGCAGTTGTTTATCGTAGTTTGTTAGGAGATGAAAATATCTTTTAATAACTTACTACTTTACTTACTTGCCAAACCTTTCCTTATATTATTGCCTCGATGTATATTATCTGATTTAAGCATCATCAAAATTGCACCTCTAGGTATTAAAATTCTTGCAAATAGACTTCCTTGTCCAATTTAAAAGTGCCTTACGACCATGTTAGGAAGTTTATTATTTAATTTGTAATTAAATTCGTCCGATTGATAAAATGGTCCATAAATTATTATTTATAAAATGACCATGAATGTAATTTTTACAATCTTACTACCCCTAGGGCCTTTTTCCCAATACTACAATGAGCTCTTAAAAAATGGTAAAAAAAAAACTACTGAATGAACCATTTGATATTATTACCCACATAATTCAATTCATGTGGGTTGTAAATTTTAAGCTAAGTGTGAGTATTGTTGAATAACGTTATTTTAATTTTGTTACTTATTGCCAACTTCCGTCCAATAGATTTGATAATACTGATCTGATAATTTAGTGATGTAAACTTTATTAATTAAAGAAATTTATTTCTTTTAACCTGAAGTGTTGTTTTATTATTATTACTAGTTATTGACTTATATTATAATATATTTATTTAGTTAAATCAATTCTAGGTGAACCCAGTGGGCTGAGAATGAGAATCTGATATAAATTTTAGATAAATATATTATACCAATGAAAACTTGCACCACTTTGTAAGCATGAGACTATTTTCACTCTTCCATAACTTGAACTCTCTAACCCTTTAGGTTGGGTTGACTTTAAGGAATATTAGTAAAAATATACCATCAAAATCAGTAGTTTAAAATTTCTTCTCTAAACCACCAGTTTTAGCTGTGCATTGTCTATTTTAGGAAAAAAGATTCTTATAATTATAGACTAATAATGTATGTTACATTATAGCTATACAATAACATGCATGTTGGAGGATCTACTCCAATCAATACCTCCTGAATTGTTTTTTGAATCTCTCATAGTGAAAATCATCAGTAGCTCTTTCACCTTTAGCTTTCTTAACTATTTTATCAACACTATCATCAATAACATTTGCAGGCTCAGTCTTATTAACGGGTGGTTTTTCTATTTTCCTCTTTTTGGAGTTATCAGCATCCATATTGAATCTGTTGTGCTGGACAAAGTTAACTGCCATGTTTGTGGGGACAAACTGGGAAGGTCCATCTTTTTTATTATGGCGCTCCCAAAGAAGTTTCATTTTAGCCTCTTCAGTGGCCTCAATGTTCTTTATTTTAGCATCAATGCCCAAGTCAACTTCAGGGATGCCACTGAGCATTTGGTTCGACAGCATTTCTTCAGATCGATGAGTTGAGGAGACCCTAAGATGATCAGGGAGTGACAGCAAAGCGGCCTCCTCTGGAGATAAGTACTTGAGTGCATCATTGTGTTCATGTTCTCTGCTATCTTGATTATGTCCTTCTGTAATAAAGAAAACAATGATAGTTGTAAAAGTAGAAGTTAGACATCCTCAAAGAATCTGGAGTGGAGAGGGATATCTACAGTGCCTGGGGATCAAAGTCATGAGGCTGTTTCAGTTATTTTTTTCTGTAAAATTAGAGCTAGAAGCCTTACTTCTTGATTCAGTTTCTGCGAACAAACTACCTAACTTGAGATGATCGGAAAGGAAGGCTCTAGCTACACTCAACCCTAGTTACAAATATTGGAAAACTCAGCATGCTCTGTTTGGCCGCTTATAGTATACCTTTTCTTTTTGCCAGTTGCTCATCTATGTATTTCATCATTTCTTCATCTTCATCTCTTTTGTTAGTCTCCGCCGAGAATTGGGTGCCAATTCCAGTGTCATATGCGTCGTCAACTTGCTTCACCTTGCCGCTTTTTAGAGCTTGCATATTTACCATACCACCAGCTTTGACCTTGAAGGGGTCTTTACAAGTTATTTCCTCTTCTACGTTCACCTTTTGACCAGTAGCTAAAGCGATTACGCTAACACCGTTAGGTCTTTGTCTAAGCTTTTGAATTTCCTTCGTTTCTTCCAATTTCGCTATAATAACATGGTCATCGTCTGATTCTTCGTCGTCTTTGATCCGCTGACGTAAATTCTTCTTTTTTCGAGGTTTGAATTTGATTTCCTCTTTTGTATCTTTGGTTTCAGACTGGTCCATTTCCATATTTTAGGTACCTCCTAGAAGACAGCCGTTAGCTAGCAGTATATTCAATACATGAACAACAGAACAGTTAGTAGGTATTCTAAAACATGAAAACCCGAAATTTTTCAAAACTAATATACCTATTTACAGGAGAAATAGCAGCTAGCGCTGAAAATGAATCCTTTTTCTTGAATCCTGTTGGCTGTGTTGTCGTTGTCCATAGAATTCGATGATACACTTTATTTTTATTGCTGTTGATTTTTTGTTTGGTGCCTTGGTTGTTATTTTGTAGAACACTACAAACAACATCATCATCGTACATTGCTCCTGTCTGTCATTTCGACAAAAAATGCATTTTGTCATTTTCAAATAGAGCAAATGTCAAAGTCACCTCTCTCTTCCGTCAGTCAGTCATGTAATCAATGTCAATAATGGCAATGACTTTCCTGCTTCCGTTTTTCATTCATTCATCTCTCGCTCAACTCAGTTAGTCTCAGTTTCAATTTTATTCATTCAACTTCATTCATACAACATACAACATTCGTGAATCGGGTGCCGGCTGGAGTGCGCGTCGTGTTTGCGATTAACGTAATCGGTTACCCTGTGATAAAATTGATAAAAAGATCAACCGCTGAAGGATCAAAGTTTGTTTTAGATTGTTGTTGTGATCTTACAATCTGCAATATGGTTGATGTAGTGCTTCTACATTCACCGGAGCCTAAACTAGCAAAGATTCAGAATCAATGTTTCAATTCTGGCGCTTTGGAGTTCCTGTGGAAGTTACACGATAAATTTGATGATCAGATTAATCTGCTCTATACAAATAGGCAGAAGAAAAATTTAGAAGTACATAGCTTGGCTGTTTTTGATTTTAAACAATCACCCGAAAGGCTCGACAAGTCCTGGAACATCAGTCCTTTACCGGCTCGTCTGCAGTAAGTACCTACCTACCTACTACTTATTTAGCAATGTATGGAAAATTAGACCTCTGCCCTCTGCTAAGAATAAGCCAGGCGTTGTCAGTATTGGTCTAAGGCTTTATTTAGCAAGAGCTACCTAGCAAGGGAAAAGCAACATGAAAAGAATCTTTTGGAATACCTCCAAGCAAAGATTACGGCTGGCTGCAAGTTCATCGAAAGGTTATTGACCCTTGTTTGAGTTCTAGTTACATAAAATTATCGATTACTTACAATACTTATTTACCTACCTAACTACCTAACCTTTGTTATTTAGTGTTGTTGACACTAAGTTACTTTAAAAATATTAGAAGTTGGTTGGAGTGAAGAGCAAGAACTGGCATGATTTTGAGATTTATTTATTAAAAATACAAAACCACCAAAAGGACTTTCTTACCTTAGCCCCTCTACTTTACCACCCCAACACTCATCACCATAATGAACTACCAAACAAGGTACCTAACCTACTACCTACCTACCTATACTCGACACTCATAGTGGGACTTTGAGACACTCACAGTGTAATTTACTTGTTTGTTTAGTCAGCCACAAATGAACAGTAATTAGTAGAGATAGCATAGTAGATACAGTTTTCTTAGTACATAAAGATGTAAAGGATAGTGTCCTTCTCATCTGCATCCAAATCACCACCGAGGATGCTTGAACATTGTTGCCACCAACCCAAGGTCCTTCTCCGCTATTTTAAGGAGTTGGGCTGGCTGGAGTGAAGTTAGCAGGGGGACAATACACCCCATTGCAGGATGTCTGTGCCAATCTCATTCCCCCATCACAAATTCGAATTAGAATAGTGTCTCAGTCTTGTAGAGAGTACACTGTTGTTATCTGTGTAGGTAAATTAAGGGCCGGTTTCACCATGCTCTGTTAGTTACTAATTAAGGATTAAAAGACCGTTAAATCTGCTCCTTTAGAAACTGACATTTATAAAATGTGGTGGACAGAGCAATGTGCAGCTCGAATCAAATACACAATAGTATGAACCAACTTCTATTAGAGCAAGCAATTTGAATTTTCCTGACTGAAAAAATCCCGATCTATCCCGAAATCAGAGCAGCAACTGTTATATATTCTGCTATATGATATGACACACCAGCCCTAACTGAATACATACAGAAATTCGCGCGTTTACCAACGACACCTTTACGTTTGTAGTCATAGGTACCTAGATAGGCAATGTGCTACAGTTGTATGGAGTGCTCAGGGTGTGCTTATAGAGAGATTATCTCTACAGAAACCGTCATCTGGACCTCGCAGATGTATCAGCGTGCAACTCGGCCCACTTCATCTCGGCTCTGAATTCCGATGTTCAAGCCATCCAGGTGGACTTCGACGATGGGCACAGCCCGACTTGGCATAACCAGTTGGTGGCGTACAGTAACATCTACTGCGCCGTGCATACTACGCACAAGCTGCCGGGCGCACCGCATACTATCACCACGTGCCCCTTGTTGATTTTTAGACCGAGGGCTTGGAATATTATCGAGCATTACATTTTGGTAACTTTTTTATACTTTTATCTGTATTATTTATTAACCTACTGTATCGTACTTCTAGGCCAATGTGTGCTACTTTTCCTTCAAATGTTTGGGTTCATCATATGCTATAGCTACTGCGGCTCGTATGCATCCCAGATAGTCTGGCCTGGGCCTGGCGCGTCTTCTACTTTCCTCAGTTACCCACTTTCACCCTAACGTTTCGAATGCATTCGAGTCACAAGACACAAATCCTAATCTTATGCATCGTAATTATTAAGTTACGTAAAGGTAATAAACAAAATAGTTATCTTTGTTTAGGTATACATAACTATACAAAGATCAGATACGTTTGTAAGTTTATTAATGCATTTATTTGTGTTGTATGATTAATATACATGGCTCTACATTCGTTCAGATCGACGGCAAGGCAGTTCCGGGAGCGCTGGTCGACTTCGCCATTATTATGTACCACAACGCCTTGAAGCTTCATCAGACCAACTGCGGGCCTTACTTCTACCTGTCTAAACTGGAGAGCGCCAGCGAGGCAAAGCTCTGGAATGACATCTTCGTGTGGACTCAACTCGAGCTAGGCATACCGCGGGGCACGATCAAAGCCTGCGTCTTGATCGAGAACATATTCGCTGTTTTCGAGATGGATGAGATTCTGTTTGCTCTGAAGGAGCACTCACTCGGTCTTAACTGCGGGGTGTGGGATTATTGCGCATCTATTATTGCGAAACTGGGTTAGTACCTACACAGCCAGAGAAAATCTCCGGTTTGTAAGTTCTGATATTTCTGAAACCTACTCACTTTTGAATTAAAGTTTTAAATTTGAAGATTCGTTTGAGCCATAATTTGTAACTAGCAATTCAATGTTTTGTGTTTTATAAGCAAGTAGGTAGGTTTTGTATACTACGTAGGTAAGGTACCTTGTATAAAAAAACGTAAAATCATTGGAATCGGTTCAGTTATTAAAGCTTGAAAATCCAAGAATGAAAAACAAAATTGAGTAATTAGTACCTTTTGCAAGCGTTTCACTACTAGGTACCTGGTAAGTCACTTGCTCAATAAAACTTCCATTCAATAGGTGATCGTAAGCATTTCATCCTGCTAGATAAGTACATAAGTACGCAGCAAGACTTATAGAAAATAGAAAATCAAATTTGGTTTATATTATTTCCTGTACCGAGCGTTTCACTACTAGGTGCCTTTCGTAGGTTGATCACTTGCTCATTCACTACTAGGTATAAAGGTACCTGGTTGGTCACTGGCTCATTGAAACTTCCATTGAACAGGTGATCGTAAGCATTTCATCCTGCCGGATAGGCTGAAGTATGTGAGTATGCAGCAAGACTTCCTCAGCAGCTATATGAAGCTGGTGGTGGCCACAGCCCACGCGCGAGGCGCTCCGGCCACGGGCGGCATGGTCGCTCAGATCCTGCCCAGCTCTCAAGCCGAGAAAGATGAAAAGTAAGGATGTAAAACAAAAATCACTTTTTTTCTAATTTTTTATATAACATCACTACAAAATATAAAACAAAGTCGCTTTCTCTGTCCCTATATCCCTATGTATGCTTAAATATTTAAAACTACGCAACGGATTTTGATGCGGTTTTTTTTATAGAAAGAGTGATTCAAGAGAAAGGTTTATATGCATAATACAAGCATAATCTCTTAGGGATAACCCACAATAACCGTGCGAAGCCGGGGCGGGTCGCTAGTTTTATATAAAATCATTTCGACCAACTGGTTAAGTAAAATAAGTATCAAATTTAACGTTGCGTTAGTATTCACGATGTATTTTTGACGAACCCCTCTTAAGGATGTCTAAAATTAAATGAATCTTGTGTTGGTTTGCTACCTAGCTACGAGTACTTTGTACTAAGAGATCTGAGTGGATATCTACCGTACCTTGGGATCAAAGTCGTGAAGCTGAGGGTGTGTGTGTGTTAGTATTCACAGTGCATCATGATCACCATTAAAATACACAATAGTGTTAAAATCGACTCGACAAAATATCAAGACAAACGAACATGCGAGCCATAGTACACTTAAGCTAAGGGATAGTAAGTTTAAAGCTAAGGTTTTAATTAAAAAAAACATTTCAGCTCCAAGAAGATGATCCTGCAGATCTTGGATGCCAAGAAGAAGGAGATCGACTTGGGAGTCGACGGATTCCTGGTCTATGACGCTTTGGTGGTGCCCTTCATAAACGAGGTAAATCTCTTCTCGAACTCTGCGATTAAACTATGTGCTTCTAGGACAAGAGTAGTAGAGCTCTTTGTGAAGGGCTCGTCCGGGGAATTACTACCACCACGCCTTTTTCTGCCGCCAAGCAGTGCTTTTGTATTTCGGTTTGAAGAGTGTGGTTGCCGGTGTAATTACAGGCACATGAGGTTTAACATCTGTATGCCTCAAGTTGATGGACGCAGGGCAGTGCATCGTAGGGCACGTTCCTATCGTGCGTGACTTACGAGGCAATGATTTTTTATAGGTGATGGTTACCACTTAACATCAGGTGGGCCATCTGCTTGTTCCGTCAGCTAGTAGTATAAAAAAAAAAAGGAAAAGTAGAAAGAATCCCGCTAGCAGTCGCCTGAACTAAGGAAAATTCTAAAGGATCACGACTGCAATCCGGTACATTCGGCAACGGAAGAAGATTAAAACAGTTAAAAAAAAAAAATGTATTGTATGCGTTATGAAGATAAATGTTGAAGAAACATTTTTAGCAAAATTCCGATCACAAGCCAAGGGGTTTCAGAATTATTATATATTTTATTTTATTTAAATGTTAATCAACCAGCGTTGCTCTCCTTTGTTGCTGCAGCAAAGCACATTATATATTAAGCGAATGTCCTCATTTTGCAGTTGATACTAAGATGGTGTTATTGATCTGCATTTTTTTATAAAAACAAGTTCTTGCAAAGTATTTGCGACTGTATTTATGTGTATTATCAGAAAAACACGCTTTAGCTGTGTGTCTGCGATGACCCTTATAGACTTATCCCAAATGGTGGAACTTCACGTTGCTATTCAGTATTCGCGTTTTTATTTGATCTATATTCGGCTTTGTTGTGTAGAAGTCTTGTTCGTGAAAAATAGGCGAATAGTGTTACACACTACACATGATGATATTTGGGAAAATAAGACAAATATGAGACGAAAAGCGATGTCAAATACCACCATAAGACTCACTGTTTGCCTCAAAGCTCAGTTTGTAGAAGCTCTGCCTTCTGTAAGTTGTTGCACCGTAAACAGTGGGTTTGATTCTTACCGAAGACAAACATTGTGTGTTGAATATAGATGTTTTTTCTCTAATTTTGAAGTATTTTTACAAAAAAAGTATTTAAGATTTAATTGATCTATCAGTTATCTTATCTAGTTCAAATAGTGCAGCTTTGCATATTTTCGGGCTTAGGTTAGATATTGCTGTGTAAATGTCCATAAATATTTATTTGGTTATTTATGTTGTTTTTAACTTTAAGTTTATCTTTAAGTTATCTTTATTTCATTGTAGCTCTGGAAGAAGAGTAGCTCCACCATCAATCAGATCCACATTCAGCCCAAAATCCGCGTGACCCCCCATGACCTCCTCGCCATCCCCTGTGGGGGGGTGACCGTGGAGGGTTTAGAGTACAATGTGGGCGTTACAATCACGTTCATTTACCACTGGCTGAATGGCAAGGGGCATTTCTTCTTTGCCAATAACGTCGAGGACTCTGCTACAGCTGAGATATCTAGATGGCAAGTTTGGCAGTGGGTACGATTCGGGGTAAGAGCGATATTAAATTGAATGTACCTATTATTAATTCAGGGGTCGGAATAGGTAGAGTTTTTAAGTACCTTTTTTAATCCCCGTGTCGGAAACGATTCGGGTTCGAAATCAAATATGATAAAACGCTTCTTAGTTCGTGTTTAACATAGGAAAAAAAGAGTTAATATCAATCTTCACATCAGGTGGGCCATCTGCTTGTTCCATCAGCTAGTTGTATATAAAAAAACCCATAAGTTTTAGAAATCAATTTTTATTAATCCCCAATTCCTGGTTTAAAAGGCATATCCATGCTAAGATTGCGGTAATTTTACGTCATTTGGTACTTAAAAACTCTACCTATTCCGACCTATTGTTTACTTTTACAGGTTAGCTAACCTTGACACCATTCACTTTCTTTTCTTTCTTTCTTTTCTTTCAATACTTTGTAATGAATGAACAATTATTATGATAGTGTTGCTATGTACATTCACTCACTTTTTGTCACTTTTACATTCCTTGATAAGTGTTTGTGTGCTTGTATTGGTGTGTAAACTAATTGGTTGGATCACGGTACTTCAATAAAAGCACTGAGTGGACTTTTCACTTTTTTTTGTACAGCTAGATATTTTAATTGGCAAGGGTTCGAGCCGAGTACTTGGCCACGAGTAGTTTTGGAACCATAGACTACCAAAAATTCTGTGATTGTATTTTTAAGAATCCATATGTGTTGGGACGCCAACAGAAGCTCCACGATTCAAATCGTCACATCTTACAGGTACCCATTGAAGATTACTCGAAGCTCGTGTCTTCTCTCCTGGTGGAAAAGATATGCGCTAAGTTTATACTGGACACGCACAAGTTTCTCTGCCGTTCCAACGCGGAGCGCAAGCGTCTCAACGCCGCTCGCTACATGTCCCTTGAAATTTTCTTCGCTCGCGATCCCCCTGAATACATAACCACCCATCTTAACGACAATCACAAGTTCAGGGCCTTGAGCAACAAGGCTCTTCTGAAGGGCCGTCTATAAGTCCCCCACAACCTTAATTGTAAGGTTTTTTTTACTATTATGCATTGTAGTGACTGAGGGCGCTTTTGATAAGCAATCTCTTACAGCCGTTGTGTGGGGTGTAAAATACTACTTCTGAATACTAAAGCATTTTAAATCTACCCCTAAGGGCCTTATTTCACTCATTTGCAAATGATTCTTAGGGGAAAAAAGATTTGCCCAAATAATATTCTGAAGTCCTGCTGTACTAACCCAAGCTGTGGAAGTTATTTTTACTTATTTTTCGATGCTAATTTATAGAGAATGATGAGTCTAAAGTCCTAAATCATAAGTTTAGGAACGTAGTTTTTACACCCTGTTTACAAAGGCTCGACTATTCTAGTTTATAAGTGTGTGTTTAGTCCGGGAGCATTTGTTTGTCATTGCACCCCATTTAGTTGTTTTAAGCGTAGCCACTGGATACTCTGGATAGATACTACATGGTCGAAGACGAAATACGTCTTCTTTTACTGTGTTATACTTTTAATCCTAATTTAGGATTTTTCATGGTAAATCAGAAATTGTTATCGCACAAAACTGTTTAGCACAAAATCACACAGGCCTTAACATTGGTCTTAGCTGCTTGTAGCTGAACTTTTCGCGACGAACTAGTGCTCTTACGGCCGGTTTTTGAAAGCTCGATCTAAACTAATCGGATGTCAAGTCACTCGCCATTTCAGCTACTACATCGAATTAGATAGAGGTCGCGAGTGACTTGACATCCGATTAGTTTGATCGAGCTTTCAGAAACCGGCCCTTAATAAGATGTTTTGCACAAAACAACAGATATGAGTCCAGTGGCTATTTAATATATTTTAATCCCTACATTCCATAATCTCAATTTAATTTCAATCTCAATAGATTGAAATGAATTTATTTTATGTTCTTAGTCACAACCAACAAAAATCGATAGGGGGCATATTTGATCAATCCTGGTACGTAGAGTAAGTAAGTGTGTATTACTGAGAAAATCAGTACCAGTATTTCGATGTTCAAATACTTAGATTAAGTGACGGTGGTCAGGTCAATGTCTGACCACTAATCGATGTGTTTTAAGCTTTTTACTTTTTTATTCGCATACTCTAGTATTAAGTTAAGTGTACCTTTTTTGAATAAACCAAAGATACCAAACCAAAGTAGGTATGTATACGATACCCTTTTCTGAAATTTAAAAGAATTTCCTACTATGAATTATATTCACATAACTACTTAGTAACTAGTGATGTATTTATGTAAACTGTGATGTTTGGCCAAAGCAAAATATGGACGAAATTAAAATAAAATTTTAAAATTTTCATGTTTTTTTTATTTTCTATTAGGTACGCATTTCTTTAGTGTGACATACATCTTCTTGTGTGTAGGATTACTTCATAGTCCCATTGTCTTCAGGAATCGTTGTTTTGAACAACCAACAAAGCAGTTCGTGTCGCGTCGCTCGCTTTTACCTAGTAGACAGTGGCGTAGCTATCGTATGTGCAGGTGGTGCAGTGCACCAGGGCCCCGGAGCTCAGGGGACCCTCTAACCTAAGCTTTGAAAAGAGAGGTCAGCCCGCTCCCAAGTCAGCCAAGCTAGAAAACCTTGAGCCTGCTCATATTTTTTTTTATGATTTATTTTAAAGGCCAATATAAGTTCAAGCTATGTGGAAAAAGGGTGTGACGGCCCGATTCTTCTTCCATGCACCAGGGCCCTTGTCCACCTAGCTACGCAACTGATAGTAGATGTACCTAGCCGTCGATAATACGACTAAAGTTCAAGGGTTCGGGTCGAGCCTACATCATTAGGTGCTTAGTAAGCAGTAGATAGTGTTATAACGGTTTTATTTCGTTTTACAACTATTTGATGAAACCCCTCATGAGCGGGTCATCTAAAACGCTTTTAGCCTTTGTAGTAAAATGCCTAACATGGATGTCTAAAAAGTAATATGCAAATTCATTAATCTCATAAGTGAATAGGATGAGAGTCAACTAAAGCGACTTGGCATTGAATGTTTGTCCAAGCATAACTTTTGAACTTCGAACCGTTGATCCGTTCTGCCTGAAGGTAGGTCGAGAGATTGTAGGTACTAGGTAGGTACGTGAGAAACTTAATGGACAAGGGGTTATTGACATATGGGGATTAAGGAGCTGACAACTATCAAACAACTTCTCGCTCGCACGTTTCGACATGTTGAAAGATATAAAATCACTAAACTCATTTTTGAAAAATCGCAATCAACCATTTTGTGTGCAATCACATTGCACACAGTTCAGTAAAAAAATCATTTTGATCAATACAAGTTTTCCTACTTAAAAGTTAGCTTATGTACGAAAACTAGTAAAGCAAACTTTTGAGTAGGAAAGCATGTATCGATCAAAATTATTTTTTTACTAAACTGTGTGCGATGTGATTGCACACAAAATGGTTGATTGCTATTTTTCTAAAATGAGTTTAGTGAATTTATATCTTTCAACATGTCGAAAAGTGCGAGCGAGAGTCACATTAGCTCTTGTCTTCGCCTTAACAAGAGGAAAAAACATTTGTTAGATATACAAGGTGTTCCAATAATTGTGTATATGTTCAGGGGGCTAAAGTACCCATCAATATGAATAACTTTTTCTAAGGAACCGACACTGTGAACGCGAAAAAAAAAACAGCTGTTTCATTCAAAAGTTCAATACCTACCTGGCTAAAATGTATCTCATAAACTTTCCGCCAAAATGAAACTGACACAACTTAAGACGCAGCCCTATTTACAGTTGTTTTTTGACCTTTAATTGTCAACTGTAGATAAAATAGGTAAACGCTAGAAAACGCTATTTGCGTTTACTAATTGGTGGCGGTTCTGTTACCACCAATTAGTAAACGCAAATAGCGTAGGTATGTAATGTTCCTACCAAGATCACGTAGAGTGCACATTATCAGGGTTGTGACAAATTTCTGAGACAATATTCATTTAACTTTTGTATAGGAATTTCGAAAACGAAGTATTCAAACTTTGCATACGTCAAAGTATTCCAGTGCTTGGTCTGATCTTATGGTCTTTGGCCATAAAGGGGTATTAGGTATGTTACACGTTGTATAAAAATAATGTGCACTGTGTTGTGTCATAGCATTATCGTTTTGGCTAACGGTTAGGATAACTTCTGTGGTAAATAAATAAATAAAAACGGAGAAATCTTATAACACGATGATCTGTATTAGCCATAAGATTTTTTTTGTGGTGCCACGCGTGTTCAAAATGTAGGTAGGTACCTAGGTACTCATGTAATTGAATATTCGGTACTACCTAATAGGTACCACCTATTAGGTTAGGTACCAATTTTTTGGTTTATTGTCTTAATCCCCACTAAGCTGTCACCACCATTAAGAATTATTTACCTGACCTCATTCTAAGTGATGTTCTAAATAGTTCTAATAATGAGTAGGTAGGTAAGTGACCAACTCTGGTAATAAAATATTTTTTTGTATTGAGCAAGTACCAACTTGTGATCTTGTGATCGTGTGAACTTGTAATCCAACTGTACGTAATTTTTTTTTGCCGTAGAAATAACAAAAGTAAAAGTCAAGGTCAGACAGACGAGAGCGGTCCGTCGCAGACCCCTTCTCGTTGGCAACCCCATCGAATACATGAGTGAGGGGAGATCGTTTCATAGAATTATTACAATACAAATGTGCAGTATCATGAATTATTATTAATTTACATTTACGTCGGATACGTAGTAATATAATTTATTATTTGTCTAGGTGCATATCTGCAATGTAGGTACTTTATTGGCTTATCAAATCTGCCCCTTGTGCCCAATACCTGCACAAGACGAGCTTAACCTTGGAGGTAACAATGCCACAGACACAGACAACGCAGTAGAGGTGTCCAACTGTCCAAGCATTATTTAAAAATTCTTTAATGTTCCATTGACACGATAGAAGAGGAGAAGCGGAAGAGCTACAGGTGAAATCAGTAGGTATAGTATAGAAAGAGCTCTTTACCAAAAAGTTCATGATAGTTGCTTAGGACGCTCGTTTAGCGTTGGTAATCACATTAGTTTATCTTCGTCACAGATTATATACGTAGGTAAGTTTGGTCGGATTAAGCTATGAAATGAACTGCGCTGTCATAATTTAGTTGAGGGACCCCAAGTGGATTTTGGGGTTCTGCTTCGGAAGTCATATAAGTATGAACATCGACACCGTTACCAGGCAACTGGGATGACAAAGGGAGAGGGCGCTTTGCCATACAAAAGCAGGTTTTACCTAGAGACTACATTTGGAGCGTCTCTGCTTCCCTGGGAACAGCCCAAGACGAGGTCCTTACCTGCCTCGACTTACCTTGGTAAGTAAGTGCCTACCTTATACAAATAAGTAAAATCTTACAGAATAAAGTTAAGAGGCTTACATTTAGAGGGTGGGATGGGACTCTCCCTCCCTGGCAACGACAGCCCAAGTCGAGGTAGGTAAGCTGGGTAGGTAGGTAGGTAGGTGGTGGGTGAGTAGGTTAGGTTGTTGTTGCCAAGAGACCCACCGGCTACAGCCTCTTTATTTTATAAGATTTTTCTTGTTTGTATAATATACCTAGGTAGAGTAGCGAATGAAAAAAACGTTACAACAATATTCAGAAATCAGAAATTATTTGTACCTACCTGTGAAGTACTTCCAAAAAAAATATTATAGCTATGGTTAGGTAGGTACAGTTTATCAGTTTGTCCGTTCCGGACGTACCTACAACAAAACCCCATATTTACCCAAGAACAACTCAAACATTTTGATATTTATTAATTTTGTATTTTATTCGTTTTCTCAAAATGATCTTAAATAACCCCCAGGAAACATTCGTCAACGCATGATACCGAAAGATCGATCGGTAGGGGCAACTGCAGAGGGCAGGGACGATACCTGAAGCGAGGGGGTAGGTGCAACATCTGCATTGAAGGGTCAATCAAGGTTATTTGATTTATTGCGCGCGCAAGCAACCGGGGCGTCATCCCCCGTTTTATTGATTTAAATTATTATTAGATAGGTATGTCTGTAGGGTGGGGGCATAAAAACCAGCGGCTTCAAAAACACTTCCCGAGAAAACCTGCAAAATACCTACTTACCTACCTAGGTGTCTGTCTGCCTAATAGATACCTATAAAAGCTGAGATAGCTTGAATTGTGGAGACGAAAAATTGAGACTCAGGTTTTTTTTTTGGATGATTTTAGTTTCATTTTGGCAGTGACTACCTACCTACTATGTCTAACGCTGCGGTTTACTGCGAAGTCGACTTTGCACAACTACCTACATATTTGCATGAAGAAATACCCTTAATGAAAACTGTACAAAGTTCTCCAATACTGCTACCAACCTTGGGCTTGGGTAACTTACAATTTTTTTATTATAGAAGTAGGTGCGCGTTGTAAATTTTTAACCGGTGGTGGTAGTTACCTACTAAAGGGGTGGGGGTAGGGTGGCGCGTGGGTGTTATGGTTCAACAAGTAGACGTACCGACCTATAACTTGGCAGGCCTGAAAAATGAATGAAGCCTGCCAAATGACCAATGACGAATAGAAGATACGCCGCGCCGGCTGGTTACGGATAAGACGCATACAACTGTTGATTAGCTTCAATTTTTAGCATATAGTTTATAACCGATCGCTCAAGGCCTTTCATAGTTGTCGGCCCCTTATGGCGAAGACTACCGCTAATGTGCGAGCGAGAAGTACTTTGACGGGTCTACTCCCAGATATATTTGTATATATATATATCTGTGGGTCTACTTGTTGAAGAGAAATTATGAATAGGAATAGAATAGATACAAACCGTTAATTAATGAATGAATGAATTAATAATGTATCTAAATGTTTTTTGTACAAGCCAAAATCAGAACAAGCAGGTTGGAACCTTCACTTAAATATCGAACAAAAATACTGCACCTACCTACTATGAGCGGTTTTAACGAAATGAAAACGATCCAGTTTATTCTTAATTCTAGTAATATTTATGGTGTAGGTACGTATCGCTCAGAGTCAGACTACTGGCTGATCCTGCTGATGCATATCACAAGTAGGTCACCACGTGACATCGCAACACCTTTAGGGATGGGAAAACCTAGATGGTGGGTGATAAAACCATAGGTATTGATTTAAATGGAACCAAACTAACTAATGTATTTCTCCTATTTCTGCTCATACAGAACAGATAGGTACCTCCTTGATTAATCTATTCTTCTACTTTTTATCGTATAACTTCTTTCGATACAGTGTGGTGAAAGGATTTTAAGTGCGCTTCAAAGAGGCTCCTGTCGAGCGCTTGACTCATGTTTTAGAACTTATTTTATATTAGGTAGGTAATAGTATTCTCTTATCTGTGTATTAGGTTCTGCGACGTGCCTGTTTCCTAACGATGTTTTCCTTCACCATTAGAGAGTATCTACTGGATAAAACAAATTATAGTTATCTATAGCAACTATAGTATCGTTGTATAAGGAAGCCTACGTGCGACACGGTTTTTACCTTAGACAGTACCTATGATTAATACCTCCATTGTTTTTACTTTTGCAGATTTCAGTTATAATTTTGACATCTTTTATAAATAAATTTATTTATGCTATGGTCAATCCATCTGCCAATTTCGCTTACTGGACGGACCCCACCTTCCATCTTTGTATGTACCTACCGAGGCGTACCGGTCCGTCTTTGCATTTCAATGACAACCCCATAAACGCCGCACTTTTGAAAAGTCCTCTTAGTATGCCCTTATGCAGCTTATGTGAGCTGCACATAGACTACACTTTAAATGAATTTTACCAACCAAAAGCCAAAGAAAACAGACGCTTACTAAAAGGACAAAGCGAGCAGTGGAAGCCTGTAAATAAATCATAGTCATACATCTTCTTAGGTAGTTACTATAATATATTTTTGTAAGTTGCTGCCGACCTAGCGCTTGTCTAAGAGAAGTCGTGGAATATCAAAAATACTATGTAAAATATATTTTTTAGTAAATATAGGTAGTAAGTAGGTTTAATACAATATCACACCCAAACTGAGAACAAACATCTATGTTCTAATGAACATAGATGTTTGTTCTCAGTTTGTTCACAAATGTTTGTTCTGTGTGGGGATCAAACCCACGCCACGGTCTACGGGGTAGAAGGCAGAGATACTACCAACTCAAATTCTTTATTTAATGAAAAATAATATTACAGAAACTGAGCTGAATGTAGAAATAACTAAGTAGTAGAAATTTATTTGCTTGTTTTACCTGCCTATAGAAACAATCATAATTTTGCAGCAATGTGACTGGTGACATCTATCGTATCTTATTTACAACTCTGGTGACGTAGCTACAAAGATGGAGCCACGGTCGCGGATAACTGCATAATGATCATCATCATCACTACTAGATTACCTTTGTGTATTTTTAGTAGTTTTTTCAGTTTCGTAGCGAATAAGTTTAGATTAGTTATGAATGAATGAAACCGCGTATTGTAGATAACTCGCACCTATTATACCATTATTAAATGTATTTAGGGTTGTTCAGCAAACCATTATAACTTTATTGTCCTTAATTGCCCTGTTATAAAAAAAAGGTCCTGTATAATAAGAAACAAAATTTCTTGTGCCTTTTCATTTATTTGAAGAATAATTATGTGTTACTTATAAAAATACTATTAATTTATTTATTATAATTTAAGGAGTAAATACTCTAATAGTCAAAACTTAACGTTATTGTTACATACATAAACTATTTGATATTCAGACAAAGAAGGTAAGATTTTTTTTGAGCTTGTTGAATGATGAATTCATTTCACTGAATTCAGCTACTGCGAGATGGTGACCGTGCAAAGTTGCTTAAGACGCTGACAACCATCAGACAACTGCTAGCTCGCACATTTAAATTCAACATTTTTGCAGATATAAAATTGACTGAACTTAGTTATGAAAAATCGCAAACAACCAAATTTGAGAATAATATTCCAAAATTTCAGCTCAATAACATTTTGATCCAAGTCTTTGTTAACCAATTTGGAGAATAATATTCCCAAGTTTCAATATGATTTTGAACAGACAAGTACAAGTCCTCCAAAATATTTTTTGCTAGTTTTGTTTGCAAAAAAACTTTTTGGTCTCTCTCTATTTTTCTCCGTCACCAGGTGGCCTATGAGACCGTGCATCTCGAGTTCTGTTCGCCCCCGGCGCGCTGTGTCAGCGCCCGTGCGAAGGGTCTATCTCGGTTGGAGTTGGTTTCCTCTTCCATTGAGAGCGCAAGGGCGTGTGCTAGAGCCTCATCTTCAGTCTGTGGAGAAAAAGACATTGTTAGAGGCCATAGTTCTAGGAAAAAATATACACTGCTAGAACGAAAACAAATAAAAAAATAATTAGCACAGAAGGCTTCATCGGGGAAAGTATTTCCTTATATTTATATTTCTGCTGTCAAGCAGCGTTGCTGTGTTTTGATTTTAAGGGTGTGATTTCCGGTGAAATTACATGCACATGAGGCCTAACATCTCTGTATGCCTCAAGTTAATGGACGCAGATGCACAATGCCAGCACCCTAGGACTCTTCTTGTAATCAGATCATATTTGAAAGGATAACATACCATGTTGCCTTGCACATCACTGACGGTCCTGACAGGGATAGATGCTGGAATGTTGTTTTGTCTCGCTCTGCTCTCATTTGCCTTCATTCGCGCCATTGCCGCATTACTAGAATAATAATTAACATACATACATAATCTACATAAATGAATTGGCCTCACAGCTAGCTATGCCATCTGTGTGGTTAAATTATGTATGTTTATTCTGCATTTGGGTGTAATAACGTATACAGTAAAAATAACGAAATGAAGAGCCCTTATGTGTGCCAAATGTAATATTTGGACTTACCTATGACTACCACTCTTTGTATTAAAAGACTAGAGATGAGCCATGCCAGGAGTAAAACGCCTCTCATTTGGTTAATTTAAGTTTTTTTACCTAGTTTATCATTTGTTTCAGTGGGTCAATAAAATGTTTTCTTTCTTTTGCAAGTATCACTATTATGCCACTGGACTCAAACCAGTACACTGTGTACACACTTTATGTTAAATGTATTATTCTCTGTAAGTGATCTCCTCTTCTTTGAGAAAATAAATATTTTAACCACAAGTACTTACGCGGCCTGTCTTCGTTTCGCGGCTAGCTTTCCTTCACAGACGTGGTCAGTCGTATGTCGATGTCGTAGACAGTAGTTCAACGAGCATTCTGCACAAACCAGAGGCACCATCTCTTTTGTCTTGCAGCCTTTGTATGAGCAACGGTTTGTGAACACCTGAAATGTTAATGGAAATATTTCAATTTTGAAAAGCAGCTATCTCAACTGTCCCACATGTATTATTTTTTACATATTTTATCAAAACTAGTATTCATTGTAAATAATTTGTTACTACATCTAGAACAAGCAGATGGCACACCTGATGTTAAGTGGTAACCATCACCTATAACAAAACATTGCGTCGCAACTCACGCACCATAGGAACGTGCCCTACAATGTACTGCCCTGCGTCCATATACTTGAGGCATACAGATGTTAAGCTTCATGTGCCTGTAATGCCTGTTTCATCTCATTTTCACCGGCAACCACACACTTTAAATGCATGGTGGTACCATAAAGTCAAAGTAAAGAGTTTATTTAATTTAATGACAAGGATCACTAGGTGAATCTAGGAGCCAGTTCTACATGAAAGGAGCTTCTAAGAGGCAGCCATTATTTTGTTTTATGGCAAAATAATATAATAAACAAGGATCTTGACTGCTAAGAAATCTCATTTGAAGTTCCATCAGATTCCCTAAGTGCTGACAGTTAGTGAAACTGGATCATTTGCAACTGTACTTTACATACATACCTTTTTTCTTCTTTCTACGGCTGGGTCAGAGGTGCACTGATTGTCTATATGAGCTCCCACTGCAACATCTGGAGGCTCTCCTCTGCGCCCCGGCACCACTTTCCCACACAGGGGACATGTGGGGACTTGCACGTCTCTTGTGTTGGAGACTGGACACTCATGTTTGATGTAAGCAAAATGATCAGAGCTGGAAAAAAACGCATTTTATAAATATGCTTGGAATTGATAGTAGTTTTTTTTGTAAGTCTTTTCTATCTTTACTAGCAAGTTGATAAAATTGTGTATGACAATATTAGAGAAAACAGAAACAGTTTGGTAGTCAAACATCATGTGTTTGACCAAACAATTACATATTTTGAGATTGAATTGGTTGTTTTTTTTTTACCTTTCTAAAAAAATAAATTGATGTGTTGTATTGATAAATCATTATTTTTATTTTATCAGGTTAAAAACACAGAAAGCTTGGGTGCAAGTACCTAGTAAGTTCTATTTTGATGAGATGAAAACTGAAATATCTAGTTAACTTACCAAAATACCTCTTTGCATGCACCACATTTCATTGGCAGGAAATCTGTGAAATTATAGAAATTTTTAAGCAATTTTACTTACAAAAAATTTTGATCTGTTTTACTTTTTTAACATGAGACAAAAAATAAGAAACCCCCCATAATCTGATAGCCTAACTATCTACCTATGACATTGTAACGATCACTGGATGCTGATGAGTTAATAACTGTAGTACCTACCTACTCATAAATTCTCAAGCAATACATACATAAATAATACAAATATGTATAATTACTCAACTTTTTGTTATATTGAAGACAAAAAAGATTGACAAACAAAGGAATAATCAACAGCTTAGAGCACTAGTTAGTTATATAGTAGTATTCAGGATATCTTGAAAATAAAGAGGAAGTAGGTACATATATAGATTTTATGTAATTTTCACTTAATTTGGTAAACCACAAGGTTATCTGGCTCATGGTCAAAAATTGAATGACTAATACTTGAATCATATCAAACAGCAGGTTCTACTTTACTTTCTACTTTATTATTTTGGACAAGTTATTTTCTAGACATATAGCATAGAAACTTATCCAAAATACCTATTTGGTCTAAACTTTAGAGTAAAAGTAATTTATTTTGTAGGTAGGTAAGTTAGTACAGTTAATTCAAATAAAACTTACCAAGTTTGTTGCATGTGTTGTAAGAACAATTCTTTCCAATGTGAGGGAACTCCATAGCTTACGACTAACTTTATAGTTATTATTTACATATATCCAATTCTTATACACCAAGCTATACTGTCTGCCTATTCTTTGCTTCCTGATAGCTAACGAGCGAGTAATGAATAGAATGACGAAATACCTTCGTCATGCACAATATATACCCAAAAACGAAAACTTTTCTAGATCAATGATCATTCATCATCATCATTACAATCACTGACCTCAATAAATTGAGGCTTAGATCAAGAATAAATCTATGAATTGAGGTCAGTGATTACAATTCACAAACAAACTTTTCTTCTTCTTCTTCAGTCACGGCTACCCGCCGTCATTTCAAAGGAATGTCTTGCTGGTGTCAAAAGTAAAAAAAAATATCGGCTGTTTATTCTGACTAACGCATGGATCGGATCCGGATCGGATCGGATCGGATACATTGGATCCTCATAATCTAAAAAAAGGACAGAGGGGCAGAATTATTATGTCTCGAAACCTTGCTGCGCTGGCACGCCTCACTAAATCGAGACCACTCTTTTCGCACCGAGGGTGAAACGAACGAAACGGTCTACCACAAGACGTGTAGAAGCTTGAGCACCAGGATGACTTAACTTTTGTAATTTGTCGAACGCTGCCCGGCGGAAAGAAGGGGTCAGATAAGGATGCGGTTTACCCGTCGCTTTCGTACACCGCTAGCAATTTCCTTATAATAGGCCGGCCATTGCGCCTGCTGCGGTGTCAACTTCACCATTGACCATTTACCTGTCGATGAAGACATGATCCAATGTGAACACTAGACGCATACCGATGCGTCCAGTTTTCACATTGGATCCTGTCTTCATCCAAGTTGGGTTTGTTTACCGAAACAAACCCAACTTGGTATTGCTGACTGGGTGATGTAGTAGCGTGGCGTTGGACAGACTCTTTTTGCAGGTTTCTAATTTCTGCAGCAGATCGGGTGACCATGGAAATGCTTTAGAACCCTTGGTATTCGTAGAAACTAATGCATCCATCAATGGAGCCTCGAAATGTGCAGCACGAGGTACAAAACGAGACGGTAATAGTTCAACATGCCGAGAATTCGTTGCATACTTTGTACCGTTGCAGGTGGTGGAAAATCTAACAGAGCTTGAACGTGATCTTGGGGTGGTCGAGTACCATTGGCAGCTGCCACTGACGTGGTAGCCCAAGAAAACTACTTCGCAGACGCCTAGGTTACACTTGGGTTTATAACTACCCCGTAGTCCTGCAAGCGTTTGACGAGGATACACAAGTGCTCTAGGTGAAGGACTCATCTTTGGAAAATACGAGAATGTCATCCACGTATGGGAAACAGAATTCAAGGCCCCGTGTAACTTCAATGAAACGCTAAAAGGTTTGTCCTGCGTTTCTTAAGCCAAAGGTCATAAAAGGGAGTTCAAAGACACCAAACGGAGTTACTATGGACGTTTTTGAAATATCCTCTTCAAAAACCGAAATTAGGTGGTACCCCTTGACGAGGTCCAAGGTGCTAAACACCTTAGCACCAGCGAAGTTGTGGACAAAGTCACCTAAGCCACCTGCCGTGACCGAAGACTAATTCTCCACCGAAGTGGTGACCCCTGTGACCCCAAAGCACAGAAAACCCCCACCAAAGTCCTAAGACGTCCGCAATAACTCTACAGGTTAGAGTCTATACCGTATCTTTTTTTTTATTTTTTTTATACAACTAGTTGATGAAACAAGCAGATGGCCCACCTGATGTTAAGTGGTAACCATCACCTATAATAAAGCATTGCCTCGTAAGTCACGCACGATAGGAACGTGCCCTACGATGCACTGCCCTGCGTCCATCAACTTGAGGCATACAGATATTAAGCCTCATGTGCCTGTAATTACACCGGCAACCACACTCTTCAAACCGAAACACAGCAACGCTGCTTGGCGGCAGAAAAAGGCTGTACTACTTCCCCGGACGAACCCTTCACAAAGAGCTCTACTACTCTTAAAATCTGCATATCTGCTGAGCTTTCCTGCTGAAAAATTCCAAGAAAGCGCCATACTGCGAAGCGAACTCGATAGTTATCACATCACCACACCACGTATCACAAACTAAAATAATACTTATTAGCCTAAAGTTTATTACTTTGTTGTAGTGCCCCAGTGGTGCTCATGCTATGAACTGTACCTTGAACATGAAACAATATACTGGTTTAATAATAGTTAAATGATTATGCATTCCTTTAATAATTACTGCATAGGTTTAAATTGGTTCTTCTACTATAAGTAGTAAATGCATTGGCAATAAGCCCAGTGTCCATTACGCCACGCGCCGTGAACCCTGAGCAGTACTTGAAGCGGAAGAACCAGCCTAATAAGGTTGTGCGTGCGCTCTTGGCATAATATATCCTTTGTGTATGAAAAATAACAAAAATAACTTTGGCTGAAAGATATCATCAACAGCTGGGGCTTCCATGAGAGCCTGCGAGAAACGTACAGTGACACTGATATAAATATATTTTTAACAAAATATATTTTATTACATAAAGTTGACTAATAGTATACCATGTATATCTAGCAGACATGTCCTTTGCTTAAAGGTCAATAGCATGTCCCACGTGATCAGATAACAAATTGTCAATGTCGTAGAATGTCAGGTTATTCTTCCAACTAAACACCAGTGCTGCCAGGTTTTCTAATTTTCCTGGATATTTTTGGATTTTTCACTAGTTCTGACTGATCCACTGATTTTATAGTTAATCTTCTGATAATTATAAATACCTGAGCAATTGAATTAATCAAAAGATTATTACACTGTATAAAGGTGAAAAGGAACGTTAATGAGTGTAGACTCATTACCCCACCTGTCTAGTACCTACTATAAATTATTTAATAGCCGAATAACCTTAACCATCCCATTTCCGATCATAATTATGGTCACGAGTTTTGAATCCGGTTGTATCCTGATGATTTTTTGGGTCCTTTATCCATTAACCTACTCATAAGGGTAAAGGGTAAGGTTTTTCCTTCACCCTCAAACTTAGCAAATCTTTTCCATATAGCTGATAAGTGATATACATTAAATGAATTCTATTTTTTTGTAAACTATTATGTACTTATTAACATAATTTTCTTACCCATAACCACAGATAAGAGAATACTAGTACCATTATATACCCTTATTCCACTTCATGAGGGGTCGGCTCAACAAGGTTTTTACTCTCTATTCTCCTGTATCAGCAGTCAATTAAATAAATAAAACCCAGACATGGGACAAACATTCATCACACATATATTTTGTACTCGGTGGGGATCGAAACAAGCTTCTATAGAAATCTACTGTATTTCCCATTATGATGCTCATATTTTCAGGATTATGTAATTCTGGCCTGGCAGCACTGCACAGCACACACGCAATCATCATCATCAACCATCAATCAACCAACTAACCAACCAAGAAAGAAGCGAGCAAAGAAACAAGAAGAAGAGGAGTGGCGTCGTGAACGCAAAAGAAGAGAAGTTTCGTTTCTTTCTTTTCTCTTTCGCTTCCGTCGAATAAAATAATTATATTAAAGTGGTCCATTTGTGGATCACTGAATAAATCTGGGCCTTATAGAGGAACTAATAACGAAAATGAGTAAAATCATACCGGCCGCTGCCAAATTATTTGGAGGAAACAACATCGCGGCGCGGGTAAAGTTTTAGTGATTCAAATTCTTATTTCTATGTTTCTGCAGTTTTCTAGCGTGGTCAGTGCTGTGAAGTGAATTGTCTTTGTTTATAGAAAGTAGCCGCTCCAGCCGTAGCAACGTCCAGTGCAAAATACAGTACAAAAAATGAAGCTACCTTTGAGATCAAGGTAGGTACTTTTTCCTAATTATTTATTGACCTGCCAGTAAAACATCCACTGCAGTTTAGTGCAGTTGTATCTTCTTCTTCCAGGCGATAGGTGCATTTCCTTAAGTCATATTAGGTTGAATTTCTAATAATTATGTAACCTAACCTTCAAAATGTCAAGTGCAGGAATGTTTTGCTGCTCTGAAAATGTTCTTTTATGTCATTAGATAAACAAAGATAAGCTGAGTTGCAAGCTCCATTCATCTTTTTTTATTCTAAATATCAATAAGCTAGTGTCATTTTAACTAACATGATAACAATTCCTACATATCTAAAAAGTGAATTGTGTTTTTATTGAATGAATACCTTTTGACTTTGACATTTTATAAAGGTTATATTGTAACCATTTCAGCCTTACAAACTCCACAAGTTGGATAAAAGCCCTGCAACCACAGCCACACTCACTTCCGAGGATGCTCTCAAAATGTATGAAAAACTTGCCTTATTGCGGCGGATTGAAACCGCTTCTGGCAATCTGTACAAGGAAAAAATCATTAGAGGCTTCTGTCATTTATACTCAGGTATTAACACAATCTTATTTTATGCATTTTGTGAAATGATATATGCTGCAAAAGTTAGAAACAGCTTTAATTATTTAGGTACACATGTGATATGGTCGATAAGTCATATGGAACTCTATTAGAAGATCCCATTGGCAGATTTATAAGTAATGCAATAATGTGAGAAGTAGTTTAGCTGTTATGGTCTATATGGCATTTAATACATTATTAATAAATCCAATTAAATTGAATTCATGAAAACATGGATCTATACATTTCGAGAGAGAATGATTCTGTACCCTCTCCACCCACTGACTTTCACAGAAAACTAATTGGAAATACATATAAATGAATTCATAATAGGAAAGCTTGATTGAACATTGATGATTAGCAATCTCCACTCCCATGCAAGTAAAGCCGTGGGCAGTTGCATATATACCAGTTAACAAAACTGCTGAAACATCTGCAGATGTACAAATGTTTCAATGTAATTAAAAAACATAGACTATCTTTTACAACTGATGGTAAATTGTAAACAATGTCGTTATCTTATCAAATCATTCTTGTAAAGCAGTCTAGCTATGAGATTATGTAGGTACTTCAATTATACTGAAAAAGTTTGATAAAGATTGAATGTTATATCTAGAAAGTGGAAAGAGATACAAGATCCAGCCAATTTCTTGAATTTTTAAGAAATTCATATTACTTTGTTAATTAAATTTATTAGGTAATATTCTTACATTGACTCTTCTTCAACATTAACCACAGAATATAAAAAATACTGTATTTCTTAGTAAGGTTACAAGTTAGCTTATAGGAAATTTTCTCCTAAACTACTGAACCAATTTTCTTGAAACTTAACTTGTTATTTTCTCAACTTCTTGGGTGTGTTGTTTTGTAAAGTTTTTCAAGTCTTCTTAAAGTTGGTTTTGGTCAATAATTCCTGGTCAGGGAATGGTACATCCACCCTAAACACAGCCCGACTAAGCAGATTCAAAACGGGGCTACAGGAGCTGATCGAGTCTTGCTACCCTGCATCCCCATCATCATCATCGGGGATGCTGAAACATTGCTGCCATCAACCCAAAGTCCTGCTCCGCTACTTTAAGGAGCTGGGCTGGTTGGGGTGAGGTTAGCAGGGGGATAATGCACAATACACCCCACTGCGGGAAGTCAGTGCAGATCTCATTCCCCCACCGTGAATTAGAATTAGAATTAAAACTATTCAACAGTTACATACTGAGCTACCCTCAAATTAAAAGAATAGTGTTAAGGGGAACTACAAAAACAACTACTAAATCTTGGCATAAAATCCAGGTCTCTAGCTTGCGGGGCATAGGGTTTAAAGGGATGTCAATAGAAAGTGCTCTGCGAAATGTCCACCAATATTAATGATTTATTTTCATTACCTTTCAGGCCAGGAAGCCGTGGCCGTAGGCATGCGCGCGGCGATGCGTGATGTCGACTCTGTGATCACCGCGTACCGCTGCCACGGATGGACGCATCTGATGGGCGTCAGCATTGTGGGCGTGCTGTCAGAGCTGACCGGCCGACGCACGGGCTGCTCGCGCGGCAAGGGAGGATCCATGCATCTGTACGGACGGAACTTCTACGGAGGGAACGGCATCGTGGGCGCTCAGGTAACACTCGTAACAGCTGACAGTTACCGGACGCATTTAATGGGCGTCAGCATTGGATGTGCTGACAGAGCTGACAGACCGAGGGCAGTATATTATACTTCTACAGAGGGAACATCTGTTACTGTCTGTCTGTGCATCTGGTTGTCAGTGATGATAGCCCTTAGAGCGTTTAGTCCGTTTTCGCAATTGTAGTTTCACAATTGACTGTGAAAAAAGAATTATTTTTCACTGTTTCGTAATTAACTGTCAAACAAGAAATTATTTTCTGTTTTCGCAATCAAGTTTCACAATTGACTGTGAAAAAAGAATTATTTTTTACTGTTTCGTAATTAACTGTCAAACAAGAAATTCTTTTCTGTTTTCGCAATCGAATATTTTTCTCCTTTCGTAGTTAATTACTAAAAACATATCCATTTTCTTTTTTCACAATTAATTACGAAACAAGAATTAGTCGCACTCTATTGAACTCCTTGGTAAATAAATTACTTGAGGTCCTAAACTAACCTCCTTCCTTCAGTTTAATAAAGAAAAAAATCGATTGTGACATTATCCTTATATTTATTGTATCAATTTTCTATTATTTTTTTTTAATATTTTTTTTTTCCAATTCACTTTCGGAGATCGATACTTATGGACCGTACTAGGAACGTATGTGTCAGATATGTGAAAATTATGAACCGGTTATGGAATGGTCTGGTGGGCAAAGTCATAATATAGAGGTACGTTTCATTGCAAATAGTAGGTACTTGTCCGTTACGTTTCTAGCATGGTCCTAGTTGTTGAAGTTAATTACACTCAGGGTGAGAACGACAACTTCCATTTAAGATGTTGTCGTTTTTGAAAGTTGACATTCTAAAAAAGTTGTCGTTTTCGGAAGTTGTCATTTTAGGAAGTTGTCGTTGTCACCCTGAGGGGTTAATTACGAAACAGTGAAAAATAATTCTTTTTTCACAGTCAATTGTGAAACTTGATTGCGAAAACAGAAAATAATTTCTTGTTTGACAGTTAATTACGAAACAGTGAAAAATAATTCTTTTTTCACAGTCAATTGTGAAACTACAATTGCGAAAACGGACCAAACGGCTTAGAGACCTTTGTTAGGAACAAAACAAAATATTGTTTGTAACCTGGGGGTCTACTCTGAAAAACGATAAACGAAATTTCGTATTGGAATTTTAAGTTACACTGCGCGGTAAAACAACCACTTCTTCTTCTCCATTTATGGCACCCCGTCAGATAATTTTGCCAGTCCAAAAAAATAATCTTCCTGCTCTCTAAGGATTGGGGAAATGACTTAATTAGATTATCTGACGGGGTGCCATAAATGGAGAAGAAGAAGTGGTTGTTTTACCGCGCAGTGTAACTTAAAATTCCAATACGAAATTTCGTTTATCGTTTTTCAGACAGACCCACTGGACAAAAATGGACATCCCTACAATAAGGCAACATTATGTATTTAACAGATAATATAATTAGAAGTTAGAAACAACAATGATTATGATTTTGAATGTATAAGAATTTATTTTAAATGTTGAATTGTAAATGAAATGTGAAATTACGGAATCTGGAAAATAAATGGCTATGATAATAATAATAATAATAAAACCTGGATTTATGGGGCCCGAAAAATTTACAAAACGGGCTAGAAAAAAAGTACGACTCCGAAAATCGCCTTAATCTCCGATCACCTATCTCTCTCTCAGGCGGGCGCTAGTAATCACTACATAGTATAAAACAAAGTCGCTTTCTCTGTCCCTATATCCCTATGTATGCTTAAATTTTTAAAACTACGCAACGGATTTTGATGCGGTTTTTTTTTATAGAAAGAGTGATTCAAGAGGAAGGTTTATATGCATAATACAAGCATAATCTCTTAGGGATACCCACAATAACCGTGCGAAGCCGGGGCGGGTCGCTAGTAAGTTTATAAAAAAGAGCTCATTAAGTTCATAAATAAGAGCTCTTATCTCCTTCGCAGGTTCCCCTAGGCGCGGGGATAGCGTTTGCGCACAAGTACAAGGGCGACGGCGGGGTTTGCTTCGCTCTGTACGGCGACGGCGCCGCCAACCAGGGTCAGCTGTTCGAGGCATACAACATGGCCAAGTTGTGGGACCTGCCCGCTGTGTTCGTCTGCGAGAACAACGGATACGGTGAGCTTTGTGCACTGAGCGAAATTGACCAATAGGATCGCGAGGCTAGGATAGTGAAGCAATTCTATTGGTGGATTTTTCCTTGCTCATTTGGACGTACCTCTAACAGGCCCTTTAGACATCTACAAAGAATCTTAAGTGATACGTGTTTTTATTTCTTATGAGCCATCACCGTCATCAGCCTGAAAAAGTATATATAATAAGTAGTATATATTTTTTTATATGCCTACAACGATTTAATAGACCTACCTAAATAACTTAAACGGTATTTATTAAGTAAGACTATACCTATGAACCTACTAGTCAATTGAAAACCTCGGCCTGCCTCCATGTTGCCAGACCCTATGCAGGGTCCATGTGATACATACTAACACCCAACAACTATGTTATGTCTAACCTAACCTAACCAAACCATGTGTAAGCAATAAATATATTGAGTATTGAGTATTGAGTATTAAGTCTACTGCTGGACATAATCCCAGCCTTAACATTTACCTATATCATACTAGTATAGTAAAGGCTAGGATTATGTCCACTAGTATACCTGCGACTCACTATTATATCTCCATCATACCATTATAACTCATAGACATAATATGTTGATACGATACATATACGACCATGGCTCCATCAACAGGTCTGACATATTACTACTAAGAGTCCTGCTTGATAACATTATATTCTCGACAGATCATTAGCTCATAATCTCCGTAGTCCTTCCCCAGACGAGCCCTTCACAAAGCGCCCTACTACTCTTACAAAACTTAAGTAGACCTCTTACATAAGAGAACAAATAAATGATTTATCTGTATTGCAGGCATGGGAACGAGCGCCGACCGTTCGTCCGCCAGCGCGGAGTACTTCTCCCGCGGGGACTACGTGCCCGGCCTGTGGGTGGACGGCATGGACGTACTCGCCACCAGGGAGGCGACTCGCTTCGCCATCGAACACTGCACCAGCGGGAAAGGTAGAATAGAACACAATTGAATGGAATAGAACGAAGGAAACTGCATCAGAATTCCGACATGAGCTAAGCTGACAGCCTTCACAGCTCAGTTGGTAGTAGCTCTGTCTTCTGCGCCGTAGGCCGTGGGTTCGATCCCCACCGAGAACAAACATTTGTGTGATGAACATAGATGTTTGTTCTCTGTCTGGGTGTTATTATATATTACTAGTGGCTTCCCGCGGCTTCGCACGCGTTGAAGTGGTGAGCCGTAATTGAGCCACAAACATCCAAACATCGTAACTTTCGCATTGATTTGTTTATTATTAGGGTAGGATACCTACGCAGGTACCTATAGTATAAGAGATACCTATAGGCGTACATTACCTATATTAGGTAGGTAGGTAGGTAGGTAGGTAGGTATAGGTACTGAGTTTAGCACAAACATGACAAATACAACAAAGACAACCTTACACGGAAAATATGTACTTATTGGTTCCTAGTTACTACCCCAAAAAAAAACGAAACGAAACAGCTTCACCGCTTTGATCCCCAGGCACAGTAGATACCCTAAGATCTCTTCATACCAACTCAAGATTCCCGTTTTAGAATGTCCCTTACAAACATTGACGCCTTGTTGTATCCTTTTTACTTGAGCGCAACGAAGGAGGGTAACGTTTTAGGGGTTGTTTTCGAAAATCAAACTGTCTTTTTGTTATTTATCCACAGAACACATTTTCTTTTAGTTTGAAGTTAATTACACTACGCTTTAAAAATCTCCCATACAAACCTTGAAACTTTGTGAACGTGAAAACGTGATTTTAAATTATTTATTGTGGAGTATATTAACTTCAGGTTTGAAATTAATAGCACTATGCGTTAAAAATCTCCCATACTAACTTTTACCAGCCATTTGCACCTTTTGCAGGGGTAATTATCAAGAGTTAAAAGCGTCATTCTTAATTATTTATTTCTTAGTATATTTACCTCAAGTTTTAAATCAACCACACCACGCGTTAAAAAACTCCCATACAAACTTTGACATCCCTTTGCACACTTATTAAGGGTATTTAAAAAAAAAAATGCCTTTCCTGTTTTTTAGTCTTGGAGTACATCTACTTCAAGTTTCAAGTTTGTAGGTTCAAGGAATACAATTTTTCATACCAACGTTTTCAACCCTTTATTCATCCTTAGGGGTTGAATTTCCAAAAATCCCTTCTTAATACACCTCTACGCCATAAGACCTATATACTCTTCAAATTTCAAGTCTCTAGGACCAGCGGTCAATAACCTCCCATACAAACTTTTACATCCCTTTGCACACTTATTAACGGTAGTTCTAAAAAACTAAAAATGCCTTTCCTAGTTTTCGCCTTGGAGTATCAAGTTTGTAGGTTCAAGGAATACTATTTTTCATGCAAACGTTTTCAACCCTTTTACACGCTTAGGGGTTGAATTTCCAAAAACCTCTTCTTAGTACAACTCTACGCCATAAGACCTATGTACTCTTCAAATTTCACGTCTCTAGGACCAGCGGTCAAAAAACTCCCATACATACTTTTACATCCCTTAGCACACTTATTAAGGGTAGTTTTAAAAAACTAAAAATGTATTTCCTATTTTTTTGTCTTGAAGTATATGTACTCCAAGTTTCAAGTTTGTAGGTTCAAGGAATACAATTTTTCATACAAACGTTTTCATCCCTTTTTACACCCTTAGGGGTTGAATTTCCAAAAATACCTTCTTAGTACACCTCTACGCCATAAGACCTATGTACTTTTCAAGTTTTAGGTCTCTAGGACCAGCGGTCAAAAAACTCCCATATAAACTTTTACATCCCTTAACACACTTATTAAGGGTAGTTTTAAAAAACTAAAAATGTATTTCCTATTTTTTTGTCTTGAAGTATATGTACTCCAAGTTTCAAGTTTGTAGGTTCAAGGAATACAATTTTTCATACAAACGTTTTCATCCCTTTTTACACCCTTAGGGGTTGAATTTCCAAAAATCCCTTCTTAGTACACCTCTACGCCATAAGACCTATGTACTCTTCAAATTTCAAGTCTCTAGGACCAGCGGTCAAAAAACTCCCATACATACTTTTACATCCCTTAGCACACTTATTAAGGGTAGTTTTAAAAAACTAAAAATGTATTTCCTATTTTTTTGTCTTGAAGTATATGTACTCCAAGTTTCAAGTTTGTAGGTTCAAGGAATACAATTTTTCATACAAACGTTTTCATCCCTTTATACACCCTTAGGGGTTGAATTTCCAAAAATCCCTTCTTAGTACACCTCTACGCCATAAGACCTATGTACTCTTCAAATTTCAAGTCTCTAGGACCAGCGGTCAAAAAACTCCCATACATACTTTTACATCCCTTAGCACACTTATTAAGGGTAGTTTTAAAAAACTAAAAATGTATTTCCTATTTTTTTGTCTTGAAGTATATGTACTCCAAGTTTCAAGTTTGTAGGTTCAAGGAATACAATTTTTCATACAAACGTTTTCATCCCTTTTTACACCCTTAGGGGTTGAATTTCCAAAAATCCCTTCTTAGTACACCTCTACGCCATAAGACCTATGTACTCCTCAAATTTCAAGTCTCTAGGACCAGCGGTTTAGGCTGTGCGTTGTCTATATGTCAGTCAGTCAGTCAGTCAGTCAGTCAGTCAGTCAGGACTTTGATTCTTATAGTATTAGAGATAAATATGTATTTACAAAAAAAAAAGTATATATGTATTATATCAGCTATCTGGTTCCCATATTACAAGCTTTGGCTTAGTTTGGGGCTTGATAGTGCTGTGTGGATAGTCCAAAAATATTTTTTAAAAAAAAAGCTCTTAAATTTAAGTATAAGATATAACAGATTACAGAAGACACAGCGACAAATTGCTGAGCAGTCAAGTCAAAAAACTAGACAGAAAGCGGCAGGGCTATTATTTCATTCGCGACAAGTTGACCATTCTTGTATATAACTTTTTTATCTGTGGCATAAATATGTATATGATTTTGTATTGTATTATTAAAATAACAAAATTTATGCCTAGGATCACATGACCAAGTGATGAACTAAAAATTTTAATTTAGCTCTTATGCTAGTGCAATAAATGGAAATGTCTGAAAAGTTTGTTAAATATTTATGTCTGTTATTCCCAGGACCCCTACTGATGGAGATGGAGACATATCGCTATTCCGGTCACTCCATGTCTGACCCCGGCACTTCATACCGCACTCGTGATGAGGTAAACTATGAAAGAAAATAATTTATTGTACGCATTACACACTAATGAAGAAAAAAATAACAAAATACTTATCACTTAAAAGAGATCTTTTCCTCTCACTATTTACAAAAGCATGGTATTCAATTACTTAACTATTACAAAATGTGCAAAAAGCATGTTTACCGTATCGTAGAACAGCCTATTTCTTTGGTTATATCTTTTGGTTATATCTCTAGTACTTGCATACAGTTTGGAACAAAAATATTAAGGAGGAAAAGTACCCTGAGATTACTCCATTTTACTCTTTTATTTGAAGCTGTAGTTGTGTGTTTTGCGTTCTGCATTATTAAACCACCAATGTACGTTATGTAAGAAATGTATGCTCTTTTAATAACTAAATATTTGCCTTAGGTTCAAGAGGTGCGTCAGACGCGTGATCCCATCACCAGCTTCAAAGAAAAGATCTTAGCCAACGAGCTGGCAACGCCCGATCAGCTTAAGGTAAGTCTTATTCACACAAATTGTACAAAATATCTTTAAAAAAAATCTAAAAGTTTTAGGATATTAAAAAACTATTACTATGTGATGACTGAACGAATTATTCAGAATATTAAGTTTTATGAATTTTTCGTGCTGGTCAAAAAGTAGCCACTTTTGCCAACAGCAGCGTTCAGACGAAATTAAAAAGAAAGTATAGAGAATTGTTCCATAATACACTAGCGATAGATCCATAGTATTCGCTGAATTAACCCATGATGAGACACCACTAGACTGTAGCTTTAAGCCATGAAGAACTTAGGGTAGCCTAAAAACTCCGTGAGATTTGCGCACCAGCTCAAATGAGTCTCCTTTTTTACAGGAAATCGACGCAAAAGTCCGTCTGGAGGTCGACGAAGCTACGAAGCTCGCGAAGACAGAGCCAGAAGTCGGTGTTGAAGAGCTGACAGCCGACATATACTATAACAACATAGAGCCGTTGGTACGCGGAGTGCACCCTGAGGCACCCCTCACCCATATCGAAGTCCAGCCCCGCGCTTGAGGAAATATGGTCTGTTTTTGCTCAAGTGTTCCGCTATAAATTAGAAACTAGCATGTTATACATGAAACTGAACAGAATTCAATGGGAAAATTGGATGTCCGATAGCTTTTAAACTTTTAGATGTTTGCATAAAAAATTGTTTGCCAGTCTATTGAGATTTTTCTAAAGCTTAGCAGAGTTTGACGGTCAAATCAGACATTTAAAGATGGATATTTGTATAAGCTCTTCAAACTATCAAGGCTTCCTTCGGGTAAATTAGTCTTGCTGATTTTTCTTCCGAAAAAAGCAAGAGCTTATTTTGAAGTAGTCTTTTTAATAAAAAGGCTCTTATCTCTTCTTAATAGAAGGCACGCTATACCTGAGCTTACAGATTTTTCGAATATTTGCGCTTTTTCTTTCTTCGTCAATTTATTCAGCGCACAAATTCAAAGACTGATTGATGTTGATACAGAGCGTTTTAAAAGCCAACCTAAGAGGGTAGTTTAACAAAATTGGCGGGACACTTTAGCGAAATTGTTTTATTTACATATTTTTTTTGTAATGTTACCAGGGGATGTAATTTTATAGGAGCGAAAATTTTACCAATTACTCGTTGTAGAGATCTTGTATGAAATATTTTGGAAAAGTGAAATCTGTGAGAAAACTCAAGGTAGGATAATACGTAGCAATATTTTTTAATAATGGCAATACCATCGCTTGGTGCAATTGTTATTTTTGTTGGAAAATTATCCACAAATAAATCTAGCTAATATGTTATTTAGTTATATTGCCTGTTCACATATTTTATAGTATTTACTATTATTTTATAGCGGTAAGCGTAAGTGATACTGCCAATTGGAAATTAGAATTATTATATCACATGTGCATTGTATGAGAGTATGTATAATAATATAACTTATTAAATTATTTAAAAAATCTTTTTTCCTTTTATTTTTGACTAGGACCCGCGAATTCGATCCCGCACGTGGTACCGTACAGATAAAGTAGTGTGAACTATCTACCTATCGAAGTAACATACAAATCAGTTCTGTCGGTACACTCAACAAAATGTTGATCAGACTGAGTTTCAAATCTAATTTATTAGTGAAAACTTGCATTATTTATGATTGTGACGTAAAACTCTAAACTAAAAGTAATATTATGATCATAAACTACAAGCTATTTCTACTTAGGGGTTTATTTATATTTTATAACCCGATCCACTTTTCGGGATTAAAAAAGTGCCTAATGCTAATCCAAATTTCTACCTATCCCTATTTTTCCGAGTTTCATCCAAATGTGTTCAGTGATTGAGCCACACAAACATCCTAAACTTCGCATTTGTTTAAGTAAGATATAATTTTTCATAATTAAAGTGCGTGTTCTCTTATCAATTTGAATGGTGCGCATACATAACTAACCAGTTACGTCTGCACCACAAATCAATGGTGCAAACGTAACCGCGGGGATTTACCTATAGTTTGGCAAAGTAGTCTAGAAAATGATAGGGGCGCCACTGTCCATACATTTTAGACGTTCACTTAGATTGGGTCTTGCTCACCTATGTGAAACACCAGCATGTCAAATTACTTCCGTTTCTAGACTTTTGCTAAGCTGAAAAAAGAGGGTAAATAAATGAAAATAAAATACTTTTAAAGTCTTTATTTAAAAATAAACTGTACAACACATTCACATACTTACATTTGTACATACAACACGAACGCAATACAAAACGCTTAGGTAACAACATAATTGAGCACTATATTACCTGTGTTTTATATTGCACTTAACTAAGCAAATTAATTTGCATATTAAGTACCTACAATTTAGCTACTCGGATACAGATCAATCTACACAAAGCCAAAGAAAAATGACGCTTATTACAAGGACATAAAAGCGAGCAATGTATATCCTGATGCGTATCCGTGTATATACAAGGTGTTCCAATACTTGTACTTAAAACTTCAGGGGGCTAAAGTATATGAATAACTTTTTCTAAGGAATCAACACTGTGAACGCGATAAAAATACAGCTGTTTCATACAAAAGTTCAATACCTACCTGGCTAAAATGTATGAAACAGCTGTTTTTTTTCCGCGTTCACAGTGTTGGTTCCTTAGAAAAAGTTCTTCATATTGATGGGTACTTTAGCCCCTGAAGTTTTAAATACAAGTATTGGAACACCTTTTATACATATAGCAATACATAAATCATAAAACAAGGTAGAGACTAGAGATCTACAAAAACATGATCTACCGTTTTCAAATGGTCTTTTTAACGTTAAAATATTTTACGGTTGTTAAAGCATGTATTTCTGGTGTAGGTTGACTAGCCGCATTTTTTTCGGTATAAATATAAATAACACAAATAAATTATTATAATATTATCATGAAGAATGAAATATTGAAAACAGGAATACTTACAATCTAAAGTAGGGTATATTTAGAATAAAGGCGAGCTTACCATCATAGTAAAGCTATCCGTCAAATTAAAATATAGGTATTCGTGTTGTTTTTTTTTAAACGTATTTTGGTCATTTTAATGCGGTAGTAATGCTTCCATGTTTTAAAGATGGATACATATTTATCTGACGGATATCGTTACTCTGAGTTGGTAACACCCGCCCTTACTAAAGTAATATAAACACCTCCAAAATTAACGCCGTACATTTTTGGGAGTTTTATACGCTTTAGAAAATGCTGCACAGTATCTACAAGAGCTTTATACACACTCATACAAAGGCTAAAAATGCCAAATTAAATGAGTAAAAAACTCATTCAAAGTGCCTAAAGGTAGAATTAAATTAAAACTTAAGGTATATTCATAATCTTTTGATAGCTTCGTTTTAGTTATCAGACGTATCGCGAAATCTTTCTCGTTTGTTCTTCTATGAGCGTGAAAAAGATTTATTTTTATTTTGTATACGACTGATGGACCAAGTAGATGGCCCACCTGATGTTAAGCAGTAACCATCTATAACAAAGCATTACTTTGCAAGTCACGCACGATGAGAACGTGAGCTACACTGCCTTGCGTCCATCAGTTTGAGGTATACAGAGGCAGAAGTACCTACGCTATAAACGTCGAACTACTAATACGAAGTTATCAAGCAGGGGCAAGGTATTTATTTATCTAAAGGTCTTTTATAAGGGAATGTGCAAGGTGTGTGGGAATGTGGGGTATTGGGTATTGGGTATTGAAAAATATACACGAAAGGAATTAATGATCACGACTTTAAACCCCAGGCACGGTAGATATCTCCTGGAACGAAGCACCCTTTATAAGATTTTTTCAGGATGTTAAGTCAAATAGTATCACAAGGATCACTTTGCAACGTCTGCTGAAAGCTTTTTAGGTGCCAGTTGCGACCAAGCCTAGAAGAAAAGGCAGGTCTGGAGGGGGTTGTCCGAGGTACGTCCGAAATGATAGATTTAAATGAGGTTGTAGTAATGCAGGGACTTGGGTGCTATACTGTTTCGGTAAAGAGGTCAACTTCTGTGTTCTTAGACTAGAATCCGTTTTGAAAAAATACGTTAAGTCGCGGACTACCGCTAATGTACTTCTCGTTCGCACATTTCACATTTGAATAAATATAGAATCACTAAATATTTATTTAATAGAAAATCAACAGCAATTACAATAATACAATAGCTGAGTGTGTGTTATCTTAAAATAGGCCAATAATATAAATAAAAATTGGTTAAGTATCACTATCTAGTCCCAAACTAAGCCAAAGCTTGTAATATGGGAACCAGATAGCTGATATAATACATACCTATATACTTTTTCTTTTGTAAATTCATACTTATAATATTATATAACACCCAGACAGAGAACAAACATCAATGTTCATCACACAAATGTTTGTTCTCGGTGGGGATCGAACCCACGGCCTACGGCGCAGAAGGCAGAGCTACTACCAACTGAGCTGTGAAGGCTGTCGTATGCTGTCATATGGTTAACTAGTTTTCGTACTAAATCATATTTTTGTAGGAAAACTTAGTTATATTTTTGCTAAACCTTTGTAACGCTAGTCTCTGAAACTTTGTTGTTTGCGTTTTTTCATAACTACCCTCATTAATTTTATATCTTAAAAAATGTTGAAATGTGCCAGCGAGATATTTAACGGGCCCTCATAAAGCGTAATAATCGTAGCGTCGCCTACAACAATACTTCCAAGGCAATTCACGGTGTTAAATACTACTGTAGACTGTACCTACCCCAAGTCTAAGTTTTGTATTTCGTTTTCCGGATCGTCAGGCTGACCGCTAAGGAGACTCGGAGTTCTCCATACAAAAACGATGACGATATAAAAAACTAAAAATAAAACTCAGACTTGGGGTACTGTTAAAAATGGAGTACCAGCAGGCTGATCAATCACACATGAATTTCGACATTTATAGCGTTAACGTATTCTCGCGATATCTGTACCCCAAGTATGAGATTTGCTTACGATATTTCGTTTTTCGTTTTACGTTTTTGTTCCGTCTTCATACAAAACTCGCAATAAACACGGAACAAAAACGTAAAACGAAAAACGAAATATCGTAAGCAAATCTCATACTTGGGGTACCGACCTTGGGCCTAATCACGAACGAATTTATCGGTATAATTTACGCCACAATTGTTAAAAATTCATACGTGATTAAATAAATATTGGTGGACTTTCCACAGAGCACTATCTAGCCCCAAACTAAGCTTGTGGTATGGGAACCAGATAGCTGATCAGCTGATATACTACTTATATACTTTTGTTTTTTGTAAATTCATACTTATAATATTATACTAGTCATATTATATAACACCCAGACAGAGAACAAACATCAATGTTCATCACACAAATGTTAATTCTCGATGGGGATCGAACCCACGGCCTACGGCGCAGAAGGCAGAGCTACTACCAACTGAGCTGTGAAGGCTGTCAAAGATTAGGCCTCTTGTCTGTTGTAGGTGGTTGTACTGAGTTATACAATACGTTAACGCGATTTACGTCAAATTCTTTCGTGATTAGGCCTCGTGAAGAGCAGGATTTTCGGATACGATACGTTTACGCGATTTACGTCAAATTCGTGATTAGGTCTCTTGAGGAGCAGGATTTTCTTCCGGCTCCTGTTCCTCAATGAATCCGCACTGCAGTTCGTACAGCTTAGCGTAGATTCCCTTCAGAGCGATCAGCTCCTTATGCGTGCCGGTCTCCGCGACCACGCCGCGGTCTATCACGCAGATCATGTCCGCATTCTGGATGGTGGCGAGGCGGTGGGCTATGATGAGGCAGGTTCGGCCTTCGCTGGCTCTGTCTAGGGCCTCTTGGACCACCTGGAATAAAAGAAATACCCTAATTTTTTAAAGAGCACTCATCTTCATCTTCCTTATTCACCGTCCTTTCATCATCATCATCCCTTATTCCACTTTATGTGATGTTGGCACAACAGTTTTCTTCTCTTCACTTTCCTCTCATTCGTCATCTCAGTAGTCACTCCTTTTTTAGGGTTCCGTACCCAAAGGGTAAAACGGGACCCTATTACTAGGACTCCGCTGTCTGTCTGTCTGTCTGTCTGTCACCAGGCTGTATCTCATGAACCGTGATAGTTAGACAGTTGAAATTTTCACAGATGATTTATTTCTGTTGCCGCCGTACGAGTAACAACAAATAATAAAAAACAGAATTAAATAAATATTTAAGGGGGCTCCCATGCAACAAACGTGTTTTTTTTTAGATAGTGGTACGGAACCCTTCGTGCGCGAGCTCAACTCGCACTTGGCCATGTCATCCTTCACATTGTGTGAAGGATGATCTTTTCCAGTGTCTAATATAGCGTTAGCCTGCCGATCCTGAGGTCGTGGGTTCAAAATCGGTGAGAGAGGTGAGAATCACAAACGGCGGAAGACCTGTCGTGTGTGACTTGCCGTAAATCGGAAGCTCAGTCTTCGGTTTAACATCTAGTGCTAATTTTAAAGGAAACGAGTGCAAAATAATACACCTATAATAAATACCACCTTACACATTCAACAGTTTACAATAAAGATCATTCTGATTCTGATAAATATTGGTGGACTACCACACAGCACTATCTAGCCCCGAACTATTCAAATGTTGCTTGTCTTTACAAAAGTTTTTTTTTATACAACCAGCTGATGGAACAAGCAGATCTTATGTTAAGTGGTAACTATTACCTATAACAAAGCATTGCCACATAAGGCACGCCCGATAGGAACGTGCCCTACGACGCACTGGCGTGCGTCCATCAACTTGAGGCATACAGATGTTAAGCCTCATGTGCCTGTAATTACACCGGCAACCACACTCTTCAAACCGAAACAGAGCGTTGCTGCTTGGCGGCAGAAAAAGGCGTGGTGTCAAAGTCAAAGTCAAAATGTATTTATTCAATAAAATCACAAGGATCACTTTGGAACGGCTTAAAGCTAGGTGACTCTAGGTGCCAGTTCCACGCGACCAAAGCCTAGAAGAACAGGCAACAAACTTACGGCTTGGTTCCTACCTTGGTGGTAGTACTTCCCCGGACGAGCCCTTCACAAAGAGCTCTACTACTCTTAAAGTTAGACGAGTACACGATACCTTTTCCGAGTGCGTATCCAGAGCTGAAGTGGCTTCGTCCAACAGTAGAACCCGTGGGTTCCTGACGAGAGCTCGAGCGATGGCTATCCTCTGTTTCTGCCCGCCGGAGAGTTGCGATGCGCGGGCGCCGATCCGTGTTTCGTAACCCTGGGCAAAACATACAATATCATAAATTTTAGGGCTGACCAACCGTCAAATAAGTTCTCGCTCGCACATTTAAACATTTCCGAAGATATAAAATCATTGAATACAAAATATCTACAATATAAGGTACTTTCCCTTCATTTCGCATAGTTTTGGGACGCCCTGTATGTATAGAAGGTATGCCAAGCAACAATAAGTCTACTTACGCCAGGCAGAGCGGCTATAAAGGAATGCACGTTGGCGTTCTTAGCCGCTGTGACTATCTCCTCTATAGGCACGTTCCTCGTGTTGTCTCCATAAGCTATGTTCTCAGCTATGGTGCGGTCGAAGAGAACGGGTTCCTGAGACACTATGCCGAGGTTACGGCGTAGCGTCGAGATACGCACATCTCCGGTGATGCTGTAGTCATCTAGGTACTGCGGAAACATGTACAAGTGTGAGATTCTGTCTGGCTGAATGGCTTGTGATTGTTTTTACAGAGAAACCATTTTAAATATTTAAAAGTGTAGTGTTTAGAAATAAACTATTTTATTTACTCAACATTATTGACGATTATTTAAGTTTACCTACCGAATTATAAATCGTTTTTTTTGGTCTTGTTGAAATACACAGTACTTAACGTTTTTAGTCCACTGCTGGACTTATATACCCCCTTTTACCCCCTTGTTCAACAATGGGGTTGTTTCAACAACCTTTTGCCTGATTAAACTCATACTCTTACCAGTAAAGTTTTAAAGTAGGTAGGTAGTCCTACCTACCCTATTTACAATTATTGATCGACCTACAAAATTTCATGCAGATCAATTTAACGGTTCGTTAGATATGCACGGACAAATATACATACAACCATATAATATACTCGTACAATGTCAAATCGCTCAAGTTTTCTCCAAGATCTTCGTTTGCTTGGAGGAGGAATGATCAGCGGCGCCATTTTGGATTTACTTCTTTAATGGTGGGAAGGCGGAACGATTATCGGCGCCATATTGTTTTTTTTAATGATTATTACCACTTTGGATTTAGGTATCTACTTCTTTAGTGGCTGCGGGAAGATTACCAATGTCGCTAATCTTGCCGCCATTAAAGAAATTAATTCAAAATGGCGGGAAGATTACCGGCGCCATTTTCTTTTTTTCTTTTAATGATAATTACCACAGAGCCATCGTCCGGATCATACAGCCGCTGCAGCAGCTGGATGAGCGTGGACTTGCCGCAGCCGCTAGGCCTGACGAGGGCCCGCTCGGGATGGTAAATAAACACAAAATGGCGTCGCTAATCTTGCCGCCATACAAAAAATAAATCCAAAATGGCGGCAAGATTACCGACGCCATGGCGGCGGGATGGGAAGATTACCAACGCCAATCTAGCCGCCATTAAAGAAATTAATTCAAAATGGCGGGAAGATTACCGGCGCCATTTTCTTTTTTTTCTTTTAATGATAATTACCACAGAGCCATCGTCCGGATCATACAGCCGCTGCAGCAGCTGGATGAGCGTGGACTTGCCGCAACCACTGGGGCCCACTAGCGCGACGCGCCGCCCGCTCGGGATGGCCAGCGAGAGTCCCTGCAGCACTTCCACCTCGCGCCGCGTCGGGTACCGGAACTTCACGTTCTTGTACTGGAGCTTGCCGTTTGCCACCTGGATGTTATCATTTCAATTAAAAGCTTTCAAGAAAAAAGATTACAAAGTCCTTCAGGGTAGGCAACGTAACAACAACGCCCTGGTGTTTTAATTTAAAAGCTAGCTTCCTTTCTAGAAAAAAGATAACTGGGTAGGCAACACAACGCCCTGATGTTGTTGGGACTATGGACAACTGCAACACCAGAGGCGATCGTTTATCAATAGTTTCGAGCTAATTGCTCTTTCGAGCTAATGACACGACAAAAAGAAGAAGGTCTACTTACGTAAGCTATTGGCACAGCTTGGTCTACTCACGTCTCACGTATGCTTCTGGCACAGCTTGGTCTACTCATGTAGATTTATGGCATAGCTTGGTCTACTCGCTTGGTATACTCACGTAAGCTACTGGCGCAGCTTGTTCTACTCACGTATGTTTCTGGCACAGCTTAGTCTATTCACGTAAGCTTTATGTCACAGCTTGGTCTACTTACGTAAACTTTATGTCACAGCTTGTTCTACTCACGTAAGCTACTGGCACAGCTTGGTCTGCTCACGTATGCTTCCGGCACAGCTTGGTCTACTCACGTATGCATAATATCACAGCTTGGTCTACTCACGTAAGCTACTGGCACAGCTTGTTCTACTCACTTATGCTTCTGGCACAGCTTGGTATACTCACGTATGCTTCCGGCACAGCAGGTGCATGTGTGCTCTGAACCGCTGACTTCCTGCCGAGGAGTGTCATCACCCGTCCCGCCGCACTCACGGCCGCGCCAAAGTTGGGCGCAAACGCTAGTGCTTGTCCCATCATCCACGCACCGAATACGAGCGCTTCGGATACCCTGCATTGAGGAAATTGAGAAAACAAATATTAATAAATAATGTTTATTTCAGCAAAAAAATTAAATACATTCCAGTTGGTATAAGCAGTATACAAGAGTTTGTAAAACACCTGCCAAGAGGGCGTTTCTGGCTGCGGCACAGTTCTATGCTTCTAAAGTCTTTACACTTGTTTGAACGCTACCCTACTCTGTAGTCTTGTCTACTCTATCATACTCTACTGCACTCTACCTACTGCTTTGCCATGGACTTTAAGCCGGCGCCAGACTTAGCTTCACTTGTTTGAACACTTGTTTGATTGCTATGTGTGGCACGAGACTTTGTATTCAAAAAAGTCTCGTGCCACACTTAGCAATCAAACAAGTGTAACTATGGCTGGCGCCGCGGTTATACTCACTTGATAACACTCTTGTACTCCACCTCCTTGGTAGCGACGAGCACGCCTCCGTACCACAGCGATAGCGCGTAGCCGGCAACGGGCGCCGTCTGTCCAAAGGAAAACACGCAGCCTCGCCATCGGATGGACTTCTTCGCGGCTACGCGTGCGCTTGCGCCTTCCGCGTGGTATCGCTTTAGGATACCTTCCTCGCCGCCTGACACACAAAAGTATCTACCTATAACATTCATACCTCCGATTTCTCTCATCCTGAATAATTTGTTGAATCATCATCATCAGTCATAAGTGCTGGAAAGCATCTTCTTTGAGGCGCTCTTAAAATCCTTTCACCAAACGGTTTCGAAAGAAAGTAGTGGCTCCGCGTCCGCTTTGTAAAGCTTTAGGATACCCATGGTGGGGGAATGAGATCTGCACGGGCGTCCCGCAACCCCTCCTTAAAGGACCTTGGGTTGATGGCAGCAATGTTCAAGCATCCCCGGTGGTGATTTGGATGCATATGAGACCTCTTAGCCACACAAAAGTATCCACCGGTAACATGCCTTCAATTTTCGTGCGACTTTAAGCTTGTTAATGTGGCCATGTAAGCATTTCATCCCATTTTCTTGGCTAGTGGAACCCGCACAACTTTGTTAGCCTTATGCTATTTCTGCACTCATTATAACAGCGCGGGACCGAGACAAGTGGAAGAAAAAGGGGAGGCCTTTGCCCGGCTGTGGGACATAACAAGCTGAATAAAGCCATCCTCTGTCACCGCATGCCCTCGACCAGTACCCGCCCTACCAGCACCACGGCGCCTATCACCATCGGCACTGACACCAGTAGACCAACGTCATCTTATAGTAGACCTTAGTGTGTACTTACAGAAGGCAGACACAGTCCTGATGTTAGTGATGGCCTCAGTGGCGATAGTAGTCGCGCGATCGGACGCTAGCCTCACTGTCACCATGCCTTCGGCCAGCACCCGGCCTTCCAGCACCACGGCGCCTATCACCATGGGAACAGACACCAGGGAGACCAGTGTCATCTTCCACGTGTAGTACATCGAGAGGCATATGCCGATGACGATGGTAGCTGTGGCTTGCATTAGCGCGCCGATTCGGCTGCCTGTTGCCTGTGGGGAATCTTTGTCTGAGAATTATGGATTTAAAGCATTTACCATTATATACTACATCATCTTCCTAAGTGGGATCGACACTAGTGATGTGAACCGATTACAATTTTTAACACCGGTCTATACCGATTAGTTATTTAAAAAAACCGCATTTTTAAGGTTATCTTAGGTTTTTTCTAAAAAAATACTAGTTTTTAATTATTTATATAATATTATTCATTTTTCTTAAAATATTTAGGTACAATTACAATCTCAAAAAATAAAGTGGTCATCAAATACGCAACAGCATCTGCTTGTAGCCTGCATATCCTGATTTAATTTCTTGGAATTGATTTTCCTTTTATTTTAGGCATTTTTTCGCTAACTAATATATCAATTCCAAAGAATTCGTAGGCAAAACTGAAATATTTAAATCTAATGAAGTTAGTCGTTAAAACAGGATATCGGGTGATTCCCCTACCATAGACAACATTTAAACGGAACAGACTCATGTTCGGATACATATCGAAGACTCGGATACATACATTGTGATTGTTGCCGGTTTTTAAATCAGAACCGGTGATTATCGGTTTTAACAAAAACCGGTTTATTAAAGGTTTTTATGAAACCGGTTCACATCACTAATCGACACAACAGGTTTTCGTCATCCACTCTTCTCAATGAAACTTTAATTAAATTCTTTAAAAAAATAAAGACTGCAATATGTAATGATTTTTCCAAAATGTACATTACACAAATTGTTTCCTTAGTTTTAAGATTAGTGTTATGTTTTAAATCTCTGTTAGTTAGGTTTTGTGTGTCGCTCTTGTTGTGTCATGTGTCGTCATAAATAAAATCTGTTTTTCTTTCTTTCTTTTCTTTCTTTCTTTCTTTCTTTCTTTCTTTAGTTACTTACTCCCTGCACCGCCGCGGCGTCGGCTGCCAGCCTCGCGCACAAAGCTCCGACGCCGTTACAAGCCTCGTCGAACCAGCCGATCTCTTGCGATAGCATGTGGCTGAATGTCGCCACTCTGTTCCAAACCATAGCAATAATCAGTGGCGGATTTACATATTTGCTGCCATTAAGTCCGAATTCCAACGCAAGCGGAGCGGACCCATTAAGGACTCCGTTTAACTCGCAAGAATAAACTGCATACTTGTATTTCCACCAACAAATAGTCGAGCGGAAAGGACTGAGCGAGCAGAAAGTGTTGAAATTAACTCGCTCATCTCTTTTTCCTTTTGCAGTGGAAATCAAAAGGCTTTGATGGTGCCTCAAAAAAATAGCTTGTTTTGTAAAAACAGGCATTATAAAACGTTATTTAGGCCCAGTTTCACCATGCTATGTTAGTTACTAATCAAGGATTAACAGGCCGTTAAATCTAACCTTAGATGTCAAACGCGTACATTTTGACATATTTAACGGCCCTTTAATCCTTTGTTAATCTAACAGAGCATGGTGAAACCGGCCCTTAATATGTTTCTTGTGATTGTAAGAATAAAGACATTAAGTAATTACCTAAGTCGTTTCGTAAGACGCACGCCCGTGAGATTGAATATGAATATCTGGAAGAATATGAAGACGCCGGTCATAAGACCGACCACCAGGAACAAGATGGCGATTATGTTCGTCTCACCGCGCACCCAGTCTTCGTCTCGACTTTCTAACAGCTGTGGAGGAAATACTTACGTTATAAAAGATAATATACGGACAGAATTCATAAATAAATAGATGCGAACATTCCACACAGCACTATCTAGTCCCAAACTAAGCAAAGCTTGTACTACGAAAACCAGTTTTTTTTATACATTCTTGTAATAATAATAAATAATAAATAATATCCCTATCACTATCACTAAGACTATCCTACCCTATCACTAAGACTCCGCTGTCCGTCCGTCTGTCTGTCTGTCCGTCTGTCACCAGGCTGTATATCATGAACCGCGATAGTTAGACAGTTGAAATTTTCACAGATGATGTATTTCTGTTGCTATGTGTGTATATACAAATACTAAAAAACAGAATAATATAAATATTTAAGGGGGCTCCCATACAACAAACTTGATTTTTTTCCGTTTCTATAGATAATGGTACGGAACCCTTCGTACGCGAGTTCGACTCGTACTTGGCCGGTTTTTTAATTTGATTTAACCAGCTAATAGCAGTAACCATTATACATCGGCTACGAATACTTTTAAACAATTAAGTACACATGCACCTAATAAGAAGTTAATAATTATATTGAAAAATAAGTATACACGGGTATTTATCGCATTTACCTTTATTATTTGCCCGCGACCACGGCTATTACAACATAGCCGAAACGCCGGGAAAATAATAAAGGTAAAAAGTATGGTAATTTATAAACGTGTTGATGTTGTTGTATTTCGGTCACTGCTTAACTACCTTTTCCCTCCTTGGTTTCAGCTGAAAATCAGCGTTGCGTGATAACACACCCAACATTAATGCTGAGCTGAAAACATTTTTAGTATTGACCTATTACTGTTGTCCCTTGAGCCGCTCAAAATTTTATCCTTAATGTTACCTACCATTTTAACTTTTTTCAGGCTTGTGTTTTTTGTACTATGCTAAATAAAAATTTATTCTATTCTATATGTGTTATGATCGCGTGAGTTTAAATAATACTATCAACAAACTTACACCATAAGTTTCCCCAAAAAGCACCGCAAACATCGGGAAGGAAGAGCCGACCGCTATAGCGGACAACACACCAAACATCATCAGATACTTCTCCGGTTCGCAAAGCCGCATGATCTGCCACGTGGTGGGTTCCATCTCCTCTTCCTGCTTCTCTTCGATGGCCAGGCTGTCTTCGGAGCCGGAGTCAGATGGAGACTTCATGGACTCTATGGACACCATCTTCGCTAGCTTCGGGCGTCGCATGCGCGCGTCTGTAACCGTATTTGTATTTATTTTCATAATTACTAAAGAAATTATACATAAATCAAATTATTCAAAATAAGAAAATGTTGCATGTTTGTTTGGATGCGGGCTAGATTCCTAATATGAGATAAATATATTTTTTTATTTAATAAAAAATCAACAGCAAAAAAAAAAAAGTATAATGTATTTTCCTAATTAATCATCATCATCATCATCATCAACCTACTACTACTGTTCGTCCACTGCTGGACGTAGGTCTCTCCCAAGACGTGCCACTGAGCCCGGTCTTCGGCTCTTCTCATCCAATGTTTGCCAGCTACATTTCGCAGATCGTCGCCCCACCTTGTCGGAGGGCGTCCTACACTACGCTTACCTAAACGCGGTCTCCACTCAAGTATTCGTTTGCTCCAACGATTGTCGTTTCTACGGCAAACATGGCCGGCCCACTGCCATTTCAGCTTGCTAATCCTTTGAGCTATGTCGACTACTTTAGTTCTCTGTCGGATAACCTCGTTTCGGATTCTATCCTTCAGAGAGACTCCGAGCATAGCCCTCTCCATAGCTCGCTGAGCGACCTTCAGCTTGTGGACCGACCCTACTGTTAGTGTCCACGTTTCGGCAGCATAGGTCATAACAGGTAGGACGCACTGGTTGAAGACTTTCGTCTTCAAACATTGAGGGATGGGCGACGAGAAGACCTGACGGAGTTTCCCAAACGCAGCCCAGCCCAGCTGAATTCTCCGGTTTAGCTCTCTCTCAAAGTTGTGTCTACCCAACCGCAGGGTCTGCCCGAGGTAGACATACTCCTGCACAACTTCGAGAGGCATTCCAGCGACAGTGATCGGCTCTGGGGTGATGCGATCATTAATCATGATCTTAGTTTTGTCCAAGTTCATACCCAGGCCGATCCGTCGTGAGGCTGCCGCTAGGCTGTTCAGCATCTGTTGTAGGTCCTGCAACGATTCCGCCAATATGACGATATCATCAGCAAATCGTAAGTGTGAGATGTATTCGCCGTTTATGTTGATGCCCATCCCGGTCCAACTCAGCGTCTTGAACAAATCTTCCAGTGCGCATGTGAACAATTTGGGGGATATGACGTCCCCTTGTCTCACTCCGCGGCGCAACTGGATGGGTTTTGACTGCTGGTTCTGGACCTGAACTGACATGGTGGCATCATTGTATAGACATCTCAGCACTTCGATATATCGCCAGTCCACCTGACATCGTTGCAAGGACTGCAGAACAGCCCAAGTTTCAACAGAGTCAAAGGCCTTCTCATAGTCCACAAACGCTAGGCACAAGGGCTGATTATACTCTTCAGATTTTTGTATAATCTGCCGCATTGTGTGAATGTGGTCTATGGTGCCAAATCCTGCTCGAAACCCAGCCTGCTCCGGTGTTTGAAACTCGTCAAGTCTACGCGCAAGACGGTTCGAAATAACCCTAGAAAACAGCTTGTAGACATGACTCAAGAGTGAGATCGGTCTATAGTTTTTCAAGAAGGCTTTGTTGCCTTTCTTGAAAAACAACACCACGTCACTTTTGCTCCATGTCCTTGGAGTTCTCCCATAGGTAAGAACGGAATTGAAAACACGTTGGAATTCTTTCAGAACAGGAGAGCTACCCGCCTTTAAGAGTTCCGAAGTGATTCCGTCTTCCCCTGGGGCTTTTCCATTTTTCAAGTGTTTCAAGGCTATCCCGATCTCGTCAATGCTGATCTCTGGAAGATCTTCTGTGTAGTGGCGGGTCAGTGTGGCTCTAGCATCCTCGTTACTAGGTTCGGGACATGATACCTGCGAGGCGTACAACCGACCGTAAAAGTCCTCTATCTCAGCTAAGACCTCCGGCTTGGAGACGACGGTACCCCTCGGTGTTGTAAGCTGTGTCAGATGGCTTCTACCAAGTTTCTGCACAAACACTTTGGACCCGCGGTTTTGCTCGATTGCTCGCTCAATGCGAACGGTATTGGAGCGTCGGAGGTCGTAGCGTATGTGCTTTGCGATGGTTTTGTTGAGAGCTCGGTATTCTGACAGCGTGGTAGGGGTAAGTGGTGTCTGACGCCGTTTTTCCATAAGACGAAGAGTCTCGTCTGAGTATTTGGACTGTCTGGCTGTACGTCTGACTTGGCAGAATCTTGTGCCTTCTTCCTTGAGGATGTCCACAACGTTGTTTAGGTCCTGATCCACGTCATCAGTAGTTTCCAAGGTAGCAAATCGGTTTTCAAGCTGAAGTTGAAACTTCTCAGAGCCTATTGCGGTTTGGAGTAGGTTTGGTCGGAGCGTAGACTTTATCAAGCGAACGCGTTCCAGCCTGAAATCGATGTTCAGAGTGCCTCGAAGCAATCGGTGATCACTACCGGTATTAAACCTGTTGATCACTGAGACATCTCTGAATATATGCTTCTTGTCCGCTATGATAAAGTCTATCTCGTTTTTCGTCACAAGATCGGGGCTACGCCAGGTCCACTTCCTCTGGGGACTCTTCTTGAAGAAAGAATTCATCAAGAATAGTCCCTCCTTCTCTAAAAAGTTTACTAGCATTTGCCCCCTGTGGTTCCTACAACCAAAGCCGTGTGGCCCTATCGATGATTCGCTACAAGTCTGTATTCCTACTTTGGCGTTAAAGTCCCCCATGACAATGTTAAAGTGTGCCTTCGTGGTGTTATGTAAGGCCTTGGCAATGTCATCCAGGACAAACTCCACTTCATCATCCGAGTGTGACGAGGTCGGCGCATACACTTGAACAACCTTGAGGGAGTACCTCTCGGTTAGTTTAAGTACCAGGTATGCAACCCTGTTCGAAACACTGGATATTTCAGTGACGTTGTCGGCGAGGGACTTATGGACCAGGAACCCTATGCCGCCTTGGGAGGTGAGGTCGCCCTCGCGGTAGTACATGAGATGGCCAGATTCCAGGGTTACAGTGTCCTCTCCCTCTCTTCGGACTCCACATAAACCTAGAATATGCCACTTAACCTTCTCAAGTTCCACCTCGAGCTGCGCCAGGTGTTCATCAAGCCGTAGAGTGCGTCCATTATACGTAGCCAGGGTCAGTTTGGATTGGGGTGGGCGGCCTTTCGTAACCCGGAGATTCTTCGCACCCCCTGCCCCGCCGTTACCATGACCGCCGCCTTGGCCAGGAATAGCAAGGCGACCAGGAACTGGGGGCCGTTTTTTATTTGTGTCCATCATTTTGGGAGGGTTTGCCCTAATCGCCACGCTGGGCATGCGGGTTGGCGATCGCAGAGGCACAATTTTTCACGCCACTGACGCTGCTGCCCGTCAGCGGCTGGGGACTTGATTGTGCCAGGATTGAGAAGGGCTATACCGCCATCGACCGGTCGTCAGAGCCTCGTCTGTTACTGCAGGATGTACCGCGTGCAGGTGAAGGTTGACTATTGGAGCTAGAGGTGTTGTGTAGCTCCCAGCTAGAGGTGTTGTGTAGCTCCCTAATTAATCATATCACAAAAAAAAATTTACTGCCCTCCAGCATAGTTTTACGAGTAAATGTGCCCTATGTACTTATACTATACAGGGTGGAAACGCCACCCGAAAGAAAAGTACTTTAAACACTGGAGATAGATAATTTTCCTCAAAGGAAACATTCCTTTATTTGTAAAAAGAAAGAAAACTGCATTCAAAGTTTTTCTGAATTACGCTTGCCACTCCCGGGAATCGAACCTACTAAAATTTGTAAATTAACATCCTGTACTTTTATGGCATTGATCGTTAAGGTAGTATTAAACCTCACCATATATCCCCAGGGGAGGGAGGGGGTTTAAAAATTTGCCAAAACACATCACTTGAATAATGGACGACCGCTTAGTTAAGGGGCTGACAACTATCAAACTACTTCTCGCTCGCACGTTTCGACATGTTGAAAGATATAAAATCAGTAAACTCATTATTTCGATACAAGTTTTCCTACTCAAAAGTTTGCTTTACTAGTTTTCGTACATAAGCAAACTTTTAAGTATGAAAACTTGTATCGATCAAAATGAAATTTTTACTAAACTGTGTGCAATGTGATTGCACACAAAATGGTTGATTGCGATTTTTCGATAATGAGTTTAGTGATTTTATATCTTTCAACATGTCGAAACGTGCGAGCGAGAGTCACATTAGCTCTTGTGTTCGCCTTAATGTGTCGTAATTTCTCACGTTTTTGCATATCCGTGGTGGAGGTAGCCTGGGGTGCCATGCTGGGCTCGTTCTCCAGCACGAGGTGGTAATAACGCCCTTTCTGCGCCAGCAACTCCTCGTGCGTGCCCTCTTCCAACACCTCGCCTTTGTCGATGAAGACGATTCGCGTCGCGTTCAGGACTGTCGCCAGTCTGCGAAGTTAGTTCGTATGAGATACTGGTCTTTTTTTTTAAACTAGCTGATGGAACAAGCAGATGGCCCACCTGATGTTAAGTGGTAACCATCACCTATAACAAAGCATTGCCTCGCAAGTCACGCACGATAGGAACGTGCCCTACGATGCACTGCCCTGCGTCCATCAACTTGAGGCATACAGATGTTAAGCCTCATGTGCCTGTAATTACACACTCTGGTATAGCATTATTAATTACAAGCTGGTGCCCGCGACTTCGTCTGCGCAGGATAAGTCACACAATATCTTGATAAATTGTAGCCTATGTGTGATTCTGATGTCTAAGCTATATTATTGTAAGGTTTCATTAAAATCCATTCAGTAGTTTTTACGTGAAAGAGTAACAAACATCCATCCATCCATACTTACAAACTTTCGCGTTTATAATATTAGCAGGATTATTATTATTATTCAGCCGGTATGGTCCCACTGCAGGGCAAATAACTACTTTCCCTGTTTCCACTCTTTGCCATTTATATTTTTTAGAAGAAAGAAAGAAAACATATCTAATTGCAAATACTCAGCTACAATAATTATAATACACTAGCGGCCTGTCCCAGCTTCGCATGGGTGGTCATAAATTTTTTGAACATTTTAGGATAAACTTAGACCGTGGGTTCGAGCCTCGCGGATACTTATTTCATACATTTGCACGCGCTTCTCCTTGAGTGAGTGAAATCGCACCCCGAGCGTGACCCGTGGACCCGTTAATATTTTTAATTTCGTCATATCTTTTGAATGAAATGTCCGATTTGAAAAATTTAAGAAGTAATCTATAGGTATTGAAACCGTCTTAATTATGAAATGATTTATTTGGATAAGGATTAATACCAAGGTACAAATAAAGACCCTTTTCTGGCGGCGGCATTTCAATTATTTTTTTCAATATAAGAACACTTATTGTGACATAACTATAATAGTTAGACATATGCTGTCGCGACATTTTTTGTAGATGATGACGTGTTCTACAAAATCTTAGTACATTATTTTGTTCTATCATCAATAGTTTTCGCAGCGCACGCGATGTAAGGTTTTTGTTTTCCACCTTGGGTTACATTATTGAAGTTTTAGTAAGGATCCCTGATTTTTTTGAAAATATAATATAGCCTATGTTACTCAGGGGTAATGTAGCATTCTAATGGTGAAAGAATTTTTGTAATCGGACCAGTAGTTTTTGAGCCTATTCGTTACATACAAAAATACAAAAATACAAAGTTTTCCTCTTTATAATATTAGTGTAGATAAATAACGATGATACTAAAAAATAAGAAGCCAAGAGTTCTAAATGGGCCCCTGACTCAGCTTAAAGTTAGTTATTAAATAAATATTATTATTTTTTTTGTTAGGTTTTAACAAACCAAACAAAAAAAAAACTCTGGCGATAGAGTTAAGGCCGAATCAAGGCCGCCGCCTTCATCCTAAGGTTAAGGGTTCGAAATCGGTTGTGCACCAATGATTTTTCTGTTTAAAAATTTATGTGTACAACCAGTACTCTCAAAAGGTGAAGGAAAACATAGTGAGGAAACCGGTATGTCGTAGAACCAAAAAAATTCTATACCCTCTTGAGGCGCACTAAATATCCTTTCACCAAACTGTTTCGAAAGAAACCAGTGACACGACAAGAGTAGAAAGAAGGCCGCCGCCTTAATCTCACGGTCATCCGCACGGCAATACCCGTGAGCAATAGCGATGCACGGAAGTATTTTTGGCAATAGCGGTCACCATGCTTGCAATGCTACCAAAAAAACGCCAAAAAAAATATTGAATAATCAAACAAACATACAACTAGTAGTTCGCCCCGAACTGAGATCTCGTGATGCGACCCAATGAACGCATCAAAACTTTGAGTAGGTGGTAGTCAGAGGCAACTCCAAGCATTATGTTTGGACTTGCCTTTGACTACCGCCTACTAACTTGGTACGGTAACCAAGTTTCAACTCTATTGGCCTATTTATTGAAGAGTTCCGTTGAACAGACCTTGGCTCCATCATCAGACCTGGTCGTTGTCACCATTTTATTAGAACTGAGTACCCCCTTAATTTATTTCAAGAAAAAAAAATAAGAAAAAGCAAAGGAACTGGGCGACCAGTAGAAAAACCTTGATGCCAACGAAACTCTTATAGAGATCGGAGCTCTTGGATCGCTGGTTATCTCAATTTAACTTTTTTATTGTATCTCAAAAACCGAACGTCCCAAAAAAAAAGTAAATGTCCAAACAAAGCCCTTTCATATGACATGTAACTTGATTTTTTTATGTCACTTTTTTTATTTTTGCCCTCTTAAAAACCACCATATCTCAAAAACCCTTCATCCGATTTTACTCATATACTTACCAGTAAATTTCTCAAATACAAGCTATCGACATATCAAATTTCATGTAGATCGGATCAACGGTTCTAAAGTTGTCGCCAGACAAACATACATACATACATACATACATAAAATGCCAAATCGCCCAAGTTGAAACTAAGATCTTCGTTCGCTTCGCTCACTCGATCAAAACTAGTAGTTCGCCCCGAACTGAGATCTCGTGATGTGACCCGACGAACGCATCAAAACTTTGAGTAGGTAGTAGTCAGAGGCAAGTCCAAACATTATCTTTGGATTTTTTTCTGACTACCGCCTACTAACTTGGTATGGTTACCAAGTTTCAACTCTATTGGCCTATTTATTGAAGAGTTCCGTTGAACAGATCTTGGCTCCATCATCAGACCTGGTCGTCGTCACCATTTTATGAGAACTGAGTACCTCCTTAATTTATTTCAAGAAAAAAAAATAAGAAAAATCAAAGGAACTGAACGACCAGTTGAAAAACCTTGATGCCAACGAAACTCTTAGAGATGGGAGCTCTTGGATCGCTGGTTATCTTAATTTAACTTTTTAAGTTTTATCTCGAAAACAGTGGGTCCCAAAAAAAAAGTAAAAATTGTTTTGGAATGTCCAAACAAAGCCCTTTCATATGACATGTAACTTGATTTTTTTATGTAACTTTTTTTATTTTTGCCCTCTTAAAAAACCCCATATCTCAAAAACCCTTCATTCGATTTTACTCATATACTTACCAGTAAATTTCTCAAGTACAAGCTATCGACATATCAAATTTCATGCAGATCGGATCAACGGTTCTAAAGTTATCGCCAGACAAACATACATACATACATACATACATAAAATGCCAAATCGCCCAAGTTGAAACTAAGATCTTCGTTCGCTTCGCTCACTCGATCAAAAACCTACAGTCGAATTGAGAACCTCATTCTTTTTCGAATGCTTAACTTTTTTTAAACTGGCAGTTACATTGAAAGTGTGTCTATAATACAGCTGCTACGGCGTAGACCGGTCGTAGCGATATCTCGTAGCACCTATAACTGGAGCTTCCAGTTTGCACAAGGTTAACGCGAACGACATAAAATATTAATGAATGGTTATAAAAGGCCTTTTTTGAATGAATTGAATGAAATTCATGAATTAATGGTATAAAAGGTCTTTTGTGAAGAACCCCATACTGAAGTCATTAGTAAGAGCATTATTTGCAGTAAAATGTCATAAACGTTTGAAAGAAGGCATTAATAACTACACTGCCTGAACTCCACGAACGTGCCACAAAGACCCAACAGCTCTAAAGAATGTATATTTTACCTGTGGCTCACCATGATGGTGGTACGTCCATGTGCTGCCTCGTCTAAGGCTCTCTGGACTTTTGCCTCACTCTGCGAGTCCAGTGCTGAAGTGGCCTCATCTAAGAGTAGGATCTTTGGCTTTCGGACCAGAGCCCTGGCGATTGCAATCCGCTGTTTCTGACCACCGGACAGCTGTGCCCCTCTTTCGCCGATCATTGTATCGTAGCCCTGTTGGATGAGGAAATAAGTCACACAAAAGTCTCAGAAAACCAGTTAATTATGGTTTATTTCTTAAAATTGACCCTTGCTCTAGTCTTGATCTCGAAGAACCTGCGTAATTTCACCAATTCCATAGGTTAACTTACTTCAGGCAACTTCCTAATGAAGTCATGGCAGTGAGCCTGTTTGGCTGCTACGATCAGTTCCTCTTCCGTACATTCCGGGTTACTCATTCTACAAAAAGAAACAAAAATAAATTTCAGCTATAGATCCAGCGTGGGTCAAGGTGATTCGTCAATAGATTATTTTATTCTACTATCTGTAGGTCTTCTGTCACTTAAATTGGTCAGAAAAATAAAATAATGCACGATAGCTTGATATTTTCATGCTGTATTCTGGTATTTATTTTTCCCACATTCCTTAGATCTCCGCAGTTTAGTTTTGTTCTGTGGAACGTGAAAAACTCACCGAATATTGTCCTTTATCGAGCCCGCGAACAGAACAGGCTCTTGTCCAACCACACCGATGTGACTCCTCAGATGCTTAACGTTCATCTCTCTGAGGTCATTGCCTGATGCGGTCACTGACCCCGAGTCCGGGTCGTACATCCTCTGCAATAGTTGCAGGACGGTGGACTTGCCGCAACCGCTCGGCCCTACGAGGGCTACGGTCTCGTTCTTGTTGACTTTGAGGTTCAGGCCGTTTAGGACCTAGATAAAATAAAAGTGATGGATTGAAAAAATAAGCAGATCAAGCTGAAAAAGATGCAGTGGCTGAAAAATTACACGAGTAAGAAATGAGTGAGCACCGAGATGACGAATGATAGAACACAGTGAAAAAAAAAACCTGATGTTCCGACCCTATGCAGCTTGGAGTGAGGGCAGGAAGATGATAAAGCAGTCCAAACCGAATCACTTTACAAAATTGGCAAAGGAAAATGGCAATAGCAAAGATAGAAATTTGGAAGAGATTAGGGTTCTCTAATTGAAACACGATCCGTAAGACGAAGCTCAGTAAGGCTCTCCATTGGACAGACATTTTTTAACGACCGATTCAATGTCGCGGGAAGTCACAAGAAGGAGATAACTCAAAATTATTCAACTTGGGGGATGGGGAAAGCGTAATCTTAACGATGAAGTCAAAATGCCTCCTTACCTGAACGTCATCTCTTGCAGGATATCTAAAGTATACATCAGACAGTTCCAAGTCCCCTCCAATAGCTGGCGTAGTTCCTTCTTTTGACAGACTGTCAATGGTAGGCTTCCTGTCAATGACAGCAAAGATGGCCGCTCCTGAGGCGCGGGCATTATTGATAGCTTCCATATGTGGGGCGGTCAGACCGACATTTTGGGCACCTTGGAGTACACTGAAGAATATCTAGAAGGGGCATATTATATACTTGATTGATAATCAAGTTAGACACATAGTGAGGCCGTTATAAGAATAAATTCCTAATACATAAATAAATAAGACATCTTAGGTTATGATAGAAAAGACGAAAAATAACTAGTAAGTCAAAGTAATAAAGTAGAATGCTAAATAGAAGACGCTAATAGAACTATGAACTAGTGGTTTTCCCCAAACTGAGATCTTGTGATGTCCGCTCTGGTCCCATACCAATGCCAATCACAATCACTTGTTTGGACTTGTCAAAACTAAGCTGAAACTTGTTACCATACCAAATACAGGTAGTCAGAGGCAAGTCCTAGAGAAAGAAGTAAAGAAAAGCCTAGGACAGGAGCATACTAAATAGGGAATCAAAGAAGTAATGCTTACAATCATAAGCACAGCTGGAGTATAAGTCGGCGACTCTTCGTGCCTGCTCTCCAGAATGAGCCCCACACCATACCAGAAGGCCAGAGCGTAGGTCGCGTAAATAATAAGCCACATGATCCCACTGCCAATCCCTGAGAACACCCCCTTTCTGATGCCCATCTTCATGGCTGGATCTAGGCGGACGCCATATCTGAAAAGAACAACGGTATTCTAAAATTTTAATGGTTAAAATAAACATTAAAAAAAATAAGTGCCACGAATGGTGAGCAAACCGCTCAAAGTTAGAGGGATCAAATCTACGGATCAAATATAGAATTTGACTAATGAAATCGGAAACAAGAGCCTTAAAGAACTAAACAACACCTCTGATTCTTCATTGGCATCAGAAACTACGTTTCATGCAAACATTTGTTCGAACACAGTAATAACGCTAAGACGTCAGGACATCTAGACCATGTAGATAGATAGAAAATAGTTACTTTATTGCACTCATCAACTTATGGATAAGACATAGGAAAATTTAAAACTACCCGCTAATTACAATGGGACGTACCAAAAAGGTCAATAAGATGTTTAATTCCAGATATGGAGAGATCTTTTTATTAGTATTTTTTTTGAGATAGAACTTAGAATAGATGTCTTCCGGCAAAAAGATAATAATTTTATCGTCTGGTAAGTACTCAAGCTACCTTTTTATTTCTTTGTCCTCTCCGCCGAAGGCCACAACAGTCCGTATCGACGCGAGGACCTCTTCAGCGATCACGCCTGCTATGCTGTAGGCTTTCAACTCCTGCGTTGTGAGTGATGATTGCACCTAGGTTGAAAGAATCAAATTCAATAACATAACCTACATTAACTACTAGTTGGTAAGTTTCAGATACAGAGGGCCAAGCACAAATAAATTTGGCATCCATGTCGTAAGCGAATAAGCGTATCGTGTTAAATTACACTGAGCGGTGCCGACAACTAAGTTCTTGCCTGTTCTTCTAGGCTTTGGTCGCGAGGAACTGGTGGTAGATTCACCTAGTATATAAAACGTTTCAATGAGATCCTTGGTTATGCTAATAAAGACTGTTTTGATTTAGATTTTTGATTTTGTCTCGTTGTCGCACATTCTAACTCTGATGTCGATGTTTGTTCTTTAAAATTTGTACTAGGCCTTCAGAAATCAGTAAATCTTTTTATGCAATGAAGTTAAGCTCATTAAATCTGCGTCGGGCTCTCTAGATTACGTGAAATTCACCAGAAGTGACATTGATAAAAGGGATGGGCTAGGGTACTTCAGAGCCACAAAGACCCCTTGTTATTGTTTGAACTTACTACAACTTCTTCAGTTATTCGTAAGTTCGCACAGATAAAAAGAAAGAGCCGAAACTATGCTGGCGCTGACGGAAACCAATTTTTTATAAGTCAAAGTCAAAAGGTATTTATTCAATAAAATCACAAGGATCACTTTGAAACGTCTTAAAGCTAGGTGACTCTAGGTGCCAGTTCCACGCGACCAAAGACTAGAAGAACAGGCAACAAACTATACTTCTTTCTGATGCTGATGGAACAAGCAAGAGTAGTAGAGCTCTTTTTGAAGAGCTCGTCCGGGGAAGTACTACCACCACACCTTTTTCTGCCGCCAAGCAGCAACGCTGTGTTTCGGTTTGAAGAGTGTGGTTGCCGGTGTAATTACAGGCACATGAGGCTTAACATCTGTATGCCTCAAGCTGATGGACGCAGGGCAGTGCATCGTAGGGCACGTTCCTATCGTTCGTGACTTACGAGGCAATGCTTTGTTATAGGTGATGGTTACCACTTAACATCAGGTGGGCCATCTGCTTGTTCCATCAGCTGGTTATATAAAAAAAAAAAAAAAAACAAGCAAATTGCACCATTACCTATAACGAAGAATTGCCTCGCAAGTCACGTACAGTAAGAAAATTGCCTTACGATTCACTGCCATGTGTCCATCAACTTGATTCTTTCAGAAGACCACCACTACTGATGAATCTATTGCTCTTACCTTTGCAACAATAGCAGTAGTAGCAATAATGATGGGAGTGCAAGACAAGATGACCAGAGTCAGCTCCCAGCCGTAGACGAATGAGATGAAGACAGCGGTGACGAAAGACATCACAAGGTACACTAGCATCGAGACTTTCTCGCCGATGCCTTCGCGTAGCTTCTCTACGTCACTGGAACAATGATACTGAGATAAACGCCGTAATTTTGCTTGGACAGATTACTTTAAAATAATCTTACTCTTTGCTGGTACCCCTAAGAGGTTGAATTTTGGGAATCTAGGGGTCAATAAGATAAGATAAGATAAGATAATGTTTATTTCCAAGAAAAAAGAAGAACATATGCAGAGTATTACATTTTCTTATGTCTAATGATTTGTAAGATAAAAGGCAACTGGCATACTCTGGTATCGGAACATTACCTTCCGTGCTAGTTAAAAACTGTGTTACGGCAAGGTAAATGCTTCTCTCTCTAGGTGCTATTAGTCGTGAAGAGATTTCGAAGTTATCCAGGGGCTTTATGCTCACTTCGAGCGAGATTATCTCACGGTGGAGATGACGTCATATCTCGTTCAATAACTCGTTGACGTTGCGTCTCGCATGAACTTTGAATGAGAAAATTGGGGAGTAGGATGGCGAGAATGGGGATAAATAGTTATCGAACGAGATATGACGTCATCTCTACCGTGAGATAATGTCGCTCGAAGTGAGCATAAGGCCCCAGTTCTGATTCTTGACCACATACAATACTTTTTTGTTTCCAGATATTACTATAGAAATGGGTTTCTTTTCTTGTACAAAGTAAGCCTTCTGTGATCTCATAAAACAATTTAAACCATTATCATTATAGGGAGCCTGTAGTGTCCCCCTGCAGGTCAAAGGACTCCCTTCCTTCTTCCTCTCCATGCAGTCGTTTCTATTTTGGGACACTGTCGACCGGTCCTTTATGTAGGCGTCTATTTCGTCCCTCCATCTTCGCTGCGGTCTTCCGCGAGAATGGAATAATATTTAACTCCTGAAAATGAACCTAAACCATCCTTTCACGAGGATGGAATAATATTAAACTCCTGAAAATGAAGTGTGACTTACTCAGAAACTTTCGTGGCGAAGTTCATGGTGGTGTTCAGGTCATACCAAGAGATATCTTGTCGTAATACCGCTTGTAAGAACTTCTTTTTTACTCTGTCAATCTGAAAGTTTTATAGGTCGTTTAAACTTCAGTTGCGATTTGTAAATCATTAGCAGGCCATTATTTACCTACATGTTGTTTATATAATGTTTTTGGTCTTTCAAAGTCAAAGTCAAAGTCAAAAAGGTATTTATTCAATAAAATCACAAGGATCACTTTGAAACGTCTTAAAGCTAGGTGACTCTAGGTGCCAGTTCCATGCGACCAAAGCCTAGAAGAACAGGCAACAAACTTAACTTTCAGAGTAGTATTGGTTTATTTAGACTAGTAGCTGACTGAAGGGCTCGTCCGGGGAAGAACCACCACCAATAGAGTCAATATTGTATTAATTTACATTGTAACAAGGATCATACAAAAGAACGGTAGGAACTGTACGTTTGTTGCCTGTTCTTCTAGGCTTTAGTCACGTGTAACTGGCACTTAGATTCGCCTAGTTTTATGATGTTTCAAAGTAATCCTTGTGACTGACTAAATACCTTTTTTGATCTACACTAATATTATAAAGAGGAAACATTTGTATTTTTGTATTTTTGTATGTAACGAATAGGCTCAAAAACTACTGGTCCGATTTCAAAAATTCTTTCTACATTAGAATGCTACACTATTCTTGAGTAACATAGGCTATATTATATTTTCAAAAAAATTAGGGATCCTTACTAAAACTCCAATAATGTAACCCAAGGTGAAAGGGAAAAAGCTCTTCATTTGTACCTTGGTATTAATCCTTATCCCAATAAATCTTTTCATATTCAAGACTGGTTCAATACCTATACATTACTTCTTGAATTTTTCAAATCGGACATACCATTCAAAAGATTTTAAAAATATAAGGTCACGGGGCGCGTTTTCACCCAGCGCGGGCCCGGGCATGGCGCGAGATAGACGGGCGTGTAAATGACTCGAACCCACCACGATCTAAGTTTATCCTAACACATTGAAAAAATTTATGTCCACCCATGCGAAGCTGGGACAGGCCGCTAGTATTAAATAAATGGCTTTGATTAAATCTTTTGTTTATTTATGTATACTTACAGACTTGAGTGCGGCGTAGTTGAACAGATCAACACTGATGGCTCCAATGACGAACTGTATCAGCGCGAACACCGTGCACCCGATGCCGAAAGCCTGAGAGTCCTCAATCAGCGCCTTTTTGTTCTCCTCGGCACTCGCATTTGTACTACAAACATTTATTGAAGTATTACACGGGTATTTATCGAGTTTTACCTTTATTATTTTCCCGACGTCTCCGCGACCACGGCTATTGCAACATAACCGAAACGTCGGGAAAATAATAAAGGTAAAACGCGATAAATACCCGTGTTATACTTCAGTTTGTGTTATGATCGCGGAAGTTTAAAAAATACTATTACAAACATTTATTTTTTTGTCTCTTATGCTATTTTGCTACAGTTTTTCTGATGTTTTCCTGACGGACTGTGACGATGTGTGAAAATAATGGGGGGGAGGCCTTTGCCCAACAGTGGGACCCGGAGGGCTCATAATAATAATAAGACCTATTTTACAAAAGATCTGTTAGGTACAACTTATGTGACGACAAAAAAGCCACCACTCAGCATTTGCATTCTTTCGAAACAGTGTAGTGAAAGGATTTTAAGTGCGCCTCAAGAGGCTCCTTTCGAGCACTTGATACATGTTATAGAACTTTTTAGGTTCTACGACATTCCGGTTTCCTCACGATGTTTTCCTTCACCGTTTGAGAGTACTGGCATTGTGAACATCATTTTTTTAACAGAAAAACTCATTGGTACACTCGAACCTACGACCTTAGGATCGGAAGCCGGGGCCGCTACCACTAGACTAGTGCTCACTTATTTATGCAAATGAGTATCTTGTATCTATTACGATAGTGGTTATTTCAGCATACGTACAGTATCCTGCCTCCTCCGAACATCGAGATGGTCAGCGTTGGAGTGGAGGTGCCCGTCATGACTGTCCGGTCGATCAGCAGCGAAGTGAACTCTCCGTACACGATCACGCCGATCGGCACGAACAGGCCGTTCAGCGAGGCCATTAGCACTCCCACAACTAATAGTAGGAGCTCCCATACTTTCGCGTATCTGTACTAGAATTTCAAGAAAACTTTGAAAATAAAACGTAACGTAAAGTTCCTTCATGAGCGGTTCATCTAATGCGCAAAACATCGAAGTAGCATACGGCCTGAAACGCTTATTGTCTGATTTGTAAATTACCTAAATTGCATAAGGTCTAAGTAGCAAAATGCCTGAAATGCATTGTCTGCTTTGCTTATTACCTTAGTTTAAAATTTGCCCTATCATTTTTAGCAAGTTAAAGTAGCAATGGGCAAGTCATAAATCTCGAAGAACAGACTTTCAAAGGATAGGAAGACTGCAAAGGAATCTTCCATCCTATTCGTTGGATCGACGACGTTGTGAAGCGGGAAGTCAGTGGATGGAGAGGGCTGAGAATCGTTCTTCCTGTAAATATAGGGGAGGCCTATGTCCAGAAGCGAACTTCTTCAGGCTGATGATAATGATGACGATGAGCCTTGTCACTGTTTGTCATTCAACAGTTAATACGGCAAGAGTTACGCAGTTTTATTTTCTTTTATATGCGTACGGTAACGTCAGTAGTACTTATAGGTCAGTCGGTACATAAATAAATATCGGTGGACATTCCACACAGCACCATCTCGCCCCAAACTAAGCCAAAGCTATATATGGGAACCAGATAGTTTTTTATTTTTTTATTGGTAGACATTCCACACAGCACTATCTCGCCCCAAACTAAAGCCAAAGCTTGTGATATGGGAACCAGGGCCTTTATGCTCACTTCGAGCGAGATTATCTCACGGTAGAGATGACGTCAAATATCGTTCGATAACTATTTATCCTCATTCTCACCATCTCACTCCCCAATTTTCTCATTCAAAGTTCATGCGAGACGCAACGTCAACGAGTTATTGAACGAGATGTGACGTCATCTCCACCGTGAGATAATCTCGCTCAAAGTGAGCATAAGGCCCCTGATAGCTGATATAATACATATATACTTTTTTTTGTAAATACATACTTATAATATTATATAACACCCAGACAGAGAACAAACATCTATGTTCATCACACAAATGTTTGTTCTCGGGGATCGAACCCACGGCCTAAGGCACAGAAGGCAGGGCTACTACCAACTGAGCTGTGAAGGCTGTCCATAACTAAACACATACTAACACATAACTAAATAAAAAGCTGAATCATAAAGACAAAACAAGTAAATAAAATAAAGCCAGTTGATACTTACTAATCGAAACCAAGAAATCGGTTCTGCTAGAAGTTTTTCTTGATCACTGAAAGAGACGATGAAATAAACTAAAAATGATTTCACAAATTAAAATGGATAAAACCAACATTAAAATAATGGGAACAAGGGAGGCGCCACAAAAATCACGTGATTTATAAAATAATATAGTTTCAATCTGGATGATCAGACTTTTGATAATGAAATCTGATAGATGTAATACGTAGTGTAGACAGTGAATTTAGCTACAGCGTAGAGGCGTACCGAGTGGCGCCAAGCCAAGCTGCCCTCTAGACAAATTCCTCTCATAGACTTAAATAAAATACTTTTCATAGTCAATCAGAAAACTGATGGTTTTTATAAGTTAATTGTAGAACGTGGTATTATTTTAAGGCGAAAACCACAGCTAATGTACTTCTTGCTCGAAAAATCGCAATAAGCCGCGATTTTTCTTAAATAAATTCAGTGGTTTTATATCTTTCGCTTTGACGGGTACTTTAGTACTTTGACGGATACTTTAAAATCACGAACAAATATGGTCACTGACATACGCAAGCTGACCTATAAGCTATAGTTAATCAGACGGTAAATCATTACTTTTCTCCAAAAAAAACAGACTTCAATGGTTTTCTCATGCATGCCATTGTCAGAACTGGACCAAATTGAAATGGGACCACATGGGAAGCACCAGCTTTCAAATAATAAAAAGAATCATCAAAATCGGTTCACCCACTCGAAAGTTCTGAGGTAACAAACATAAAAAAAAGTCGAATTGAGAACCTCCTCCTTTTTTTTGAAGTCGGTTAACAATACGACAAACACAATATTTTGATCAAAAGAGAATTAACTCATCTATAGAAATTTATTTCAACTAACGAAACGGAAATATTATCGAACCAATATTTTTTTTACTTTGCAGTTTTATAATATTATAAGTTACTTTATTTTAATATAAATAAATATATCATCGTAACTGTATAGCGTCTTGTCTAGAGGGCTTACGTACCGCAAGGGTACTTACGATTCTTTAAGAAGTGCTTTCTCAGCTAAATAAGCGGACTGAGCGGCTAGTGAGCTGATAGTAAGCGAGTTCTGACGCCAGCCGAAGTTGAGCGCGGGTCGCTGGTCGCTCAACCTGCGCTGCGAGGTATACTTAGTGACGCTCTTTAACGACTCATCGCGTTTCATTCTCAGTTCAACCGGTCTGGAACAAGCAAACATTTCACACTTTAATTAAGTATAAATATCTAAATATTAGTGCATAAATATTTGTGGACTCTCCACACAGCACTATCTAGCCCCAAACTAAGCCAGAGCTTGTAATATGGGAACCAGATAGCTGATATAATACGTAAATCCTTTTTTTTTATAAATACATACTTATAATATTATATAACACCCAGACAGAGAACGAACATCTATGTTCATCACACAAATGTTTGTTCTCGGTGGGGATCGAACCCACAGCCTACGGCGCAGAAGGCAGAGCTTACTACTAACTGAGCTGTAAAGGCTGTCGAAATTCAGGAACCCTTCAGTATTGTAAAGAGTAGTAGAGCTCATTAGCTCTAGGCATGGTGGCAGTACTTCCCCGGACGAGCCCTTCACCATTGTGAAGTACTGCCACCATGCCTATTTCTGCCGTTAAGCAGCGTTGCTATGTTTCGGTATGAAGGGTGTGGTTACTGGTGAAATTACAGTCACATGAGGCTTAACATCTGTACCTATGCCTCAAGTTCATGGCTGCAAGACATTGCATCGTAGGGCAGGTTCCTACAGTGCGTGACTTACGAAACAATGCTTTGTTATAGGTTACGGCTACCACTTAACATCAGGTGGACCATTTGCTTGTTCCATCGGCTAGTGGTATTAAAAAAACCTCATTAAAATCTTTCTCCGTTTAGTCAAGAACTGACCTCAAGTTAAAAACAGAAACAGTCTCACGACTATGCTATCACGATTGATATCCCTTACCAGGGGCGTAGCTACCGCCGTATCTGCCGTATCATCAATTATACGGGGCCCCGGGCCACGGGGGCCACCAACGTGCGTAAGCATAAATTAATAAAAACTTCCCAATTTTTTTTTTATTTCAATAATGACAAAAGTCAAAAAGATAAATTATGATGAATAAGTATTTCTTTTCATTGTATGCAAACATTTTTTTTCTTTTGTGAGAAATCTTTACCCTTCATAAGGGCCCCTAAACAATTTTTTATACGGGGCCCCACCAAGGCACGCTACGCCACTGTCCCTTAGGTTTACAGTACCAGAACAAACTGATTATTTGGAATCTCATCTGACTATTTTGAGCGATTATAACAGTTGCATTATCTGAGCTCGGCCACGTGGACGTGCCCTATGAGGAATTGCTCTATTTCCATCACTGAGACATATGCTTATAATTGCCTACACCCATCAGACGTGAACACAGCAATCACTGCTTGGCAACAGACATAGGTATTACCTACTTCCGTGCAAACGCTTATACAAAGTGTTCCAATACGTAGGTACTTGTGTAAAAACTTCAGGGGGCTAAAGTACCCATCAATATGAATAACTTTTTCTAAGGAACCAACACTCTAAACGCGAAATAACCTTGTATTTACCTACTACTAAAACTGTTCATTAAAACTAGCTGATCAAATCTTTTGGAAATTATCCCGCACCTAACGGACTAAATATTGTAATAACGCCCTCGCGTTCTCATGGTATTTGAAGTCGGAGGAGAAATGATATAAGTTATTCTCAGTGAGAAAATCCCATAAGAGTCAGGATTGTGGGTGAGAATAAAAATGAAGGATGGATCTTCATGTATTGAACTTACATCTCTCCTCATCTGATGAATGCATTCGTATCATAAGAACCTCATAAACGTAAATACCAACTTTGAAAACTCGAAGATACTTCGTAAATATCGTTTTACGAAACTTCATTATTATTGTTTTGAAGATTTTTACTTTGTCAGTTTTGTCATGGATAAAATGATGTCATATTATTTAGAGTTTTCGAACTGTTTTTTGTAAATCTATGGATATAACATAGATTGGATTACATTGATCCAAGCTAATATCTTTGGGTAGACAATTCAAAAGTGAATGAGAGTGTTTTCAAAGTCTATCTCTTCGTTTTTTTTTAAATATTTTTTGTTAAAGAGACATAACAAAAAAAATCCAATTCCTGTTCCTGATTCTTTTAAGTTTCGTTCGACGACTTTTCATAACAGCAGTTGTCGTCACTTATGCCTTAGTCCAAAAAACTCCAGTTCAAAATAATTTTATATAAAAAAATTTGTTCAATAAAAATGCGTGTAAAAGCTCGCATGGTTGCGTTATTATTATCATCAAATGGTATAAATAAGCGTCAAGCCTAGCCACCGGGTAAGTACCGTCGCAATGCGGAAAGCCGAGGGAACCTACCGTACGTACTTCACTGTTTCTTTGTAGGTTTCCGAGACAACTAATCTATTATTAAAAAAAAATATGCAGAACGACAAATACTATAGCTCTACCCATCTGACCTACCACTTTTGATACTAACTATTACCAACTGTATTTTTTATACCTATCTAAGTATCAGTGGTCGAAAGGAGCCTCTTTGAGGCGCAGATAAAATCCTTTCACCACTGTTTCGAAAGTAGAGAACGAAGTAACATAACCATTTTTTTTTCGAGTATAAAATGTCTTTCAGCCGGTTTCTGAAAGCTCGATCAAAACTAATCGGATGTCAAGTCACTCGCCATTTCAGCTATTACATCGAATTAGATAGAGATAGCAAGTGACTTGACATCTGATTAGTTTTGATCGGGCTTTCTGAAACCGGCCGTTAATAAACGGAAGCGTAGTCAAAGTCAAAAGGTATTAAATTCAGTTGAATCACAAGGATCACTTTGAAACGTCTTACAGCTAGATGAATCTATGTGCCAGTTCCACGCGACCAAGCCAGGAAGAACAGGCAACAACTTACGGCTTCGTCCTTTCTTTTGCATGATCCTTGCTACAGTGTATCCTACTACTATTATAAACGCGAAAGTTTGTAAGTAGGTATGGATGGATGGATGGATGTTTGTTACTCTTTCACGTAAAAACTACTGAATGGATTTTAATGAAACTTTACAATAATATAGCTTAGACATCAGAATAACACATAGGCTACAATTTATAAAGATATTGTGTGACTTATCCTGCGGAGACGAAGTCGCGGGCACCAGCTTGTTATAATATAATGAGCTACGTAGATTTAACTACCTAACAGTAGGTTTTAATACTGGGTCAGTCAGTAGTGTTGGTGCTGTCAGTACAACATTGTAAACAGTAGGGTAGTCCATCTGCAAATATATGGCAGCTTATCTGTCAAACGCCCTGATCTTGTAGGAGTACTTATAGTATCTGAAGATTGTTTACTTTGATTAAGTTTTTGTCTTCCGAAGATAAGAGTCGATAGATACAGCAGCATAGGTACTTAGTTATTATAAACCGATAAAACCTTGTATTATCGAGTTATTTTGGCTTACAATATAATTCATGTACCATAAAACAAAATATGTTTACAGCGGCCTAGTTACGAACGAATTTGACGAAAGTCGCGGAAACGTATCGTATCCCTAACAACAATAAAATAAGGTTGAATATCGGTACGATACGCCACAAATGTCAAAATCCATTCGTGATTAGCTTGGAGGAGAGATCGAATCGAAGTTCAAACGAGTTCATTTTTTAATAGTATACATTTTGTGTGGAATCATTTATTAAAATACCTAAACAAAATTCTCCTCTTTCGTACTAAGGTCTAACACACGGGTCACCAAATGGCAGACCGCGGTCCGCATCCGGACCGCCGACCCATTTTGTGCGGACCGCGAGAACACAGCAACACTTGCACTACAGAGTACGGAATTTAATAAAAATGTATCCAGCATGTAAACAGCATTTTCGAAGATGAATTTTATTAAGAATAAATTTAGATCTCGACTTACTGATGAGCATCTCCAGGATTTAATGTCAATAGCTTCCACCAATTTTAGTCCTACTATAGACCACAACAAAAAAAAAAAATTCTCATTGATATGTAAAAAACTACCCTTGTTATTTCCGTAATTATATTTGTTTACTATTTTTTCTATAAAATGTGTGCGGACCGCGATAGTCATTTCATTTCTTAAAACGGACCTCGAGCGAAACTAATTGGTGACCCCTGGTCTAACACATGGAGAAGGTCTAACATAAAACATGACATTGGCGAAATTGCGGGCTACATACACAGCAAAGGCCATACAAATAAGAAGTAGCTTTGAGAAAATATTTCGTCTGAGGTGATTAGCCTTTTGATTGTTTCGTGTTTTGGATAAGACAGTTCGTTGCATGGTGGCCTATGAAGCTCTAGGCCTGGATATTATAGGTTACTGCTCTGGGTCTATGCTGTGGACACTGGGCATCATTTAACCCCAAATAAGCTTTTTTTACCCGACTGCTGATTCTTTAGCTTTTTTTTGTAATACATGAAATGATGATGGAACAAGCATGGCCCATCATCACCCATACCAAATCATTGCCTCGTAGGTAAGTCACGCACGATAGGAACATGCCCTACGTCCATGAACTTGAGACTTACGCCTCATTTACCTGTAATTTCACCGGCAAACCCTCTTCAAACCGCTGCTTGCCAGCAGAAAAAGGCATGGTGGTAGTATTTTTGGTTGAGCTTATATAAAATAGTTTTTGTATAGGTACTGTGGTCTCAGTAATGTTTTTAATATATTATAAGTTAGTATTATAAACTTTATAAGGCTGCTTCAGAACGGATACTGTAGAATTTCAGCACCGGACTAGAAATAGACCTGCTTTCAGAATTATCCGTTTACAGCATGGCATGAATGATCACAGACAAGATATTCTGGTTACAATTATAAATTAGATTTAGATCAAGGGCCAACCAGTCCGATCTGAGCACAACCAGTAAAATTAGGATATTGTCACAAGCCAAGTGCACTTGCCAGACTATGCTATTATTACCACCATTATCCCATGGGATATTGAATCTTAATGCGTTGTGATAAGACGCAGGTGTTTCGTGGCTGGGACAATTCATTCAGACGTCGTCTGCTCGTAAGGGAATGCAGGTCAGGTGTGGTGTGTTACGCAATGTCCGTTGACGTAGTTGTTCGTAGCTGTTTGTCGTGACTCGTGACGTCACTGCAGTTTGTTACGGACCTTGAAAACTGGGGGGAAATGGAAATGGGGAAAGCATTGTTCTTTTGTTATAGGTGAAAATGTAGTGGGAAACCGGGATTGGAAACTGGTAGGCGAAGTATGCTTTTGATTTGGCTTGGCTCAGTGCCGGTTCCAATATGTAGGTGTATGTATACCTACACTTAGGTATATTATATATCTACAGTACAGGTATACAGGTTTGGTAGTTCAACCAAACGAGTATACCTAAAATCAATTCAATATATTTATTTCAGACTTTGTACATAGGTGTATTTGTTAGTTACTTACATTATAACTTAAAAATAGATTTAGTAACATTTTTTGGTTGAGCTATAAGCACAGAGTACTTTGTTATAACTGAAAGCTATAAGTTAGAGCTTTGTGTGTTTTGTGTGTTTGTTTGTGTGTTTTACTGAATACTCAGTTTTAAATAATTCCGACTCGCCTCATACTTGTCAAAAAAAAAGGTTATTCTGACCTTACTCAGAGATGTCTGCACCCACCCTTCGATTCCACAGAGAACTAAGTTGCAATTTTAGTTCGATAATCTTGGTCTCAAAATTACTTCGTGATTTGAGGATATCTTGAGGACTATCCTAGCTCAAAAAGGGGAAATCGGAATCATCATGCTTAGATGCGTAGACTTTGTTAATCAAGCGTTAGTGAAGTAACTTCCAAAGATAGTATACGAAGGTAGACCGAAGAGTTAACCAGTCATTTCCATTTGTTAAAGATAATGGATATTGAGATATATTGGGGAGCATTCGCACTCCGCTCCGTGCCTCGTGTACCAACCGTCCTGAATAAATAAAAGCCTGTAATGTTATTTCAGATCGCGAACAATGTATTTTCCAAGTTGCATCCCTTTTGCATTTAGGTATGATAATATTGATTTTTATATATAATTTCAGGTCATTCTTTTTATTCTGGTGCGCCCCTCGACCATTTCCTAATATTCTATCAATCATCTCCATCCAAAGGTAACCTGGAAGAGATCGCTACTGAGCCATTACTTACTACCCATTGTATTTCTTACTTATTTGTTATTTTCTGTATGGTGTATGTAGCATAGTGTTTTTCATAATTTCATTCATTCATTTAATAATTATTATAGCACGGAGCATTCTACCAGATTCTACCCTTGTCTCTATTTACGGGCTAGTAAAGGCGTAAAGGCAAGGATACCATCCTTTTAGCCGGAAAGGTAGAATAGGAAACAATCCATTTTCTATGAGATATCTTTATAGCTCCATTATGAATGAGTAAGTAGCCATAAACTCAAGAAAAGAGATCAACTCGACGCGCCTATGCGACGCCAGTCTTCGCCCTCATAACTTAGGTATTTCCCCACTCCACAAGGGGGTTTGACCCCCTTGCGTGACGTGATTGTCATTTGATTTGGTATTTAATTGCTATTCATTTTTAAACGTCAAAATTCCGAAAATTTTGTTTGGTAGTATTTTTTAAACTTTCGCGATCGACACATATTTTTGTTTGGTTTTTGGATTCAATCATGATTCAAACTTCAAAAAACTGAGATTTCAAAAAAGGAATTTTAAAAAGTTTTTAAATTGACTGCATGTTTTTTTTGTATGTTTGTTACGCGATTATTACTCCGCCAATTAGGGATTGAATCCAAAATTTTGCCGTGGTAGGTAAGTTTTATCGAAATTGAAGCGGCGATTCAAAAGAAATCAACATAAAAGATAATATACACAGAAGACGTTTTGGTTTGAAGTTCCCGTCAGCAAAACTTTTGTTTTATGTTTTTCTTTTTTTGCAAACAAGTTATATTATTATTAACATCATTTTGACTCGCCATTAGGTAAAATAATATGGATTTAATTAGCTGGTACTATAGTTGTAGGTCTTCAATTTAATAAAGTGTTGTCCGACTATAATCAGTATTTTTAGATATATTTTCCGTAAAACTATGTACTTACTTAATTGTTTAAATTATCTTCGGCAAATTTTACCATTGAAAACAAAAAATTGCGAAGAAAAATCAGCCCCATAATTTTTATCACCCCACTTAGGTACCTATAGGTAGGGGGCTTTGAACCCTCGCGTGACTGTTGTCACAATTGATTTGAGCTAGAATTGTAGGACTTATTTTTCGAATATCAAATGGCATCTGAACATAATTATATAAGTACGAACTTAACTTCAATTTCTTATTCCTTCTAATGGCAGGTTACTTATACAATGGGGTGTATTTTGTTCCACGTAAACTATAATAAGTTAAGGAACATATAATTTTGGTTTATAGGTTGGTTCATGAATTAAACCTATTTGCAAATGTCAGCAAGTAAAGTCGTTTTTACCTAAAGTTACGGGCATTACTTGCGTAAAAAATAAAACTTTCATTGAAAACCAACTTATCAAAAGTATCAACTCAGTTTTAACACTGCCTATGTGCGTAAACAAGACATTATTTACCAGTACCTAGGCCTTTGCCAAAAAATACTGAATGCCCAAAAAAAGGCTAGTCTATTTGACCTATTTGGCACCGCGCCAACTTTTCAACAAGATAGCGAAATTGTAATGATTGAGTTCTTTTGGGGTAGTAATGCTTGGCTAGCTGACTTAAAATGAATCAAAATTAACGCTTCATTTGATTCATGTAATAAAATATGATTAGACAATAATTAGCTCCATGTTAGAAAAAAAAAACTGTTTGAACTCACCTATTATCCTATAAAAATTATTATCCAAAGAGCAAGATAAACTCGTTAAAAAATAACAAAGGGAACAAGCAAAAATTACTTTCTTCATAAGGACCCTGTTGGCGTTTGTACGATCCCGGCAGAAAACGCGGGAAACTTGGAAATATTACAAAATGGCGTCGCGGCAACCTTACGCGGTGGTTGGCAAAGCACTGGCCCGCTGCCACTGCTGGGTGGGTTTTGGCACTAGTTACGCTTATCAACCCAGCGAAGGGGTATAACTTGACGCAGATGAAGTAATACATATACATCTTAGTTTCTTATGGAATGCACGTGATCATAGTTTAGAGCTAGACATTTTCTGTAGATACAGGATATATGTCTCTTTGGTTCCGAACGCGTTCAAAGTAAAATATTAAATCTTAGATCTTTTGAGGTATAGGTTAGTATTCCATCTCCATACTATACGCATTTACAACTTATACTCTACTGACGTTAGTTATTGCTTTTTTATCACATCAATTCGAAAATAGATAGTTTGCTCTTCGAAAACTGGTAGTAAAATAGCACTTTGATCCCAAGGGCGGTAAAGTGATTTGAATTTGGAATGTGCTTATTGAGTAAAAGTTCCAATCACCAAAGAGATCACGAACACTGTATGAACAAGCAGGCTTGTGGAAAAAAAAAGCTTGATGATTAAAAAAAAAGCGCCTGAACTAAATAAAAATAAACAAAAACACGTGAAACGCGCATTCCACCTTTGTTCATAATTGTTTACTCAAATTCAGATTTTACTTAATAAATAAAATTACAATAAATACATGATTATGACTTTGTGACTTTGTGACTTCGTGAATTTGTGACTATGATTATGATTATTCATAAGTTGCACTAAGTTATTTTCTCATAGAGGGTGATAAAAAGTAGAGTGTCCACCTCGGGAGCAACACTATTTTAAGCTCGAGTGAAGTACTTTGAATCCCTCGCTACGCTTAGGATTCCACTTTAGAATCCCTCGCTACGCTCGGGATTCTACTCTAGAATCCTTCGCTCCGCTCTGGATTCAAAAAACACTCTCGCCATAAAAATAGTTGTTTGCTCCCTTGGTAAACAATCTACTATTAGTTAATATTTAGTATATAAAACAAAGTTAATTTGATGAATCCCAGCGTCAAATATCAGGGCGGGGGGCGCGTAATAAAAGTATAATTTGTTTGATCACACATAAAAATTCCTCTATTTTTTTCAACCGGATTAGATTTGAAATAATATAACAACGTTACGGCGATTTGATTTTCGTTTTCTGTTGCTCTTTTTTAGATCATAAATAACTTTATACGGCCAATACATTATTATAATCTAAAACATTTTTTTTAGAATATCACATCACAATAATTTGATGTGTTTATGATCATCGTCGAATAAATTTCTGTTAGGTTATTTTTGGATATCTTGTATTTAAATAGAAGAAAATGAGAAATATTAAACTTTGTTTTATGAAAACGATGAACGCATATTAGAGGTATAGATGGAATCATCCATGTATAATTTCAATTACTTAAACATATGTTTTTTTTACATTATTTGGTAATTTGATTTTATTCTGTTTTGTGAATTTAAAATAAGTAATTAAATATAGTTTCGCTACGGACCGACTGCGTACCTATAAAGAGCACACAGTTAAATAATCCTACTGGCATTGGCAGACAATTTACTACATAGTTACTTTTTGGTCACCCAGTTGACACTTGCGCCATGATGATGTGACCTTGATATCGGCAAAGCAACTTGAAAATTCAACTCAAATAATCTTAAATCCAAAGACCGGATGTTGAGCGGTTACCTATTTATACAAGGTGTTCCTTTAATTGTGTATATAAACTTCAGGGGGCTAAAGTACCCATCAATATGAATAACTTTTCTTAAGGAACCAACACTGTGAACGCGAAAAAAAAAACAGCTGTTTCATACAAAAGTTCAATACCTACCTGGCTAAAATGTATGAAACAGCTGTTGGTTCCTTAGAAAAAGTTATTCATATTGATGGGTACTTTAGCCCCCTGAAGTTTATATACACAATTATTGGAACACCTTGTATAATTGCATATTAGTTACAGAACCTTCTGCGTGAGTTTAATTTATTGTTCTAACTGAAATAATAATTTACCTAAATTTACTGATATATTATAATAAAAGATGACGTTTGACAAAATAATCATGGTGATTTATCAAGGCTTTTAAAATATTACAAAATTTGATTACTTATTTACAAAATAACGTTTACGAGTTACTCACTTGTTAGCATGAATTGGACGTCTCTATCCTTGCCTGCAACAAAAGTAACCATAAAAATGTATTCTCTAAATTACATTAAATTAAATTCAGTTCAGAATTAATTGCTTACCCTAGTATTTGTACTCCAAAAGACCTTCGTTCGACGGAACAACTTAATACAATTTTATTAAGTCCAGTTGACCAGAGAACACAACAACAGAATATTATTATTTTCGTAATAATCAGGAAAAAATAAAACACCAAAAATAGACATAACATTATATTTATTTCCACTAAAACTCTGAACTAGAGATATTGCACTAACATTAATTAAATAATTACAATTAAATCCAAATGGAATATTTGGCGCAAAATATAACTTCTAAGCAATAATGAAGCTTATAATTAAATTGTTATCTAATTACGTGCTGTTATTAGCACTTCTTATGAAACAGCTACTAACCAAAATGTTATACATTAGCTGACCGCTCAATGGGTATTATGTAGGTATAACCTAAACACGTTCAGATATTTATATTTTAGAAAGCAATTTTGTCGTTTAGCCCTGTACTTAGTTGCCATTTTCAGTACCAACAGCTTGTTTATTAAATAAATGACTTTTTATTTGATTGTTTTAAAGCTGACTCACTAGTACCATTAACCGGTGGTAACACAATGTAGCTTATTTGTTCTAAAACTATGAATAATTAGTTAGTAACTGTTTCATTATATTTTATTTACAAAATAAATTCAAAATCTTACAGTATAAATTCAAAACGTCACCGGGCCTGATTCACAGTTTATGTATTTAGTGCACCGACACACCATGCTGATAAATCTGTTGCATCATATAACATGCGATAGACAAGTTGTCAGCTGTCTAACGAATCACATAAGCTGAGCATAACAAGAAATCATAAGAAATGATTTTTGCGCCGCACCTAGTTAGTCAGAAGACAACTTGTTTCTCGACTAGTACAAGAATACTGCTATGTATAACATAGGTAGCAAGTTCCCTAGCCTAAGCTTTACGGTATAATTTTACTTTGATTGGAATATCTCCACAGACTGAAATCTTTCAAATTAGCATTTTTCTACAAAGTTGCAGGTATTTTGACGTCAAATTAGTCAGCACCAAATCCGCATTATTTGACGGATTTATATTATATTATACCCAAGATTTATATTATACCCAAGATTGACTAAAAAATGCTTATTTTAGGATTGTCATTTTAAGTGTTGATGGTTTTATTTTCGAATTTGCGAGATTGTTATCGAAGGGTGTACGAGGCTGGGCGTGTCAGCTAGTATTTGTATCAATCCCTTGTTAGCAAAATGCTGACAAGGCGCTTATCAGCGTTTGTACAAAATGCATGGTGTGTCCCTTCTCTATTATTCTATAGATCAGTTTTCTTTGGCTCTTTTCAATGATATCACTAGAAGAATGGAATCGAGTATTCAAAGATACAGATACCTACTTATTTAATGATTAATATTGTGATAAATTGTAATTAAATTTCTTAATACTTACACCGACAATAATAATTGTATTTGATCTTAGAAGGATCTCAGTAGTTTTTATTTCGCTAACTAACAAGTTTATAAAGGGAGACAGAATAAAAGTATTACACTTGAAAAAATTCTTACAGCCGAAATCAGTACGCAAAATTAACTCGTTAAAGCCTCCATTAAAAATACTTTGGAATAGGAACAATTTTTTGAAGTTAAAAAATGGAATGATAGCTCTAACACCAATCAAAATTCTTCTACAGGGTGTCTCATTTCCGAAAACTTAAGCTGTTTACCATATATGTGTCTGGGCTTAGTCCTGAGAGCGGGGCGGTTAAATCATTCTCATACATTCTGTATCAAGCCGTTCACGACATTGTACCGTAAAACATTTGAACTGTGCCCATATCGAGATTGTTTATGACCGTCCCTGTATAATAAAATTAAAGCACCAAAAACGTTTTACCAGTGTCAAACACACATTCATACCTGAGTTTTTATAAACACAAGTATACACGGCGACATACGCTCAGTATGAGTTTCACATAAATGCCTGAAGATGTAACGATAATTAAGGCTGGTTTACATTGATCCAGTGATGCGCCAGCGTTGGCATAGCTTCGATCATGCATACGAGCCTCTTGGCTTGGTGGTAATCCTCATGATTCAATTGAATAAATGCTTTTTGACTTTGGGTTCTGATTGTCAGCACTGGACTGAATAGAACGACTCTGTATTTTTTCCAGTGCTAGCTTTTGTCAGCAATACTTCATAATTTACTGGATCAATGAAAACCTACCTTTAAATGGAGCGTTGTGCATACTTAGCATAACATTCTAAAATCAACTACATAAACTACACTACAAGTGAAAATTAGCACACCATATAAAAATATATGCTCAATTATAACAATAAAGCGGCATTATTATTATTGAGAAGTTAATAAATCTCACTCTAGAAGCAAACATAGTTCGCTACTCTCTAAAATCATTCGGTATGTGGTATGCGGCTCGCTACGCTCTCGTCACTGTTAAAATGATCTCTATACTATAATCGGTAGCATATCTCACTTTCAGTCCATTAATCACGTGATCTTTTTTGGAATTTAAATTTTCAAGTTTGACCCCCCCCCCCTGGTGATATATGATGAGGTTTAGACTACCCCGCCCCTACCTAAAATCACATGTATTTTTTTGTTACAAAGTATACTGAAATTTTCAGAATATTACCATAAAATACAGATATAATCTGATTAAATTTTGGAAAATTTGAACGCTGGGAAATTGTTGTCAGGCAACAGTGAGTCAAGGCCACGCGCCGCTGTTTGGTGTTTGGAAATCGTGCATGCAACGACAAAAAATACACGTGATCTCATTATATCCCCCCCTCCTTGTGATATTTCTTGATTTTTTTTCGAAGGGTGGGGGGGTGCTTTCGAGCCTCACGTGATTAATGGACCTAGATTAGTGGATCCAGGTCCCAGGTGATCCCAGATGGCTAGTAATAGGACAACTGAGTGACGGTTGCTTTGAGATTTAGACGCTACTACTTTTACTTACAATGTCAACTCACTACAATAATTTTATACGACACGTAATAATTGCAGGAAACAACAAATATGTGCATCAACAAAGACCGTGTTTTCTATTTATAGTACCTTTTTGGTATCTTTCAAACGGCAACTATACACCAATGGTATATGACCAGGGGTCAGAATAAGTAGAGTTTTTAAGTACCAAATGACGTCAAATACTCTACTACGAAATCTAAATATGGATATGCCTTTTTTAATCGCCATGTCGGAAATGATTCGGGTTCAAAATCAATTGTGATAAAAACTGACGTTTCCGGTTGGAAACCTTTCCGAATGGTTTAAAGTAGCCCTGCTGTACGTGTGACGTGTAACGCTACTTAGTTTGTTTTTAACATAGGAAAAAAGAGTTTTTAGAAGATAATAATATCAACCTTAACATCAGGTGGGCCATCAGCTAGTTGTATATTAAAAAAGCCATAAGTTTTAGAAAACAATTTTTATACGGCATTTGGTTCTTAAAAACTACCTATTCCGACCCCTGTATATGACATGTGATCTTATTGATCAACAATCTTTCTCAACTTTGTCAAACTACGAAGATGTAATAAACATTATACTGGACATGCATGCTTATTCATCTACCACTAACATGACAAACATCAAAATCATAAAATCCATACGTTTTACGTTACTTTGACGCGCTAAAGCCGTATTCACATAGAAAGCAGGTTACAATGCGTTTGGTTACCAGCGCTTCTACGTACCATTCTACTGATATCTAGGCCTAGTCTGAAGCAGTTTAACTGTTCAATTCATTTTTATGAACAAAATTGACTTGCGCGTCCCTAGTTCAGTTTTAGTTTCAGCGTCTGCACACGTGAGCAACAAGGATTTTCCGATTACCATAATCTGAAATCCCTAGTTGCTCACGTGTGCAGACGCTTGTTCTAAAACTTAACAAAACCCTGCCGTGCTCATAATTTACTGCTGCACCTTGTGAGAAAGGTAAACTTGTTCCCCCGGTGAAACACGGAATACCTTCACATGTCAGGTGACATTGACAGATTTTATAGGTTAGCACCAACCAGCTTCATCTTAGAATACGGCCCAACAAAAAACACCCATTGATTTCATTATTTTCACTAAAAACGAGACATCTAACCATTAAACCTGGTTATCTTGTTTTTGCCGAATAAGCGGTCATGTTTCAGTGAGAACTGAAATATCCCATTCTCGCTGTCGCGTTTTAAGTGAAAATGTTCATGACTACGGTAGCTACAAAGTTACACCCATCCTTTTCGCACAGCCACGCATAAAGACGCGATATGCTGGTGTGAGGGAGAGAGAGCGATGTCTGTTTAGTAGAAGAACAGCAGTCGCTCTTGGGCCGTGCCGGAGAGCAGACGCCATCCGCGCTTGATGTTCAGGTACTGAATCACAGCGCGCACGCAGATTAGGACACCTAGAACAAGTTTTAACGATAAATATTACACATAAAAGTAACATCTACCCCAAGTTAGATTTTCCCATTATTTGCTCTTCTGGTTTAAGAGTGAAAATATTAAAATTTCTCACTTATGTTTGGACCATTAAACCTCAATCTCAAATATGATAGCTGACACAGCCAACAAATTCGTCAAGTGGATATGAAGAATACCAAACGAAGTGGGAGAAAAGGAGTCCTATGTTTAGTGGCCTAGTGAGAGCTGAAAAAGCTGTGAAGTCCACGGTAAGCCAGTACATAAAATTCTGGTGACAGGGTTTTAGGCCCCACCAAGGCCTCCCTAGCGCTCCTCCTTCGTGGCCTCCGTGGTCATGGAATGGTCTCAAAAAAGTTCGTAGAATTTTATAGAGAATGCAGATCAGCAGTGGTTGTCTTCACCCAATCTCTTCTCTTGTCGTGTCACTAATTTCTTTCAGAAACAGTGTGGTGAAAGGATTTTAAGTGCGCCTCAAGAGGCTCCTTTCGAGCACTTGACACATGTTATAGAACTTTTTAGGTTCTACGATGTTTTCGGTTTCCTCACGATGTTTTCCTTCACCGTTTGAGAGTACTGGCAATGTGCACATACATTTTTGAACAGAAAAACTCATTAGTGCCCGACCGGTTTCGAACCCACGACCTTAGGATCGGAAGGCGGAGCCACTACCACTCGACCACCAGTGCTCTCCAATGATGCTTACCGAAGACCATGATCAGCCACCAGAGCCAAGTGTTCTCGTGCGAGCCGATCTGCGTGGAGTGCTTCACGATGAGAGTCCACTTGGCCAGCGAGAGGCCGAAGCCGGATAGCGCGCCGTAACGGCTCGCCACCGTGTGCGAGAAACACATCAGCACCAGAAACCCGATCCAGTTGAACAGGAATGCAACTGGAAATGGAGGTAAGATATTAACCTATACCCAGTGGCATAGCTAGGTGGACAAGGGCCCCGGTGCATAGAGAAAGAATTTTGTGAGCAGGCTCAAGGTTCTCTAGCTTCGGGAGCTGGCTGACTCTCTCTTTTCAAAGCTTAGGTTAGAGAGCCCCCTGAGCTCCAGGGCCCTGGTGCACTTCACCACCTGGCCCTACGATAGCTACGCCACTGCCTATACCATACACTAAATATACCCAGTAGACTGCCAATCTCATAAAAGAAAACGTGCATCGATAAATGATTGCCTACAATGAAGCTAGATGTCGCTGAGTGTTTTGAATCTGCTTTAAAGGATTGAAATGAGTATGCCTATACATACATACATAAAATCACTCGTGTTTTTAGATACGGATACTTGCTACGATCCTTACATACTTGTTTCGCTTCATTCACTCTCATAACATTCGTCATACATGCTTGTCTTAGGGTACCACGGCAAATATCCCTGCAAATATCGTAATCTCTTAGTACCAAATACTCACTCAAGATTCTTTGAGTATTTATAAGGGGGGTAGGCAGAGGTACGTATAAATATTAAATTATAAGTAACAAACAAATATATAAACTTAATTTTAATTTGTTTTTATAGTGTTTACCTACACTTAAGGAAAATCACAAAGATTTAATATAGTCCCAAAAGTTATTACCCGAGTGGGATTTGAACCCACGACCTTCCGTATCCCCGCCCCGTATCAAGGGGAAGGTCGTGCGTTCAAATCCCACTCGGGTAATAACTTTTGGGACTATATTAAATCTTTATATAAACTTAATCCATAAGCTCACGCAAAACTAGACATGGCACATCACATCAGGTACTGAGTCTATACATCCAGATAAATTCCAGAAGATAGAAAATATTATAATAGGAATAGCGTCACGATTTGGTTTGCTATAAACAATATACAAAAAAACGCTAGGAACTAAGCCGTAAGTTTCTTGCCAGTTCTTCTAGGCTTTGGTCGCGAGGTACTGGCGGTAGATTCACCTAGTACCTATATAAGATGTTTCAAAGTGATCTTTGTGATTGTACAGAATTAATACCGTTTTGATTTGGATTTTTTGATTTCTTACTCAATAATATAAAATTCGGTATATCAGCATGTACTTACTAAAGAAAGCAGTCAAGAACATGTAGTCGGTGCCGAGTAGATCATTAGTAGCAATGTTATCATCGGGCAACACGACCGCGTTACCGTTCACCGACACGAATGCCGTGTATGTGTGGGTCCTCGGGGGCTGAAAAATTAGAAAAACTATCATCAACCTTAATAAATAAATAAACATTTGTGGACTTCCACAAAACCCTGACTAGCCTCAAACTAAGCAAAGCCTGTAATATGGGAACCAGATAGGTTATAATATTATTCTTATATACTTTTTTTTTAAATACATAGGTACTTATTATATGTATATAACACCCAGACAGGGAACAAACATAAATATTGATCACACATGTTTGTTTATTTTTAACTTATTTTTTTTTATTTAACGATTACGACAACCACGCGTGCGAAGCCGCCGGCAACAGCTACCTAGTTATTAATAATCATTATCTAGTGTTGTTACTGAATATAGATTGAAGATAAACTTATCTTGCAAAGATAAGATAACCATTACATTGTGAATGGATTCTAGATTCTAGCGAGTCATCAAATGGTGTTTATCATTTTTATTTTATCATCATAGGTGATATAATGATGTTTTACATCCACAACATTTTTTTATCACATTATTATGAATCAGAAAGCACATAAGCAAGTCTGTTATTATATAAATGAGAGTCATAGTTACACTATCAGGTCAGCAGGGTGATTACGTAACTTTGTTGCAATCAGTTTCTATATGAAACCAATAAGTATATAAAACAATATGAAAGTTTTGCGATTATCCATCAATAGAAACACCAGTTGTAATCTAACTTTGTTAGCAACTGCAGCTAAAATGTAACTGCATAGCCGTCATATTTACTTATTACAAACAGAAACTGATTGCAACAAAGTTACATGATCAGCCAGCAGATAAAAATATTTCCATAGCTACTCTAGACTTGTCAAAAACAAAGACAGAGGCAGCGTTATTCTGAAATGGTAACAGCCACCCTACACATATAAAATCCTTTCACCACACTGTTGCGAAAGAAACTAGTGACATGACAAGAAGAATTATAATATTTACTTTATCTTAAACAAGGATGAAGAGATTACCAGTGGGGGCCCATCACTTTCAATTTGCTTCTCTCGCTGCACCTCCTCATATGTCGGTAGCTTGGAGCTGATGGGTGCATCCAAGTTGAGAGCCATGTCATATGGTGGTGGTGCCGAGTAATCTGGCATAGGAGGCGGCAGTTCTGAATGGTTATCTGAAATAATAGATAAATGAAATTATTCTAGCACCATGGAAAATTTGTAATGGCTTGTTTTAAACATTTATATGACCATAAGCTAGTGTTATTAGTATTAGTGTTGTTAGTATCGACATTGTTTCAACATCTTTTGTTTACCCTGTACTCTGTTATTACAAAATGTAGAAAATATGTTTTATGGCTTGGGAAAGTCTCTAACTAATGGAGTTTCATTAGAAATAGAAATGAATCATTATTAACATCTTTCTTTCAGCTTTTTTATATCTGTATTTTTTTTATTGTGTATTTATTAATTGCTTTATTAGTTTTATTGAGCCTGACATGTGATGATGTGATGACAGCTGTTGGGGAAAAAGTTGTACAATAATCAAAGCAAGTGGATATATTGCGGTTTAAGAACCAGATGAACATATCAACTTTTATCAATTCCACAGGAGAGCCAAGTGCTATTTAGTGGATTACTTTTTCACTAGTGAAATATAATAAATTTTATAATTCTCTAAATAGCACATCAACATTCAAAGAATTATGTTTAGCCTATTGTTTAGTGCCATGTATCCTGTTAGTTTCCTGCCGTGTTCCAAGATATAAGCTATTTTTAAAATAACTTCATCATAAACTTTTGTATATTTAATTAGTATGATATTTATTGGTTTAGAAAAGATTTACATTATCAAATTTAAAGTCTGCTAGTTTAACATCCACTGGTGTAAACTGATCCGTTTATGTAACAGTGATCTATTGTTGACGATATTAGCTTAGGTACATAGATTCTTTTTATCAATGGAAAATGACATTGTAAGGTATGTAGGTATGTTGTTACAAAGCAATGAGTCTTTCTATGAGCCTATGTCAATAATAAGCAATATTATTGATAAACCTTCTGAGTCATAGGTGTTTATTGAAGTTTCACGATTTTGGTACATACTTTACTACTAACTACAGTCGAATAAAGTGTGATTATAATATCTGAAATACGTACTCATGATCATTGGCGGTGGGACTGGGATATTCGCATCCATTGATGACGGCAGCACAACACGCAGATGTGTCGCCGGAATAACAGTATCAGGGCGCGCATCCCTCTGCAACAGCATAGTATAACTTTCAGATAGTAAATTGCATAAATACAAGCAGTTATTAAACAAAAATCAATCAATAAGACAATCATACTTTACCATGATCAGTTTGTTGTTGTCGACACTGGTTGATGTAGGTAGATTACGCTGTAACGCAGGGTTTAGAACTTGCTAATGTTAAATATGTCTACGCCAGTTTAATTAGACAATTTTGATAAACAGTGTTCAAGGTTTCTCAAGGATCAAAGCAAAAGCAGGCAAGGCAGGCGCACCCCCCCCCGCATTCATTCGATCGACTTATTTTTTTTGTTTGACATTCAGTTTGACGTTTATTATTTTTTTTATTTTTTTTTATTTTCGCTCCTCTCGGAGCAGGCTAAGGCAGGTTCTAAAGACCATACCGCCTAGTCTTACGTTTTAAAAAACTGGTTTACATAAAATGTATTCAATCTTAGATCAAGTATACAAAATCTATGTATTCAATAGAGAGCGAGACGTTCGGAAATGTATTCCATAGGTGAAAAAAGTTTAAGATTATCGTTATGGTTCGATGTGTGGTGAGCAGGCAACAAAGCAGAAGTGAACAGCGTTTATTCTCAGGCAGAAGTTCTTTTTAGCGCGAAAGATTTCTTTTATTACGCGTTCTTAGGTACGTTAGGGGAATGTGTCATGTTCGAACAAATCCTATCTAAAACTTTCAGGGTTTTAGAAGTCTTTCGAATTGTCATGTTTGGTTTTTAATTTTGAGGACTATCAGAGGATCCTGTTTGTCCGTTCAAATGACAGACATCGCTAAATAAAAATTGGAATAGGTAGTTATTTTTTACTCATAAATCTTGGAGGAAGTGTCTTTCGTCTGAGCCATAAACCCTCAAAAACAACATTTTGTTGAACGATTAATTAAATAGGATTTAGCCTATGAACTAGTATTCAGCGCAAGAACAAGATAAAAAAAGGATGTCATGTCTATGTGTCTGTCAGTGTCTTTCTTTTCTGTCTGTCTGTCAGTTGATTGACTTTAGTTAGTGAGTGATTGTCGCGGTGTGTGCTTGATGGGCTGCAAAAGCGTTATGCATTAATAATCAGTAACTTAATGAAGAACTATGAATTAAATTAATTATGAATTAAACTGAGTTTTTGTAGATTATAGATAGTCATGAAGGTAGCTCTTATGGTGGCAGAAAAGCCATCGCTTGCGCAGAACCTCGCTACAATCCTGAGTAATGGAAAATGCAGTACTTCAAAAAGTTTGTCTAAATTTATGATTATGCCACATTCAGACTCATTATGATGTCACTCTTGTAAGCAAATACTTTATTTACAGCTTCAAATCAATCGTGTGCCGTGCACGAATGGAATGGGACATTTAGGAACGAACCAGTTCATTATAAAATGACTTCTGTATGTGGCCATGTGATGTCATTAGATTTCCCAGGAAAGTATAATAGTTGGGACAAGGTGGATCCGGTCGAGTTGTTCTCGTGCCCCACAGAGAAGAAAGAGGCTATGCCTCGACTGAGGATCCCGATGTTCTTGTCGCAGGAAGGACGTGGCGCCGATTATCTGATACTGTGGTTGGATTGCGATAAAGAGGGTGAAAACATTTGTTTTGAGGTGAGATGACGAAAGGACTTACGTAGGTATTACAATTAATTGTAAAACCAATCGATAGACTATCTTCTTATTCATGGTGGGGGAATGAGATCTGCACTGACATCCCGCAGTGGGGTGCATTATACCCCAGCCCAGCTCCTTAAAGTAGACTATCTTGGTTTTCTTCTTGCTATGTACAACAACTGAGACAAACTCATTGTCAACAAGCTTGTCAAGGCTGAACAAAAATCTATTGTCTAGGTTTACTGTTTTCCACTGACTGCACTGCACCTCAAAGATGGGCTACTATTATGTTCAATGTCTAGTTTTGTGACATTTATTGTTATTTATCTCTATTTTCAGAGACACTATTATCCTACTAATATTATAAACCTGAAAGTTTGGAAGTATGGATGGATGGATGGATGGATGGATGGATGTTTGTTACTCTTTCACATAAAAACTACTGAATGGATTTTAATGAAACTTTAAAATAATATAGCTTATCCATCAGAATAACACACAGCGACTTCATTTGCGCAGGATTAGTATTTCGATTAGCGTAGCATAGTACATATGTGTAACTCTAGAGGTTTTGGCAGTGCACACCAGAATAGCTCGCAGATTGTAGATTTTTTCCTACTTACTTGACACTTTTGGTCATATTTTGGACAATTCGCGGGCACCAGCTAGTCAATAATATATTATAATTAAAATCATTCTAAGAAATCAAATGCCGCTGTATTTATTTTAGGTGATGAATTGTGTGCAAGGTTACATGAAGGGTGATGTATACTCCCCACAAGTAACATTCCGGGCTCGCTTCTCTGCTATCACAGATAAAGACATTAAAGCTGCTATGAACAGTTTGGTGAGACCCAATGAGAATGAGTCGAGGAGTGTTGATGCTAGGCAGGAACTGGATCTACGGATTGGGTGTGCTTTTACCCGTTACCAGACTAAATATTTCCAAGGTAAAAATAACTTATCTACACTAATATTATAAAGAGGTAATGTAAAATATATGTGTATTCTACGATATCTGTATTCAAAAGTGTGCCCATTTCCATCACAGTTTTAAGTGGCATGGGTTTATGCAGTAGAATCTGTATAGCGCCAACAAAGTCTATCTTATTATGTGTTGTTATTTCATGTTTCTTCTCAGGACGTTATGGAGATTTGGACTCCTCAGTAATATCTTATGGCCCATGCCAGACACCGACCCTGGGCTTCTGTGTTCAACGACATGATGAAATCCAGACCTTCAAAGCAGAGACATTCTGGGTGCTCAGAGTGACAGCTAGCACTGAAGAGGGGAGGGAATTGCCGTTAGAATGGAAAAGGGGCCGTGTTTTTGAGAAAGATATTGCGAATATGTTTCTTGCTGGGATTAAGGAAATAAAAGAGGCTAAGTAAGTTTCCTTGGGAAAAAAAGACTAAACAGAGCTGTAGTATTAAAAAAAATTGAGTCTGTACAAGCAATATTTCACTGATTTGCTATCTCTGTCATACCTGAAGTCAAAGACCATTTAATAAATTTATTTCAGCGTGGTCAGTGTGAATGCCAAAGAGAAAACAAGGACGCGACCAGTGGCATTGAATACCATAGAACTGATGCGAGTCGCTAGTGCCGGTTTGGGTATGGGACCTCACCACGCTATGCAGGTAATAATAACTCTTATTTCCTTGCTATAGAGTACCTATTTATTTATAAATCTAATGCTTTATGGTGCTAGTAAACAAGCCATTTTTGCGGCAATTTATTGCTCCAATTGTCACTGTTCCGTTTAAAAATTACCTATACTTAAACACTAGCGGCCTGTCCCAGCTCTGCATGGGTGGTCATAAATTTATTGAACATTTTAGGATAAACTTAGACCGTGGGTTCGAGCCTCGCGTCTACTTATTTCATACATTTGCACGCGCTTCTCCTTGAGTGAGTGAAATCGCACCGCGCGCGTGACCCGTGGACCCGTTAACATTTTTAATTTCGTCATATCTTTTGAATGGAATGTCCGATTTGAAAAATTTAAGAAGTAATCTATAGGTATTAAAACCGCCTCATTTACCGTCGTCATTTATTTGGATAAGGATTAATACCAAGGTACAAATAAAGACCCTTTTCTAGCGGAGGCATTTCAATTATTTTTTTATAATAAAAGAACACTTATTGTGACATAACTATAATAGTTAGACATATGCTGTCGCGACATTTTTTGTAGATGATGACGTGTTCTACAAAATCGTAGTACATTATTTTGTTCTATCTTCAATAGTTTTCACAGCGCACGCGATGTAAGGTTTTTGTTTTCCACCTTGGGTTACATTATTGAAGTTTTAGTAAGGATCCCTGATTTTTTTGAAAATATAATATAGCCTATGTTACTCAGGGATAATGTAGCATTCTAATGGTGAAAGAATTTTTGAAATCGGACCAGTAGTTTTTGAGCCTATTCGTTACATACAAAAATACAAAAATACAAATGTTACCTCTTTATAATATTAGTGTAGATAGTGTAGATTTACGTAAATATTTTCCGCAAGAATTTTCCGCAAATGGAAATGATCCATGTGAAACGCAATTTCTTACTGGTTTTCAAGCGCCGCTAGGTAGAAGATGACCCATGTGGAATCATTTTTACATAACAGTGTAAAGCTACTCTGATAGCCAGACTACTGATCTTCTGATCTTGGGTCCGTGAATGTCCAAATGGATTTTTCTATTCTAAAAAAATATAAAAGTTTGCATGAGTTGTAAAACATTTGCGACAGTTATGTCATGGTACAACAGCATCGTGAGCCGTAGATAGATGAGGGTAGCCAAAGATCGTGAAGAATGGAAAGAGCGTATAGAGGCATAGGCCCAGCAGTGGGTACAGTCAGGCTGCGGATGATGATACAACACCCATGATATCCACTCCGATAACTCGTGTGGGGTTTATGTGATTTTTTATGACAGCCTTCACAGCTCAGTTGGTAGTAGCTCTGCCTTTTGCGCCGTAGGCCGTGGGTTCGATCCCCACCGAGAACAAACATTTGTGTGATGATCATAGATGTTTGTTCTCTGTCTGGGTGTAATTATATTTAAAAGTATGTACCTATTTACAAAAAAAAAGTATTTAAGTATTATATCAGCTATCTGGTTTCCATTGTCATATGGCTTTGGCTTAGTTTGGGGCTAGATAGTGCTGTGTGGAAAGTCCACCAATACTTACTTATATTATTTCAGATAGCCGAGCGTCTGTACACAAGTGGCTACATCTCCTACCCCAGAACAGAAACCACTAGTTACGGAGAGAACTTTGACCTTCTAGGAGCGTTGCGGTTGCAGCAGAACTCTAGTAAATGGGGGCCGGAAGTGAAAGCCATTATCGCGAATGGCTTGAACAAGCCAAAGAAAGGGCATGATGCGGGTGACCATCCCCCGATAACACCTATGAGAGCTGCTTGTAAGTTCTGTGGTTAAAGATATTTATTTCTCAAAGAACGGAGTTCACTTACAGAGAATAATACATATTACAGAATGTGTGTACACAGTGTACTGGTTTAAGTCCAGTTATGTAACAGTGATATACATAAAAGTAACTATTGAAATATAAGTAGGGAATTGACAGTATGCTTACATTATGGCAATATTTTTTAATTTATTTTTGAATGAATATATTGTGGATTCTTTAAGTTCTTGTATTAATGTGTAATTATTAAAACACGGTATGGAAAAACCTATATCGTGACTTGCGAGGCACGCTGATGGTTACAAAGTAGTATAAAAAAAACATCTTCAGGAAATACGTGGCCTAGTCGAAATATCCGTGCTCCGCACGTACATATTTACCATCCCATTCCTAAATAAATAAAAATTCGGGAGAGGACGCAATGAAAATATTCAAAGTCAAAGTCAAATTCGAAGAGATTCAAAGTAATTATATTGTAAAAGGCAAGCGGAACTCCATTTGTACACAATTTTTATTGGGTTACTTTAACTACAACAACTAACTTTAACAAAGCACCTGTTTGTTAGCAAGTTTAAGAGTAGTAGAGCTCTTTGTGAAGAGCTCGTCCGGGGAAGTACTACCACCACACCTTTTTCTGCCGCCAAGCAGCAATGCTGTGTTTCGGTTTGAAGAGTGTGGTTGCCGGTGTAATTACAGGCACATGAGGCTTAACATCTGTATGGCTCAAGCTGATGGACGTAGGGCACGTTCCTATCGTGCGTGACTTACGAGGCAATGCTTTGTTATAGGTGATGGTTACCACTTAACATCAGGTGGGCCATCTGCTTGTTCCATCAGCTGGTTGTATTAAAAAAAAAAAAAAAAAAAAAAAATTAAGTTTAATTTCACACTGTGTCTTCAATATTATTGTTTATTTAATATCGGATACCATTTTTTCGCAGCGGAATCGGAACTAGAAGGCGACGCGTGGCGCATCTACGACTACATAACGCGACACTTCATAGCGACTTTGTCGCGCGACTGCAAGTACCTGAGCACAACTATCACCTTTCAGATCGGCACCGAAACATTCACATACACAGGGAACACTTTAGTAGACGCGGGTTATACGGAGATCATGCATTGGCAGGTATGACGTCATCATAACGGTTTTAGGATGTTGAAGGCGCTATAATGACAGCCTTCACAGCTCAGTTGGTAGTAGCTCTGCTTTCTGTGCCGTAGGCCGTGGGTTCGATCCCCACCGAGAACAAACATTTGTGTGATGAACATAGATGTTTGTTCTCTGTCTGGGTGTTATACATATAATACTATAAGTATGTATTTACAAAAAAAAAAGTATATAAGTAGTATATCAGCTATCTGGTTCCCATATCACAAGCTTTGGCTTAGTTTGGGGCGAGATAGTGCTGTGTGGAATGTCCATCAATATTGATTTATTTTATTTATTATAATAATATGGGAGAGCCACAACATTTCAGCAATAAATTGCTAAAAAACTTTATTTATTTATTTTATTTCAAGTTACAACTATCTTTACAGGACTATCTTAATACAATAGAGTTATTCTAAATCTTAAAGTAAATCTTATTCCTATTCTTAACTATCTAACTAAACCATAACATATGTATATACAAAGTGGCCTTCGCAATTTCGTACAGAGAAGCATGCAACTTCCATTTATAAGTCCCATAAATAAGCTTATTACGGCAATTTTTAGTTGCAATGGTATGACTGACGTTGACTAACGTTTACAGCTATAAAATTGCAGTAACGTATTTTTAATCAAATGTACCATAAAATCCTCTTTTGATGATTTTCCTAAAAAACTCCATAGCTACAAGCTTACTAAACTATCTATTTCAGGCATTCGGTAAAGATGAATTCATCCCGCCATTGAATGCTGAGGATATTCTGAAGGCACATGATCACAGGCTGGTGGAATGCCAGACGTCACCACCTGATTACTTGAGCGAATCCGAGGTAATGTTACCATCTTATTTAATCACTGTGCAATACATGTTTTTTTTTAAACCCCATAATGCACATCTCTGCGCGTAAACAAAAGAAATATTGCTGTCTCTTTCCGATAATTTATGACCGAGTTTGCAGCGAGAGTTTGACGCGACTGTAGATCAATACAATTTTTTTAACTAGATAGAGGTATCCATCTATCCCCCTTAGACATCGTCAAGGAACCTGGAATTCTTACTTGGTACTAAGAGATATCTACCGTGACTGGTGGTCAAAGTAAGCTGTCTCAGTTTCAGTTAAAAAAAACTGAAACGGCTTCAGATCTCTTAGTACCAAGTACTGACTCCAGTTCACTTCTTTGAGGACGTCTAAAGGGGATAGTCAGAGGTACGTCCAGACATTACATTTACAGTTAGAAGTATATAAGTAGTATATCAGCTATCCAGTTCCCATATTACAAGCTTTGCTTTGTTTGGGGCTAGTTAGTGCTGTGTGGAAAGTCCACCAATATTTATTTATATTTATTATCTGAATTTAAACCGTAACCAACCGAATCATCCACAGGTGATATCACTGATGGAGAAGCACGGCATAGGAACCGACGCGTCCATCCCGGTCCATATAAACAACATTTGCCAGAGGAATTACGTCAACGTTGGCAACGGCAGACGACTCGTGCCTACTAACCTGGGCATTGTGCTTGTGCATGGATATCAGAAGGTTCGTTGTTATGAATCGTCAAAAAACTACCCACATTTCAACATTTTTTAAGATAAAAATGTTGAAAACGAGGTGATCAGAAATCGCTGAATTTTATGAAAAATTGCAAACATAACATTTTTTGAGGATACCAATTACACAGGTTTAGCAAAAATATAATTTTAATCCAAAATAGTTATCCTACCTAAAAGTTTGATCAAGTACGAAAACTAGTTAACGAATCTTGTAAGTAAACTTTTTTATTTTATAGAAAACTTGGATCACATTGATATTTTAATATACCTCATATAAAGTATTCTCGATTGCGATTTTTCATAACTACCTCCAGTAATTTTATACCTTTATAAATCTTGAAATGTTGCAAATGAGAAGGTTTTTTAGGATTGTCTGCTTTAATTATGTAAGTGTACATTTTAGAACTTTTCAACAGTACCCGTCTGAGTTTTGTTTTTCTATTCCGTTCTGACGGTACGAAAAACGAATAACAAAATCTCAGACTTGGGGTACCGACGTAGAATTTAAAAAACCGGCCAAGTGCGAGTCGGACTCGCGTACGAAGGGTACCGTACCATTATCGATAAAAACGTCAAAAAAATCACGTTAAACCCTTAAATATTTATTTAATTCTGTTTTTAGTATTTGTTGTTAAAGCGGCAACAGAAACATATAACTGTGAAAATTTCAATTGGCTAACTATCACGGTTCATAATGAGATACAGCCTGGTGACAGACGGACAGATAGACGGACGGACTGCGGAGTCTTAGTTATAGGGTCCCGTTATACCCTTTGGGTACGGAACCCTAAAAATAACCTCTTTCCAGATCGACCCAGAGCTCGTCCTCCCAACGATGCGCACAGCCGTCGAAGAACAGCTAAATCTAATCGCAGTAGGTCGCGCAGACTTCCACGCGGTGCTAGCTCACACCGCCGAGATCTTCAGAAGGAAGTTTCAGTACTTCGTGCGGTCTATTGAGCAAATGGACCAGCTGTTTGAAGTGAACTTCTCGTCGCTGAAGGCGAGCGGGAAAGCTCTGTCGCGGTGCGGGAAGTGCAGGCGGTACATGAGATATATTCAGGTGAGAATTTCATACTAAGGATATAGGATCTATGGTCTAGAGCAGGCCCAAACTTATTTTGTCTACTGCCCACTTTGAGAATAAATTATTTTTTAGCGCCCCCATTTTTACACGTGCTTAAAAACCACTATAACTTCAAATTAGATTAATTATTATGAGCTATATTAGCGGAGATTAAACATTCATTCTAAACCAGACTTACAATAACCCGCAAGAGTTATCTTGAGACCTTAGCGGTAGTATACAACGGCGGTTAGGTCTCAAGTTTATTCCCCCCATTTTTTTTCTGGGTCTCCTTCCGCCCCCCTTTAGGCCTGCAGCGCCCACAAGGGGGCGTTATCGCCCACTTTGGGAAAGGCTGGTCTAGAGGCGTCTTTGCGCAGATTTATTCAGCTAAAATAAGTCTTAGGGCTACCCACGGATTCAGGTGATATTTTCATAACACAAAGATACCGAGACTGGGCCCTCCCGTCACTTAACAAGTGTCGCAAGAGGTGACTAAAAAAATGCACCAAAGATGAGCTGCATTTGAGTACTTCACAGCAACTTTCGGTCACCAATCCACCCCTAAATATGGGGGAGCCCTATGACTTATTTACTTATAAATCTGCGTAAAGACGTGCCTCTGGTAACCTTAGATATTCTCATGATATTGAGTACGAGAGATCAGTGTGGATGGAAACTACTTATTTAGCACATTTTTTTCTCACATGACTCTAATAGTCTTTTTGGACTACTGCTTAGTAAAACAAACCTGCCTACGTCCCCCCCCCATACCCGCACCCCGCCGCCGGCTCACTTTACGAGCACCGGCAAGCGGCAACACGTTATTTCATTATTACTAATTAATTATCTTGTTCAATAAGAAACGGAGAGTACACCTGTAATATCTATAATCCTGGAGTTTATTTCTGAGAAGTTTTTCCTATCAACCACAACTACATAATTACTATTATTGCTATTTTCTAAAAGATAAACTGTTCTGTACTGTATTGTATTGTCATCTATCTATCAAAGTATATATATATTTATAATAATTTCAGGCGAAACCAGCGCGCCTCCACTGCTCCCACTGCGACGACACGTACACTCTCCCCCAGCACGGCACGGTCCGCATCTACCGCGAGCTGAAGTGTCCTCTCGACGAGTTCGAACTGCTCTCCTGGTCTTCGGGGAACAAGGGGAAGAGCTTCCCGCTCTGTCCGTACTGCTACAACCATCCTCCGTTCAGGTCTGTTGTTTAATACTCCTCCTCCTTTCTTCTCTTAACTGCGTGGTTCGTACCGTGAGCTGAAATGTCCGCTGGGCGGGTTCGAACTGCTCTCCTGGTCTTCGGGGAACAAGGGGAAGAGCTTCCCGCTCTGTCCGTACTGCTACAACCATTCTCCGTTCAGGTCTGTTCTGTCTGAAGGGCTCGTCTGGGGAAGTACTACCACCACGCATTTTTCTGCCGCCAAGCAGCGTTGCTGTGTTTTGGTTTGAAAAGTGTGGTTGCCGGTGAAATTACAGGCACATGAGGTATAACATCTGTATGCCTCAAGTTGATGGACGCAGGTCAGTGCATCGTAGGGCACGTTCCTGTCGTGCGTGACTTACGAGGCAATGCTTTGTTATAGGTGATGGATACCACTTATCATCAGGTTGGCCGTCTGCTTGTTTCTGTCAATCTTGTTTAGACCCCCAATGTGTATCCGATTGTAAAGTGGTAGCACTTCTTTCTACAATATTGTTATTTCCACAGGGACATGAAGAAAGGTTTCGGCTGCAATTCATGCACGCACCCCACTTGCGCGTACGGAGTCAACTCTACCGGCGTGTCGGGCTGTGTGGAGTGCGAGGCGGGGGTTCTAGTGCTCGACCCGTCCGCTCCCAAGTGGAAACTGGCTTGCAATCGGTATGGACTTATTTTAATTTAAAAACATTTGTATATTGATATAAAAATTATAATCAGGTATCTGGTTCCCATATTCACAGATAAGAGAATCCATAGTACAAGCTTTGCTTAGCTAGGTATGTGAAAATACTGCCAATAATTATTATTTTATCTTCCGCCTGTGTTTTCACTTAAGTACCAAAAGAAATCAGCGAGGACTCATGAAGACTTTGAACCTAGAGATATAAAGAAATTGCTTTACTTATGGTAATTTCTATGAAGAAAAATAAAATAAATAATAAAAGTTATTTCAGGCAGCACATTAAATTATTAAAATTTGAATACAGGCCCATATCATGAATACCTTAAAAACAAAAACCAATTTATTTAAATTGTAACTGAAGACACTACCGGGTTAGTGCAGAGCGTACCGAGTTAAAACGATGCCGTACTGCAATACGGTACTGGTACCGGTCTGGTCTTACTGGACAAGTCAGGAAGCGGCTTTAATTCTTCCCTTTCGATGCTATAGTTTCTAATTACTTCCTTTAATTCCAGCTGTGACGTAATAATAAACGTGTTCGACGACGCAACTCGAGTCACAGTGTCCGATCTGCAATGTCCCGCGTGTGGAGCGCAGCAAGTCACAGTGGAATATAAGGCGGAGCGAACCAAACTACCCGCTATGCTCACCGAGATGACGGCTTGTTTGTACTGCGAACCGGCTTTTAGCGCTCTGGTAAGCTATTTACAATACTTTAGTAAGTTCTCTTTCAGTGATGTAGTATACTTGCAAGGTCTCGCGTGTGGAGCGCAGCAAGCCACAGTGGGATATAAGACGGAGCGGACAAAACGGCCCGCTATTTGTCGAAATAGATACTCCTATCTCCTATCCTTTTGTATAAACCGCGTACGTTAGAGAGAGTCACAATAGTGACATTCGAGATGCCATAAAAAAAAAACCTCAGGTCACGTAAAATGAGCCTGGTGCAAGTTATCCTGCGCAGTAGGCAATTCAATTCAAGGCATACATAAAATCACGCCAGTTTCCAATAGTGGTAGGCAGAGACCACGGATTCCCACTTGCTACGATCCTTACATACCTCTTTGGCTTCATTCACTCCCTACTATTCCTCATACATTCTCGTCGGTTTAGGGTACTCTTGATCTGGCCTTTCTCTAGAACGTCTGCTTTCTCTGATCTGCTATCTGATCGAGATTCGTCCATAATTAAATAATAACCAATATAATATAATCTCTTTTCCCTAGGTGGAGAAACATCGGGCGGTCGCGTCCCGGCCTCAGATGTCGAGGTCACGTGGTCCTCGCACGCGCCCTGCTAAACCGCGCAACAAGCAGCCTAAGGACAAAATGGCGCAGCTAGCCGCATACTTTGTATAAAGTAAAGGTTTATTATTTTTACTGCCCTCATAGCTAGTTGGTAGCTCTACCTTCTTTGTTGTAGGCGGACGCAGGTTGAGCGTTTCTTGAACATTGAAAGCAGTTTGTCAAACTTTATAATGTTTATTTTATATTGGAGCGATTGCAATACTTTTATGTAGAGCAGTCTTTCTCAAAGAGGGCGATAACCCCTCTTATGGAACATATAAGGCTACAGGAGGCGTTAAGGGGCCCAGAAAAAACTAGGGGCTGTTGAAGTGGTTTAGGGGGGCGATGGCTGATTTGTATTTTTCTTATATTTTAAAGTACTTTAAACTGAAATGAAAACCTACCTACTGCACTACACCGATTATTTTGTTGAGCGGCTGTTGAAGACGTGTAATGTACCTACATTTTGGCGTGCGCTAGAATATAATCGATTCTCAAAGTGGGCGGTAGGCGTAATATGTTTGAGAACCTCTGATTCTATTAGACACACAATATTCTCGGGATTTGCTGCAATTGGAATAAAGCATTTATATCGGTTATGTGAGTTAGTGTAAGTTTCGTACTATGTGAGTTGCTGTGTTTATAGGATTATAAAATATTTTGATATAAAAAGTCGAAATATCACAGCCAGATTGTATTATAGTTTATAGTTAACTTATAATAAGCGCCTATTTCATCACATCTGAGTAACGCTATCCTTCAATTAAAATATTACCCATCTTTGTTTTTTTAAGTCTTTTATTTTGATACAACTTGCTGCTGGAACAAGCAGATGGCCCACCTGATGTTAAGTGGTAACCATCACCTATAACAAAGCATTGCCTGGTAACTCACGCACGATAGGTCCGTGCCCTACGATGCACTGCCCTGCGTCCATCAACTTGAAGCATACAGATGTTAAGCCTCATGTGCCTGTAATTACACCGGCAACCACACTCTTCAAACCGAAACACAGCGTTGCTGCTTGGCGGCAGAAAAAGGCGTGGTGGTAGTACTTCCCCGGACGAGCCACACACAAAGAGCTCTACTACTCTTCTATCCCTACAGGCGGATTTTTTTTTATCTGAGGAATAGCGTTACTCAGAGATAGCGAAATAGGGTCTTATCCTTTTAATTGTTGTCGTTTTTTCCAACGTAATTTAAGTATTGGTCGTTCTTCGAATAAAAATATTTCCAGTTTTGTTTCTCGCAATCTCAAGTGTGGAAATATTTATTAGTTGGATAGTGTTACTGAACCGGGCGTAAAAATATGTGTTTAGAATGATTTTCATTGCTTTTTGATCTGATTGGTCATATTAAATTAACTGGTTTCAAATATATTTATTTAAATTGTAATAGTAACGATGAGCCACTTATTTATTTAATGGGTAATTACTAGAGATCGGATAATCGGATGCATATTTACCTAAAGTTAACTTTTGGCTAACAAATTATGGAAGCGGCTTCTTAGGGTACTTTTATCTAAATTAAAATCCTGGGATTGCATAAATAATCGGATGTATACAGGGTGCCACGTTACATGTGTAAACCGAAAGGGGGTGATTCTGGGCCCCGAGGGGCATATTACGCTGTAACAAGGCAATAATTGCCCTGTATTACAATGACATGACTGACAATTATTGTCATTCGTGTCACTTAAATTTGAATTTCCTGGGATCCCGGGATTTTTAGATAAAAGCAAAATTTTAATTTCCCGAGACCCCGGATTTTTCGATAAAAAGTGCTTTCCATAATAGCCAACATCTCAACTTTAGGTAAATATGCATCCGAATATCCGATCTCTAGTAATTACACATGAGGCTTATCATCTGTATGCCTCAAGTTGATGGACGCAGGGCAGTGCGTCGTGGGGCACGTTCCTATCGAGCGTGACTTACGAGGCAATGCTTTGTTATAGGTGATGGTTACCACTTAACATCAGATGGGCCATCTGCTTGTTCCATCAGGTAGATGTATAAAAAAGAGTATTTATTTAGCAAACGATAGCTTTATACAGTAGTTTTGTATCAGCTTTTGTACTAGCTTATCATTCATTATAATGATTTAAGTGTATGTGTATGAATTGTATGCAATATAATAAATCAATTTAACTAAATGTATCTTTGATTGAATCAACTAGTTGGAAAAAAGAATTGAAAACCTATATCATACTTGCGGGTAGATTTACAGCTTCGGAGTTTAACTTATTGCAGGCTCACAGATCAATGGAGTGAAGGCTGCTCGGGCATTACCATCTCCTTTGCTTACTTCTTTACTTTGCATTTAGTTGAAGTAGCATAAAAGCAACATACCTAAATCGGGGTAGGCTGAAAACCTGTGTATAATTTATACAGTCGATCGCCCTCTGTGGGTAGAATTCAAACAGCTATTGCGAAAAATGTTGTTAAGAGCCACGGGTTCGCTTTTGATAAAAATAAGAACAGCATTTAAAACATCTGAAAAATCATTTAATTTATGAGTTTTATTTTGCCTATTTGGATCCTTTACCTAATAAAATAACATATATACTACTTCATATTATAGTTCATAGTATATAAGTTGTAAAAAAACGTATCAAAGCTAGGTTTATCTGGGTGCCAGTTCTATGCGCCCTAGCTTAAAATTAGCGCTGTCTCTGTTCGCCATTACGCATTGGTAAGAGATGGCAATAGTTTAGGCATAGTTTTTCGTTTAACAGATTTTTTGTAGTAAGGCCGAAAGTGTCTCCTGCTGTTTGAAAGGTAAGTAAATAAAACAAATTAAATATTGAAGTCTTCATTTTATTGTGAAGGGTATCACCTAGTATAATGTATAGTACAGTACGATAAGCTTATATTATTACTGTATTTTCGTTACATTTACACACTGTTGTTACACAAAGAACAAAGTTTTCTGTGTAAAATACGATGGAATCTAAACAGCGGTTTTGTTACTGTGATTTTTAGTAATATAATATGTTAATTCTTACTGGTAGACTAGTGATACAAATTAAAAGTGTATAGCGCCATTTGCAATCAAAAATAATGGTTTTATACAACTTTAGCAGTAAAATGCATGTTTGTAAATAGGTGTCATTTTAAATTAACATCTTTAGTATCTTAACGTTAGTCTTCATCTAGAAGTGTATTGTCTAGTTTTAAATGATAGATTGGTTACATTATGAATATTTAAAAAATACTATATTCTATGTCAAAAATTATCTTTGAATTTCTAATATACTCAAGCATGTTTGGAGATTTCAATCTTACGTCATGCTGTTGGTTCTAGGGCAGCCTTAAAACTGCGTAACTAGAGTTGCCCACTAGCTTATACAAACATTTCAAAGTTGTCTCATTAGGAAATCTGAATTTTGAGCTAAGCGAGCTATATTTTTATCAGTAATGATAAAAAATCATGCTGCCATAACTTTTCGCTAGCCGTAAAAGTATCATTTAAAATTAGACAATATGCCAAGCACGAAGCAACAAGGTTATTTGAACTTTCATAATTTTACTTATTTGTACCAACATTTCTTAAAAAACTGCGCGTAACTAATTTTAAGCAATAATCTTAAAAATTGTTTAAATAAAATATGTGAATGGTTTGCTTTCGCTTGCTACTAAACGACGCCACCGGCACCGGCTGAACCGATTTGTATTAAATTTTGGAATCGTTTTTATAGTTTTACCGGAAAGGTATGCGTAAATATCAGACGGAAGCTAGTCTCGTCTAAATTATTTGTTATAATCGTTGAACTAATAAGCTCTTTGTAATAAAATATCAAGCGGCGTAAAATAAATCTAATTAATAATTTGGAACTATATTTACATGGGTCCAAAAAAAAAAACGAATTTGTGCCAATTTCTCTATTACATATCACAGATTAAGCCAATATGAAGTGCTAAGTTACATTATGTACATAGGCATCAGAATTTATCCAATATGAAATACGCGAAGGTATGTGAAAAATTAACCTATGTTATATTATACAAAATAAGTGAGTACAACAGTCACATATTGACTCTAGGATTCCATGTGTCGATGATAAAACTACTACGGGACACATATTTGCAAAATATGTTTGTCTGAATTGAACTTGTAACTTCTGCATCTTCGTTATGTAACTTCCTCAAGCAACATAATTTATTATTATCATTATCATCAGCCTGTAGAAGTCCATTGCTGGTCATAGGGCCTACATTTCCAGGAAGAACGATTCTGAGCCCTCCATCCACCGATTTCCCGGGATCCTTAGGAGGTCGTTGGTCCATCGGGTAGGAGGGCGTCTCTCGCTTCATCATTATCATCAGCCTGTATAAAGAGATGCATTTGCCTTGCAGTAGGACGATACAGGCTGATAATAAAATTATCCTCGACATTTAATTTTATTTAAACGCCGAAGTTATGTTAATATTGTCTAGAAGTTTGTGGTATTAGGTATTTATAAAATAAATAAAGAATTTTATTTCTCACCAATTTTCTAATTATGGTAGCGACCAATTTTCGGTCAATGCAATTAAACTTCGTTGTAAAAGCTATATTTTAGATTTTAAATTTGGTCACAGGGAGAATAAAAGTACTTCTATTACCAAATCATCTACTGAGTGCTATATTTTGCTTGAATCAATGGCTAGCGAGTTTTAACATATACCTATATAATAAATACGAATAAACAATAAATCCAATCCTGGAACAAATATTTACAGGTCATGCAAACATTTGTCCAAACGCAGAATCCAATCTGCACCTTCAACGTCTCAGCTGCTTAGTATTTCCTAAGCACCTATTTTAACTAATTTAATAGCTGCAAAAATAATACTCTATGCGAATAATAAAGTATCTTCTCATTTCCCTAAAAGCACTGATATGCCCAAAATTTCACAACTACCAATCCAAATAAATTTAACGTCTCTCGGACTTGTAAATATTCGAAATCAATATTTTATTAGAAAAAATCTTAAAATTATAATCTAAAATTGGGATGGCTTAACTGACGGTATTCTGTTAACCGGGTTGTTTGTATCGCTATTTTATCATTTGAATGCGTTCATTCGTATTACAAATTATTTATTTTTATTTAAAACGATACAGGATGTTCCAGACGGTAGTGAATGAAACACTTATTTGGACAAAACGTGAAAATCCAACGTTTTGGCCAAATAAGTGAATTTTGTATTAATTGATGTTCAAATTGCTGAAGAGATTTTCTTGAATCGCTAAGAAAGAACATCACCTTTTGAACAAAATGCTAAATAAAAATCGGCTCATCCGTTTGGGAACTACGATGCCACAGATTACACGTTAAACTTAAAGCATCCCTTTGTTAAAGGGGGTTTAAATGCCTGCGGTCGCTGCCTGAAGTTGGGAGGGTAAGGAGGTCCTGCTCCTTTCTTAAAGAAGGTTATACTACTTTCTAAAACATCCTGCACATTATGTTGCAATTCTTAAAGAAATGATTGTACTTGACATTGTGTCACTTATTTAACAGTTTATCAAATAGTTTTAAATGACTTATTAGTTTTGCAACTAGAAACAAGTATTACAATTTAACACTGAAAACATCGAATATTATAAATAAATCATGAGGTTTTTATATCGACTTCATAATAATTAAACTTTATTTCGGTAACATTTTGAATGAAGCTCCATAATTATCAATACTAATAATTATGTATGTTAAAATTAAAATGTCGATTGTGCTTTTATTATTATCGTCTCTAAAACTACGTTAAGTCATTATTCATTCACTAATTTTGCGTAAAACTCCAATTTTGCACTCTGTTTATTTAATATTTTCTAACTGAGATTCTATATTATTCGCCAATAGGTTAACCTATACTTACTAAGTTTAATCAAATGAACCGACATAGAGCCATTCTTAAAATTAAATTTATAAATAATATAAAATAAACAAATCACATTTATTTTTTTAATGAAATAAAAAATAAAATGTTATAAGTAATTCTTAATTTAAGAATGACAAATTTGGCTGCTAGATTTGTCATTATAAAATAATTAGGTACTGCTTGGTTTTACTAAGTCATAGAAAATATTAAATAACCAACCATTTCCGATGACTACCCTATATAGTTACTTTAATCTCACTGATTCATTTGATAACATAATTATATTCTAATAGCTTTATATACATAAGAGCGTTATTTACATTACGAACATTAATTTATATTATATTTATCGTTAGAAGCAATGCTGCCATAATTTTGTATTATTGTTCAATCTTTCAAGCCTCTTTGTCATAAAAATACGGCCACGAAACTATATAGTATCTCAGAATTACTAAAGTAATTGGTCGCCATTTTGTTTTATATTTAGTGACGATAGGCTACAGCCACAATGCTGACCTACTTGTACCGGCGCCGTACTGTGACCTCTTAATATTGTGAGTTTCCGAATTCTCTGTCGATTTCGTATATATAATTTGCATATAATTCGGAAACAAGCAATTTAAAAAGTAAAATACGGCTCCAGTATTTGACGTTGCAAGTGCACTTTTTAGAATGTTTTTAACAAAACAAGTTTCGTTACAATATTTTTACAATACACAGTAAAGACTTTTTTTCCACCACTCATGCTGTTTTATTTATAGATCTCCAAGTTGTTATAATTAGCTTAAAACTATTATGTATTCAAATGAAATGTAAAATTCGTTAGTTTTGCTTACCTAATTATGATATTTATTTCAAATTTCCTATATGACTTCGGAATTATTATTTTAAAATTATTTTGACTTTTTGTGTTATCAAATAGATGATACTTTTCAAACGGTAAGAAATACCAGTAAGCAAAATTAGTGAGTTGAGTTAAAATAAATTGCACAAAATATATTAAAATCTTCTAAAAATAATAACAATAATATAATGACGTTACACTAAAATGCTGTGTTTTAATTAATGTAAGAATCTACATGTTTCTAATGCGATTTTAAGTTGTAGTTGTTTTAAGGTAGTACACAAAATATAAGTAATAATTGAAGGTATTTGTACTTCCAATAAGATAGCTGCGTTTGTGAACTAGCTTCACTTATGGTCCGAATTCTTAATATTTTCCTCATACAATGGTCGTCGATTTTATGGCGTATATAAGTTAGTTATCATTAATTTAAATTATCTTTAAGTTTTATGTACTATGTATGTTACTCTAGTTATGTTGGTACCAATACGTCATATAAATCATTAAAATGCTATCAAGTATGAGTCATGAACTCTGCATCGTGGAAACAAGGTATCACCCTATCAAGGTATCACCATATCAAGGTATCACCCTATCAAGGTATCACCCTATCAAGGTATCATCCTATCAAGGTACCCTATATAAGAATGTGATTATATTTTAATGTTAATTTGATTTACCTTATAATGATTATAAAATAAATAAGAGGCCAGCTCAATAATATTAATACTGAACAAATTACATTTTATATGTATATCAGAATATTTTATTGAATAAAATACCAAAATCCAAAACCAAAACAACAGCGCATCACTGAAATTCTGAAGGAAATTAAATAAAAAAATATTTATCATCGCTCGAATGTTTTTTATTGTCTTAGATTATAGTGATATAGTTCGAATTGGAGAGTAACTAAGTACTTACATTATTTTGGTCTTGGATTACGGTACTAGTATGAATAAACTATCATGTATCTATAAGTTATGTAACGAATATAATTACATTATTATATTCTGTAAGTATACATGAATGATAGAGTAAATAAGCTACGAATAGCTTATTATAATATTGAGCCTCTGAAGTATATTATATTTAAATTTTCACTATTTAAAGCTCTTAGATTTCATTTTATGCGAATTCTACCTTCGCATCAAATACTAATGCCTTGGGTTCGTATAATAATGAAGGATTCGCAGATGTTTCGCGTGTTTAACCACTTTATAATAATTGCTAGTTTTATGTTCATCCATTGGCCAAGGTATATCAATTCATTAACTTGAACAATATATATTGAACAGAAGAATCTTTAAAATGGTTAAACACGCCCACGGTGTCGTACATAATCCACAACTACGCCCGGCAGGCAACAGTTAAGATATCATAGAGATAACAACTAATAAATTGGTATAGAGTGACTATATTGGTATATTAAAAAACAAAAGCCTCGCTTTTGGCAATTTGCACAGGATAAACACCTACCGAAAAGTCCTTTTCCATGAATCTGTCCTTAACACTCACTAAAGAGTTATTTAGGAAGGTCACTTGGATTAGTCACTGCACATAGTGTCTTCTACTTATATAAACGTTTATAACCTCCGCTACTTCATAAGATTAAAACCAGCACTATAATTAATCATCAGGCCTTAGAGAAACCAGCAACGAAACTTCGAACTTCGGCAATTAGACGATAAGTTACAATTACTCCTTATATGGTCCACACTTGAACTTTTTCTGCCACGACGCACCAGCTCGCCTGGTCGTAGTAAGAAGATACTACGTGGAGGCTTTCCACGTACTTCTCGATGAGTTGGTCGAGCTCTCCACGTTTGAAGACGTGATAGTATCGGTGGTAGGTGACCGCTCCGCCTTCTGAGGGTAGACTGTCTGAGCCGTCGCTAAGCGACGGTAATAATGGTGCGTGGGGAATTGCGCGAGCGGGTATACTTGGGATTGGGATGGGTACCGGCAAGGTGGCCGTGTCCTCCGAGCAGGAACGAGCTTCAAGCTTCCTCTCCCTCGAGCATTCGCTGTACGAAGGCAGGGAAGCTAGACTGGAGCAACCCAGTGACGCGGTACTTCCAGTCTTGTCTCGTCGGCTCCAGTCGCTGCCCGCAGAAGTATCGCTCGACTCGATCGAGAATCCAGACTTCAAAGGCGCGGTACTGTTACTCGAGCGAGAGGTCATAGACTCTGGGCTGATCTCCATCTTATCCAGGTCACTAGAGTCTGTAGACTGACCCACTTTGAGAGAGGAGCGCTTTGAGATCTTGTCAGTACTCGTGCAAAGAGAATCAACGCTGATCTCCGACTCTAATGAGTATCCAGTTTCGAGCGATTGACTCGTATCGTAAGCTCCCGAATCAATGGTTATTTCAGGGTTTCCATTGGCTGAGCAAATAGCACTGTCATCATCAGGGTTTTTTATGTCAGGGTTTGTTTCGGGTAGCTTTGTTTCGTCTATTATAGGCTTAGTAGTATACTGAACGTTGGCACAATTGTTGAGGTACAGATCTTCGTCGCTCGTCACTTTCATACTTTTCTTAAGCTCTCTATATTTGTTGATAATAGGGTCTACGTCTTTCGATCTTTTCTTTTTCGTTTTTGTGCTACACTTTGGGAAAAGCTTGTTGATATCGGTCTCCTGAACTTCGTTAAGAGACGCGATGTATTTATTACGTTCTTGAATTTCAGCGGTAAGTTTACTAAGCCCTTGCATTTCTGTGCTAATTTTATTTATGTACGGGTCTTCTAAATGCTGTAAGCTATCAGACAGTTCATCTAAAATCTTTTGGGTATTTCGGTCTTCCTCTTCGCGTTTTAGCCGGAGGGATATGCTCTTTTCACTACTACTGCTACTTGGAAGATCAAAATCATCTTCGTTAATGCGTTTCGAATACTGATCGATCTCCTGTAAAAGCTTTTCGCTAAGTTTTTCTGCAAACTCTGTCAAATGTTGGTGTCGATCTTCTGGTGCCCATTCTTCTTCCTTATGAGCCAACATATCAGATTTACATGTAATCAATGGTTCATTTTGTATTCTATTAAAACTTTCTGATTTCGAGATAGATTTTTCAGAATCAGTGCTGGATACTGAAATTGAGTCGTATGGTAATCTTGTTGGGCTTCTGTGACTTTTGCTTAAGTTTTCGTCTAGCGAGCGTCCTTCAGGTCTATTTGGCGATAACCTATTCAAACTCCAAGATGAATTGTTTGTGCTGCCCAGTTTTGGTGATCTATCTTTTGATCTTCTGCCTGGTGATAGGCGTTCTAGGCTTGATGAGCTTCCGCTAGAACTGGTGTGCGATTGAGACCTTGATCTATCTTCTAATATTCTCAAATCTCCCGGGGATAATTTATTTAGACTCCAGTTACTGCTGCTACTGCTGCTTGAAGCGCCCTGGACGATGGCCATTGCATCAGCACTTTCTAGTTTCTCTAGATGTTTTCTTTTGGTCCGTGGGCTACACTGAATAACTGCTTCACACGTCTCGTCTAAAGAATGTGCCACTTCCGCCACGGCTTCAATTAAAGGTGGAGCTTCAATCAAGGGTGGAGCTGGTGATGGAGAGGGAGATTTCTCTAATCTGACTATGATGTCTAACGATGTCTGTTCGTCCTTCGGTAACTCAGTGACGATGCTTGGCAAATCTGAAAATTAAAAATATATTACGATCTGGGCGCCAATACACATACTTCTACATTCGAAAGTACCAACCACCTAAATCAAAATAGTTATCATTTAGTTGTTTAAATGATATTACCCACCTTTTTCAAGAGCGATTTTCTTCAAGTCTTCCGGAACGACGCTTATAACGCTATCAACTGAATCAGGCGATGAAACACCGCTTGAATCGCTGTCCATGTCATCTGTTGCTGGATTGAAGAGTTCCAAAGCCATTAGTGTAGGACGGCTTTTGACAACTGGGTCAGCTTTACTAGTACTGCGCACTAATGGGAAAGGTGCTCGTCTTCCGTAGCTTACTGGAGGAATTCCCTTGTTTAACATTTCCTTTACTTGTCGTATTCTCTCTTTTCTTTTTCGTTCAGAAGTTTTTAGATCCAACGTGTCTGTGGTGTGCTTATTGGATTGTTTAGGCTGGAACTGTGGTATTTCAGGCAGTTCTGCTACTGTTTGTAAAGTTATTTTCGGGTAAGGTTTCACATCCTGAAGTACGACTCGAGGTTTCAGATCGTTTGTCTCTGCCGTAAGTTTGTGAATTTCTTCGATATCTTTGTTTATTTCCGCGATAAGTTCTTTGGTGACATCTGTGGGTGTGCATTCAGTTTCTTCTTCTTCTATGATTGGTGGAATGAGTGGTGCCTCGTCTTCAAATACTTCAATCGATACATTCCTGACCCAATCCGGCAAGGGTTCCGGTTTTGGTGGAGCTTTGTCATCAGACTCCGACTTAGGCGGAGAGTTGGGCTGGCTTTTTGACTGAGGCTTCAGAGGCATTGTAGCTATGCTACTGGTGGTCGAGTAGTTCTTCAAACTGTATTGAGCTACGAGAATCTTGCCTGTTGTTGGGGCTTGGACTGCATTCGGAGAACCGGGAGGTCTTATTAAAGGAAATGATTGTTTTATCCTTGGAGACGGCAGGCCTGGTGAACTTTTCATTCTAGGAGAAGTTGGAACTGAAGATACTTTTAATCTAGGTGAAGTTGGTCCAGGAGACAGGGGAGTTGGCGACAGAGGATCGCCACCGGAGCCGTCAGCTTTCGGTACATATATCACAGATGCAAAACTGTCCTCTGAATCAACACTTGTGTCACTTTGTAAACTACTGTCTTTTGAAGAATCGGACCCATCTTCTTTTGAATGTCTTCGCTCAGGATAACTTTTTTCACTACCTGTATTATTGTCGCTTGGTGTAGGAACTTCAGGGACCGGTCCATGACTCTTCCATCCTTGGAGCATTCTTACGAACACGGTCACCTTATCTATATTCGTTGTCGACGTTTTGAACTTGCTTGTCAAGCCATTTTTTAAGGACTGAAACTTTTTGGCCGTGGTCGCCGAGGTTGAAAATATTGAATCTCGTATAGAGTCTAGGGCACCAGGTCTTCGGTAAAGGTATTCTTCATTTAATGACGCCTGTTTTTGTATATTTTTTCGTAAGCGTTCCTTTTCTCGTAACCGCTCTACAGACATAAGTTCTTCATTTAGTGACGTCTGCTTGACTACACCTGGCTTCCTAGATTGTAACCTGTGTGTGTGTATTTTGAAGTTAGGCATTTCTTCGACCATGCTTTTCATATCCGTTGGTTTATCTAAGTCCTCTTCGGCATCGTCTTCGTTTATTGATTTCTTTTGTTTAACTAGCCGCGGTTTCTTCCTCGGTTCGGTTATTTCTGGGGCTGGGGTTTCCTTGGGTGGTGGTTCGCTTTCATCCAAGCCAAGGCTCGGTAAACTGGAACGAGATCGGACCAGTGCGTGTCGGTCTATCTCTGCGATGTCCGTTAGGCTTCTAGACTTTATGGTTGCGTCAGATTGCTGTGTGATTAACCGGGGCGGGAATTCATCTAATCGGCGTAGTTCTATGGGGAGGTCGGCAGCCGGTGGTTCGGGCCGTAAGCAGCTTCTCTGTGGTGGTCTTGGCCCTAAGCCCCAGGATGGGAGGAACGAGCGGCGACCCGCAAGACGTTGGAGTGCTCTCCTTACAAAGGAGTAGCAGGTTTCGTTTGGCGACGAGAGAGAGGATGACCCTGGGGAGCCTTCACGAGTTTTCCACGGTTCTGCGGTACTGTAACAAAAAAAGGCATTCACGGTTAAGAATAAAATAAGAAACAGGTCTTTACATTCTATTGTATATGATTTCAGTCATATACAATAGTCAGTCATATGAGTCAGAGCAGCTTTAACACATGGCCCATTTCAAGACTAATATATTGCGTAATGTAATACTTACTGGTCGTAATCCACAGACAGGAAACGAGGAGTCGGCGTCGGTGGACACAGTGTGGCTGGTCGATGCCAGGGGATAAGAACATCCTGAAACAAAAAGATAAGGCAAAAAAACATTAAACATTGAGCTGAAGTATTTTTAGAGTTAACTGCAGATAAGCATTAGGCTAGTGCACTTTGTATGTATAGTACAGGGATGTTGCGGATGCCGATTTTTTCACATCCGCGGATGTGAATGCAGATGCGGATTTTTGAAGATTTTTGATTTGTGAATGCAGATGCGGATGCGGATGCGGATCTTATACAAGTTGCTCCAATACTTGTGTTTAAAAACTTCAGGGGGCTTAAAGTACCCATCAATATGAATATTTTTTTCTAAGGAACCAAAAAAACTGCTGTTAGTTACTTTAGCCCCCTGAAGGATTTAAACACAAGTATTGGAACACCTTGTATAAATATAGTATATGAATGAAGAATTAAAACAATATTAAAGTAATTATTAATGAAGAATTCATTTTCTGACATTTTAGGAAGCAACATAGCTTTTTCATTTTATTTGTTTTTCTAGTGTTATTTTGAGCTGTGTTGTGTAATTTCGGTGGTATTTTAACCAACATTACTTAAGGTTTTAGCACACAGTGTAAACATTTGGAATGAAAGTGTATTGTGATATCCTGATTTGACCGAAAATGTTTCCAATGTTTTGAAGAAAACCGCCACCATTTTCTTCAAAACAAATGACGGCCGACTTGACTATAGACTGACCTGACAAAAAAGTATTTATTCAATACAAATCACTTGACACTGGCAAGATTGTCTGTCGAATGACAGACAGGAGCCATAAATTGAGAGAAGAAGAATTATTAATGAAAAAAATAATGAAAATTAGTATTGACTCAGTATAATGCTCCTATTTTTGTTTAACTTCACTTACTAATTTTATATAAACAATTATATTTACACACAATGATCACAACAAAATACACAATACTGTTGTTAAAAACTACTGTTGTTGTTGTATAAATTGTTGTGATACACAATACTGTATCACAACACAACACTCAAAGTATCTATCTGTAAGATAAGTAATCCATAGCGCAAACTCTCAAATGCTAGTTCTCTCAAACGGTGAAGGAAATCATCACAAGGAAACCGGCATGTTGTAGAACCTAAAAAGTTCTATAACATGAGTCGAGTGCTTGAGTTGAGGCGCACTTAAAATCCTTTCACCACACTATTTCGAAACAAACTAGTGACACGACAAAAGATACAGACAGCGCAAACAAAACGTAATGATCGTCGGATCTTGTCACCAATTTCTTCGCTCCCATTGGTCATTGTAATGTGCGAACGGCTCGCGCCATCCGCTGGCCCCGCCCAATTTCTTTCTTGTTGCAATTTGTATTACATCCGCATCCGCATGATCATCCGCATGGATTAGAAGCGGATGCGGATGCGGATGCAGATGACCAAATCTATGAGGATGCTCCGCATTTGCGGATGCGGATGCGAATATTCGCAACATCCCTGGTATAGTACATATCTGATAGAAAATATTCGTTAGGTTTAATCAGTCTGTGTAAAGCCAACGAAAAGATCCAGAGATCTGCAGAGTGATGTTACCTGTGAGTGAAAGTTCCGGCCCTCATGCTCCATAGCCCACACAGTCAGCAACAGCCGCCCTCCTATCCTGGTGACCCTGGCCAGCTCCCGCAGAGCCATGGCGCGGCGCTCCACCGTCGCGAAGTGATGCACCACGGCGATGGAGAGCACCGCGTCGAAGGACTCATCGCGGTACGGAAGGCACAGGTTGTCGCACACTACCACCTGGAACAGAATACAAGTAGGTATCAACTTTGACTATTCATAAAGCTGTAATTTCGGCCACCACTTCACCTTCAAGTACCTCCTAAGTTTTAAGTTTATGTAATAGGTAGACGCTTCTCCCCATCATTGTATCATAAAAGCACAACCGCTAACCATTCCACATTACACAAAGGTTAACTGGAAGAAAATGCTAACAAGCATTAAGTTCTCACTTCCTTTTGTGCAATAAAGAATTTTCTAATCTAATCTAATCCTTTGTAACGATAAGGTTTACATTTATTGTTCATTTTCTTGTCGTGTGTAGTTTTTTCGATATAGTGCGGTATCATTTTCATTTAATTGCTTAGGTTAGTAATTTATTTCGTATGAATAGACTCCAGTGACTGAGTTTTTAACACAAAGCACGGAATCTGCACTTTGACCGAAGAACCTCAATATCTAATTATAATCATATTTTTTGAGCTAATTCTGTTGACTGAGTTTTAAGGCTGCCAGAAGACCGTCTTCATAGCTTAAAGACTGCTATATCTCTAACCGACTGCTTAACGTCCAAAATAAGGAAACTGCTATCTGAATTGAAGACCCTCAAAATTTTCATCACAAACTTCGCTCAAAGTTCAGTGTAAAATTAAAAACAGAATTGCCAAGTGCAATGTACATTGAAAACCCTAAAGCCTACTTAATATAATTTTCCAATGTAAGAAGTTATTTACCTCGTTGTTCTGATGCCTCGCGTGCGCCGCTAGCCTCGTGCACCTGTCTCCGCCCACCGCGTACACCGACGGATTCACGCTCAAGTACTTGCCGTTACCGCAACCTGGGGAAGGCAAACAACTGTTATTAACGAGCTATTAGTTTAGGTCGTGGGAAGTCGGTTGGAGAAGGCTGAAATTTTTCTTCTTGTTATTTATATTCCTTGCCGATTGAATAAGCAGATGGCTCTCTTAATGTTAGGTGGCAACCATCTCCATATGCTGGTCAATAAACCAACCAACAAATAAATAAACTACTAAGTAATTCGATATAAATAGAAAAGATTCTTAGTAGTGCCAAAGGAGTTGTTTCATCAATGTATGGAGACTGTATCTCAACTTTATTTGCCTACAAATTAATAAAATTGCATTTGTTTGGTAATCTTCTATTTTTGTCAAAATTTTCTACGTACATAGACCCAACCCAGAATGAAATATTTCCTTTTGTAATAAATTTGAAACCTTTCAGTATCATCTTTCAGTTCAGTGGTTTAGCCGTGAAAATGTTACGAATACACACTTTCACATTAATAAGTTGGTCTAAGGACTTCTGAGGAACTTAGGCTGCGCGACCAGCCATAATGTGGGCGTGATTGAGAGAAACATGTAAACTTTCCCAACATCAATTAGTGTATTTTTCGAACTAAACAATAGTTTAGTGCGGTAGCTTGTGGTAAAGGCCCGCTCATCCAAAGGTTACGAATTCAAATCCGATGGTGGGCGTACACGAGTCACTAGAACTCGCCTACTTTCAGCCTCTTACGTATGAATTTCAAACGCTGAAGGGCATCAGACATTTTTATTTTGTAAATAGCAGTGGAGTTCTTAGGGAATTGCTCGTCTGGGGATATACTTCCACCATGCCTATATTTCGGCCGCAAAGCAGCGTTGCTTTGTTTCGGTTGCCAGTGAAATTAGCATGAGGCTTAACATCTGTATACCTCAAGTTGATGGAAGGAGAGCAGTGCCTGGGGCACGTTCATATCGTGCGTGACTTACGAGGCAATGTGTTGTTATGGTGATGGTCACCACTTAACATCAGGTGGGCAATTTTCTTGTTCCACGATAGGGGAAGGTGCCTTGGCAGCGTCTACTTTTATCGCTAAGTGTACCTCATTGTTGCCAGCCCATAGCTGACAGTACAGTTTAGTTTTGTTGGCTTGGGTTAATAACCTACAAAACTTGGCGTTCAGTGACCTGATTTCTGTAAATTGTATTCCATGAGCAAGAAACATTATCAATTCACCTACGCATGAGCCACAGATGGTAAGTGGGTAGCTGTAAAGGTTAATCTAAAGGAATACATAGAATTTTGTTAAAATATTAAAAGATGAAAACGATATAAGTAACATTTAGATCATCCTACATACAACGTGGGACGTTCATTAAAATAACTGAAACATTAGTATTTTAAAGAGAAGAGAAAATAGAAAAAGCCCGGCCAAGTGCGAGTCGGACTCGCGCACGAAGGGTTCCGTACGTTTTTTTGCCGTACCTATCTATAAAAACGGCAAAAAATCACGTTTGTTTTATGGGAGCTCCCTTAGATAATTATTTTATTCTATTTTTTAGTATTTGTTGTTATAGCGGCAACAGAAATACATCATCCGTGAAAATTTCAACTGTCTATCACGGTTCATGAGATACAGCCTGGTGACAGACGGACGGACAGCGGAGTCTTAGCAATAGGGTCCCGTTTTACTCTTTGGGTACGGAACCCTAAAAATAAAAAGTATCATAATTTTGATCTCTAGGCGCGGTAGGTACATCCTCTCGTACCAACTCAAGATTCTTTGTGGATGGCTAAGGGGGTTAGTCACAGTTAAGTACGTCTAATAATTTGCAGTAGGTAGTTGGTATTCTACACATGACAGGTTGCAAGACCATCACCGCTAAAATAGAAGAGAACAGTGAAATACCTAAAATGTAGGAAGGTTATATCTTTAAGGCGAAGATAAGAGCTATAATAGAGATATAAGAGAGAACCTCTCGCTCGCACGTTTCGACATGTTGGAAGATATAAAATCCATATAACCGACTTAACCCATTTTCAAAAAATCGCAAACAACTATTTTATGTGCATGGCTCACATTGCACACAGTTTTGTAAAAATAAAATAAAATTGACATACTAGCACATTAATTCAATAATCAGGATTTTTAAAAAACAACTATAACTATAAGTCAAACAGATCCGATTTATTTTTGGTATTACTTAGGTATTCCAGGTGATCCTAGAACTACCTATATAAATAAGTAATCTAAGTTTTTTCCAAACTGTTTCAGTCGTTACGGCGTTCTTTTATTATAACAAACAAACTTATCACTTTAAAAAAAAAAACCTACTTGATAAGGTATTAGACCTTTAGCTTATGATATAAAATGTAGCAAATACTCTATTTCATGTTAGATACCTAATAAAATTAATTCTATGTCAAAGGTAGGTAAAGTTTTCAGTATGTGTGGGCGTTTAGAAGAATAACCCACCTAATGCAAATGTTTCCAGTGAATTGGAGGGGGAAATTTTCGCAAAAATGTGGATTGCTTCAGTTACCGATAAAAACCAAATAAGTAATTACAGTTTTTGTTCATCATCATCCACAGCCCGCGTTAACCCACTGCTGGGTATATATGCCTCCCTTAGTTTGTTTGTACCATATTAGTTTAACGATGCCCGGCTGGCTACTTAGGGTTCTTGGGGTTCAGGACACTGAAAACGCTCATTGGATCTTGAAAATGTATAATGAATAGTAGAAAACACGACAATATAATGACAAATACAATAAACACGTAAAAGTAGAAGCGCGCGGACTCCCGGTAACGCGCCGGCCGTCTTATTATTCGCGCGTCACGCAAAAAATCAGCAGCAGCAATGGACGCAATTGGCCTCGTTGGATGTCACGTACCCTAATAATATTTTTTTTTTGTTACAACCACATGGCTTTTTACAGGCACATGAGGCTTAACTATACCTATCTGTATGCCTCAAAATGGTATCTTTAGTTAATCTTAAAACAGCTGGCACCAGAACTTTACGAGATTTAGGGCCGGTTTCACCATGCTCTGTTAGATTAACAAAGGATTAAAGGGCCGTTAAATATGTCAAAATGTACGCGTTTGATTAATCCCTGATTAGTAACTAACAGAGCATGGTGAAACCGGCCCTTACAAACCAAAAGTTTAAACCCTCGTTAGTTGTTGACTGTACAAATATTTTCCACGAATCATTTGTCGGCTAAATATATTAGTACATAATTATCCATGTACTTACTACCATAAAAACAGGAAATTCGTAATGTCTGGTCGTAAAAACTGTTCAAGACAATTACGGCCGGTTTCTGAAAGCCTGATCAAAACTAATCGGATGTCAAGTCACTCGCTACCTCTATCTAATTCGATGTCATAGCTGAAATGGCGAGTGACTTGACATCCGATTAGTTTTGACTGAGCTTCCAGAAACCGGTCGTAAGTGTCCTTTTATCGAATTGAAAAAAAAAAAGAGTTAGTGATGTAAGGCTACAGAATATAGAAATAAGTACGACTTAAAGCGCTGCCTACTAAGAAGTTTTGCAAGTACTTATAAGTTACGTAAGATCTTGGTTTCGCAATTTCTTCATACGTCATAGGTTTCAGACATTTCAAAACCGGGCGCTGTCTTGCGTAACAGTTGTTGCGTTTTTGCAGTTAAAAAGTGCTACGAATCTACGAAACGTCTACAAATGACATCGAGCCTGGACGCTTAACTTCCTGAGACCCCCGGTATCGCCTATGATACTTTAACAACAAAAAAATTTTTTTTAGAGCCATTGAATTTTATGAGTACTTTTTTTACTGCTAGTTAGCTAGTTGAGTGTGCCTACCGTTCTGTTGAGTCCGTTTGCCGCACAATCACAAGTTGTGTAGTTGACAACTAGTTCTAATCAAGGTTTAGTGCAATCTTCGTCATGTCGTCTTCGCGTTCAGGTAATTACCTACTGTTTTTTTAGTTATTTGGTAGTTTCAATGCATTTATATAAGTAGCTACCCAAACCGAAAATAGTGCTGATCTGACAAAATTTGACACACATGGGTCTCAGGAGGTTAATACGACTTCAATCGAAGTATAATAACCGTTACATCAGACTCTAAGAAAATAATTCAGAAAATAGCTCAACCTTAAAATGATTCCTCATGCACGTGTAAACATTTACTCTCATACTATGAAATGGTGTTAAATTTAAATTATGCTTAAAATTTGCCCTGTCTCTGTTTGCCAGTACGCATTGGTAAGAGATGGCAATAGTTTAAGTATAGTTTATCGTTTGACAGATTTTTTTGTAGTAAGGCCGTATACATCTGACCATACTTCGTGAAAATAAATAAGTTTAATTTCTTAGCGGATTATTACTACATAATTATTTGTTCCAGTTTATTAATGTATGATAGGTAAGGTAGTTTTTTGAGAGTAGTACAGCTCTTTTTCTGCCGCCAAGCAGCGTTGTTGTGTTTCGGTTCGAAGAGTGTGGTTGGCGGTGAAATAACAGGCACATGAGGTTTAACATCTGTATGCCTCAAGTTGATGGACGCAGGGCAGTGCATCGTAGGGCAAGTTCCTATAGTGCGTGACTTGTGTGAATGCTTTGTTATAGGTGATGGTTACCACTTCATTAGGTGGGTCATCTGCTTGTTCCATCAATCTCTAATACTATAAGAATCAAAGTCCTGACTGACTGACTGACTGACTGACTGACTGACTGACTGACTGACATATAGACAACGCACAGCCTAAACCGCTGGTCCTAGAGACTTGAAATTTGAGGAGTACATAGGTCTTATGACGTAGAGGTGTACTAAGAAGGGATTTTTGGAAATTCAACCCCTAAGGGGGTAAAAAGGGATGAAAACGTTTGTATGAAAAATTGTATTCCTTGAACCTACAAACTTGAAACTTGGAGTACATGTACTTCAAAGCTAAAAAATAGGAATGGCATTTTTAGTTTTTTAAAACTACCCTTAATAAGTGTGCAAAGGGATGTAAAAGTTTGTATGGGAGTTTTTTGACCGCTGGTCCTAGAGACTTGAAATTTGAAGAGTACATAGGTCTTATGGCGTAGAGGTGTACTAAGAAGGATTTTTTGGAAATTCAACCACAAAGGGTGTAAGAAGGGATGAAAAATTGTATTCCTTGAACCTACAAACTTGAAACTTGAAGTAGATTTACTCCAAGGCTAAAAAATAGGAAAGGCATTTTTAGTTTTTAAAACTACCTTTATTAAGCGTGCAAAGGGATGTCAAAGTTTGTATGGGAGTTTTGTAACGCGTGGCGCGATTTTCCGTGTAAGGTTGTCTTTGTTGTATTTGTCATGTTTGTGCTAAGCTCAGTACCTATACCTACCTACCTAATATAGGCAATGTAAGCCTATAGGTATCTCTTATACCTACGTAGGTATTTAAAATCCTACCCTAATAATATACAACTCAATGCGAGAGTTACGATGTTTGGATGTTTGTGGCTCAATCACGGCTCACCACTTCAACGCGTGCGAAGCCGCGGGAAGACACTAGTTTATACATATACAAGGTGTTCCAATACTTGTGTTTAAAACTTCAGGGGGCTAAAGTACCCATCAATATGAATAACTTTTTCTATGGAGCCAACACTGTAAATAAAAAAACAGCTGTTTAATACATTTAAGCCAGGTAGGTATTGAACTTTTGTATGAAACAGCTGTTTTTTTTTCGCGTTCAGTGTTGTTTCCTAGAAAAAGTTATTCATATTGATGGGTACTTTAGCCCCCTGAAGTTTATATACACAATTATTGGAACACCTTGTACATCTGACCATACTTCGTGAAAATAAAGTTCAATTTCATTTTTAGATAGAAGCATAAATGTTTATATTGTTTGTGAACGATTCTTCCTGGGGAGTACTACAACTATGCTTATTTCTACTACCCAGTAGCGGCTGTGTATTGTATTGAATAGTGTGAGTACCGGGGAAACTACAGGCAGACTTCTATGCCTCAAGTTGATGGATTATCTGCGTATGCATCTGCTTTGTTATTGGTGATGGTTACCACTTAATATCCATCTGCTGGTTCCATTAACCAAGTATATAAAAATAAGGTACTGACCGACGTCGCACACGAGGCTGCCCGGTTCGAGCGCGGTGAGGAAGGCGGTGACGGGCGGCGCAGGCGGCCGCTGCAGGTCCTCCTCGCCCGCCTGCTCGTACACGTCGTGCACGTACGCGCGCTCGAGCGCGGCGCCGCGCGCGGCCGACTCGCCCGCGCCCGCTTCGCCATCCGCCATCACCGCACGCCCCGGCACATTGCAGCTAGCTGGAACAATTATATTGTATTATGTAGATACTTACATTATATTATAATAATAATAATAACTTTATTGAGGACAGAATGGAAAAAGTTATAAACGTACCTAAATGTACATTGAGTTTGTCATACAATCGGCGGTTTTATCGCAAGTAGCGATCTCTTCCACATTATATTATGCAAGAGTAGTAGATCTCTTTGCTGATGCTCTTTGTGAAGGGCTCGTCCGGGGATAAGTACCACCATGCCTTTTTCTGCCGCCAAGCAGCGGTATGTTCGGTTTGAAGACTGTGGTGGCCGGTGTAATTACAGGCACATGAGACTTAACATCTGTATTCCTCAAGTTGAAGGACGCAATGCTTTGTTATAGATGATGGTTACCACTTAAAATCAGGTGAGCCATCTGCTTGTTCCTACTTCTGCTAGTTGTATAAAAAAAAACAAAAAAAAATATTATGACAATACAGATACCCCGCAATACAGGCTCGACAGAGACCTAGTGCGGCGAACAGAGCTCATTAAGGTACCTGTGTTCATTCTAAAGGAAATAGCCTTGTTAAACACCCTACAATTATTGTAACCGTGAAAGCTTCTCTGTTAAATAAATTTATCTTTATCTCTTCATCTTGTATTATGTACCGCGGGGGAATAATGGTTCTCGAATGGCGACCACGAACAGGAAAACGAAGCGTGCGACGCCGTCCTACCCGATGGGAGAGTGCTCAGAATCGTTCTTCCTGGAAATGTGTGGGGAGGCCTATGTCCAGCAGTGGACTTTTTCAGGCTGGTGATGATGATCATTGATCGAGTGAGCGAAGCGAACAAAGATCTTAGTTTCAACTTGGGCGATTTGGCATTTTATGTATGTATGTATGTATGTATGTATGTTTGTCTGGCGATAACTTTAGAACCGTTGATCTGATCTGCATGAAATTTGATATGTCGATAGCTTGTACTTGAGAAATTTACTGGTAAGTATATAAGTAAAATCGGATGAAGGGTTTTTGAAATATGGGGTTTTTTAAGAGGGTAAAAATAAAAAAAGTTACATAAAAAAATCAAGTTACATGTCATATGAAAGGGCTTTGTTTGGACATTCCAAAACAATTTTTACTTTTTTTATGGGACCCTCGGTTTTCGAGATAAAATTTAAAAAGTTAAATTAAGATAACCAGCGATCCAAGAGCTCCCATCTCTAAGAGTTTCGTTGACATCAAGGTTTTTCTACTGGTCGGCCAGTTCCTTTGATTTTTCTTATTTTTTTTTCTTGAAATAAATTAAGGAGGTACTCAGTTCTCATAAAATGGTGACGACGACCAGGTCTGATGATGGAGCCAAGGTCTGTTCAACGGAACTCTTCAATAAATAGGCCAATAGAGTTGAAACTTGGTAACCATACCAACTTAGTAGGCGGTAGTCAGAAAAAAGTCCAAAGATAATGTTTGGACTTGCCTCTGACTACTACCTACTCAAAGTTTTGATGCGTTCGTCGGGTCGCATCACGAGATCTCAGTTCGGGGCGAACTACTAGTTATTATGTCTTGACAGCCCTCACAGCTTAATTGGTAGTAGCTCTATCTTCTGCGCTGTAGGCCGTGGGTTCGATCCCCACCGAAGACAAACATTTGTGTGATGAACATAATCATAATGTGTTCTCTGTCTGGGTGTTATATGATACGAGTACCGAGTATTATAAGTATGATGTATTTACAAGAAGAAGGACGCGCCAACCGAATAGCTTTTAAGTTTTTCCTAACTAAATTAGAAAATTTTAGGCTAGTTTGACTAGTTAGTTTGGTGACAACAGAATTGGGGCCAGTATGTAAGTGTTATTCAGCTATCTGGTTCCCATATTACAAGCTTTGCTTAGTTCGGGGATAGATAGTGCTGTGTAGAAAGTCCACCGATATTTATTTATTTATTACTAGTATCCATTACATTTTTATAGGACTGAAGAATATCGACTTTTACTATTAAATTCAGAATTCTGGATGATGCTTCTGAACAGTTTAGTAGGTCATTATTATTTTAGATTTGCATTACATACCTACTTTACCTACCACAAGTTGCAAAGATGTACAATAACCCGCTTGAAACGCTTAAGCGAGACCTTTTTATTAGCTAAGCACATTATAAGGTCGATCTAATCTAAAGGCCGTTTAATAATAACCTCGCAACTTATTCTAACCGATCATCACAACCTTCACTGAATTAAATTCAATAAAACACAAGGTAATTCCAATAAAACCAATAAACAGTATCGGAGGCACATTTAAAAGCAAGCTTCATGCTGTGACCCCGTGACCCAGCCTCGGGATCCAATGTCCGGGATCGCGGGAATCCCGGGAAAGAATCCCGTGTCGTAAATCGCGGAATTTCTTCGTGACACGGAAGCCCTTTAAATGGAACTCTATTTTGCTTTTTGCGAAACAAAAATTGGCTACACCGTTTGAAATAGCTTCGCAAACGTAAATCGTGATCGCTGAGCAATGCAGATGTTTAGAGTTTTGCTTTCTTTGCCAGCAGGTACTACTTATTTATGGGTATTTTATTATTAAAATACCTAAACTAAGATATTTTCTAAGCTTTGTTTGAAATTGTATACCTTACTGAGGCGAGTAAAAAAAAAGGAATGTATTATGGGCAATAAAAAACATTACCCAGAAAAAGCAAAAAAAAAAAACTGAAAAGCGTTTGCATGATCTATAAAGCCAAAACTAATCGAACGATGAAACTCAAAAATCTATGATAATTAAGTAAACGAAACAATCAAATATTTTTTTTACTACTAGCTGATGGAACAAACAGATGGCCCACCTGATGTTAAGTGGTAATCATCACCTATAACAAAAGCATTATCTTGCAAGTCACGCACGATAGGAACGTGCCCCACGATGCACTGCTCTGCGTCCATCAACTTAAGGCATACAGATGTTAAGCCTCATGTGACAGTAATTACACCAGCAACCACACTCTTCAAACCGAAACACAGCAACGCTGCTTGGCGGCAGAAAAAGGCGTGGTGGTAGTACTTCCCCGGACGAGCCCTCCACAAAGAGCTCTACTACTCTTAAAATGTAATAGAGCGCTAATGCATACGATAAACAAACAAGCCATCTAAAGTTATATTTATAGAAAGACGGTCTCTACGAACGGGGTTAAAAATCAGCTAATAATATAGGCTCTACATACAAGAAACCTGGGCAAAGCTCTTGTGTTTCTTTATTATTAAAGAATCTATGTTTATTAGTGCAGAGCACAGTGCACATATCTAGTGCACTGAACTGTATGTGTTTGGAATTCAACTGTTCTCAGCACTATCATTTTTATAACCTCTAGCAGAGAGTAGAGAGAGACCTTTAGTATCTTATATGTAGGTACATAGGTACCTTCAAGGAGCATGTCCATCGTAAATTATGTTCCCAACATAATGGATGGTACCGACTAGAGTGCGGTTATAAAGTAATCGAATACTAGCGGGAGGTAGCGTCCCGTCGCCCGGCAACGCATCTGGGGCGAATCCGGGTCACGCAGAACCTTCACCCCGATCTCTTGACATGGTGGAGTATCCCACAGCGAATAGTAATTAGCAACTGCATCATACTATGAAATGCTGAAAATCTAGGGCCTAGGTTAGGTACATCTAGGTAGAAGATTTTCAGCATTAAGGGTAGCTAAGGTTAAGAAGTATCTTCACAAGAAAAATACAGTTTCACTTTATTTATATAACAGTATTCTCGTTTACAACATGCGATTTTTCGCGCTCGATGAGGATTTTAGTAATTAGCCAACCTTACAAATTGTTAAAGTTGTTTCATAAATACTTGTGTAAAACAGTGTATTCCGTAAGTCTTTCTAAAATTTGAATTTGATTAGATATAGCTTAAATAGTATAGTTTTTTTTAATAATATTTCTATAAATATGTAAGCATAACACTGGGTACCTAGGAACCTAGTTACAGGTCACAGGGCGTCACTCCAGACAAAGAGTTTAGATAATTTGACGAAGTATTCAGTGTGTAATGTATTTTATCTGTACTTTAAGGTATAGAATTTTGTATGTTTCTGACTCGATCACAGTATAACCGCGCTGGACGATTGGGATGAAACTGAATGACCTGTAGAGTAAACTAGTTTTTCCTGTAGGATGAGGCTTTTTATGAAGAGAATAAATAGGTGGTCAAGCCTGTTTCATCCATATTAACAAGCAGTAAATTTACTTATAAATCCAGGATTCCCCAGACTGCCTCAGTAAAAAATACCACCGAATAGTAGTTTATTTTTAGATATATATTAAATTTTATAGACCGTCCTTTGGCTACAATCTCACCTGGTGGTAAGCGACGATGAAGCTGATGATAAATGCCGATGTATTACAGGTTTTTCTTTTAATACCTATCTCAGGCACCAGTCTCTCGCATAACAGGTTTAACATATTAAATTGTACCCCTAAAATAAGTCATGGCATGTATACCTAGTTTTTGCCCAGAGAAAATAAATAAATTATCTTAAATTATCTTTTAAAGCAGAACGGTCACATTGAACACTCAAATTGAAGCAATATGAAAAGCTATGAAATTATTTTTTTCCTATTTCTTTTTTCCGCGACCTAATGCAATTTCTAGGCTTTCTCGATAAATCTTAGCATTTATAAGTCCCTGTTGGTTCGAAGAGTTCAACTTTAATCTAGTTATCGGAGAGTATTGGCTGTTTATGAAGTTATGGATACTGTGGCTGGAGCATCTTGTATTATGGGAAATTAAGTACCCAATTGACTTGTGGTGCAACAAGCGATGGCGTTGGCAAAAACGGATTGTACGTATTTCATAAAAAAAAATGTTGTATAACAGTTGTCCAAAAAAGATCCATGATTAGGTACCTACAGTTTTTACAAGTGGGGTCAATATTTATCACTAAAGCTAACTTATCCGAAAATACATATGAACATGAAGTAAAATTGGAAAAAAATATAAATTATTAAACATAAATAAAAAAAAATGTTTATCTGTTCTGCACGTAGAACAAAAGGGTATATTAAAAAGTTTTACATCCAAAAACAATTAACAACTTTATAGTGTTTAAACAATTATAATATGCTGTGTGGATAGCCCACCAATATTTTATTTTTTTATTTTATTATATTATTTTAATTTTATTTCATATTTCATCGGTTCAAATCCTACTCGTATAATAATTTTTAGGATATTATAAAAAAAAAACTTTAGAAAAGATGTTGCCTTAATAAACAATACTAATTCATAGTATATTTTATAGAGCAATAGTAATATTATTATAGCTTAGAAGAAAGTTGATTAAATAATCATAGTCTTGATTTTCTGCCAGCCAATTACGTTGCTAGACGCCTCAGCTAGACGGTGCCAGTGGTGGCTAGAAGTGACGGTATAGAATGAAAAGCGGAAGAGGTGCTATGTAGTCAAAAGTCTTTATGTCTAAGAAGCTCAGTAACAGAAATTTGTAATACTCTGGACTCTATACTTTAGGACTCTGTGTCAATCATATTACACATAATCAAGTCATAATCTACACTAATATTATAAAGAGGAAAGATTTGTATTTTTGTATGTTTGTAAGGAATAAACTCAAAAACGACTGATCCGATATCAACAATTATTTCACCATTAGAATGCTACATTATCCCTGAGTAACATAGGCTATATTTATTACTAGATAAAATTAGGGATCCCTTCTAAAACTTCAACTATGTAACTGAAGGTGTAATTTTTTTACTAAACTGTGTGCAGTATGATTGCACACAAAATAGTTGCTTGCAATTTTTTAAAAATGGGTTTAGTGATTTTATATCATTCAACATGCGAAAAGTGCAAGCGAGAGGTACATTAGCTCTTGTATTCGCCTTAAAAGATATAAGTAGTAGAATGTCACCACAAATATAGGTAACAATAAATTTCTAATCGCTTTAAAAATGCGAATGTGATTCGGAACCTAGTAAAAACATGTTTGGTTTTCCATACATCCACTGGATAACGAAGTTAAATTTTAGAGTGGCGTTTTTACAATATCATTCTGTTGCTATGCTGGCGTGCACACACAATCAAAAACAATTTCAAATGTTTTTATGGCGCTGCCCCTGATGAAGATACGATGACTGCTGTATAGTCGATACAGAGGCCAAATCACGAATGAATTTTGGGCGTTAAGGGGCTGACAACTATCAAACAACTTCTCGCTCGCACGTTTTGACATGTATTCTAGTTTCAACTTGGGCGATTTGGCATTTTATGTATGTATGTATGTATGTATGTATGTTTGTCTGGCCATAACTTTCGAACCGTTGATCCGATCTGCATGAAATTTGATAAAACGACAGCTTGTGCTTGAGAAATTTACTGGTAAGTATATGAGTAAAATCGGATGAAGGGTTTTTAAGATATGGGGTTTTTTAAGGGGGCAAAAATAAAAAAAGTGACTTAAAAAAATCAAGTTACATGTCATACAAAAGGGCTTTGTTTGGACATTCCAAAACAATTTTTACTTTTTTTCTGGGACGCGCGGTTTTTGAGATACAACAAAAAAGTTAAATTAAGATAACCAGCGACCCAAGAACTCCCATCTCTAAGAGTTACGTTGGCATCAAGGTTTTTCTACTGGTCGGCCAGTTACTTTGCTTTTTCTTATTTTTTTTTCTTGAAATAAATTAAGGAGGTACTCAGTTCTCATAAAATGGTAACGACAACCAGGTCTGATGATGGAGCCAAGGTCTGTTCAACGGAACTCTTCAATAAATAGGCCAATAGATTTAAAACTTGGTTACCGTACCAAGTTAGTAGGCGGTAGTAAAAAAAAAAAAAAAAAAAAAAAATTGGGTCGCATCACGAGATCTCAGTTCGGGGCGAACTACTAGTCTACACTAATATTATAAAGAGGAAAGATTTGTATTTTGTATTTTGTAAGGAATAAACTCAAAAACGACTGGTCCGATATCAACAATTATTTAGAATGCTACATTATCCCTGAGTAACATAGGCTATATTTATTACTAGATTAAATTAGGGATCCCTAATAAAACTTCAACTATGTAACTGAGGTTGTAATTTTTTTTTCTAAACTGTGTGCAGTATGATTGCACACAAAATAGTTGCTTGCAATTTTTCAAAAATGGGTTTAGTGATTTTATATCATTCAACATGCGAAAAGTGCAAGCGAGAGGTACATTAGCTCTTGTATTCGCCTTAAAAGATTTAAGTGGTAGAATGTCACCACAAATATAGGTAACAATAAATTTCTAATCGCTTTAAAAATGCGAATGTGATTCGGAACCTAGTAAAAACATGTTTGGTTTTCCATACATCCACTGGATAACGAAGTTAAATTTTAGAGTGGCGTTTTTACAATATCATTCTGTTGTTATGCTGGCGTGCACACACAATCAAAAACTATTTCAAATGTTTTTATGGCGCTGCCCCTGATGAAGATACGATGACTGCTGTATAGTCGATACAGAGGCCAAATCACGAATGAATTTTGGGCGTTAAGGGGCCGACAACTATCAAACAAATTCTCGCTCGCACGTTTCGACATGTATTCTAGTTTCAACTTGGGCGATTTGGCATTTTATGTATGTATGTATGTATGTATGTGTGTATGTGTGTATGAATGTATGTATGTATGTATGTTTGTCTGGCCATAACTTTCGAACCGTTCATCCGATCTGCATGAAAGATAAGACGACAGCTTGTACTTGAGAAATTTACTGGTAAGTATATGAGTAAAATCGGATGAAGGGTTTTTAAGATATGGGGTTTTTTAAGGGGGCAAAAATAAAAAAAGTGACTTAAAAAAATCAAGTTACATGTCATATGAAAGGGCTTTGTCTGGACATTCCAAACCAATTTTTACTTTTTATATAATATAATCACTAAACTCATTTTTGTAAAGTAAAAAGTAAAGCAAACTTTTGAGAAGGAAAACATGTATCGATCAAAATTAATTTTTTTACTAAACTGTGTGCAATGTGATTGCACACAAGATGGTTGATTGCGATTTTTCGAAAATGAGTTTAGTGATTTTATATCTTTCAACATGTCGAAACGTGCGAGCGAGAGTCACATTAGCTCTTGTCTTCGCCTTAACGCATCTATAACGACCTTATTCTGTTGCAGTTAGGGATACAATACGTTAACGCGACCAACGTCAAATTCGTTCGTGACTAGGCCAATGAATGCAGGCAGTTTTATAAAAAAATGAGGAACATGTTTTTTAATTTTAGCAACGTTTGACCGCAACCTCATAAGATTATGGGTTGTCTCGATGGCCCTTTGTGAAATTTCCACCAACGCTCGTATCTTATTCTTAAATAAAAAAAAAAGTTATCTACTTTGATTCGCAGGCACTGTAAATATCCCTCCAGATCTATATGTACCAACTCAATATTCTATATGGAAGTCTAATGTGATAATGTCCAACAATATTTATTTTTATATTTATTCCAACATTTTGCAGTAGTTAGTATTCCATAATAATAATATAGTAAATAAGAAGTATACAAATAGGTTATTGTTTCACCATTTCCAATAGCTTATCGAAATTGCGTTGGTAGACACGGATACAGATCAAACTACACGAAGTCAGAGAAAAATGACGCTTACTACATGTACATAAACGCGAGCATTGTATAGCTTAATGCGGCTCCATGTGTTCCTAGTTTAACCTCATATAGACAATCTTTTCTAGGTATATAAGTTTATAAACAGACAGCGTTAAATAAAAATGCTTAAAATAAATAGATGTCAGTGACACAAGGACTCCAGACTCTATGAATATAATGCTTTTTTTATTTATAAAAGGAGGTGAATAAGGGGATACTAGGGTTCCAAGCGATGGTATCAATACTAGGTTTATAATTGATCGAGTGAGCGAAGCGAACGAAGATTCTAGTTTCAACTTGGGCGATTTGGCATTTTATGTATGTATATATGTATGTATGTATGTTTGTCTGGCCATAACTTTCGAACCGTTGATCCGATCTGCATGAAATTTGATATTTCGATAGCTTGTACTTGAGAAATTTACTGGTAAGTATATGAGTAAAATCAGATGAAGGGTTTTTGAGATATGGGGTTTTTTAAGGGGGCAAAAATAAAAAAAGTTACATAAAAAAATCAAGTTACATGTCATATGAAAGGGCTTCGTTTGGACATTTCAAAACAATTTTTACTTTTTTTTAGGACGCTCGGTTTTTGAGATAAAACAAAACAAGTTAAATTAAAATAACCAGCGATCCAAGAGCTCCCATCTCTAAGAGTTTCGTTGGCATCAAGGTTTTTCCACTGGTCGACCAGTTACTTTGCTTTTCCTTATTTTTTTTTCTTGAAATAAATTAAGGAGGTACTCAGTTCTCATAAAATGGTGACTACGCCCAGGTCTGATGATGGAGCCAAGGTCTGTTCAACGGAACTCTTCAATAAATAGGCCAATAGAGTTGAAACTTGGTTACCGTACCAAGTTAGTAGGCGGTAGTCAGAAAAAAGTCCAAACATAATGTTTGGACTTGCCTTTGACTACCACCTACTCAAAGTTTTGGTGCGTTCGTCGGGTCGCATCACGAGATCTCAGTTCGGGGCGAACTACTAGTTAAATAACTATTTTATATGAATTCGTGGGAAACACTATCCAGCCTGGTAACTATAGCTTAATTGATAGGTACAGGTCTAAATTGTTCTAAATTTTAATAAGAAGGCTCATATTTTACCTTTTTGTTATATGGTAATAACTACACTTGGGTACATAAACTGGCATTTTCACGATTGTACGAGTGCTTTACAGAACCGAACAACCGAGCCGAGAACCGGAAAACTTAGGACGCCCACTTACCTGATGGACCGACGACATTGCAAAGATCGCGGTAAACCGGTGGTTGAAGTGGGGTGATCATTGGGAAGTCGTTCTTCCTGGAAAGTTCTTCAGGCTGAATGATAATGATGAAGACGAGTAATTTAGCCACACCACGTTCTCATCTATGTAGTATTACGGAATTGATAAATTAACGACTATTGGCACAACTAGGTAAAAATATCATAGTACAAAATACTATGTGTCGTGTTCGCGTATTCGTCGTATTTTCCCAAATACGACGATGTGTAGAGACCGCATTCGCCTATATTTGCCTATTTTACACGAACAAGACGCATACGCAAATACACGAGCTAATAAAAACGCGAATACCGAATAGTAATGTGACAAGCCACCATAATTATAATTTCGACTTAAAATGCTAGTTATTATTATAAATATATAAATAATTATAATTATTAATATATTTCTATTATTATTATATTTATATTATTAATTATTATTATATTTGGAGTTACGACATGGGGTCCTTCAAAAGGCGGGTTTATCTTTTCTTGAAAGGCCGGCAGCGCATCAGTAACGCCTCTGGTGTTGCGGGTGTCTATGGGCTACGGTAACCGCTTCCCATCAGGTGGCCCGTATCTCGTCTGTCAGCTTTGGCATAAAAAAAACCACGTGTAGTATACAGTACAGTATGCTTGCCGATGCTATCAGATGTATTGATTCCAAGCATGATTTTCATTTCTCAGTATTTGCATGGAAAGCGATATCGACGAAACCGACGTCGCCGTCTCTGTTGTTGTGGAGTATAGCGTACATACATACATACGTACATACTTATAATTATAATCTAGAACACTATACTATAAATGTAAGGGCGGCCTGCGAGATTGCTGACAACCTGATTCAAACTAAAATATTTTTGTCTAAGAAATTTGTCTACACGATTTACGTCGTCGTAGCACTTGACTCGTAGATGCTTCGTCGTAGTAGGAATTTGACTCTACGGCGTAGGCCCTAAGATGTATTATTTTTGCTTTGACTCATATTGTCAGTTTCTTATGTTGATTATTTGTTATATAACAATTTTAAATTGTATATCAAATTATATAACACCAAAAGTTCATTCACTTTACATTCTCACCTTTAACTAATATATGAATGTACTGTGTTCACGTTCACACTGTCAGTTCTATGTAAATCTTGAAAACAATCAGGTTTGTGATAACTTTTTATTGTTACAAATAATATTTTACACGTTCTCGTGATTATTATACCTACTGTTTTCAGATATTGTCCTAAAGTTGTGAGAGAATGCGGTAAAAGTACTGCTGAATATTTTTTCTACTACGGAACATTCCAAGAAAGTACCAGGCAACCATAGGCATAAGGAAGTGTACAGATATTAAAAACCGTCCGGAATATTAAAGTAACATTTGTGCATTTCGTGCGACCCTCGCCGAGCGACCTATTTGCGGCAGATGTTTTGCAGATACCATAAAATGAAGTAGATACAAACAATGATATTGATTTCGAGTGGCTCGAAACTAAACTAAGAGGCGAAATAAACGTAGGGTTTCCGTATTTTACGTGGGTCCCTAAAGAGTGGTTTGTGTTTTTACTGGTGACACTAACATGACAGTCATAAGAATAATCATCATTATTTACGGGCCTTCTTTTCCCACTGTTGGACATAGCTTGCCCTGATCTCATTCACATAGTAAATTTAATAGTATTTATAATGATAAGCATCCAATTATGCGGTATCAATTTCAAAATCGAAATTAATTGCTTATCTATTTAAAGCACTATATAATAAACGGTAGTTCTTTAAATGCCATTTTAATATGCACGAAGTAACCCGTATAATACTAACCATAAGTAAAAATCGAAGATTTATTTAAACTGAAAACTCTACCCATTTTAAACAACGCATTAGAGTGAAAGTATGGTAGAAGTATCGTAAAATTCTAGGCTCACTTATGCGCGTATTGCACTATTAAGTATGGTAAATCGTTTCCGTTAAACGTTCAGCGATGGAAACAGTTATAAACGGTACAATTACCGACAAAATGAACAGTGAAGTTGAGTATTTCTCAAAATTTCTGTATAAAATATAGTGTAACTATGGCGCCCAACGTGGGGCTCTATTTAATTTGTAATCGTTAGAAATTACCGTGTTTACTCATTTAAGTGGAAGGTTTACATGGTTGGATGCTCAAAATAATGATATGTATATCCATTAAGTTATCAAAGTTAGTGTTCTATCCAAACAAACAATTCTATCAAACTGAACTTTAAAGTGATTTTTCTTGGCAGCTCCTGCAGAATTTTGCAGATTCGTTCGAAAGTTGAATGAACCGAGCTCGTCCCGGCCGACCAATGAGGGGCCCCCACGCGCAATGCGACGACCCCATTGGATGGGGGCTGCATTTATAACAGTCTTGCACATGTGACGTTTTTAGAACACTACTATTTTATTTATTGCTCACGTGTTTGTTCAAAATTATCTGTATGCATAACTGAAATAATTGAATTGTAATGCTGGCCAGTCTGTTTACATCAAATATGGTCAGCTACTAGAAAACTGCGCGGCTTCGTTTGCATGAAAATATTTACATACAGCCCCCGCTAACCCCCTTTAGTAGTACAGTTACACTACAACAGACAGCTAATATATCTTTGGACTTCCGGTTTAAGATGTGCGTTGATTTTCAGTCGGCCAGTATCGTTTTGTATATATTTACATGACATCAATGCAGTGGTTCAATTAACATATGAAACAAATTTAAGTAACCTACATAGCTGCAAAAGAAATCCGTGCTCAGGGTACTGTTTATTTCTGGATCTCCATTGAAGCTTCACCGTTGGAAGTCGCAAAGTTCTTTCACCCAGCGCGTATCGATTTCTGATCGCGAAGTAAAATTAAAGTTTAATCGCTTGTGAGCTTTCTTTCAATTCTAAAAGTGGCTATTGTAGACTTTAAGGAAACGCATTTTGATAAAACCCCACGTTGGGCGCCATTTCATTTTGATAAGAATTTGTTATTATACACTTGTATATTTCTGTTTGTTACGGATAAACACAGCACAAACGTGAAATGATAATGGATCTGTTATTAATATATCAATGGCCAAAACGTTGGCACCTGCATTAGGTCATGATAAGACCTAATGAGGTTAAGCTATTATAACAACCTACAAACTCGAAACCTGAACTGATAGATCATATTTAAGTTTGCTCATAAAGGCAGTAATTCCCATATATCATCCCAGTTAATACAACATTGGCTTCAAAATGTCCAAATTAGGCTGTAGGTATCAGTGTAAATCAGCTACTAATAGCGATCTACCTGGTTTTTAACGCCAGCTAGAAGTAGGCCGTTCTAAAGAAAAATAAATCTTTCTTAATTCTATCGTTCTAATTTGCATTTTTTGGTGGGATATTTATAACAAAGTTTCACTATTTGCATTGGCTGCACCGAAGCAGTATTTTGTCATTAAATAGTTGTTTTGCAGTTGATGTAAATCACTTGCAGTGAATATTTGGACTCGGCCCAGAATAGCGAATAGCTCAAGTTTGTGCTATACCTTACCATATTTGGGTCAATTTCGCTGTGATGATATAGTTTATGCGGTAAACGTTATTGCGCTTCTTTTGAACTTGTGTAAGCTCTAAGTTGCGAGTTTTAAAACTATGAGAAGGTAAAAAATATGTCGTTTTATATTTTTGTTGTGTTTACCTACTTACATAAATATAGAAATCACAATTATTATTTTTATAACAGGAGTAAATTGTCAATAGCAAATCAATAGTAATAGAACTAGGCATTGCCTTATCAAAGGGTTCGTAGGTTTGAATCTCAATCGGTTTATCTTTTGGGAAATTATAAAAATCTTTTCCGTTTTACCTATCTTTACCGAGTTCACTTGCCACAACCATGCTATTTTTGGAAAGTGCCAGCATAATCATAAAATATTTATCAAAACAACATTCCAGAATAGAATAATCGCTCCCTTGCACGTAAAGGTATGTCAAACGTGCACAATACCATGATGGACTGCAAATGCATTCAGTGGTATAAATAGAAAGCAATGATGGCTCCAAAGAGCTGTCGATGCGAAATCAATGCTGTGACGTCAGTCAACATGGGTCGGACTGGTACGGTACACGTGCATTGAAAAGACAATTTCAAGTGGATTTTGTAGTTTGCAAGATTGATAACATAATAATTATCATTGAAATGCCTCCTCCAATAATGCTTCCTGATTTCATAAATAAAATGTAAAACAACAATAGAAGGCGAAAAATGAATTTTCTTATTCCCGCAAATAAGTACAACCTATTTTACTGAAATTTCAGCCGCAACCTCTGAATACCCCTTCGGAAGAGTCTCGAGTACTTGACCTAAATGCTATTAAATCCAATTCAGAACTTAAACCAAAATAGTCGTGAGGATTTAGCAATAAAGTCTTATTATAGATGGCCTTGAATTATTGCTGTAACTCATCGCATGTCAGCGATGTCACCGCCACTGGCTGGCAATGGCTGTTTCTTGTCCTTGCTACGTATTCCGGTAGAATTCTTAAGCTTGTGGCAAAAAGTTGTATTAGTGATAGCGTTAAATGTGCTCTTTCCAATAACCATTTTTTTAAATTCATACTACTTTCAGATTGAACAAGCAGATAGCCCATAGCTCAAGCAGTTAAGTGGTAACAATAACCTATGACAAAGCATTGCCTCGCAAGTCACGCACGATATGAACGCGCCCTACGATGGAGCTTCGTCCAACAACTTGAGGCATAATACAGATGTTAAGCCTCGTGTGCCTGTAATTTTATAATACTTGCAACAATAGAATTATAATACGCATTGCAATAACTTTGTTCAAACATTTTGAATTACTACCTATGTATTCACTGTTCAGGAGTTAAACAAATAAACAATCTCTAATACTATAAGAATCAAAGTCCTGACTGACTGACTGACTGACTGACTGACTGACTGACATATAGACAACGCACAGCCTAAACCGCTGGTCCTAGAGACTTGAAATTTGAGGAGTACATAGCTCTTATGGCGTAGAGGTGTACTAAGAAGGGATTTTTGGAAATTCAACCCCTAAGGGTGTAAAAAGGGATGAAAACGTTTGTATGAAAAATTGTATTCCTAGAACCTACAAACTTGAAACTTGGAATACAAATACTTCAAGACAAAAAAATAGGAAGTACATTTTTAGTTTTTTAAAACTACCCTTAATAAGTGTGCTAAGGGATGTAAAAGTATGTATGGGAGTTTTTTGACCGCTGGTCCTAGAGACTTGAAATTTGAAGAGTACATAGGTCTTATGGCGTAGAGATGTCCTAAGAAGGGATTTTTGGAAATTCAACCCCTAAGGGTGTAAAAAGGGATGAAAACGTTTGTATGAAAAATTGTATTCCTTGAACCTACAAACTACATATACTTCAAGACAAAAAAGTAGGAAGTACATTTTTAGTTTTTTTAAATTACCCTTAATAAGTGTGCTAAGGGATGTAAAAGTATGTATGGGAGTTTTTTGACCGCTGGTCCTAGAGACTTGAAATTTGAAGAGTACATAGGTCTTATGGCGTAGAGGTGTACTAAGAAGGGATTTTTGGAAATTCAACCCCTAAGGGTGTAAAAAGGGATGAAAATGTTTGTATGAAAAATTGTATTCCTTTAACCTACAAACTTGAAACTTGGAGTACATATACTTCAAGACAAAAAAGTAGGAAATACATTTTTAGTTTTTTAAAACTACCCTTAATAACTTCAACGCGTGCGAAGCCGCGGGAAGCGGTGAGGTTAATTAGTCAGTGTACGCCACGGCTTAGGTACATAAGTCTAGGATACACGATGCATTGTCAATAATGTTCACTTGGGGCGACACGCACGGGCGATTATTAATCGAGTTAGCGAATGTTTCTGCTAGCACGATAACTGTCGAACAGTTTTTTTAAATAGGTATGATAACAGATTTTGAAAAACTGTCCTAAAATGTTCGGCAACGTAAATTATTTACAAGGAAAAGCATATTTCTGCATACAATAAATTCGTGTTTCGTATTCCATAACACAAGTTTCATAAAAAAAAACATAATTTTAGTGATTTTTAATTACTGTCATGCTTATTTTATACTTATTCTGATAATGACGAAGACGATAAGTACGAAAACTAAGCAAAGCAAACTTTTTTGTAGAAAAACTTATGAAAATCAAAATACTCAATATTTTTGCTCATGACCAATATTTTTGCTGAATTGTGTGTACACAATTTTGTTGTTTGCGATTTTTGTAAATAAGTTTAGTGATTTTATATCAATATGTATACATATGTAACAATCTCTTCTCTAATACTATAAGAATCAAAGTCCTGACTGACTGACTGACTGACTGACTGACTGACTGACTGACTGACTGACATATAGACAACGCACAGCCTAAACCGCTGGTCCTAGAGACTTGAAATTTGAGGAGTACATAGGTCTTATGGCGTAGAGGTGTACTAAGAAGGGATTTTTGGAAATTCAACCCCTAATGGTGTAAAAAGGGATGAAAACGTTTGTATGAAAAATTGTATTCCTTGAACCTACAAACTTGAAACTTGGAGTACATATACTTCAAGACAAAAAAATAGGAAATACATTTTTAGTTTTTTAAAACTACCCTTAATAAGTGTGTTAAGGGATGTAAAAGTATGTATGGGAGTTTTTTGACAGCTGGTCCTAGAGACTTGAAATTTGAAGAGTACATAGATCTTATGGCGTAAAGGTGTACTAAGAAGGGATTTTTGGAAATTCAACCCCTAAGGGTGTAAAAAAGGATGAAAACGTTTGTATGAAAAATTGTATTCCTTGAACCTACAAACTTGAAACTTGGAGTACATATACTTCAAGACAAAAAAATAGGAAATACATTTTTAGTTTTTTAAAACTACCCTTAATAAGTGTGCTAAGGGATGTAAAAGTATGTATGGGAGTTTTTTGACCGCTGGTCCTAGAGACTTGAAATTTGAAGAGTACATAGGTCTTATGGCGTAGAGGTGTACTAAGAAGGGATTTTTGGAAATTCAACCCCTAAGGGTGTAAAAAGGGATGAAAACGTTTGTATGAAAAATTGTATTCCTTGAACCTACAAACTTGAAACTTGGAGCACATATACTTCAAGACAAAAAAATAGGAAATACATTTTTAGTTTTTTAAAACTACCCTTAATAAGTGTGCTAAGGGATGTAAAAGTATGTATGGGAGTTTTTTGACCGCTGGTCCTAGAGACTTGAAATTTGAAGAGTACATAGGTCTTATGGCGTAAAGGTGTACTAAGAAGGTATTTTTGGAAATTCAACCCCTAAGAGTGTACAAGGGTTGAAAACGTTTGCATGAAAAATAGTATAACTTGAACCTACAAACTTGATACTCCAAGGCAAAAACTAGGAAAGGCATTTTTAGTTTTTTAGAACTACCGTTAATAAGTGTGCAAAGGGATGTAAAAGTTTGTATGGGAGGTTATTGACCCCTGGTCCTAGAGACTTGAAATTTGAAGAGTATATAGGTCTTATGGCGTAGAGGTGTTTTAAGAAGGGAGTTTTGGAAATTCAACCCCTAAGGATGTATAAAGGGTTGAAAACGTTGGTATGAAAAATTTTATTCCTTGAACCTACAAACTTGAAACTTGAAGTAGATGTACTCCAAGACTAAAAAACAGGAAAGGCATTTTTTTTTAAATACCCTTAATAAGTGTGCAAAGGGATGTCAAAGTTTGTATGGGAGTTTTTTTACGCGTGGTGTGATTGATTTAAAACTAGAGGTAAATATACTAAGAAATAAATAATTAAGAAAGACGCTTTAAACTTTTGATAATTAAACCCCTGCAAAGGGTGCAAATGGCTGGTAAAAGTTAGTATGGGAGATTTTTAACGCATAGTGCTATTAATTTCAAACCTGAAGTTAATATACTCCACAATAAATAATTTAAAATCACGTTTTCACGTTCACAAAGTTTCAAGGTTTGTATGGGAGATTTTTAAAGCGTAGTGTAATTAACTTCAAACTAAAAGAAAATATGTTCTGTGGATAAATAACAAAAAGACAGTTTGATTTTCGAAAACAACCCCTAAAACGTTACCCTCCTTCGTTGCGCTCAAGTAAAAAGGATACAACAAGGCGTCAATGTTTGTAAGGGACATTCTAAAACGGGAATCTTGAGTTGGTATGAAGAGATCTTAGGGTATCTACTGTGCCTGGGGATCAAAGCGGTGAAGCTGTTTCGTTTCGTTTTTTTTTGGGGTAGAAACTAGGAACCAATAAGTACATATTTTCCGTGTAAGGTTGTCTTTGTTGTATTTGTCATGTTTGTGCTAAACTCAGTACCTATACCTACCTACCTACCTACTAATATAGGTAATGTACGCCTATAGGTATCTCTTATAGGTACCTGCGTAGGTATCCTACCCTAATAATATACAAATCAATGCGAAAGTTACGATGTTTGGATGTTTGTGGCTCAATTACGGCTCACCACTTCAACGCGTGCGTAGCCGCGGGAAGCCACTAGTTTCACATAAACGACAACATCCAATCTTGTGACTGAATTAAAAAAAAAAACAACATAAATGTTATTTAAGTTGGCGCCCCAACACGGGACCACCAACATTGCAAAATTAACATTGTTATAATACGAATCAACATACAATAATATAAACGTTTTGTTATTCCTGATGCGGCTATTCGTACCACTTGACCTTTCCACTCGAATAGGCAAGGGTGAGGTGACGTCATCACGATGACAAAGCCTGAATGGGACCGCCATCTGCTAATTATCTCATTGTGTTGACAGGCGGTCTGCCAAAACGACGTATTATCAAGATAAATACGGATTTGCCATCGCACTGTCGAGAATCCGATATCTGTTTACATTACCTTCGATGCTTTAGTTAGACTCCTTGTAGTTGAAGAAGACTCTCTTTTAGTGTAGGTTCTATTACTTTTAATATCTCAGTTAAATGGTCTTTAAATGGCTCAGTTGGTAGTAGCTCTGCCTTCTGTGCCGTAGGCCGTGTGTTCAATCCCCACCGAGAACAAACATTTGCGTGATGAACATAGATGTTTGTTCTCTGTCTGGGTGTTATATAATATTATAAGTATATATTTACTACAAAAAAGTATATATAAGTAGTATATCAGCTATGTCAGCTTTAGTTTGAGGCGAGATAGTGCTGTGTGGAATGTCCACCAATATTTTTTTATTTATTTATTTTTTAATAAAGCCGCAAAAATTTGTTGCATTCACAACACTCATTTTTGGTAAAGATTTTACGATACTTTATCGAAATGTTGTTACCGAGCATGGCTATCAATACGGTGTAAATCTCAAAGTAGCTAAGTAGCTACCTCGAGCCGTAAACTCGGTTGGTGTAATTAGGTCGAATGCTCGGCGAGGAGCCAAGCAAGTCCAGCGCGCAGCTGTGACAGCCGAATTTGTGTTGGAACTGCGCTTGTGGTATGAATTAAAAAAGTGCTGTAAAACATTATGCTGTAAAACATTTACCCTTCCCACGGAATCGTGGCAATTAAGATCTTATTTGCATGAAGATAGTTTTTTGTCTCGAAGATACAATTATTGAAATTGGAAGATATTTTTGAATACCCTACAGTCACATACAGTCTTTTATTCAGTATGAGGACAACCTTTGTCATCTATATCAACAACGAGTGACAACACCCAGACACGAAATAAATATTTAAAGTTGCAGTCATGCTAGCGTTAGTCTGGCGGCGGGAATTGAAACTGCTAAGTCGCGCTGCCGCACCACAGAACAGTTAAATTGATAAAGAAATGTATTCTCACCACAAAAGACACAAAAAAACTCTCCACGTGTTCATATAACGTGAAATGGGATCATATAATGCTAGTGGTGTGTGTGGCTCGTGTCATCCACGTGAGTAACAAGGGAATTTTCGATTTCCAGAAATGCTGGCGGAAAAACTTTCACGAAATAAAGTTCGAGTTTCGTTGTAGGTTTCGTTTGAACGGCAAAGTTTTGCACATGTTTTATCGAATATGGTTGGAGTACAGACAAATTAGTGGGTACCAGTTATTTGTTTTTTCAAGCTTTACTTCGCTTTATGAATTTGCTTGTTGGCTTGACCATGTTCATCAAGCACTGAAAACTGGTTTGTCAATTATTTTTAAACAGAATTATTTTGTAAAATTAACCAATCATTAACACTTTAAGTTAAAAATCAATTAGTAAATTTGACTTTGATGACAATATAGGAATAATGTCGATATAATTATACTTTGATGATAATAACCTAATCTGAAGGTGCTTGGTGCTTCAGCGTCCGAAAGGCATTTCATCAAACCAAACATCGAGCCAAATAAAATATTGAAAACATCGGCTAGATAATATGAATCGCAACAAATCCGTACATCCCCGGCCGACTTGCCAAACCGTACCACTTGGAACTCTGACAACTCCGCTCCGCACCAAATGACCTATGAAATGGAATTGCATTGTTGGAAGCTCAGAGAAAGCGCGAGATATAGAGCGCGAACTAACCCATCTATTATCAGGCAAGCTATAGTGTATCTGTTACGTATTTAGGGCTGTTTCTTTACGTCACGTGCGCAGTCCAAGTACGTTTAGTAGATTGTTCGAATGAGCAGAAGTTTTACACTGTAAATATTCATTTTGTCAAAGCCAATACCAAATTAAGTCAAATGGTATTTATACAATTTAATCACTAGGATCACTTTGAAACGTCTGAAAGCTAGGTGAATCTAGGTACCAGTTCCACGTCACGCCAAAAAGCAAACAACAAACGTGACAGCTTTTATCATGCTTTGTTTTATCAGCTCTGACTTTGAGTTTGGATTTCTTATACGAGGTTTAACGTAATCTAGGGATGAGAACGTCCAGTGGCAACTTGCCCACCGAAGAACGACATACTTAGGTATGTCCATAGTCTGATATGACCACATAAAACGTGGTATATCTGCTGAGAATTGACATGTTAGCTATGCCACGAGTATCTTTACTGCGCTTACGGTTCATACCTTTCCCAATTCCTCATGAATGTTCACTCTGAAGCTGTATATTAGTTTTATTTTCTTATCCCTCTTCAGACGAGCGTTTGTTTTGTTATTAGATGATCGCTTTTCGATGTGTTGCTGCCGTTGCTTCTCTATGACGAAAGTTTATATATAATGTTTTCGACGAATGTTAGAACTTTTTCCCGAAATCGATTTGTAATATGGTGGGTCGTTGTGGGATTTTCACAATAATAAAGTGAATCTTTTGATAACCAGAAGCAAGTCTCTTCTGCGGTTTTCCTCCGGAGTTTCGACATGGGGTCCTACAAAAGGGGGGTTTATATTTTTCTAAAAGGCTGCAGCGCATCAGTACTGCCTCTGGTGTTACAGGCGTTTATGGGCGATGGTGTTCCATCGGGTAGCCTGTTGGCTTGCGTGATAGCTATGGCATAAAAACAGCAACTTTTTTTTTAATATACAACTAGCTCATGGAACAAGCAGATGGCCCACCTGATGTTAAGTGATAACCATCACCTATAACAAAGCATTGCCTCGTAAATCACGCACGATAGGAAGTGCATCGTAGGGCACTGCCCTGCGTCCATCAACTTGAGGCATACAGATGGCTTAACCCTCATGTGCCTGTAATTACACCGGCAACACTCTTCAAACCGAAACAAGCGTTGCTGCTTGGCGGCAGAAAAAGGCGTGGTGATAGTACTTCCCCGCCGAGCCACACACAAAGAGCTCTACTACTCTTAAACTAGTTCTTCTAATAGTGGCTTTTGATACAAGGATAATAGATTTTTTGTAGGTTTTTTTCGAACCAATACCGTGCCTCCAATTCCTTAGAAAACTTAGTTTCAATGAAATTGTACAAAAAATTGTGAATGGAGAAGCTGGTTTTTTACTTAACATGGTACCAAAAGCTGCTACAGTTTAAAACGCCCACTCATATTTACTATCAACCGGATGTTTGCTACTCAAAGATGCTCTCCAAATAGTAGTGTGGTGAAAAGTGGTGCATTGACTAACGTTGCGTAAGACGATGATTGCACAAAGTTCAACTTCCATGCCGATCTCTACATTATTGTCCTCTCCAAAAAACTCAACTCTTACAGCACTTAGTAGTTCGTTCACGTCCCAAAGCTATTCATACTTTGCTTTAGTATTTCTCCATAAAAACGCCTTTACCATTAAATCCTTTCAGGCCCTGTTTGTTTTTCCTAGGAGAATTGAAAAGTGAAGGCAATTTTTACCAACCAAATACAGGGTGTAAAAAAATACCCAAAAATGTTAGGTGCCAAAAATGATAGTTATTGCACGCACATGGGTCTCATTATGGATTTTTATGGATAAATGGATTTTTACGAGATAGGTCCAGATTAAGAATTTTGCAATAATAGGTCCTGCTGTCCAAAATCAAATCCAAAGTTCTGGTACATACATTGTAATATATATTTATACAGACACCATAAAAAATGGTTTTACATAAAATCGAGGATTAAAAAAATTTAAACTTTGTTTACAAAACATTTCCAATTTTTCAATATTTTTTTGTTATTTTTATTGGTATATTAAAGCGTCACGTCGTCTAAAAGTATCGTTAATGATTTCGGGAGTCGTTTTTTTTCACCCTGTATAGTGTCTACTCTGCTTGTACCTGTATAGTGCGTCCTTTTATCGGGTCCCTTTGAAGGTGTTTTGTATCATAGGAGTTTCATAAACTCTCTCATACAATATGTCTATTAGCACGAGAGGCAGAGGTGTCTTCTACTTCTTGGTTTCACCTACTCATTACCCTATGAATAGCATAGTTAATCATAGGGTTCCATCAACTCAGAGTAACACTATCCATCCTAATATATCTGGTTTAGAATCTTTATTTCTCATAGGAAATACAAAGTTAACTTGCTTGCATTCATGAACTTGATGCATATAAAGTCTCATGCGCTTGTAGTTGTCACCCACCGGCAACCACACTGTCTTTAAACCGAAATACAGAAACGCTGCTTGGCGGCAGACATAGGCACGGTACTTCCCCGGACCAAGCCTTCAAAAAGTGCTGTACTACTCTTCTTCATATTATTCAATGGATTACTAACCTACCAAATGTGCCTTACGCACTGATCTAAATATACTATGTAATTGATCGAGTGAGCGAAACGAACGAAGATCTTACAATCAACAATCGATTTGGCATTTTATGTATGTTGTATGTATGTATGTATGTATGTATGTTTGTCACACCATAACTTTCGAACCGTTGATCCGATCTCCATGAAATTTGATAAGTCTATAGCTTGTACTTGAGAAATTTACTGGTATTAGTAAAATCGGATGAAGGATTTTTGAGATTGGGGTTTTTTTAAGGGAACAAAAATAAATAAAGTTACATAAACAAATAAAGTTACATGTCATATGAAAAGGCTTTTTTGGACATTCCAAAACAATTTTTACTTTTTTTCTGGGACGCTCTGTTTTTGAGATACAACGAAAAAGTTAAATTAAGATAACCAGCGATCCAAGAGCTCCCATCTCTAAGAGTTTCCTTGACATCAAAGTTTTTCTACTGGTCGGCCAGTTCTTTTGCTTTTTTTATTTTTTTTCCTGAGTAAAATTAAGGAGGTTCTCAGTTCTCATAAAATGGTGACAACGACCAGGTCTGATGATGGAGCCAAGGTCTGTTCAACGGAACTCTTCAATAAATAGGCCAATAGAGTTGAAACTTGGTTACCATACCAAGTTAGTAGGCGGTAGTCAGAAAAAAGTACAAACATTATCTTTGGACTTGCCTCTGACTACCACATACTCAAAGTTTTGATGTGTTCGTCGGGTCGCTTCACGAGTTCTCAGTCCGGGGCGAACCACTAGTAATATTACACAATGGCTTAACGGATGTGGTTTTGCAGTATTATCGCTCAAAATTGGCGTAAATGACCGAGTGGTTTCCACCAAACTAGTATTATCCTATTGAGTATTAAATAATTTCTTGAAAAGGCTCGTCTAAAACAAAGACAGAAATATTTTTATAAGACATAGTACATATTTCCTCTGAGAAATGATTTGAAAAAATGAAGTAGTTGAATCAGCTAAGTAGAAACATTGCAAAGTAATCTTGTATTTAAATATCTTTGCGTCAAAATAAAGGCCTTCCTCGTGCCTACGCAATCAGTAAAAAATTACATTTCCATATTATCGTACCCTTTTAAAAGCGCGCGCTCTTGTGGCGTAAATGAATAAAGTTACCTGCTTGTAACAGAGTTTGTGTGTGAATTTGAGCGAAGTACAACCCACCTCGATCGAGTAAGCGGCACGGTATGGAATATACAACAACAGCTTCACAACTTTGGGCCCAGGCACGGTAGATATCTGAGCGAAAAATGAGCGAATTTTGAAGGAATGAGCGATAGAGTAACTGTGAAAAGTGGCTGTCGCTAACCGCTGCATTCACGTCCTTCTCTAATGGAAGATCGTGTTACAAAAGTTCTAGTACCTTGAAGATGGATTATACAGCGACGGAGGGATTACCAAGACGTTATTGCTATACGCTCTTTTCAAAACATAATTTTGTAGGTCTACAAAATTAAGAACAGTAAAATTTCTCAGAACAACGTCTTTTATGTTTGTGTTTTTAACTCCTGTCCATCGTGACGTTTATACTTTTTGCCACATAGACATATAGACATATGATCCGTAGGTATAGATATTTTGACCCTGCTCATTCCAACCGTTGAACATTTTGTTACGCTAACTACCCAGTCCCGTAATCGTCAATTTCCATTTTTCAGTCTTTAGGCCAACCTGTTTAGTTGTATAATCTTTGTCAGTCGACCTAAATTTGATACACCGACTGGGACTATCGAAATACTGGTAAGAATATGAGTGAACCCTGCTAAGGGGTTATTATGATATCTGGATTCAAAGAGGTCAATAATATATGCAACAGCCAAAGCTCACTTCTGGAAATAAAAGATGAAGCATCATGTCATCAATGTTGACGAAATGACGTCTGATAAGTAAGAGTGGATGAATCAAAGGGTTCATTCAATAAAACCACAAGAATTTGTAGAAACCCTTTAGGTTAGGGTATTCTACACGCTTGATAAAAGAGCTAAGCGTAAAAGAGCAAGTCAGGAAGACAATAATAAGATTTCACATCCTTACATTAAAGTGGGATATGGGAAGGAGAAGAAAGGAAGTTACAAAACATGCCTAAGCTCTGATTTCACCATGCTGTGTTAGACTAACAAAGGATTAAAGGGCCGTTAAATATGTCAAAATGTACGCGTTTGACATTTAAGGTTAGATTTAATGGCCTGTTAATCCTTTATTAGTAACTAACAGAGCATAGTGAAATCAGCTTTAAATGTTACATAAAAATGGAGTCTCGAAAAACATGGAAATAAGGTGCGTTTTATTATCTACACAGAATATATACATATATATATATTTATACAACTAGATGATGGAACAAGCAGATGGCCCACCTGATGTTAAGTGGTAACCATCTCATATAACAAAGCATTGCCTCGTAAGTCACGCACGATAGGATGGTGCCCACGATGCACTGCCCTGCGTCCATCAAATTGAGGCATACAGATGTACCCTCATGTGCCTGTAATTACACCGGCAACCACACTCTTCAAACCAAAACACAGCGTTGCTGCTTGGCGGCAGAAAAAGGCTTGGTGGTAGTACTTCCCCGGACGAGCCCTTCACAAAGAGCTCTACTACTCTTAAAATAATTCGGACTCCTTAGCTTTGTACTCAGAATTAACAACACTTAGATGTGACTTAGATACAAATATACGATTATTTAAATAATTGCATTGCATTTTGTCTCTTTTGATCTTATTTGAAATTATCTACTCAATGGGAAAGACAAAATACTATTTTCCTGATTGCAGAGCGTAGGTGGTCTTATATCGTTAATCATCGCTGGGTGTGGAGGCTCATTCAGGGTGTAGGGAGTTGGCATAGCTCCCAGACTCGCTGTCTGCGAAGATTCCAGCTTCTATAATAAACTTCAGTACTATACCTATAGATATGGTGTCCTGAATCTTATGTATAAAATACTCGAGTCACAATGTTAGTTACCATACTCCTACGAAACGGCTTGACCGATTTATATAAAATTTTATATACAAGGTGTTCCATAAGTTGTGTATTTAAACTTCAGGGGGCTAAAGTACCCATCAATATGAACAACTTTTTCCAAGGAACCAACACTGTGAACGCGAAAAAAAAAACAGCTGTTTCATACATTTTAGCCTGGTAGGTATTGAACTTTTGTATGAAACAGCTGTTTTTTTTTTCGCGTTCACAGTGTTGGTTCCTTAGAAAAAGTTGTTCATATTGATGGGTACTTTAGCCCCCTGAAGTTTATATACACAACTTATGGAACACCTTGTATAGTAAGTCTGAGAATCGGCTACTATCTATTTTTCATACCGCTAAGTGTGGGTTGTCCACCCCTAACATTTTTATTTAGTTTTTTTTATAATAAAGCATTAAAAATACATACAACCCTAAATTTTCACCCTTCTATCACCAACCACTATTTTTTAATAGTAATTGTAGTAAGTATATGGCAAAACAACGCTTGCCGGGTCAGCTAGTAAAATATATAAATAAATAAATCTTGGTGGTCTCTCTACATAGCACTATCTAGCCCCAAACTTGGCAAAGCTTGAGAACTAGATTTCTGATATATTTATATAATAATATTATAATATACAAGGTGTTCCATAAGTTGTGTATATAAACTTCAGGGGGCTAAAGTACCCATCAATATGAACAACTTTTTCTAAGGAACCAACACTGTGAACGCGAAAAAAAAACAGCTGTTTCATACATTTTAGCCTGGTAGGTATTGAACTTTTGTATGAAACAGCTGGTTTTTTTTTCGCGTTTACAGTGTTGGTTCCTTAGAAAAAGTTCTTCATATTGATGGGTACTTTAGCCCCCTGAAGTTCATATACACAACTTATGGAACACCTTGTATAATAACACCCAAACAGAGAACAAACATCTATGTTCATGACACAAATATTTGTTCTCGGTGGCGATCGAACCCACGGGCACAGACAGCAGAGCTACTACCAACTGAGCTGTGAAGGCTGTCTAAACCTATAGATATGGTGTCCTGAATGTGTGCTATCCCTTGGGAGCAGGGTTAACATACTAGCGGCCACTCGCGTCTACACTCGCGTTTGAGCTGTGATTGCTAACATCAATATTTAAGGCGTTTGCAATTTTTGGCCTCGTTCATTTTTTCTACCCTGTGTCAGTTAATTTTTCGGGATAAATAACAAGCATGCTAATAATTCAAGTAACTAAGTATATTAGTTTTAGGTTTTTGTTGTATCTCAAAAACTGAACGTCCCAGAAAAAAACTAAAAATTGTTATGGAATGTCGAAATAAAGCCCTTTCATATGACATGTAATTTGTTTTTTTTTATGTAACTTTTTTCATTTTCCCCTTTTAAAAACCCCATATCTTAATCAGCCTTAATCCGATTTTACTCATATACTTACCAGTAAATTTCTCAAGTACAAGCTATCGACTCATCAAATTTCATGCAGATCGGATCAACGGTTCGAAAGTTATGACGTGACAAACATACATACATACAAACATAAAATGCCAAATCGCCCAAGTTGATTGTAAGGTCTTCGTTCGCTTCGCTCAATCGATCAATTAACCGATGAGATGAAAGATTTTATTGCAGACCACGGCTATCCGTGAGCTAATAACAGACATTCGTAGGAATATAGAAATGGGGCATAAGATGACTTGGCAAATGTTAAATAGACTGTCATATGATAAATTACAATGCCAGATAGTATCAAAAGTTATTTGGCATGGGTCCCATAGTCGAGTTCTCGGCGGTTGCTAAATGACAGCCTTTGTATATTATGTTGTATATAAGGACCAAGTTCGTTAGAGATGCTTGTTCATAGGCCAATTAAGTTCGTGAGACATGTTTGTCCATAAATACCAGGTAAGTTGGTAAAAGAGAGAGAGTGCTGGTGGTCTAGTGGTAGCGGCCCCGCCTTCCGATCCTAAAGTCGTGGGTTCGAAACCGATCGCACACCAATGAGTTTTTCTGTTCAAAAATATGTGTGCACAGTGCCAGTACTCCCAAACGGTGAGGGAAAACATCGTGAGGAAACCGGCATGTCGTGCAACCTAAAAAGTTCTATAACATGTGTTAAGTGCTCGAAAGGAGCCTCTTGAGGCGCACTTAAAATCCTTTCAAAAATTCCTGTTTCGAAAGAAACTAGTGACAAGACAAGAGAGAGAGTTGGTAAGAGATGTTTGTGAATAATTACCAGGTAAGTTCGTTGAGATGTTTGTAGATAAAGGCCTAGTTAGTTCCTAAGAGATGTTTGTACATAGAAGCCAATACGAGCTATAGCCGAATCAGGGTGACAGAGCCTGTTCTTCTAGGCTAGGTTGCGGACTTTTGATTTGAGAGTGTTAAGGTCGCCTGAAGGCCTCCTTAATGACTTATTACCAGTGGCGTAGCGAGGTGGACAAGGGCCCCTGTGCATTAGAGAAAGAATCGGGCCCTCACTCCCATTCCACATAGCTTGAACTTATATTAGCTTTTAAAATAAATCATAAAAAAAATTGTGAGCAGGCACAAGGTTTTCTACCTTCGGGAGCTGGCTGACCCTCTCTCTTCAAAGCTTAGGTTAGAGGACCCCCTGAGCTCCGGGGCCCTGGTGCACTGCACAACCTGGCCCTGCAATAGCTACGCCACTGCTTATTACCAACTGTTGTCGAGTTGACGTTAAAGAGGCTTAGGTACCACCGTCAAACGACTTATCGATCGCCCATTTCAAAACTTATTTAGATCGAAACGATTTTTTTGCTGAACTTTTCTAATGATCTTCTCCATAACACTTCGTTTGTGATTTTATCATTGCATTCAGTGGTTTTATATCTTCATAAATATAGAAATGTGTGAGTGAGAAGTTGTTTGACGGTTGTCTGCGTCTTAATGTGCCCTCTTATCTCTTGTATGATAAATAGAGGGTAAAGTAAGCTTAAAATTGTACGTCCTAATCCGCATGGGGGACCTTTGGGGGGCCTACAGACAGCATTGGACTATTCAGGCTGATTGATGGTGATAAAGATAGGCTATGACTGGCAAAGAATAATTTATTTGTTAGATAATACAAGTCAGAAGATATTTGGCATGGATCCTATTCTAGGCGTCGGCAGAGATCCACTATCTGTAAGGTACAGTTAGCTGCTAGAATGTATACAAATCGCAAATTTCAGTTAGTATCGTAGCATTGCATTGACATTTAAAAGCAAATAACTCAAAGAAGAAGGCACTGATTGCATGATCTCTCGAGATTTTGCTTTTTAAATGTCCAAAGCATTTTTATTCTAACATTTTGGAAAGTTACGAATTGTATACATTCTACTGTACAATACAATACAAAATCATTTATTTATGACTCATACAAACAAAATATGAGCCTGGATGTTATATAGTATTATAACTACTTATGTATTCACAAAAAGTATATATCAGTTATCTAGGTCCTTTAATACAAGTTTTTCTCAGTTTGAGGCTCGATGGCGCGCTATGAGAAAAAATCTTGAATATTTGTAATTATTATTTATAGATTTATACTTAAATGAATTATGTTTGTAAGTCGGTCAAACTTTTTGTTTAAACAGTGAAGAGTTTTTTTTTATTTTATACCACTAGTTGATGCAACAAGCAGATGGCCCACCTAATGTTAAGTGGTAACCATCACCTATAACAAAGCATTGCCTCGTAAGTCACGCACGATAGGAACGTGCCCTACGATGCACTGCCCAGCGTCCATCAACTTGAGGCATACAGCAACGCTGCTTGGCGGCGGAAAAAGGCGTGGTGGTAGTACTTCCCCGGACGAGCCCTTCACAAAGAGCTCTACTACTCTGCTCTTCACAGAGTATTAGAGTCTAGTTTTCCCTAATCTAATAATATTTATATCTTTTAGATAGCCACTAAGTATCTAATAATAGCTGTTAATTAAAAACATTACTTATCGAACTATATAAATTAAGTTTTTTTACAGACCTTTATCATTTTGTAGAGGCAGCTTGTCAGCTTCATATCACTTGTTCTGCATTCGAAATGTAGGCTTCACCATTTCTAGAAGTTCTATTGGCCAGTTCGAATTTCGAACTCAGTCTTCGGTTTAACTTCACCAATCACAGTTCTTTAATAATTGTGTCATTTCACAAATGTTTTACACTTTTTTTATTAGTGAAATCTCTTTTGTAGATTTGGTTCTATGAAAGACAATGAGTGGTTTAATACCTTCTACGAGTTTTGACTATCGTTTAAAATAAGTTATTGTAATGTATTCCTTTCTTGCATCATCTTTCATTCTGGTCTGATATGTATACAACCTATGATAAACCTACATAATAATAACAATTTGTGATGACCTCTATAACAACCCTGGTAAGGGTGTTTATTTGATACCCAGGAAACCTAACGTGTGGTCTGATCTGGGTTATTCAGATGGTAGATCGAAAAGAGTGAGAAAGCATTACTATCAAGTAGACGCTTTCTCGCTCTTTATGCCTTCTTAAAACTTACTGAAATTGAACGTACACCCTGCCTTATTTATCCATCGGCGGAATGGCTAAATTAATGTACCTTTTTTTAATAGATTTTTAAAGTTCTTTGTTTAAAAATCTTATTCACAGAGAGCTGTCTTACACACAGCTCTCACCCAAAAATCCTATTATGTGGGTTTTGGTGTGACTGAATTAAGTTTGTAGGTAACTAATATTTCTAGGTGACAAGTTTCCCCTGACTTCAAAGAATACTGATCACCTTTAAATTAAGCTCCTTTTTTTTAGGTAGATACTTGTAATTAAGTGAAATTAATTAGTCAAGTGTTGTGTAATAAGGGATCCGTTCCGAAGGAACTAAGTCTCAATATTGGTTTCCATTTTTACGCTTTCTGTAACTGAAAACTTCCCAAACATAATAGCTAAAACATTCAATTCAATTAATTTATTTCAGATCAAAAATAATCCAGTTTGTTAGTACCACACAGAAATAGAATTTTAAAAAACTAATAAATAATAATAAAATAAATATTGGTGGACATTCCAATCAGCACTATCTCGCCCCAAACAAAGCCAATGTTTGTAATATGGGAACCAGATAGCTGATATAATAATACATATATTTTATTTATTTATTTATATATACTTTTCTTTTGTATGTAAATACATACTTATAATATTAATAACACCCAGACAGAGAACAAACATACAAATGTTTGTTTTTGGCAGGGATCAAACCCACGGCCTACGGCGCAGAAGGCAGAGCTACTACCAACTGAGCTGAGAAGGCTGTAATGTTAGTTGTTGCAAAATAAGAGACAAATAAATTTATTGATATGTTCGATTTAGGCTTCAAAAAGATGTACTTAATAAAAACGTGACTTTGTTCGCGTGAACCAATTTAAATACAAACGTTGAAACCCAAGTACAATATATATATTTAACCATCTTCACCCTTTAGAAGTGCCATCAAGCTGGGCCGTGTAGCTCTACAGGGCTTTATTAAAACATTCGGAATCGCTTCCTATCGAAAACGTCACCTTCTATCTTTTGTGTTTATAACCAAACAAAACAAGAGCAAGAGAGACAAATTCTGAAGTTTTCAATCTGAAAAGTATCCGATTTTTTTAGTCAGTTAGAGAATGAGAATACTTTTCCGTTATTAATACAGAATAATGCTTTTTAATGCATGAGAATGTCTAATCTACAGAACAATGCAGATAGTTCATTCAACATTATTTAAATGCTGTTTCTCTAAATAGAACATTATTGCGTGACGTCAGAATTGAACTAAAAAAAGTTAGCAGTAAACAAACTAGAATAACACACAATACACAGTATCCTTACCCGAATCTATCGTATTTAAAGAAATCATCATTTAAGCATCATTAAAAAAAAACCCATTCTTACCGACCCCCACTTATCCATGGATTACAACATTTTCGCAAACTTACTGCACATTTCGACATTGAGATACTGTCCTACATGTAATTTTACACAAGGTTGCAATATTGATTGCAGAAACTAGCATTTCTATAACCTCGACGCTCCAACTCCAACCCGAAGCGAAGCAATTCGTGTAAAAATAGAGTTTCATTCATGAATCGATACTGAAGATCTGTTAATCGCGTATTAAACATCTGTGGTGTAGTGACGCTCCCATTCCATCGATATCGACATTCATACAATCTAAAAATAATAGCGGTGTGTGGTGATAGTCGTGCAGAACGTTATCAAACAGACATTAGGCACGGACCGCCCAGCCGCCGCCGCCGCCGCCGTCGCCCCACGTCATCGTCATTCATCGCTTCGATCGCACGCACACACGCACACGCGCCACCACACCCGCGCCGGACCCTCACCACACCACCAACTAACCGGACGAACCAGACCAAGCCACCACCATAACTGACCATAAAACCTAACAGACCCCGTCGCACCTACACTCTCACGATCCGTCCACCATCTTAAATTCATTCACAAAATCGCTATGGCACAGTGCCTATTTGTTTACCGTTTCACGCCTCCCTGAGCACGGTGATGCACTGAAAATTGAAACTGTCGTCTTCGACGAAGGTTGTTAATTCGTTTTGCACTCTTTTTGTTGTAGATTTTCTAGGTTTTGTTCGGTTTTTGTTGGTTACACGGTCGTTCTGTATCGCGCGGGACGACACGTGCTCTGACCACGGTAGGCTATGTGCAACTCAAGAATGGTGGCAAGACTGCGGACGACAGAGGACCGCGCCTGCGCTCTGACTACCCGCCAAAATTCACCTACGCGCATGTATGGCCTGTGTGAGTCGACGTCGTTCTCTTTTCAAAACTTCCACAGATTAATAATTTGTGTATTTTTATCAATACAGCTGATCTGATAAGAATGCACTACACTGGATTAGATATTGTAGTCTTTTGTAAGATCAGTGTAGCGATTCGTAGCAGTCCTGCGCTACGGGCAGCTACGGCGTAGTAGCTACGTTTTAGGAAGATGGATGGGTACTTTGCTCAGCTTTATTTTTAGATCCTTGCCGACTGAAATACAAATGCGTAGTGAGAAAAAAAAAACTATTTTTAAAACAAGTACATATGTATGGAGGCTTCCTTATTCGTGGAAAGACTTCTATTAATGACCTGCTGCTTAATTCATGAGTTTTTTTTTTATAAGTTATCTGTGACAGTCATCTTTTGCAGGTGCATTTTTAGTGACAATTCTCTTGGGAACGGACACAGGCTTTGCCTAAGTAATAACATAAAGTAGAAGCCACTTTTGTTTTCAATGTCTGAACTTTGAATATTTTAATATAAGTGATATATACTGTGTGTGGGTTTTCCATATAATATTATAAGTACTTAAATGAACTTACTTAGGTAAAACTTGCTCAGATACTTGGTAGCTTGCGATTTTTCAAAAATGAGAGAAATCACATTGCACACAGTTTAGTAAAAATTTCATTTTGATCGATCTAAGTTTTCCTACCTAAAAGTTTGCTTATGTACGAAAACTAGTAAAGCAAACTTTTGAGTAGGAAAACATGTATGGATCAAAATAAAATTTTACTAAACTGTGTGCAATGTGATTGCACACACAATTATTGATTGCGATTTTTCGAAAATGAGTTTAGTGATTTTATATCTTTCAACATGTCGAAACGTGCGAGCGAGAGTCACATTAGCTCTTGTCTTCGCCTTAAAGCAATAGATAGAGCCTCCGCATTCATGTCTACGTGAACGTGCCGCGTCTCAGACACTCCGGCGCCGGCCGGCTAGACTAAGGTCAGACTGCCAAAAAACATAAGTAAACATGCGCCAAAGCCATTCATTTACAATTTTTCGTGTAACACAACAATAAGAAATGTTGGTCTGTCAGTTTTGTACACTTATTTGTTGCTTGTGTGGTGGCTATGAATTTTCAGACTCACTTTTACTACAAGTAAAAATCGAATGAAAACTGGCCAAAAAATAAGAAAAATGGGAAATTTATAATACTTACATATTTTATGCTTTATTTTTTATTTCATTTTATTTATTTAAGAAAATCGACAGTGACCACTGGATAAAAATTAGCCTGAGCTTTTTTTAGACAACCTACCTAGCTACCTACGCTTCACTCTTCTCTTGAAAACATCAAAATTTTCATACCAATCGGGCGTGATTGAGTCACAATATAGTCATATTAAACATATTACATTAGCATTTAGAATTATTAAGGAAGTGGGAACAGAGGTTTTATATCCCTCTGCATCATTAAATGCGTCAAAATTTCCAGGAAGTCAGTCAGTGATAGAAGCAGTGGTTTTCTAACTGCGGTTTCCGGGAAATCTAAGGAATCTACTTTATAGAATTGAATATAAAATAAAAAATAATCGATTTCTATTTAACATACAGCACACAGAAACAACGACACGGAAAATAAACATAATTACCCATAACCTACTTCTCAAACTAACATATACCTACATAAGCAGATATAAAAGAAAAATATATTTGGCACACAGCAAAAGTTTAGTCAAAGTAAAAAGGCATTATTCAATTGAATCACAATTATCAATTTGAAACATCTTAGAGCTAGGTGAATCTAAGTGCCAGTTCCACGCGAGTTTATGCGAGTAAAGTCGGGAGCCTTCCTCTAGTTACCTATAAATGTGACGCAATTTGATGCCTCCACCAGGGTGTGGGTGTAATGCCGCTGATTTATGAAGCTGCAACCATTTCGATGTTCAGAAACTTCTATAATAGCCACTTAGTTTTGAAGAGGTATAGGTACTGTCACCTGCAAAATGATTAGCAAAGTATTTTTTTAATTATTTTGTGTTCTGGTCTAGGAGGTCTATTACTTTTGTGATGTACCAGATACAAAAGTAATCTCTTACTCTTGTCGTGTCATTAGTTTCTTTCGAAACAGTGTAGTGAAAGGATTTTAAGTGCACCTCAAGAGGCTCCTTTCGAGCACTTGACACACGATAAAGAATTTTTTTTTATGTTCTACGTCATGACGGTTTCCTCACGATGTTTTTTTTCACAGTTTGAGAGGACTGGCAAAGTAATGGTATTTACCGTGTGAACGACAGCCTTCACAGTTCAGTTGGTAGTAACTCTGCCTTCTGCGCCGTAGGCCGTGGGTTCGATCCCCACCGAGAACAAACTTTGTATGATGAATATAAATGTTTGTTCTCTGTCTGGGTGTTATATAATATTATAAGTTATTTAATATTATTCACAAAAAAAAAGTATTATAATGTATTATATCAGCTATCTGTTTTCCATATTACAAGCTGTGCTTAGTTTGGGGCTAGATAGTGCTGTGTGGAAAGTCCACCAAAATTGATTTATTTAATGCTTATTTTTTTATTTATAAACTAATGAGAGTTTTGAAATAAAGCATCCTAGACGGTGGTAGTGAGGTAGAGTAGTAGGTGTTATCGAGAGGATTCCTTCAGGAAATGTATTTATTATCTTGTCTGAAAATATCCTTCCTTTGTAAACAAACAATTGACCGCAAACATACCTGTATTGCGATTCTGAGATTGATATTGTGTTGCGCTTGACGATGCCGTGCGAGCCCGTTTTTGTTTACAGACACAATAAGCGCCCCTAGCGAGTTTGTCGGGAAGTTTTGTCCATACAAATACCCGCTCAAAAACAGGCTCTCACGGCCCTCAGAATAAACACTGCTGACGATTTTGATAATTGAGGTAGCATCTTCGTGCGGGGGACTGTACTTATGAAAAAGAGTGGGTTTCACTAAAGTTTCGGTATAGACGCACGTTCCGCTGTTGCTTATTCTTATTTTGATTATCGAGACGGAATATCTGATATTATCCTATCACAGTAGGTATATAGTAAAGTAGAATGTCTGGTGGATACTTTGTCCTTAACTTGACTGTTGCTGTCAATTATCTAAAGCCGATGCGACAGTAAATAATAGTATTAAAATAAGTCGTTGATATATTTCAACAAAGGCTTTTTAATTAGGTATTTACTAGTTCTCTGTCGGCAAACCATTGAAGGTACTAAGGCGATTTTGATAGCACGACAATCAATTAGCACGTCAAACAGCTACAGTATGAACGAACAAACAAATGAATGAATTATATAGATTATACAAGGTGTTCCTTAAGTTGTGTATGGAAACTTCAGGGGGCTAAAGTACCCATCAATATGAACAACTTTTTCCAAGGAACCAACACTGTGAACGCGAAAAAAAAAACAGCTGTTTCATACAAAAGTTCAATACCTACCAGGCTAAAATGTATGAAACAGCTGTTTTTTTTTTCGCGTTCACAGTGTTGGTTCTTTAGAAAAAGTTGTTCATATTGATGGGTACTTTAGCCCCCCGAAGTTTCAATACACAACTTAAGGAACACCTTGTATAGATGAAAATTATATAGATGACAAAAAAGCTTGGGACTGATCTATCCTCCAACTCATTAAAAACACTAAACAATTAAGTAGGTACCATAATAAAATTGTAAAAAGGATCATACAAAAAAACGCTAGGAACCAAGCCGTTAGTTTCTTGCCCGTTCTTCTAGGCTTTGGTCGCGAGGAACTGGCGATAGATTCACCTAGTATATATAAGACGTTTCAAAGTGATCCTTGTGATTGTACTGAATAAAGACCGTTTTGATTTTGATTTTGAATGAAAATAATTAAAAAACACTTAGTACATACACAATACATAAAAAAATGAAAAGCATAATTAAGCATGAAATTTACAATCGGTGGCCTTATCGCTCAGTAGCGTTTTCTTCCAGGCAATAGCGGTAGGTAGCGTTAGCGGTGCGATATGTTCATTCAACTTGTTTTTTTCTGAACCTTTGTAATGTTATTTCCGTAACTTGGTTGTTTGCGATTTTAACTAAATTTAGTGATTTTTATCTTCAAATATGTTCAAGTTGAGCATTAAGTTGTCTGACTGTTGTCAGCCTCTTAAGACTCAATAAACTCTTTACGTAATCGTTTGTTTTATTAGATCAGTTAATTTATTTTATTTCTTCTTATTAATACACTGTGTATGTGTGAGAGCACTGAAGGTCTAGTGGTAGCGGCCCCGCCTTCCGATCCTAAGGTCGTGGGTTCGAAACCGGTCGTGCACCAATGATTTTTTCTGTTCAAAAATGTATGCGCACAATGCCAGTCTCTAAAACGGTGATGGAAAATATCGTGAGGAAACCGGCATGTCGTGGAACCTAAAAAGTTCTATAACATGTGTCAAGTGCTCCTAAAAGGAGCCTCATATGGCGCACTTAAAATCCTTTCACCACACTGTTTCGAAAGAAACTGGTGACACGACAAGAGACTGTATGTACCTACCCTCACCTTACTTTGTGAATAACCAAATACAGGATATTTTTCCTTCACGAGAGCGAATCTATGTATGTTTGATAGTCTTGGTCTTGTTAGCCTCGTTAAGAGGCATTAATTCCCAGCTCATCATCATCATCAGTCTGAATGAGATCACTGCTGGGCATTTGCCTGAAGATTTGACTACCAGCCTACCGGCTCCCGTAACCAACTGAAAAAAATTAAGAAAATTCCTTTACATTACAGTAAAAGAATTTTAGTGGTTTGAAAATTATCTTGTAGATAGTTTTAGCTTTTATGAAGACAAATTCTGAATTCGTTTGAGATCAAAGGTCAAAGTTGAAAGCTGTTGCAACGGCTTAGAAGGATTTTATTGACAAATGTCTGTTACGCGAGGGAAATAACTAAGCAATAAGCTTTTTTGGGCATTCTTAGAAAACGGATTAACTTAATGATACCTACTCCCAGTGTTAAAAGTAATGATGATGATTGTTTGCATAATATTGTAACCAACGACGGCTCCAAAGTTCTCAATGGATGTGACATCGCCAAGATCGTCAACTTAGCTCCCAACTTATTTATAGCTTTGTTTACATAACATAAAGTATAACTTTACATGGAGAGGATAGTAAATATTTGCTACATATATATTTTCGTCCGGTCAAATCTATTTATTTACCAACAAAACTCTATGAAATAATATAAAAATCGTAAATATCTCGCACGTAAATCGACAGTGGAGACCGACTACGCACCATACGCCTACGTTCTAAGGATTTCAGAGCATACATGTGCGATAGAGCAAGATAGGAAACTACAAAACTTTGAGTTTAGTACTAGTTAGAAAGAGACGGAGACATGCATCGATCGGTTTGCGTCACAGAGTGAGCGTGGGTGCGTTGACGTCACGCCGCTCCCGCCAATCATAGAGTGTGGAAAAGGCGCCACGAAGGAAAATAATTCGAGTTTAAGAATTTTCCCAGACAGGCACGTCATTTGAGATGTTTATTTTGTTTTTGGCTGTACGGGATCTTAGAATAGGACTAATGGCCTTATAATAATCTGTCAAAAGATAACCAAACAATGCATACATTTGCCATCTCTTACTTAAAAATAACAAACAGTGACCGAGACGAATTTTTGCATGCTTTTAAGTAATTTTTGCATATGGCTGATCTTACTTAAATTATATTTGTCACCTTTTTATAACCTGTGTTTGTCAAATAAATGATTATTGTATTGTATTGTATTGCAGACAATTTATGCAATTTTTAAAATTAAGTGACGTTTAGAAATATAATATCAAATCTGGTTTCATAATAATAACTAGTTTCTTAATAATAATATACTTAAACATTTATTGGGCATACATTCCTTATTGTAACAGTACAACAACACTATTTAATGGTTATTAATTTAATCTTTTAGTTTTGCTTATATTTATTATATTCTCTTCAAAATGGTACTTCAAAGTATCGCTGCTTATATTCAAAGCTAATGTTAAAATTAAAACTATGAGGTACCTCCCTACTCTCAAGAATGATCATTATCACAAATAATTTACCATCTTATCATACTCGTTATGCATGTATTTATTTATATAATATAGGATATTTGTTTTTTTATGAGTGTTACCTACAGAATAATAATATGGTATTACCCATGTTAAAAATTTAAATTACTAATGTATTTTTTTCTTAGGTAGGCTAGGTACCTACTGACTTTTGCACCCCGTCTAAACTTCATTTTATTATGCTCCTCACCATCCAAAGGTTGACTGGAAGAGATCGATTTTTAGCGATAAGACCGCCCATTGCCATATACTGTACGTTTGTAACCGTGTGTTTTTCTTTTTCTGTACGTTCGTAAGGTGTACGATAAATAATTAAGTATGATCCATTCATTCATTAATTCAAAGACCATTATTAAGAAATAAACGTAGGTATTGGTTAGGTTAATGTTCCAAAAATTTTACTTCGTTCAAGTTGGAAACAATACGTAAAAGTTTACGTAGGTAGTGACATCTGGTGGATTCATTTATAACTATTTCAATATGGTTTTCAAAACCCACTTTCTGGTAGAGGAAAACAATGGTGTAAAGTAAATGCCCCGTGCCGTTGCGCTGCTCTGATCTTAGTTTACTTAGTTAAATCTAGATGGCGCTAAAATAAATGAGCTCATATTCTCATTGCAATATTACAGTTTTACAAAGAAAAGTGTTTAAACCTTATTACTGGTGGATTAGTTTTAAATATATTGTTCTTTAAATATAATTTAGTAAGCGCGTATTTCGCCATCTTTGAGTCAAGTACCTAAGTAAGTCTTTGTTTTTTATAAGGCTTAGGTTAATACTGATATTATTTTGTTATCTGACGGATACTTAGATAATTACAGGCACATGAGGCTTAACATCTGTATGCCTCAAGTTGATGGACGCAGGCAGGGCAGTGCATCGCAGAGCACGTTCCTATCGTGCGTGACTTACGAGGCAATGCTTTGCCATTAATGGTTACCATTTAACATCAGGTGGGCCATCTGCTTGTTCCATCAACCAGTTGTATAAAAAAAAGATATGGTGAAATAAACACTCAGAAAATTATGCTAGAATACAATAAAATAATGTTGCAGTATTTGATAGACATGCAAATTAAGAGGTTAAAATCCTACAAATTAAATAAAAAACTGACATAGCACCTTCATTACTTTGAGTCTGTTGATATAACAAATGTGTTTAACCTTAGAAGATTATGTTTTTGTGTCATTGACCCTATTTTTAAGACCTATCTACCGGCTATGTTTTATGGGCATCTTAGAGTAATAAATATAATGACATAGACGTACGGACTATTTAGTGCCTGTGCACTATGTATGAAATACTTACTTAGCTGGTCGTCCTAAGATTGAGGGTTTGACCAGTTGGTATTGTAGAACAATGGAATTGTATTAGTACTTCAAGAACTGGGGTTTGAGACAGTGTAGTATCCACTTTCTGTTTGTGAAATACGCCTGCGGATGTTATAAAATGGTGCTTAAATTTAAATAATGCTTAAAATTAGCGCTGTCTCTGTTTGCCATTACGTATTGGTAAGAGATGGCAATAGTTGATGCATAATTTATCATTTGACAGATTTTTTGTAGTAAGGCCGAAATTGTTTAAAAATGGCATGAGATTGGCGTGAGTACCTATCTGTCAAGCTAATGTCATTTTCGTATATACTATTTAGCTTTCCGCAGGCGTCTTATTCAAACAGAAAATATATCTTGCTTAGACCCCTGGTGAGCGCATTGCTCTTAAATGCCGAAGAAAAAAATCGTGAGTAACCTACGAAATAATAATAATGACGTTATAGCCAAGTCAAAGTAGAAGTAAACATGAATTTATTCAGTTGAATCAAAAGGATCACTTTGAAACATTTTAAAGCTAGTTTAACTTAGATGTTAGTGCCACTAAAGGTTGTCAGGTATTAAGGCTACTCAATCTTGCTCTGAGGTACTAACTTTTTGTAGACATTTTTTACATGGATATTTGAATGTGGATCTGATGAAAAGGCGCGTGACCTCATCTCCAGTGATGAATTGGAGGATAAACGATTTGTCTTGTGATCAGGTGTAGGTACCCACGTACTTGCAGTTTTTACTGCATTTTTTACTTCGTGACAATTTAGGCGTAATAAAGTGTCGGTCATCGTTGAAGTGTACGAAAATCGTATGAGTTATTTTGAATTAAAAATGCCATGGCGGCTAAACCAATGTAGATAATACTTTAAGCGAATTTCGTTAGTGGCTTGGTATACATAGCCTTCGTAAACCTACGTAATAAATAATAGAACCGTCTAAGTATTATGTACTTTTTGTACATGGGCTATTTTTCATCGGGGCTCTTACGAGGTTAGTACTACAAAAGGAAGTGAATATAATAGATTTAAGATAAAATTACTCTACGCGAAACAGTTTGAAGGTACAGCAAAAGGTGAAGGTTAAAGTGCAATATTAAAGGTATTATAAAATAATTTAATGATATCTAATAGGTATAACAATGGCATACCTTTGCAGTTATCCATTGAAATAACGATATCTTTACGGCGTTATCACTTTAGCAAAAAATGTAATCGCAAAAAATTTGTGGTCTTATATCAAACTTTTACGTCATCAATACGTCTTTTTCTATAAAATGCACAATTTTGACTCACCTCTCAGTATCTTCGGTAGTATAGTGGTAAGTATCCCCGCCTGTCACGCGGGAGACCGGGGTTCGATTCCCCGCCGGAGAGAAACACTTTTTGCACTTTTTTTTAACTTAGCCATTTTTTGCAATGTTTTTCGTAAAGCGTTTCACTCTTTTTTTGAGTAGATAAAAAAAAATAGCTTTCTAAGTTCGTGTTATTTCAAGGAGACTGGATGTGGATCAGTCGTGATATGGCGACTTGCCATTAGTTCACCTCGTGGCCGTTCTATGCCCTTTTCAACGTACTGTTGGAATACGCAACTTGTTAAAATTAGGGTGCGACTCCTGTTTCTATTTGTTTGCATAACCAAGTTTTATGCAAGAACGATGTAGGTATGTTATTTTACTAAGGTGTATTAGAAAAATAGATAGAAGATAGAAAATACTTTATTGCACACCACAACTTATTTATTTCGGATTGCCAACAAAAGATACATGAAATTACATACAGTTTAGATTATATAAGGTGCTCTTTTAATTATAGGCAACCACAGCATGCTCTATAATATAAAATGAACTCAACATACAAAGGTACAATCACAGACTCTAAACTATTAGAAATGTTATTATTATCAACTTATGGATAAAACATAAAAAAGCTGAAAACTAATCGTTAAGTACAACGGGCGGTCTTATCGCTAAACCGCGATCTCTGCCAGATAACCGTTGGATGAAGTGGATTCATATTATTTAGGGGTGCTTGGGTGCATGTATATAATAGCGACTAATAGTATGTTTTAGGATTTCAGTTGTCTAATACACATATATAGATTCCTATTAGTTGATCTATGGCTAGATCGTTTGCAACAGTATGTGATAGCTAAACAGTTTCATGTATTTTGTACGTTATCTTGTAAATTATACTTGTATTTATTGTAATTTTCTAAAATACATAGACAAGAAAATAATTACTACAGTGTTTATTTTTATCAGCTAGCAATTTTGGTATGCTATTAAAAAGTTTTACCTATGTTTCCAAGAAAAAAAACTATAACTACTATAACTTGGAAGTATAAGTTAATATGCTACTTGTTCAGAGATAATGCTAATAAAATGACACTATTAAAAAATTACTTTTACAGCTTAGCTGCCTGCTGCCCTGTTGGCTGTGGGTTCGACCCTCACCGAAAACTGTTTTTTTTTTAAATTAACGTTTGCTCCTTTGCTCTCTGTCTGAGTGTTATAAATTATTATTCAACGTGTCACATAATACCCCTATAACCGCGGCAGTAGAGTATTCTACAGGTCATGGCGAACAGTTTTTGTTTTGCGACTTTTGAAATTTCGTAGTTTTTCATTCATGAAATGCCTCGTAAACGTTCATCCTATATGAAACTAAACACACGATGAGGCAGCCCCATTCACAGCTGTTTGTACGCTCCGTGTGTAAGTGACCTTGGTACTTACGTAAACAGTATCAGGGGTGTTGAAAATTTCAGAGACAAGATATTTTTTTTTAATTGTATAGGAATTTCGAAAATGATATAATCAACCTTTGCACACGTCAATGTATTCCAGTGCTTGGTTAGATCACTTGGTCTTTGGCCTTATAGGGATATTATGTTACACATTGTATATGATATAAGATTTATGTATGTATTTCCTAAAAAAGATAGTATAAAAGTTTTATAACAGCTATCTGATTCCCATAGTACAGCTAGCTAGCTTTCCTTAGTTTGGGGCAAGATAATGCTGATTGGAATTTCCACCAATTAATTTAAAAGGTAGGATTATTCCTTGTCTGTACGTTTATTTAGGTCAAAGTTGTGTCTTATTTCGAGGGTTGATCCGTCCGCCTCCGTGGCGCAATGGTTAGCGCGTTCGGCTGTTAACCGAAAGGTTGGTGGTTCGAGCCCACCCGGGGGCGAAATTTCTTTTAGAATTGTTTTTTAATTTTGTATTTACCTTTGGGGAATAAAAACTGCTTTTTATCCCACGCGATTGAAGCTGCCGCCGGATACTAGTGTTTAATAATTAAAGCATCCGGTTTAAAAATTGAACCAATTCATTTATCCCAAATGTCAGATTGTAAGATTAAGGTTTTTCTCACGTGTTCCATTATATTTTATGCAAAATACCTACATATTTAGAAAGGATTGTGAATTCAAGGTGGATTGGTAGCACTGAAACCATTTTGCTGGGTTGGATTATAATTTATTATACTTTTCGGCTAACGGAACTTATATTATAAAATATAGCCTTGGCCTAAAATCGAGGTCAAATAGGTGCTCTAGCTTAGTCAAAAACGGAGCTGCAGGAGCTGATCTTGCTCCTCCGCTTCTACATCACCACCCGAGATGCTAGAACATTGCTGCCATCAACCCAAAGTCCTTAGTTGGCCTGGCTGCGGTGAGGTTAGCGGGACAATGCACAATATACCCCATTGCGGGACGTCCGTGCAGATCTTATTCCCCCAAAGAATTAGAATTAGAATTAGAGGTGATCTAGTTTTCAAAATATGTGTTTTTGTTCAATTTAAGAGTAGTAGAGCTCTTTGTGAAGGGCTCGTCCGGGGAAGTACTACCGTCACACCTTTTTCAAGCAGTAACGCTGTGTTTCGGTTTAAAGAGTGTGGTTGCCGGTGTAATTACAGGCACATGAGGCTTAACATCTGTATGCCTCAAGTTGATGGACGCGGGGCAGTGCATCGTATGGCACGTTCCTATCGTGTGAAACTAGCAAGGCAATGCTTTGTTATAGATGATGGTTACCACATAACATCAGGTGGGCCATCTGCTTGTTCCATCAGCTAGTTGTATAAAAAAAAATGAGGTCATGAGGTGGGGTATGATGGACACGTAGGGCACATGTGGTATGGACTGAACCTGGGCACTACAATGGCATTGCGTGTCGTTTTAGTGATCAACCCTCATGCTCAGTACCCCAAGCCTGAGTTTTTTTCGTATTTAGTATTTCGTAATGTTAGGCCTTTTATCTATGGCGACTCGTGAGTTTTCAGCACGCTGATATCGAATATCCACACAAAAAAGACCTCACGTTACGAAAAACTTAAAACAAAATTCAGACTTGGGGTACAGGTTATCGACAGATGATAGACGACACCAAAAAAAAAAACAATACATTTTTCGGATGACTAAGTCAAGAGTTCGTGGTCGCTATGCAAGAACCTTTATTCCCCAGCACTTTTATTACCTTTATTTGTGTATACCTATTATAATTTTAACTTATAACCTTATCACTAGTGGTTTATGTTACTTTTGAAATATCTAGGTCGGTTGCATTATAATTATGCCGTTTTTGGCTGCCCAGTGCTCGATCTTGGCAATGTGTTGAAACATAATAATGATGTTGCATCGCCGATGATTATAATGCACTGTATAAGTTTTATTTATAATCACTTTCTATAGAAGCAGGTATAAGCCCCGAGCGTCAGTTTTGAATGGTTACATAAATTGATCCCAAAGTAAATATTTCGATTGCGAGAAAATCTATTGTGATTTGAGAAATTATAATGGAGTTTAACAAATTTTTGTGTCTATTTTAGACTTGTCCAATACCAAGGAGAAAATATTTTATTCTGTCTGCCTCGCACGGCCCGATAAAAGTTCCAAACTGTTTTTTTATGTAGGCTAAAGCATTTTAACTGTTCAATTTTTAATAGATATCCTACTAATATTATAAACTCGAAATTTTATAATTATGGATGTTTGAAAAACTTTTTTCAAAAAAAAAAAGAGAAAAACTTTCACGTATAAACTACTGAATGGATTTTAATGAAACTTTACAATAATATAGCTTATACATCAGAATAACACATAGGCTACAATTTATAAATAATAATAATAATACTACATTTATTTCAGGCAACCTGACTTTATATAAAACTAGCGGCCTGTCCCAGCTTCGCATGGGTGGTCATAAATTTTTTGAACATTTTAGGATAAACTTAAACCGTGGGTTCGAGCCTCGCGTCTACTTATTTCATACATTTGCACGCGCTTCTCCTAGAGTGAGTGAAATCGCACCCCGCGCGAGACCCGTGGACCCGTTAACATTTTTAATTTCGTCATATCTTTTGAATGGAATGTCCGATTTGAAAAATTTAAGAAGTAATCTATAGGTATTGAAACCGTCTTAATTATGAAATGATTTATTTGGATAAGGATTAATACCAAGGTACAAATAAAGACCCTTTTCTAGCGGAGGCATTTCAATTGAAAACTATTGAAGATAGAACAAAATAATGTACTACGATTTTGTAGAACACGTCATCATCTATAAAAAATGTCGCGACAGCATATGTCTAACTATTATAGTTATGTCACAATAAGTGTTCTTTTATTATAAAAAAATAATTGAAATGCCTCCGCTAGAAAAGGGTCTTTATTTGTACCTTGGTAATAATCGTTATCCAAATAAATCATTTCATAATTAAGACGGTTTCAATACCTATAGATTACTTCTTAAATTTTTCAAATCGGACATTTCATTCAAAAGATATGACGAAATTAAAAATGTTAACGGGTCCACGGGTCACGCGCGGGGTGCGATTTCACTCACTCAAGGAGAAGCGCGTGCAAATGTATGAAAATAAGTAGACGCGAGGCACCCACGGTCTAAGTTTATCCTAAAATGTTCAAAAAATTTTTGACCACCCTTGCGAAGCTGGGACAGGCCGCTAGTCTATTATAATAGTAGGTAACATGAGAAAGTTAAACTAAATTATAGGCTAGCTTTCACAGGTTCTCGGTTTTACGATATATTGATCGTTTGCAAATGTGTTTAACTATTAATCCTCATATTGTTTTGCATCTTTAGAATAGTGTGAAAGTATTCACGTCATAACCATAGGTCTAATAGTCCATATTCACTGATTTAAATATTAGTCTTATTTTATCCAAATACTACTGTGTAATGGCTCTATTTGCCTATTTTTTACGAACAAAACAATGTGTGGACAGTGCGTCCGAGTTATTCGGACTTCTACGCAATAAAATTGTTGTTGAACATTTTCATACCTTACCATTTTTAGTAAAATGTGCAAGCGAGAAGCTGTTTTTCGGTTGGTTAAGTCAAAGTATAAAGATGTCTTTGTTGTTTATATAAATCAGCTTCAGTAGGTAAGTAGATAGATACCCAAAAGGCATAAATCATGCAAAGATAACTATAATTTATTACAACTCTTGGTTTACTATTAAAAATTTAATGGATTGAAAATGTTTCCAACTTGCAAATTTAAATTTCCCTATTTCCACATGCGTTGCACAAACGTAACATTTGATCTCATTCTGCTAATTTAGCGTATAAGAGTTAGATTGGATGGAGAGATTGTGTAATACAGACGGACCCACAAGGTCGGATATTTAAGATGACTGACGAAATAATGTGGTGCAGAAATAGGGCAGTCTAAACAATTTTATATATACAAGAACGTTGGTGGGTGCGTCTATTCTTTTGTACTGCGAGATGTCAAGATCATAATATATCAAGTTAATTGATGTCCAAATAAAGCTGATTATTTTATATGAATACAAGAATAATTTACGTTTTCGTTGGTTATTAGACAGTTTTTTTTTAATTTTGCGAGTAAAAATTACTGATAAAAAAAAAAAAAAAAACAAGTATGCTAGAATTAATATGTGCGTCGATAAAAAAATATAGCTTCTAGTGCTCGAAAAACAACAAATCGTTCTGTAAAAGAAATTAAATCAATCATATAACATTATCTCTCAATTACAACGCTAATCTATAATGTATCAGTACAAATCATAGTTCCCAGAAATTAATACATAGCTGATGATCGTTTAGGAATATAATTAATGAATATCGAAGGTGATGGAGCCGTGATTATATTGTTGTTAATCACACATTGCATGTCTTATACTGTATTTTCATCAGATGGTTTTATAGAGAAAGTAATGTACAAAGTGTAAATCCAGTGCTTCGGAATGGGAGTTGATCCAGCTGTCGACCTGCGTTGACCGATGCGCGGGGGAAAGAACCTCTTTGCGCTCAAACTTCGCAGTCGCCATTCCGAACGGAACGTAGCCACTCGCTCGTTCCTGGACGAAAGACGGAATTCAAATTTCGAACCGCGATTTTACTACCGAATCCGTCATCCGAGAAAGTGAGTCGTGAAAATCGGTGTTGCCGTTTTGAAAAGGGATAATTTTAAAGGAAATTTCAGCGGTATTTGTTATACGTCGTCTCTCTTACGGTAAGTGTAATAAAAATTAAATTAATTTATTAAAATATTTTCCAAGTTTCTGATAACTTGTTATTAATTTTATAGGCATGCCTATAAGAAATATTATACTAAAGTAGCTTCACGAATTTATAATAATAAAAATAACTAGATAGCGTGCAGAATTAAAAGTACCGGCTGAGTTTCGTTTTCTTTTGCTCAGTTACAATGACATTTTACAGTGTTTACGTGAGAATTGCGCGTACGCACAATTATAGACAATTCACTTTTTATACAATAGACAAGAGGCATTGTCCGATGAATTAAAAAATTGCTGTAAGTATCGAATGCCAATTTTTTGTAGCACCTTTGTCCACCATATTTGTTGAATATTGGTAGATATAATACGTATAATACGTATACAGAAAGTATCTAACATGATCTTTGATTGATCTTGCTGACTATTTAAACTATGCAACTAGCCGTTCTGGCATAACATTATAACTACCGCTGTCACTATTAACTTTTCCTTTCGATACTCTTATAGAATAAAAACTAAATTTTACTATATTTTATAATAAATCACATTAACAAGAGTAAGATTATGTAAAGGACATAATTTGTTATTCAATATGAATAGATTAATTCAATAAAAACCGTCGGTATAGAACGTTATTTTTACATTTTTGGTATACATATACAGCAACTTCTAATACAGCAGCAGATTTTGATCCCCAGGCGCGTGAGATATTCCCTTAGATCTCTTAGTATCAAGGATTAGTATCCTTGATGATAATAGATCTAAGGGAATCTATAGTAGGAGGATCTATAATAGGGAAGGGATCTATGGTTAGTACCATACCGATGACATCGTTGCTCTCATTCATTGCTCGCACAAAAACGCTAGTACAAAAGACATCGACGAACTCCACCGCATTAAGTTCAGGTTGCGTAACTTGTTACACATACAGTATACCGTTACTTGCTTGTTGTTTGACGCGACTTCACCTTGCTGTATCCAATTTCTGATAAGGTATCAATTTGTAAGTTAAAAGAGTAGTAGAGTTTTTTGTTTTGTTTAAGAGTAGTAGAACTCCAGTAGACTCGTCCGGGGAAGTACTACCACCATGCCTATATCTACCGCCAAGTAGCGTTACTTTGTTTCGGTTTGGAGGGAGTGGTTGCCGATAAAATTACAGGCACAAGAGGCTTTACATCTGTACGCATTAAGTTGATGGACGTAGGGTACGTACCTATAGTGCGTGACTTGCGAGGCAAGCTTTGTTAAACGAGTAGATAGATGGTTACCACCTAACATCAGGTGCGCCATCTGTTTGTTCCATAAGCAAGTTATATAAAAAAACATACATCTGACCATTATGGTTTATAATTATGATTATATAAGGAAGGCAAAAAAAAATAGTCTGGAAAGAAAGAAATGCTGCACCAGTTCAATAAGATAATATAGTAGGTACTAGTACCTATCTTATTATAAAATGTAAATGCTTTTATAACTACTTATCTGTTATTGATTTTCAACAATTCGAACCTTGAATATTTTTTTTATATATTTTACAACTGTAGTTATATTGGTTTAGTGTTTTATAATTTCACATAAATAGTTTGAAATGTAAATAAAATCATGTTTACTGTGCTATTACTTACCGTACTACCATAACTTTAAAACAAGAAGCGCGCGCGCCTAAAAATGCATAAAAACACCAAAGAGTTACGTAAACACATACTTACCTACTCTAGATGTAAACTGGAACGTCTGTTATTAATTAACTTAACGGTACAAGCATAACTTAACAAGTTTGTATAATATTGTAAATTCATAAATGAAAACTCCTTAAATTATGTGGTTGCTAAGTTTTAATAGGTAAATAAAATATATGAGTTATTAAAAATAAATTTAAAAAGAGATTTTTAAAGACAAAGAAAACATACGTTGAAAATATCTAAGCATGCAATATCAGTTTACAATAATTTTATGATGAATTAATGTAACAAGATTTTTATTAAATGGCAACACTAAAAGAGAACAGAATTTTAAAATTATGAAACCGGATCCTAGGTGCCAACAACCGAAATACCGCGATAAAAATCTCACGACAGTCGAGCACATAAAACTTTATTACCCTATAAATATTAAAATGCTTTAACTTAAAACTATCTGCCACTACTCAAAATATGTCCGTTTAGAGGTCATTTACAGGAATGTGTCAGTTCAGAAATGTCAAATGCGTTGAAATGGATGTTGGTTAATAGGTATGTAAATTATTTAGATTAATTAAGTGTAATTTTATTAATATTACCAAGAGGTCTGAGGAGATAACTACCTTGCATGGAGATTACATATTTAGAGAGATTTACCAATTTATCTGATGGTAAATTTAGTTAAATCTGACTATTTAACACGCCTTTTTTTGTCGCCAAGCAGCGTTGCTGTGTTTCGGCTTGAAGAATGTGGTTTCCTGTGAAATTACAGTGTGCGTGTGGATTGAGTGAGCACCCTCTGAAAAAAATCAAAAAAATACTAGTCATTTAGTTAAAACTCTGAAACCATTTGTTAAACCAATATGGCAATTTGTTAAAGCCTAAAACAAAAGTTATATCGTATAAGGTGTGCTCACTCAGTTCTCACAGACAACCCTCGAGATATGCTAATGTATTGAGTTTACACAAAAGATTAGTATGCTAGTATTTAGTTAAAGTTATGACAAGCTATGGTTTAAAGTTTCAGCTCTCCAAGTGCCGTATTTAAAAATTAACAATTGAATTACTGTGCTCACTCAATCTTCCAATTTCAGAAAGCCCGATTTCTTACTAACTAACCATATTATTAAACTTTATTGTATTTCTAGCTTAAGCTTATGACCAACAGGCTTTTGTTAAACAGTAAACGAACCTCTATCATGATACGTATTTGAGTAATTAAATAATAAAGGTGCTCACTCAATCCACACGTTTTCGGGAATTTAAAAACATTCATAGCTTAATGTCTGTAAACATTACAGCAAATGTAAATGGCTCAGGATTTAGTTAAAAGTTTTAACTAAATCTCCACGGTTTCATTTTGCAGATTAATTGTTTAATTTATGAAAAATTCTTATTTTAATGTTTGTATGAGAATTTGTAATGTAGGGTAACCACACGTCTCAAAATGCAGGATTTTTTTTCTTAATTTCTATGTAAATAAAGATGATTTACGTTATTGTAATCTTATTTTCCACACATCATGTTCACATAGGCACAACAGGATATTTCTCTCCATTTTCCTATATAATCCCTCATCTCAGTAGTCACTCCTTTCTGCTGACCCATCTCATCTTTCACATAATCCATTCTATTTTTTTTGGCTTACCTCTACACTTTAATTCATCTACATTCATACTTTCATACTATTACTACATACACTCTTTTTGCTTCATGACATTCTTACCTTTGCATGACATGCCGCTGTATGCCAAGCTAACATGTTTCACGACGCACTTCGCCTAGGTTATCCCACAGCCGATACAACAATGCCGTTAGACATACCTTTTTTTTAACTTTTTATGATGTCATCGCATGCACTAAGCAAAGTTTGTGGTAAAATTTACTACTAACTTCGACTTCAAGATATTAAATGAAATAAAAAAAACTGATAATCCAACATTTATTAGTGTTCCTGTCGAGTTGAAGAAGGTTTCAGGTAAGTTTCTCGTAATCATTTATCTGGAAATTATGTGGCAAAAGTTTCATATGTTTCGTGCACGAAAAGGTATTGCTGTCAACTAAAAAAAACTAACTGATTATCTGACATTGTATTTCTGTGAAATGAAACTTCTGTTAACTGAAATTAAATACAAAGTGTAACATGATACCTATAAGATAAGGCCAAGAGATCTGACCAAGCTCTGGAATACTTTGGTGGGTGCAAAATTATAATACTTCGTTTTCGAAATTCTGTTAACGTTTCATAAATTTAAAAAAAAACGAAATATCAGAAAACTGTAAACAGTAAACTATCATTTACAAGACCCCGTAATTGATCGAGTGAACGAAGAACTTCAAATATATTAGATTTGTAAAATTTAGCTAACCACTGATCCGTGAGTTTGCATATCTTACTCAACCAAAGACCCCGTTCTGATGAAAAGCTTCGTTTTTTAGTGACTCTGAATGACGGGAACCATTCATATTTATTTTTGTTTTTCTGAACGCAGCCTAATACAATTTATATTTTTTTACGAAAGTACCCACTTCTCGACTTAATCTTCATTCGTGAATATTTATTTGTTGCAAGATCAGCATATTGAACGTAAATAAATGTAAGTAAATAAACGTAAATCCTGCATTTTGAGACGTGTGGTCACCCTACATTGCAAATTCTCATACAAACAATAAAATAAGAATATTTCATAAACTAAACAATTAATCTGCAAAATGAAACCGTGGAGATTTAGTTAAAACTTTTAACTAAATCCTGAGCCATTTACATTTGCTGTAATGTTTACAGACATTAAGCTATGAATGTTTTTAAATTTCCGAAAACGTGTGGATTGAGTGAGCACCTTTATTATTTAATTACTCAAATACGTATCATGATAGAGGTTCGTTTAGTGTTTAACAAAAGCCTGTTGGTCATAAGCTTAAGCTAGAAATACAATAAAGTTTAATAATATGGTTAGTTAGTAAGAAATCGGGCTTTCTGAAATTGGAGGATTGAGTGAGCACAGTAATTCAATTGTTAATTTTTAAATACGGCACTTGGAGAGCTGAAACTTTAAACCATAGCTTGTCATAACTTTAACTAAATACTAGCATACTAATCTTTTGTGTAAACTCAATACATTAGCATATCTCGAGGGTTGTCTGTGAGAACTGAGTGAGCACACCTTATACGATATAACTTTTGTTTTAGGCTTTAACAAATTGCCATATTGGTTTAACAAATGGTTTCAGAGTTTTAACTAAATGACTAGTATTTTTTTGATTTTTTTCAGAGGGTGCTCACTCAATCCACACGCACACAAATTACAGGCACATGAGGCTTAACATCTGTATGCCTCAAGTTGGTGGACGCAGGGCAGTGCATCGTAGGGTACGTTCCTTTCGTGCGTGACTTACGAGGCAATGCATTGTTATAGGTGATGGTTACCACTTAACATCAGGTGGGCCATCTGCTTGTTCCATCAGCTAGATGTTTAAAAAATAAAAGTCAAAAGGCTTAACAAATAAAAACATTCTACTCTATAAATACGATAATGGCGAACTAATTTGGACACATAAAATAGGCTCGTGACCAAGACAAAATTATATGATGTACCTAGGCTAATTTTTAGCCGCAAAGTTGCAGATGAAAATTATTAGTGAACGTGGTAGAGTAGTAGAGTACTTTTGGCACTGATTGTACGAAAATTACTTTGTAAATCCCAAACCACATTTTGTAAGTTGAAAATATTGAATAGACACTCATTAGCGTACGTTGAGTTTAAAACAAAATTATGTTGTGTCAAGAAAAAACACAATGGTTGGAAATGACTTCGTTGAAATGAATTAAGATTATTACGATAGCTAGTTTGCATGATGTATTAGTTCTATGGAAATGAAGGAATGATACATGGGACCGGACGGTGAGAAAATAATTGTCTTTGTGTCCGTGGTGTAGGTAGGGTTTTCAACACCATGCTTGTAAATATCTAGGTATCTATCCAAAATAAATATCTCTAAAACGAAATCACGGGCATAGAATATAAATTAAACATTTATTTAGCTTAATAACATCAAACTAGTTTCATAAATAACATAAAATATAAGTTAATAAAACATTGACTTAAAAAATAGCCCCGAAAGGTATTTTAAAAAGTTGGCCGTCAAATTGTAGAATGTTTAAGTTTGTGATTACATACGTGTTCTTTTTAATTTAACAAATTTTAAAAAAATAACAGTTCATGCCTTTCATACATACTGCGACAATTATTATTATTCATTTATTTCAGATTAAAATCCATATAATACAAAATTATTAAATTTACACAAATCTTACAGTTAAACCTACACGTATTGATAAAAATAATTAAATAAAATGTCACCAGGAATTGAAAATATGATATGTATAATAAAAAAAACAAATAAAATAAAAATACTTAAAATTATGTAAATTATAAATTAAAATCAATATCTGCATTCACCAGTATTGAATAGGACAGTCTTTCCGTGCTACAATCATCTTCAACAATAATACAGGAATTTAACTATTCTTCTGGTAGTTATTCACATTGACAGCCCTCACAGTTCAGTTGGTAGTAGGCAGAGCCTTCTGCGTTGTAGGCGTGGGTTCGATCACCATCAAGAACAAACATTTGTGTGATGAACATAGATGTTTGTTCTCTGTCTCTGTGTCAGTAAAATATTTGGGATTCTTATTAAGAGTCCATAAAGCCAACATTACGGTCTTCAACCTGCCTGCCAAGCGTGGTAACTACGGCTATGAGTTTTTACGAATTTTGATTAAATAAATTGTTACTAACCTTTCATGGTTGTATCCGAAAAATATGTGGAATTTGAACAAAAGTAAAAAGTTTTATGTAATCTTTGACTATGGACTTTTCCGTGACTTTTTATTGAACGTCAATAAAATTGTAATGTCAAAATAATTTGGCTTTCTGTCATAAAACTAAACGCAGTCACAAAATTGAACATGACATTCAGAAGCTGATGGTTGATTAGACTCGATCGTGCCATTAATATATAATGTAAAAAATATATGATATGTAGGTACGTAAATACAATTTGAATTCTTATCTTATTTCATGGCAGAAGGTATAATATAATGAAGCCTGTGACTATAGTTATAGTCTTTTTGCAAAAAAAAATAATTCGATATTTAGATTTTGTTGATAAAAAAATGAGAACGAAATTATATCAGAAAAATACTTAAATGTTTAGCTTAATTAATTTTAGTGTTGACAACATTGTTATATTTAAACACGAAACGTGTCATGTCAGTCAAAGACAGGAGGTAAGTGATACGTGTATAACGTATCACTTACCTCCTGTCTTGTAATTGGCGCATATTTCACAGGAAATTATTTGTAATTACTAAATAATGAAAACTCGTGGTTTATTTTACTTTTCGACAGGCGTCACAGCTTAGTTGGTTGTAGCTCTGCCTCCAGGGCAGTAGGTTATGGGTTTGATCACTACTGAGAATAAACATTTGAGGGATAGGTAAACATAGATGTTTGAAGTATTAACAAAAAAAATATTTAAGTATTTTATCAGTTATCTGGTACCCATAATACAAGCTTTACTTAGTTTGAGGCTTGATATCACTGTGTGAATTGGCCACCAATATTTATTTATTTCTAGAAATGCTAGAATGCTCGTTCGTTTTTATCGTGATCTTAACATTCTTCGCACTATCACTGCTTACATAAACATTTACTGGGAATCTGTACCCAATCTACTCTGTGTATGCATGGCTATGTTCGATAACTACCGATGACTCAACACGGCGTCTTTGTAAAATATCCTTACGCACGCGCCAATGTATGGTAAACAATACTAATGAACGGTTTTTTATGTGTAACTTTCTAACGGCAAAAACTAGCGGAACCGGACAGCCGGAAATTATGTGCGTAAAACGTAAACGTAATGTATAGTAGTTGTGGATTATAGACCAATTTGGAGAGAAAATCTATTGACAAATCGAGTAACAGCCATCATTAATATCAATCACGTTTTTACTCAGAACTTACATAATAAAAATAGTTTTTTTATTTGTTAAAATTGTACTCACGTGTTTGTTTTAGAGAACGATGTGACACTTAATTTTGCAAAACAGAAACACCCTCATAACCAATTCATCAAAGACAAACAACTGTGATGATCTTTGAAATATTTGGTTTTATAATTAGGTCTAGGCTGCATCTTGTCCGATAGCATCCACCTTCTAGTATAGCACCGAAGATGCGTAATAATTCGCTCAATAATTTTCCGTAACACGCAAGCAGGGTGAACCACTTTAGGACTTGCTAAATTATTGCATTATTTTTAATCAGTCTACTCTAGCACATAGATGATACACTACTTTAGCGCTCATATTCTAGCATTGGGTGTTTTAGAAGAAGAGGCAGTCGAAAGAAAAGATAGATGGACAGTTGAAAGATGACATGAGTAAGAAAGAAGTGAGCACCAAGATGACGATTATTAGAGGAGAGCGGAAGAAAGAAACCTGTTGTTCCGACGACACTTAGCGCGGGATAAGAGCCGGGAGATCATGATTATGCTAGCATTGGCTTAGCTAAGCATAGGGTGTTTTGACAAGTTGGCAGAAAGAATGACAGAGGCTACACGCTGAGTTACTGAGTCAATAATCTAAACTTTATTCGATTTATCTTTAGCCCTCGGTAAGAATTTTTCTAAAATCATGCCCATCATGGACAACAGCTATTCAAACATAATGGCTTACATAATGATAGTCATTTTAAATTCTGTTCAAAGGTTTTCGTGGCCTATTATTTGGATCACGAATTTCGCAACTGTGTTTACTAGTAGATACCTACAACTTGTAAGAAAAAATGGTATTGGATAATTTCAATGGTATTCCCGTTTAAAAGAAGGAAAAACGAATTTTGAATGAAACAGATATTCTATTTACAAAGGATTTAGAGAAAATTTTTAATCAAATAAAATTAACAAGTCAGACTTATTCTACTGCTGAGAAAGTTTATGGAAATGATCATGCAAAACCCTTTTTACGGAACAAAATAACATTAAGATTTCGGAATCAGACGATTTCCCATGTTTCACACTATACAATGTGTAAAAATACCTCTCCTGAAAACTTCAGGGAGCTAAATTGTTATTCATATAACATTTTCTAACGAACAAACACTGTGAACGCGAAAAAAAAACAACTGTTTCGCAAACTTGTTATGCAAAAGTTCAATACCTACCTGGCTAAAATGTATGAAAAAGCCGTTTTTTTTAAAGGTTGTCTGGAAGAGATCGCTCTCAGCGATAAGACCGGCCATTGTACTTCACTGAAACTTTTGAACTTTATTTTTCTTTTTAATGTGTTAAATGTCTTTGTGGTGTGCAATAAAGAGTTTTCATCTATCTATCTATGGGTACTTTTAGCCCCCTGAAGTTTTCGGGAGTGGTATTTTAACACCCGGAATAGAACCAATAATATCGTAATTATCAAGGCAAGTATTTCTTTCCAATTCTGCTGTGCCTCTTGAATAGGCGGATACTGCAGCAGGCTATATTTAGCCTTGACTTCAGCACAGTTCGCAATTGTACCACCAGGATACGTTTACGGAAACCGTATTATGATTATGTAAAAAGTTTATTATCGAGCCTTTTAAAAAATATCGAAAGCGATTACGTCAAAAGTGTTTCTGTGCTACGTTTATTTGATAGGATTTTTTACCATTGGAATTGAATTTGTTTTCAAATCTCAAAACGGATTTTTATAGTCATATAACAATCTTAAAAAAATGATTTTTTTTATATATTGATATATATTGATTACAAGCTAGTGCCCGCGACTTCGTCTGCGCAGGATTAGTCACACAATATCTTTAAAAATTGTAGCCTATGTGTTATTCTGATGTATAAGCTATATTATTGTAAAGTTTCATTAAAATCCATTCAGTAGTTTTTACGTGAAAGAGTAACAAACATCTATCCATCCATACACCCATCCGTCCATACTTACAAACTTTCGCGTTTATAATATTAGTAGGATATTTTGATTTATATGTTGAAAGTAGCAAAGTGCCTGTTAGTTTAAACGTGTGCAATATGAAATTGCACTCGTCAATATACTAATGTGAGAGCACCTTAGAGAGCCACATAGCTTATAAGAGCATCTATTAAAGCCGTTTAACTAAACGCCAACTGGTTGATATCTCGGTGAAAAGTGGCGGTTAAGGTTCCGGGTCAGCTTTCATATCAATCTCCTGGTGATTTGAATTAACCAGTTCCTGTCATCTATTACTTTCCACGGCGCGTGCATCATGATCAGATCTCTTAGTTTACCGTACAGAACCCATTAAAATCTAAACATTACCTACATTATGAAGCAGCAGCGGATTTACATATTTGCCGCCCGTAAGCTATTCAAATTTTGCCACCCTTACAGACCTCTACAACTCGATACCCTAGTTAACAATCATATTGTTAAAAACAATGAAATTGCAACTTTATGATTTGTCTTCATTACATCAGCTTTTTCCCATTATTAGTATCATTGTGTTGTGAACTAGGGGATCAATGAGTCAGTTCCTTCTGAAAGCTCAATCTTATCAATAGAAGGTACATGATTGAGCTTTTCTTAGCTTAGGATAAGAAAAAAATTGGGCCTAATTTGCCGCCCCTTAAAATCTGCCGCCCTAGGCTCCAGCCTACTCAGCCTGCTGGTAAATCCGCCACTGTTATGAAGTCTCATCTTCTTGTCGTGTCACTGCAGTCACAGATAAGAGAATACTAGTAGTTCATGCGAAACAGTGCAGTTGCACTTGTGTGTGTATTTTGTAGTTTTTTGTATTCCGTACGTGACAAGTTGCAAGCCCTTCGCCGCCGCTAAAAGACCAACTGGCTTAATGTTCCTCTAAGTCCAATGGTTCAGAACTCTAGGACAGGAACATCGCAATACAAAGGTCATCTTCTTCTTGCCGTGTCACTAGTTTCTTTTAAACAGTGTGGTGAAAGGATTTTATGTGCGACACATGTTATAAAACTTTTTAGGTCCTATGTTATGCCGGTTTCCGCACGATGTTTTCCTCCACCGTTTGAAAGTACTGGCACTAATATTTTGAACAGAAAAACTCATTGGTGCACGGTTTTGAACCCACGACCTTAGGATCAGAAGGCTACGCTACCACTAGACCCCAGTGCTCTCAGGTCTGCTCAAGGTCATTTTAATGTCCCTTGACGGTCAAGATCAGGGCTCATATCAATTAATAGTCAGAATACGCCATGCAATTGTTTTAACCTTGGTAACATGAGAACTTATTAGTTGATTATGAGGTTAGAGATCACGTTCTATAGGCGTTTAGGTCGAATCAATATCGCATGCTGTGGGAACCAGGAAGGTGAAAGATATCCTACTAATATTATAAACGCGAAAGTTTGTAAGTATGGATGGATGGATGGATGGATGTTTGTTACACTTTCACGTAAAAACTAAGAAAAGGAATTTAATGAAACTTTACAATAATATAGCATAAACATCAGAATAACACATAGGCTACAATTTATAAAGATATTGTGTGACTAATCCTGCGCAGACGAAGTCGCGGGCACCAGCTTGTATTATATAAAGATAAATATTGCACACGGTAGCCTTAACATACCTGTGACAGCAACAAAGCAAGGTCATGTTCAACTACAAATTGTTTAAAATAACTGTTTTATAACTTTTAAAGCTCAACACAGCGTGACTTGAATGTAACTATTTGTACAAAAAAAAATTGTGACGAGTGTTATTTGATCGCGGATCGAATATTTGATCGATATATCGAATTGTCAAATTAGTAATATTTCAACAATTAGCGATTATTACCTTCGGTAATAATCGTTTTCTGAGATCAAATGATAAGGTATCTTCTAGGTACCTAAGCAGCTACACCGCCGACCGCATCTTCACATAACATCAGGTGAGATTGCGGTCAAAAGTTTTACATATAATTGTAATAAAATGTGTGGTATATGAAGGGAGATACACAGAATTATGGAAGTGCATTTTTTTATATATTGGTTGACTTTCCACTCATCACTACGAGCCATAAGATGCTTATCCCAGCAGCAGTACCTATATAAAAAAACTACGGGGTAGAAAACCAAACGGCGGCAGCTAATCCTACTAATATTGTAAACGCGATAGTTTGTAAGTATGGATGTTGCATCTGCAATTTAGTATGTAGAGCTATAGCTCTACATACTAAATTCTAGATTTTATACATTGGTTTAATTAAATCATAAATAATTTATTGTTTTTTAATCTAGGTGACAATAAAATAATAAGATGATTTGGAATCTCCAGATGCTACTATTAACATTTTATAAATTAAAGATAATGCGATTAATATAAATCTCTAATGGATCTCCTTATTATACAATACATATTAAAATTATGTATACTTTACTAAATAATTGGCATTTGATATGAAAACCTTGTGAATGTACAAATAAATACGCGTTTGGTCTATTTTCAACTAAATGAATAAAGATCTTAGAATTAAGGTGAACGATGTGATAAAGTTGTGTATTTGACCTGTAAACCTTAATTTATTTTGTTTCATTTTATGTTCTACCTAAGTAAGAGAGCGACAATTATTTGGAGTGATAATAATCAATACAATACAACAATTTATTAATAAAACCATTTTACAAGTCAGAGACCTGGATTTTAATCTGAATCCGTGGAGATTTTTAAAGATCGTGTGTGCAATAATCTCTCTCTACACTTTATTATTTATTATAATTACCTATGTCCAGCAAAAATTTTCAAAATTGATATCTAAATCTGTTTAAAATTTGCCCTGTCACAGTTTTTTTTAAACACAGTTTTTTTTGTTATTGGTAAACGAAGTTGTATTTTTGTTCCTCTAAAAAACACACGAGTATCTTAGTAATCGATCATTTTGCAAAAATATTATCATATAAAAAAATGCAGTAGAATAGAGCTTCCTCCACTTGGCCTTGTCTCTCTTGCATTAAAAATTAATCGAAATTCAAAATTAAGTGAATCAAGGTTTTAAAAACCATTTTTTTAAACCACTGACAGGACAGGCCTCCTACATGACTCCCACGGGTGTACAAACAATACGATTGATAATAACTCAAGATAGAACAAGACTTATTAATTTAAAACAACGGCTGTGTGGACATAAAATGAATATCAATTAGAAAATCATTGTGGCACAGCTAATGATAAACAGGCTATAGAACAAGGTGCGGGTTTACTTCCAGCAACGGGAAAAGAGCTTGCATTAGCAAAGGTTTAACCGGGCTTGAGTATTGTACGTGGTACACGGGTGTATACCTACAGGTACGCATCAGGCTATACACTGCTTGCTTGAAGCTATATCTTTGTAAGCGTCATTTTTCTATGGTTTTGTGTAGCTTGATATGTATCCGTATGTACTATTTTTACCATAAGATAGCATGGTGAAATAAGAGCTAAGCCCGTCAGTTTCGGTCAGAAAAAAATTGCCATCTCTTACCAATAGGTGTTTTTTTTTTTAAGTAATCAGATACTTTTTTAATACTTGCTTGCTTATTCTTTACATAAAAAATGGTTTCTAATGATAACTGAACGTAATGTGTTGTCATAGTAATTTATTTGCATAATTTTCGAAGTTTAAATGATTTTACATACTCTTACCAATAGGTGGTTACAAATATGGAGGTATATTGAAAAGATGTTGAAATAAAACCTCTTCAATTTTCCAATCTGAATTATACAATCAATCAATGTAACGATCTAAATCAGCTATTGTACTGCCTCAATTCAAATGCCGTAATAGATGAGGTACCTATTCAATTCACACTACGAAACGCTTTTTGCTAATTTACATGCAAATATAATTTAGAGATCCACTTGCAGTTATAGGAAAACCTATGGTGCAACTTGTATTGTCATTTTTGAGTACAAGAAGGTCGCGATTTCGAGTCTCCACAAGGGCTATAACTTTTGGGATATTTTATAGTTATGTAGTAGTAGTAGTTTATGGGGCTGACAACTATCAAACAACTTCTCGCTCGCACGTTTCGACATGTTGAAAGATATAAAATCAATAAACTCATTTTCGAAAAATCACAATCAACCATTTTGTGTGCAATCACATTGCACACAGTTTAGTAAAAAAATCATTTTGATTGATACAAGTTTTCCTACTTAAAAGTTTGATTATGTACGAAAACTAGAAAAGCACACTTTAGAGTAGGAAAACATGTATCGATCAAAATGAAATTTTTACTAAACTGTGTGCAATCACATTGCACACAAAATGGTTAATTGCGATTTTTCGAAAATGAGTTTATTGATTTTATATCTTTCAACATGTCGAAACGTGCGAGCGAGAGTCACATTAGCTCTTGTCTTCGCCAATATTATAAACGCGAAAGTTTGTAAGTATGGATGGATGGATGGATGTTTGTTACACTTTCACATAAAAACTACTGAATGGATTTTAATGAAACTTTACAATAATATAGCTTATACATCAGAATAACACATAGGCTACAATTTATAAAGATATTGTGTGACTAATCCTGCGCAGACGAAGTCGCGGGCACCAGCTTGTTATTAATATAAGTATGTATTGATAAAATATATATATTTATATACATGTATTTTATCAGCTATCAGCTATCAGGTTCCCATATTACAAGATTTGGCTTAGCATGGGGCTGTGTGGAAAGTCCACCAATATTTATTTATTTTATATTTATATTAAATTATGAGAGAAAATAAAGATTGATAAAGATAGAATAAAGTTTTAAAATCAAAAGTTTTAAAGCATTTCAAAATGAAGTGTAAAATAACCTAAAGATGAATAAAAGAAAGAATAATTTCAGGTAGCTAGTACGTAAATGTCATCACTGAATAGTTTAGTAGTAAAAACGTAACAAGCAGACAGACGCTCTTGCTCATTTATAAATAGCTTTTGACAGCACTCGGATTAATAAATAATCAATGAGTATTTTTTTGGAGATCGTTTTAAAACATGCAATGCGAACCTAAACAAGATAAAATACTATGTAGATATCTATTATACTACCGTAAGAGATAGATCAAAATAATGTACTACAGTATTGTACACCTTAAAAAGGTCTACGAAAAAGTCCACGATGGTACCTATATGTATAACTCTTAGGATAACCCACAAAAACCGTGCGAAGCCGGGGCGGGTCGCTAGTTTCTTATAAATTAATTCGTATACGGAACCCTTTTTAACGTGAGTTCGACTAAGTGTACCTGTTCTTTAGGCACAAGTCTTTAGGAATCGTGGGTAAATACATACGTATGAAAGTTTCTTTGTTCATAGAAATTAGCATCTATTGAATGAGCAAGCAAATATGCTTTGGCTAAAGCAAATTTGCTAATGCTTAAACGGCTGGTAGTTTCTCATACCCATAAACATCATTTATAAAACACTAACAGCCGATTTCTGAAAGCTCGATCAAACTATTAATTAATTAATTTATTTATTTATTTATTTATTTATTAGGAACATAAAACAGTTTGTACATAATTATTTTAAAGAAAACGATGACATCTGTAGAAATTATAAAACTGTGTCACAGACATCAACTATTACACTATAGCAAGTGACTTGACATCCGATTAGGTTTGATCGATTTCAGCAGATTTACATTATAAAAATTACATAGGCTTACATACTATAATAACAACCTTTTTAATACTTGATGGATCAAGCGGATGGCCCACCTGATGTTAAGTGGTAACCATCACCTACAACAAAGCATTGCTTCGCATTGCATTGCAACTTGAGGTCTTTCTTTAACTATATTTTTAACTGTTTAATAGATGTAAAATACTTTATTGCCCAAAATAACGTAAGAAAAAAAATATCTAATAACCTAACCGTAACGTGCACGGTAGCGTGCACAGAGGCGATCAGCTGTTTGTAGGTAGTAGATAGTAGTCACACGTCGGCCGCTGCGCCAACAAATTCCTTGCACATAACTAATCGCCACCGTGCACTCCACTGCGGACCCAGGTTGGACGCGTTGGTATTTTTTTTTTAAATACAGCTAGCTGATGGAACAAGCAGATGGCCCACCTGATGTTAAGTGGTAAGCATTACAAAGCATTGCCTCGTAAGTCACGCACGATAGGAAAGTGCCCTATCTGTATGTCTCATGTGCCTGTAATTACACCGGCAACCACACTCTTCAAACCGAAACACAGCAATGTTGCTTGGCGGCAGAAAAAGGCGTGGTGGTAGTACTTCCCCGGACGAGCCCTTCACAAAAGAGCCTATTCTTAAGCCCATAGCTTTACAAACATTACACGATGACGACAAAGTCAAAGTCGAAATGTATTTATTCAGTTGAATCACAAGGATCACTATGAAGTCACACAATCAATAGTGACAATCCGTAGTGCTACTAACGGACGCACGTAGAGTCGCCAGGCATCGACGACTATTGATTTAACGTAAGAAACGACAGCTGTACGTAAGCTTACTTCATTATTTAACAGAAATAATGACCGATTTTTAACAGAAATTGATTCACAAACATTCAATGACGTAACTCGTAAAAGGCCTAAGCAGCCGCAACTGTCGTCAACAGTTAAATAGCCCTACAATATAACTCTATAGCAAAGTAAATAGGTACAGTCAGCGACGATAGTTTATGTGTGAGGTTGACAACGTTTCGGCTATTGTTGGGATTCAACAAAAATAAGAACCTTAGTTGCTGATAAAAATAGGACTGATATAATCTTTAATTAAAATTCAAAACTTTGAGCAAAAGTTGAGTTGTACGAACCCAAAATGAGTGCCTACTGTAAAAATTATGAGACAAAAAGATATTGAGGCTAACTGACGAACTAGAAGACAGAGAGTAGGTACTCGTATGACAGCCCTACCCAATCAAACGTTGACATGGATACGGTCAATAAATAACCGAGGCTCAAAACCACTCATCCTGGAAATCTTCACAGCCTTCACAGCTCAGTTGGTAGTAGCTCTGCCTTCTGCGCCGTAGGCCGTGGGTCCGATCCCCACCGAGAACAAACATTTGTGTGATGAACATAGATGTTTGTTCTCTGTCTGGGTGTTATTATATATTAAAAGTATGTAAGTATGTAAAAAAAGTATATATGTATTATATCAACTATCTGGTTCCCAAGCTTTGGCTTAGTTTGGGGCTAGATAGTGCCATGTGGAAAGTCCACCAATATTTATTTTATACTAGCTGGTGCCCGCGACTTCGTCTGCGCAGGATTAGTATTTCGAGTATCTTATATTAGCGTGGCGTAGTACATATGTGTAACTCGGTTGCGGTGTCGGCAGCGCACGCCAGAATAGCTCGCAAATTGTATTTTTTTTCCTACTTACCGTCATATTTCGGACAATTCACACAATATCTTTATAAATTGTAGCCTATGTGTTATTCTGATGTAAAAGCTATATTATTGTAAAGTTTCATTATAATCCATTCAGTAGTTTTTACGTGAAAGAGTAACAAACATTCATCCATCCATCCATCCATCCATCAATACTTACAAACTTTCGCGTTTATAATATTAGTAGGATTTGATATTTATATCTATGTCCAGCAATAAACCTCTTCAGTCTAATGATCAAATGAACCGAAAGTGGCCATCTACTTGGCCATTGACTGTACACAGACATACTGACAGAAATATTGCGTCACAATCGGCTAAACAACGAACTCTGCATTGTTTTCTCTGCACTTTCGATTTTATTCGACGGCGCACGACATTGTTAGCCGTATTAGTGAAATAGGGTTGTCAACTTGTCTGTAACTTATTAAGCATACAGATAGAGGCTATGTTATTATTATAGGGTATGGAATTAGGGTTGTCAATTTTTTTGTTACTTTGTTGTCATTTTATTTATCATAGTGAAGATATAGTTAAATAAAGACATAGGTTTTTATTAATCAATTTTTTTATGTATATGTCTCGGCATTGAATTCCTACCGTAAAAAAGGTCCATTGATACTAAGAGCTGATTTCACCATGCTCTATTAGTTACTAATCAAAGATTAGCGGTCGTTAAATCTAACCTTAGATGTCAAACGAGTACATTTTGACATATTTAACGGCCCTTTAATCCTATGTTAATCTAACAGAGCATGGTGAAATCAGGTTCTAAAGGTCATATAATTTATACCATCGATACTATGAAAAAATATACGATACTTCTTTCAAACATATTATCGTCTTTTAAACGTCCATATTTAACTATAATTATTGTTACAAGCTTACTCCTGATTATCACTAATTCCACAGTCAATTAGTTCCAAGGAAGTAGTGAGTTTTTTTCTCACTAACATCCACGTTCGTGGAATGGAATGCAAGTAAATCCGAGGCAGTAGCTAGGCTAAATAGCGTGACGACCTTAACCAAGTGGAAACATAACGAGTGCTTTCTTCGAGATAAGCAGATGGGACATATCACGGCATTGAACTGACACAATAGAAACCAGTTGAGATATCTATCTAAATAGCAGGTACACATGGATACAGATAAACCTACACAAAGCTATAGAAAAATGACTCTTACTACAAGGACATATACAAGCGAGTAGTGTATGTATGTGTATGTATATGATGCGTATCTGTGTGTACCTATCTCTATTACTTTTATACGCTGAAAGGTGTATATCATGGTCATCATCAGCCTTGATACGTTCATAGCGGAACGTTTCAAGTATCAGTAATCAGTATTAGGATTCTCTTGATTTGGGAGAGTTTGGCATTTTTTTTAAGAGATATCTTCTTACTTTGTCATTTTATTCTACATTCAGCAACATAATTTCTGTCGGGTCAAGCCAAGATGTTATATAGGTTGGCAGAATTAGGGTTATTTAGGGTTATTTTACCATTTTTTTAATTAGGGTTATTTAAAAAAAAGGTAATATACTTTGATATAGATGTCAAAGTAGAAAACATTCGCAGTACACTCGCGTGCACATCACAATCCCACATCTTGCTGTCAATCTTATTTATCCATCTAGGATTTAATTTCATTAGTGAGACTTGCGTTCTGAATTTAAATTACTGCGTTTATAGGATCATTTAAATTCTGTACATGTTTTATATTACATTTTATCTCGATGCTATTAGTTTCACTTGCATTGTGTTTGTATATTTTGTGAATCCAAATGTTTCGATAAAAAACTGTCATAATTAATCATAAGTTAATTTTTGTTATGTTTAAATTCTCCTATAGCAAGAAAAGACGCTCGACGATAAGACTACAAAAATCAACGCTATAACTTTTACATTAAGTTCACTATGACATAAACGCGCATCTCTGTCTCCTGTCTCTACTTCTAACGACCTGTCTCTTTTAGATACTAACAGACAAAAAAAAACTAGGTTACATATAAATATGGTGATCTGTCAGTCGTTAACTAGAGACTCAGCCGCTTTAAATGTCTCATTTAAAACGAATTGTAATTTTATTCAAAGCCATGCGGTTAACTGTCATCTGATCAAGGCCCGTCACTTGAGCTGTCATTCTTGACTCGTATTCCAGAACACTGATCAAGTGTAAATCGAGCTTAAGCACATGCTTTTCGACAGTTTTTATTGAGAAGTGTCACACAGTTTTACCTATTCGATATCAATATACATAGTCAGTGTGTACTGAAAATTTGTCAGGGTTATTTGATTGCAACTGACGTTAATTGTTGGTTTCCTGCAACAAATCACCATTTAACTCATTAATTGATTTAACCTTCAATAAATAAAGAATGACATTGCAACTGCAACAATATTTTGATTTCTGCATTATGGTCAGCACAGAAAGCAAGTGACAACCGGTTTCTGATCAGTTTGTGACCTACATTCTGAAACCAGCTTAAAATATACAGAGAGTGCCGCTTATAATAAAGTACAATCGTGTTGACAAACGCTATGCTGAATTTTCGATTTGGCGTATCGAAGTAACGAAATACGAGGAAATGTGGGTATGCAAGTGGTGTGGCTCAACAAAACAACATTGTAATTCCAATTGTCAGTTTCCTAGCAAGCCGTTTGCATAGTAATTTTCAGATAAATGTCATTATCAGCCTGGCGATTTTTTTCTTTTTTATTAGTTACACAACAAGTATCAGATCAAGTTGATTGCCCACCTGATGTTTTCTCTTCTGTCACCTACCGTTTTTGATTGATAAAACTGTTGGTTTAGTGTTTTTCGGATTCAATAGACATATATTCCAATATTGGCTATGACCCAAATCTATTTTCATAAAAAATACTTTACCTAAAAAGCTTTTCAGTTCTCAAATCTTCCAGTACAGTGTAGTTAACCCTTCAGTGTACTATACCTGCTAAATTCTACCGACCTAGTACGCCGGATACAACTTCTCATCATTGTGAAACAATCGACTGCCTATTAATTACTACAAGTGGCCTTTCAAATGTACCTATTCATTAAAGATTGAGACATATAAATTGGCAAGCGACAAGGCATCCTGATTGATAATTTACCAGCAATGAACAAATTATTTCAAACGATAGTGTTAGGTGTTTTTATACACAAGCACAAGCAAGCATTCTAAAATAAATAAAAAAAGGATAAAACTCATTTTAAATAAATAAATCGTTTAAATTCTATTTTGTCAGTAAAAAAATATTTATAAAAAAAACATATTTCTACATTGTAATAATTTATTTGACGTAAAAGACTAACAGCCGGTTAAATTCTATTTTTTCAGTAAAAAAATATTTATAAAAAAAACATATTTCCACATTGTATTAATTTATTTGACGTAAAAGGCTAACGGCCGGTTTCTAAAAGCTCGATCAAAACTAATCGGATGTCAAGTCACTCGTCATTTCAGCTATTAATCGAATTAGATAGAGATAGCAAGTGACTTGACATGCGAATAGTTTTGATTGAGCTTATCTTTGCAACTGTACCCTACACATTACTTATAAATAGTGGACGTAACTCTAGTCGTGTTACATTTAATCCGGTTTCTTATATAAAAGTTACGCAAAAGTCGGACACCCAGCGCCTGCGCTGCGCGTGCGCGTTGAAGTCTTTTATATGAAGTTCTACTAAGAGTAGTAGAACTCTTAGTGAACAGCAGAGTTGGACGCGCAACCGGTTGCGCAATAGGTTGCGACCTCATCTCAATATCTGTATTACCCGTGCTATCAAAGGTCTATGAGAAGATAGTTCATAGCCGACTTAGTGAGTACCTCGCTAAAACAAATTTTCTTTTCCGAAAGCAATATGGGTTTCGTCCGAAGTCCAACACACTTACTGCAACTATTGATTTAGTAACAATGATAAAAAACAACATCGACAATAAAAAAATAACACTTGGCATATTTATAGACCTAAAAAAAGCCTTTGATACAGTAAGTCACAAAATACTTATAAATAAATTAGAAAACATAGGTGTTACTGGAGTTGCTCTTGAAGTTTTCCGATCGTACCTAATGAACAGGTACCAAATCGTCGAAATTGATGGCTACCGTAGTGCTCCTCAACAAATAACCTACGGCGTTCCTCAGGGGTCGATCCTGGGACCGTTGCTATTCCTAATTTATATTAATAACATCTGCGAGATAGGTCTGCATGGAGACATCACTTTGTATGCCGACGATACAAGTTTATTTTATTCTGGCTACTCAATTGTTACCCTTATAGAACAAGCACAAAACGATTTGGATCTTTTACATACCTGGTTGCAATCAAATTTACTTACTATAAATGCATCTAAAACTAACTACATTATTTTTGCGGCAATAAACAAAAACATTGGAAACTATAACCCACTAACTATAAACGGTGAAATATTAAGCAAAGCTAACAAAGAAAAATACCTAGGCCTCACTGTTGATAGTCAACTCACCTGGAAGCCACACATCGAAACTATCCAAAGCAAATTGACAGCGGTGTCCGGTGCCATACGCGGCATTGTGCGTTGCCTCCCAAGTCAAGTACGGTACACAATATATAATTCTCTAGTCAAACCCCACCTAGATTATTTGATTGAAGTTTGGGGTACGGCTACAAAGACAAACTTACAGACCTTGCAAACAAAACAAAATAAAATAATAAAAACATTATTTGGATACAACTACTTAGAACCTACTCTTAATATTTACAAAGAAACAAAACTAATGAACCTAAATCAAATGTATAAATACAGCACATGTCTACTTATTAGAAAAATATTAACTAAAGAAGTTCATTCACAAATTATATTTACAAAGAAAAAAAATGTTCAGAAACGGATGACACGACAAGCAAATAACATTATTCTAAGAACACCTAGAACTAACCATGGAAAAAAGAACATTATGTACGAAGGTGCGAAACTATATAATAAATTACCAAAGGACATTAGGGAGGTCGACTCACAAATTACATTTAAAAGATTACTCAAACACCACATTTTAAAGGATTTTTCATTGATAAAATAAATACACTAAATTAAGTTATAAATCAAAATGGTCTTTACTCTGTACAATCACAAAGATCACTTCACTTTGAATCGTCTTATATGCCAGTTCCTCGCGACCAAAGCCTTAGGTATAGCAACCATATCTTTATCGCGCACTGTGGCGTTGTCTTTATAACACAATCGCGGCAACAGCGAGCCACCGCTACAACGAAGCGTAACTACCGCCTACTAAACGCATATTTTTGAATGCACAATCTACCCACTAGGACCTTAATTTTTTTTTGTTTGTTCGTATTTTTAAGCATATTTTATTTTATATTAAGCTGCTCCTTATGCCGAAAGGCACACTAAATTTACTTAGCCTTAGTTTTCTCTGTAAGTGAATTGTACCTAATTCTTAAGAGAAATAAATATTTTCAATTCAATTCAATCTCTGCTTTTAGAATTCGCTCCAAAACCAAAATGGTCGATGTCACCCATTTTAAGAGTAGTAGAGCTCTTTGTGAAGAGCTCGTCCGGGGAAGTACTACCTTTTTCTGCCGCCAAGCAGCAATGCTGTGTTTCGGTTGAAGAGTGTGGTTGCCGGTGCGGTGTAATTACAGGCACATGAGGTTAACATCTGTATGCCTCAAGTTGATGGACGCAGGGCAGTGCATCGTGGGGCACGTTCATATCGTGCGTGACTTACGATGCTATGCTTTGTTATAGGTGATGGTTACCACTTAACATCAGGTGGGCCATCTGCTTGTTCCATCAGCTGGTTGTATAAAAAAAAAAAAACCCCAAAATGGGATAGGGCAAGGCATGTTGCTCGTATGCCAGACGATCTTAGGGCCAAAATAACCGATTGGTTCTCCCAAAGTCAACCAGCCGTCGAGGCAGGCCTGGAAGAAGATGGCGGAACGATCTCGATTGCCATTTGAAGTACTGACCCACTGTGGCTAAAGATCGAGAAGTGTGGAAGGAAAGAGGCTTTGTCCTGCAGTGATGCAGGCTACAATAAAATAAATCCTGCGAATACATAGAAAAAAATCTGTTCAGTTAAGTAGTCGGTTAGCATTCGTGACATTGGTCTATTGACCTTGCTTGGTAGGTACATACTACGTGGGCTATGTGCAATTTTTGTCATTGACGACGGCCTTCCGTTTGATAGACCGACGACTTTGTACAGGGATGTCAATGAATGACTCATTCATAATAGTTCTTTCTGGAAATCATCTGAATGGTAGATGCAATTAACGCAATTGTTATAGTTAGACATAACTACTTGACACGTGTTTGCCCACGTCTCAAGCGGTTATAACTAAAGTTATGGCTTATTCAGATTTTCAACACTTTTTCTCATAAAAAATATTATATACTTCTACTAACGGACCCGACAGACGTCAGCGCCATGTGCCGGGCTGATTTGTGAATCCAGGGCGCCACCCAAACGCATACAAAAAAAATCATTCAAATCGGTCGAGCCGTTTAGGAGGAGTTCAGTGACATACACACGTACAGTAGAATTATACAAGGTGTTCCATAAGTTGTGTATATAAACTTCAGGGGGCTAAAGTACCCATCAATATGAACAACTTTTTCTAAGGAACCAACACTGTGAACGCGAAAAAAAAACAGCTGTTTCATACATTTTAGCCTGGTAGGTATTGAACTTTTGTATGAAACAGCTGTTTTTTTTTCGCGTTCACAGTGTTGGTTCCTTAGAAAAAGTTGTTCATATTGATGGGTACTTTAGCCCCCTGAAGTTTAAATACACAACTTATGGAACACCTTGTATATGTAAAGATGGTGGATGTCCAGCAGTTATGCTTATTCAATTTACTTTGTTGTGTGCGCATGTTTTAAAGTGCCGTCTAATAAGTTTTTTATCTTGTGTATTTAACCGATTGTACCTAGTTTTGTGTGCTTATAAATTTACTTCTTCAAGCGGATGCTGTTGAATCTCAATCTAGTAACGTAATTAGAAGTGATTAATTGTCTTCATTTGCATAATTTATTGATGAACACGTTTCTCCTTCCGAATGCAGTGTCGCAACGAGAAGACTGTAGCTAAAATTTGAATAAGTCTTTGATAAACAAATAATAGGACTTTACACTGTGTGTAGCATATAGCGTACTGGAAGTAGTTTAAAGAGTAGTAGAGCTCTTTGTGAAGGGCTCGTCCGGGGAAGTACTACAACCACGCCTTTTTCTGCCGCCAAGCAGCGATGCTGTGTTTCGGTTTGAAGAGTGTGGTTGCCGGTGTAATTACAGGCACATGAGGCTTAACATCTGTATGCCTCAAGTTGATGGACGCAGGCCAGTGCATCGTAGGGCACATTCTTATCGTGCGTGACTTGCGAGGCAATGCTTTGTTCTAGGTTATAGTTACCACTTAACATCAGGTGGGCCGTTTGCTTGTTCCATCAGCTACTTGTATAAAAACATGGATCATGCAAAAGAACGGCAGAAGCTCAGGACCAAGGAATCTAAGAACCAGTTAAACTTATCTAGAAGTATTGAAAACTAGTTGGTTACATATTAACTAGGTTACGTACTATTTGTTATAATAGTATGTTTCATTCCGATCGGTGATCGAGCCACAAAAATCCTTATATATATTGGATAGGATAGACGTTGCAGGGCGCAGCGCAAGTCCAATTGCAAGCATAGACAATTTAACTCCTTTACTTCTCAAATTCATGGTAGACTGGACGTGCTTTGGGAGAAAAAACAAATAAAGCTGGATCATCTGCTTGTGGTATCACTTTTTTTTAAGGATTCTTTCAAAGCTAAATTCAAAAGGTCAAAACATTAATTTTCTCGTAGGTTACGGTTTTAAGTCAAAGTCAAAGTCAAAGTCAAAATGTATTTATTCAATAAAATCACAAGGATCACTTTACGCAACTAAGCCTAGAGTGTGGCATGAATAAATGATTTTGTATATTGTATTGTATTGTATTGTAAACACACAGCTTGGTTCCTGCTGAACGGTGTAGGTTCTATGATCAAATGATTTCCATAATGAATCGATTGAGTGTGCATACTAATTATTTATGCACATGCACAGTAATAAAGCTGATCGCATCATGACTAAAATGGTCATTAAGCGAGACCTAATTTGTACCATTCATGTGTATTTTAGTGCAATCTGCATCAGTTACGCGTATTACTTCCATGGAAGCACAATTTAAACAGTAATTCAAAGGTAGTGAATTTAGTCGGAAGGTATAATTATGGTTGTACTGTATTGTGTCGGATATCATGTTTGTGAGCAATTGTGGGCCAGGAAGGAAGATTTCAGTGCGTTTCGCTAATTGAGCGCTAATTTTCTAAAAGGTATGATTGACTTTGATTTTGTAATGGCTTTTTCTATTCTAACGCATGTTTCATGTTGTTGTATAGTTACGAGAATAATACAGAAACATAAAATTGAAAATAAATAAGTAAACTTTGGTCTATTTATATGAAAAGTAGGTATAATGATAAATAATGTTGAACACCACTGATGGTATACAGTATAATTAAATATTTACTTTCTAAGTTACTACGTTATAAGGGTAATAATAAATAATCAATTGTAATTTAGGATACCAACAAATTATATCGCCTTAGTTTCATCTAAATTTATCTACATGCTACGTAAGATTTTTTTCAGATACCAAAAAAATGTGTATACAAAAAATTATAAAAAAAAATTACATCGACACAGCAATCACAGTGGCAAAGCCATTTTTATAGGTAATTTTCAGGTGCATCACATCAATGTGACAAAACCTAAGTCCAAAAACAGTGTCATTTGAGCTCGGCTCTGGCGCAAAAGGCAGCTGGCGGAAGCTCATGCAAAACAAGCCATTAGCGTGAGGCAACTGCCCTGCGTAATTATGCTGTTGCAATAAGTTGCGCGCCTCGACTCATTCCTGTTTATGTGGAAAAGAGTTCATTTTGTAGAAAATTAATTCAGTGATTCAGAATTAAAATCTTTTCAAGTAGAACATTTATAAGTCTTGTCGAGGCGACGCGTGAACCGGCTAGTGACTATCTGGCTCAGCGAATCAGCATTGCCATTCAGCGGGGCAATGCAGCCAGTGTCTTGGGGACGCTTCAGATTGGCACTGATTTGGATCAGTTGAGCTATCTCTAGATCGTTTGCAACACTCTGCAGATAGCTCAACTGCTTCTTTGTAAATAAATGTATTCTTCTAGTTTATTTAAAACGAATAGCGAGTTTATCTTAGTTTTGAATAATATGAGTGACCTAAAGAATTGTGGCACTCGCCAAAATATTACTTTAAAATTTGCATATTTAAGATAGTTGTAAAAGTTACATAAATCTCAGACATCAATATATCAGAATTTGGGTGAAACTTGTTTTATTGCAGTAAATCAATAACATATCTCATAGAAATGAAAAAAAAATAATTATATTGCGTCAAAGAGCCACGCCAAGAATGTAATTCTGTTTCGTGCAATTCTTCTTATTCATTCGTTGTTTGATCTCGTGTGTAATTTCTCGCAAACGGAAATCAATCATCCTGTCACGTTTATATCACGTTTCATTTGTTTTTATTCAAGATTATAATCATAGAAAAGTATTAGATCTTTGAAGAAAAGCAACTTTATCATGTCTTCATCTGTATTTTCTTTTACTTTTCAACTTCATTTTTAAATCATTCTATGAATATAGTAAGAAGTTTTAATGTTATCTTTATATATATAAAGCTTTATATAGTATAATTATACTGTACGTGTGTATGTCACTGAACTCCTCCTAAACGGCTAGGCCGATTTGAATGAATTTTTTTGTATGCGTTTGGGTGGCACACTGGATGGTTTAGATTCACAAATCAGCCCGGCAGATGGCGCTGCAGTCGCTTGAAATATCATGCAGGACATCGTCTGTCGGGTCCGCTAGTTATCTAAAAAGATAGTTATTTGTGAGTGTGTAAAGGTTAAACCAAATATGATGAAAATATTTTTTTTTCATATAAATCTTGTGCTATGGGAACCAGTTAACTGATACCTTCTTAAATACTTTTTTGTAATTACATATCTATAATAGTTTCTGACCTGGGATTGTTGACTAGTTTCGTTTGGGTACGACGTGAACGAACCCTTGGCCAATTTATTTGTATTTTACCTAGTAATTTTGTTTATTATTTACTGTTCTTCGTCTATAGTAAGTAGGGCCCTCAATTTTTATGTCGCTGGCTTAAAATGTCGTTTTACAACAGAATCAGATAAAATAATTAAACAGAATTACAAATGTAATCTTACATTGCATGTATTTAATTGCAAGATAATCATTGTTAATTTGTCTCCATTTTTTTTTTATTCAAGCGTTTTTGTTGTTTGATTGTTATATCTTCCTGCATTGTTTGTTTGCACAAAGCTTTTAAAACATGTGATGTTACTATTACGCGATCTACGCTGAAGTAATATTATCGGAATCTTCAGCATAAGAACAAAATAGATTTCAGTAAGTTACCAACGGGCCTACAAACGGCCGGGTATGAGCACTGGTGGTCTAGTGGTAGCGGCCCTGCCTTCCGATCCTAAGGTCGTGGGTACGAAACTGGTCGTGCACCTAAGAGCTTTTCTGTTCAAAAAACTTATGTGCACAATGCTAGTACTCTCAAACGGTGAAGGAAAACATCGTGAAGAAACCGGCATGTTGTGAACCTAAAAAGTTCTATAACATGTGTCCAGTGCTCGCAAGGAGCCTCTTGAGGCGCACTTAAAATCCTTTCACCACACTGTTTCGAAAGAAACTAGTGACACGACAAGAGAGAACGGCCGGTTTCTGAAAGCCCGATCAAAACTAATCGGATGTCGAGTCACTTCTTATCTCTATCTAATTCGATGTAATAGCTGAAATGGCTAAATAAAAAATAGAAATAGTTACAATTCAAATATTTTAAAATATCAACTTAACGTTCATAAATATTTCAAAACTAATCGGATGTCGAGTCACTTCTTATCTCTATCTAATTCGATGTAATAGCTAAAATGGCTAAATAAAAAATAGAAATAGTTATAATTAAAACATTTTAAAATATCAACTTAACGTTCATAAATATTTTAATAATTTATATTGATAAAGTGGTGTTTTTAAAGATCATTATGACCGTAACATAACACATTATATGCTTTTATGCTATGACATAAATGTGTCAAGTACTCTACAATCACCATTAGTGACGGTCCTACGGTATGAATGTATGACCCCTAGATCATCAGATATTAAATAATTACAGTGCACAAGATATGCGTAAATAATGACGTTATTACATTACTGTTTTGCAAAAAACACTCGTTAAATTCATCAGGGTGATTAACATACCTACTTCTATTACCTATAGAACCCAGAGACGCCATGTGTATTCTTTATATTTTTTTAATTTATTACGTTCTGTACTATTGTAGCCAAGCGATGGTTGTTATCTATAATAAAACCGGCCAAGTGCGAGTCGGATTCGCGCACGAAGGATTCCGTACCATTATCTATAAAAACGGCAAAAAAATCACGTATGTTGTATGGGAGCCCCCCTAAATATTTATTTTATTCTGTTTTTTAGTATTTGTTGTTATAGCGGCAACAGAAATACATCATCTGTGAAAATTTAAAATGTCTAATTATAACGGTTCCTGAGATATAGCCTTGTGACAGACGGACAGACAGACAGACAAACAGACGGACGGACTAGTAATAGGGTCCCGTATACCCTTTGGGTCCGGAGCCCTAAAAAAGAAAGTAGTGCCTACTTATAACGATTGATTCCCAAGAATACAATCCAAAAAAAAGAACGCCATGTACCGAGATGAGACGCTTTGAAACTCTAGTCATTAGGAACTTTTTGGAAGATCAGCACCAACTATACCATTATTGCTCTATATTTTCTCACATTTAGCATTTATCTATCATTTATTTAAAATGGATTAGTTTTGATTAGCAATGCAAATCGGTGACCTCAGTGAATAATAATTAATTAGCTGCTATATTATAGATTTCCATAAATAAAGATCATTATGCGTTTTGTTACAGATAACCTGGTCGGGCCTGTTTGGATCAAGATTAAAACCTCGTTGCTGCCAACCTACGATAACCCCGCCAATGTCATCTGTCACTACCTTGTTGACGTTTGACTAGACAAGACTGCGCGCTAAGAATAATCTCCCGCGCGATCGATTTTCTCAATTTTAAGAAAGGATAAGAGAAAATGAGGATAGGTTCTTCTAGATAACATACATCTGTGATATATAAATATAGTGATGGCGTCGTGGAAGTTCTGTTTGTTGACTGTGAGTGTGTGCATGGTGGGAACGATTTTGGCGCTGGACAATGGGTTGGCGTTGACGCCTCCGATGGGGTGGCTTGCGTGGGAGCGGTTTAGGTGCAACACTGACTGTAAAAATGATCCAGAGAACTGTATAAGGTATGTTAATTTTGAATTTTTATATACATATATTTTATTTATGACGAATGGCAGGAACAAGCAAAAAGATATCAGTAGCAAATTTTCCGATACCAGTCGTCAATTGACTGGCCCTCTGTTGGAAGTTTAATCAAAAAGTATTATTTTATAGGCTTAAGATATAGGCACATAATATACCGTATCGGGTACCCTTGTAGAGCAGTGGAGACAAGACAAAGGTTTAAAGAGAGGTGGAAGGGGAAGTGAACCTGTTATGAAAGATAGTTTTATAGAGCAATTTCTTTTCATGGGCTCACGTATTATTACGCGTATCATATTTAGAAATTATATTTATTCCTCGTAGAGTACCTATGAGGCTAAAAACTGACCGATTAACACACTTCTAAAACGCGCTTCGAAAACAATATCTATTATTTTTATTCACTATCAGTCTCGCTTTGTAATTTGCAATGAACTGAAGCGTAGCCGTGAATGCTGGTCGCCGCTCCATTGGTTTTGATTATAAATCACTATTTCCCTGATCAGCTTCGTTAGTATTCGAGAGAGTTGGACCATATTTTTGTGATATCCGCATCGCCCTATTCATCAGGTCTGCTTATTTCATAGGAAAGTATCATTCTCAGTTTCATAGCTCAGTTGGTAGTAGCTCTGCCTTCTGTGCCGTAGGCCGTGGGTTCGATCCCCACCGAGAACAAACATTTGTGTGATGAACATGATGTTTGTTCTCTGTCTGGGTGTTATATAATATTATAAGTATATAAGTATGTATTTACAACAAAAAAAAAAGTATACAAGGTGTAAAGTCATGTACGACATTAAATTGAAACACGTACTCCTAATTGCATTTTTAGATTTTAGCAGTTGGTTTTATCAAAAAAGCCTGAATATTTATCGAGATATCGATACTTTTCCAATAAATAATTTCTATGCAACCTGTATCTCTAATCGCCGGTGATGAGGTCAAATTTCCGGGGTCATGAAGTCATGTGACTCATCAATCAAACGAAAAAAAGGACAGAGATATCATATTTATACGCGTTAGACCGCATAAGAAACATATTTGTGCGCTCACATTGTAAAATTTCGCTGTGCGACAAGGACAGATATCATTCCGCTTACGTGTGTGATAGAGACAGATAGGTACGTAGCGCGCCCCACTATGTGCCACGCTGCCGCCCGGTGGCCAGTGAAAGACATTATTATTTAGTAAACAATCGCCTTGGTAGCGACCTTGACATATCTAATTTTGAAAATTGTAAATTCGTGTTATTACTCGTGACTAGTGTCTAGATTTGGTACGGCGAAATAGACTTTTTGTGTGAGTGTGTGTGTCTTGTTAATGTCATCAAAATGCAGAACTTGTATTATGAAGGGAAAGATAATTGTGAAACTAGGCATACAAAACAAACTCTAGAACAGTTGAAGGAGCTCTTCAGTGCATTCATTTGTATGTGCAACATGCAACAACGTGAGCATATTGGAAACGTACGGATTTGAGGTACCTAACTAGTTTTATTTTTCCTACATGCTAACGTTGCTCTACTATATCGGCGAATCAAAGACGCCGCCGCCCCGGCCGCGCGCCCGCGCTGAAAGGGCGTTCACCTTTAGGCACGGGCGCGCGGCACAGTTTAGGTTTAGTCGTAGTAGGTATGTATGTGCGGTTTCTGCGCGCGGGGCGCGGCATTGAATGAACGTACGTTGCTTTGTTTGTGTGTTTATACAGAATGTTCAATAATTTTATGCTTATTCTGATATTTAGTTTGTTTGAAAATAAAAAAATCTCAATTATGAATGAATGTTAATAAAACCTTTTTTAAATCAATACTAGATAGTAGTACTACACGTGTATTAATTTAATGTCGTACAGTCGTTTACACGTTGTATATGTATTATATCAGTTATCTGGTTCCCATGTCACAAGCTCTTGGCTTAGTTTGGGGCGAGATAGTGCTGTGTGGAATGTCCACCAATATTTATTAATATTATATATTATTAATCATAAAAAACTCAATATATATGATAAGAATTGGAGTTCCCGTGCACCATGATAATATATCGCGGGAAATGTATAAGGAAATATTATTATATTCCTGGAAATGTATAAGGGATCTATATGTCCAGCAGTTGCCTTTGTTATGCTGATGATGATGATGATATTTACCTGTGGCACACAATACGCCTTTAATTTACAAAATACGTTTTCAATTTTAAATCCCACGTCATCATTTTCCACACATTTTCCTTGACAGTTAGAGAACACTGGTTTCAAAAAATCTGTTGTTACAGTTTGGATTCAAACCCACGAAATTATAACTAAAAGGCTATCTACTACTATCGCTACTAACTAGACCACTTATTCTTCAATCAGTATTTATCACACCTTACCTACTTACTACGATAGTTCAGCGACATGAAGTGGGTCTTGGGTAAAGATTGCGTCTACCTTAGCTACGCTAAACAATCTCTTCCTAGTGTTCTTCATCGTAGACATTTATTTATTTGCTTTAGCACACACAAACCTGTTAAAAAACAAAGACACTGAAGAAGAAAGATTGTTACAAAACACATGTGCCGTGCTTCTGTGTGTTACCGCAGCAAAAGTGCTCGAAAGGAGCCTCTTTGAGGCGCACTTAAAATCCATTCACCACACTGTTTCGAAAGAAACTAGCGACACGACAAGAAGAAGAAGCATCAAAATGGCCTTGACTCAGCATAATGCCTAGCAACTTGAGGAAGCTATGCGCTGGTATTCTGTCGAGACCTTAAGCCAATAGACCCCTGATCATTAACCATGAGCGATCATTAGCCTGAAGGGTCATAGTCCTCCGCAATAGAGCCACTAAATTCTTCATTTGACAACTTCCCGCGATCTTCACAATGTTGTCTGTATATCTTAGCTTTTTTCCAATCGAAGTATTATTTTGACTCGACCTGTTACACTTTTTAAACACAGTCGCTGAGCGCTCCATTAGCTTATCAGACCGATAAGGCTGTTGCTGTCTCTTTTCGTTGGCATGAAAGTGACAGTGTCAAGTATACCTACTCTAATAGAGCCGCTATTAAATGGCAGGGAATATGAAGGAGGGCCTAAAATGTATAGTATGTACGTAGCTATTTGATTTTATCATCATTTTCCTGACCTTATCCCATGTTAAGTGGGGTCGGCACAACAAATTACAAATTCATTTATTTACTAAAAATAGAAGTTTACAAGGGTTACTGATGGACCCCGCACTAGGACAAGCCTGTATCGCGGGAGGCCAGAGTACAAAAAACACGATTTACACAGACAATAGATTAAAAATAAAACAGATAACACAGAAACAAGGCAAGACACGAGACTAAACACAGGATAAGAATAAACAGATAAAGAACAGGTTTTCTTCTTCCACTCTCCTCTATCATTCGTCATCTTTTGATTTTATAATGATTTGAAACTTTCCAGCGATCGTCTCTTCCGCACAATGACGGACATCCTAGTCTCGGAAGGCTACGCTGCTGCCGGCTACGAGTACATCAACGTGGACGACTGCTGGCCGGAGCGTGAGCGCGGCCCCGCTGGACAACTGGTGGCTGATAGAGAACGCTTCCCGTACGGGATGAAGAGCTTATCTGATTATGTGAGTCCATTTTTTTATATATCTACTAGCTGTTATTTGCGGCTGTGCTCGGGTTTCACTCACAACTGGGTGAACTCAGGCCCTCCCTTTGTTTGTGCCATCTACCATGAACATGAGCATATCCTTTGTAATCTATCAATTGCGGAATTATTACTATGTAAGCATGGTATAGGGTAACATCAAAAATGAAAATTAAATGTTTTTATTGACAAAACACAAACACATAAATGGTAAGAAATTACAGAATTAATTAAAAAATACATGAGTTCGTGACACGGATTAAAAAAAAATATGAGCCGCGCACCCACCCATCTTATTATATTGTTAATTGTGTTTAGTCAATGGGTGGTTGGTGGCATAAAAATATTTATGGTACATACGGCCGGTTTCTGAAAGCCCGATCAAAACTAATCGCATGTCAAGTCACTTACTATCTCTATCTAATTCGATGTAATAGCTGAAATGGCGAGTAACTTGATATCCGATTAGTTTTGATCGAGCTTTCAGAAACCGGCCGTCAGGCTGTATAATATAAGCTGTAAAAGCGACTATCTAAGATGATGTTGAATAAGATCAAGAAATCATTAGATCAATCAGCTGCTTCCTTCCGCTTATGAAGTGGCAGATCTTAACAGGTGCTAAATGTAAATATGCACATTTTATACGCAATTAAAAGAATTGTGTACTCGTTATCAAGAGGCGATCTGATAAGGCAGAGGTTGATAATGTGTTTATGAAGACTTGTTAAAGATAGCTAAAATATAGGTATTTTCATAATTAATTTAGGACATTCGCTTGAAAATTACCTTCTAATTCTAATTCGTGGTGGGGGAATGAGATCTGCACGGACATCCCGCAATGGGGTGTATTGTGCATTGTCCCCCTGCTAACCTCACCCCAGCCAGCCCAGCTCCTTAAAGTAGCGGAGAAGGACCTTGGGTTGGTGGCAGCAATGTTCAAGCATCCCTGAAAATTACCTTTCCAAGTGAAAGTATTTTCAAAGAAATTAAATGTTTAACATACCTGCAGCATGGAAACTATGCACGTAAAACACCAATTATTCATCTAGTAATAATAAATAAATAAGTACCATGCATTATTTGATTTAATGATCTCTTTAAAATGGTGAAAGGGTGAATGAGTTTAAGCAACTGTAGTGATGTTTATTGAGGATAAATTGCTATTGCAATATTGCTAAGGCTATAAAGAGTTAAACTTAAGGCAAAGATAAGAGCTAATGTTACTCTCGCTCGCACGTTTCGACATGTTGAAAGATATAAAATCACCTAACTCATTTTCGAAAAATCGCAATCAACCAATTTGTGTGCAATCACATTGCACACAGTTTGGTAAAAATTTCATTTTAATCGATACATGTTACGATACCTAATCAAAAGTTTGCTTTACTAGTTTTCGTACATAAGCAAACTTTTAAGTAGGAAAACTTGTATCGATCAAAATGAAATTTTTACTAAACTGTGTGCAATGTGATTGCACACAAATGGTTGATTGCGATTTTTGGAAAATGAGTTTAGTGATTTTATATCTTTCAACATGTCGAAACGTGCGAGCGAGAAGTTGTTTGATAGTTGTCAGCCCCTTAACAGGCTTTTCAGTTAAAAGCGAGTCTTGAATCAACTAAAATGTGTATTACATCTGTTGGCATTGTACGCTGACAACGAGTAAGCATCGAAATGTGTACAGATATTCAAGGGCGTCGCCAGCCCATGGCCCAGGGTGAGGCAAGTTAATATTATGGAGGATGAGCAAAATATTAATTGTAGGTACAGTCAAGAGCATGAAGCTTTACAGCTTGTAGTGCGAGTCTTTGCCTCTATGGCGATTGTAATAAGACTGGTTTCAACTTAGACCTTAGGACTTTGGTTTCTTTGCAGTTGGCTACATTTTTTTATCTCTAGGGGGGGGGAGGCAGCTGCCCCTCCCTGCTCCCTTGGCAACGCCCTTGCAGGCATCAAGTCTACCTACCTAAATGATAGACGAAGTATTGCAAACACGGCAGACAACCCAACTGTGGAACGTATACTGAGGTAGTGTGAGGTAACTCTTATCGCCAATACGAATAGTTTTTTAGTTATATCATAAAAAAAATAAGTGTAGGTTTGACCGAATTAGCTAACTAGCCTTATTTTTTTATTTATTATGAACAAAAAATAGTTTGTACATTTTATATTTTATAGAAAACGACAGTAGATCTCAAAGTGATCCTTGTGATTGTACTGAATGAAGACCGTTTTGAGTAGACTTTGTAGATGGTTGAATTCGACCAAAGGTAAGGGTTAAGAGTAGTAGAGCTCTTTGTGAAGGGCTCGTTCGGGGAAGTACTACCACCACGCCTTTTTCTGCCGCCAAGCAGCGTTGCTGTGTTTCGCTTTGAAGAGTGTGGTTGCCGGTGTAATTACAGGCACATGAAGCTTAACATCTGTATACCTCAAGTTGATGGACGCAGGGCAGTGCATCGTAGGGCCCGTTCCTATCGTATGTGACTTACGAGGCAATGCTTTGTTATAGGTGATGGTTACCACTTAACATCAGGTGGGCCACCTGCTTGTTCCATTAGCTAGTTGTATTAAAAATAATAATAAAGGTAGATATGTTGTAAGTTGCATTAAACAACCAGACGGCACTGCGTTTTCGTGACCATTGCCTTATTACACGCATCGTAAACCAATTTAAAAAATACTTACGTATGAGCTCAATGAACCGCACTAGGTATATCGTGCTGCGTTGGCTTGTAACAATATGGAACAAATTTCTGTGCATACCATATTGAAATTCTAATCGTCTTACAAGGAGGATATAGTAATATTGTATGCCCCAAAATGGGTAGACTGTTGGAACAAAAACATTTACTGTAATTTTTATTTACACTGTTGGTACAATAAATAATTATTATTCTTAATCTATACAAAATGAGATGAGACCTATAAAAGCACCTTATATGGATAATTAAAAATATATAAATAATAGACTTATATGGATATGTTTTTTTTTTTTCTGTATGGTTCTTTCTTATCGCCAATATTTGTTTTATAAGAGAGTGTAGATTGTGTACCTACATACGTACAGACAATCTTTAGAGCTGATTTCACCATGTTCTGATAGTTACAAATTGAGGATTAACAGGCCGTTAAATCTAACCTTAGATGTTAAACGCGTCCATTTTGACATGTTTAACGGCCTTTTAATCCTTTGTTAATCTAAGACAGCATGGTGAAATCAGAGCAGAGTATTGAAAATCTTGGACAAATTACGACTTAAACCAAATAGTTATATGTATATCACATCACTTTATTGCACATAAAAAACATGCAAAGGCGAACCAGATAACTTTTGAAAAAGATGCGTCGGTAGTCCAAATCAATTTGAAGAGAGATTTACTAAGAACATTTACCTTGCCTGATTTTGAGTAGGTAATGGTTCTTTCTTACCTACAATATTTTCTAGACCTACGAATTCCATTAGATGTCTGTTTCACAAAGTGTGACGATGTTAAATTAAAGTGCCCATGATGTTGCAAATGAACTACAAAACGGGTACTCCTTTTCACTTAGGTCTCAATCGGCGGTAAAGTAGTATTTTGTGTTGAATTTGTACGTTGCCGAGGACGTGACTGTTGTGTGTGACAAAATACTCACTTTTAGTGCGTATGGAGCACATAGATTTATCTGACAGCCTTCACAGCTCAGTTGGTAGTAGCTCTGCCTTCTGAGCCGTAGACCGTGGGTTTGATCCCCACCGAGAAAAAAACATTTGTGTGATGAACATAGATGTTTGTTTTCTATCTGGGTGTTATATAATATTTTAAATATATATTTACAAAATAAAAAAGTATATAAAGTTAGTATTATATCAGCTATCTGGTTTTCATAGTACAAGCTTTGGCTTAGTTTGGGGCAAGATAGTGCTGTGGAATGACCACCAATATTTATTTATATTTATTTATTATCTTCATACCGGAAGTTGCTCTCTTTGTGTGCCTTTATTTACCACTCCTCATTTTCTTCCAGCATTGATATTTTGGACATCATGAATCTCAAATTGTAACTATTTATAAATATTGTCGGACATTTTACAGAGCGTCTTTTAGCACCAAACTAAGAAAAACATGTACTATGGGAACCAGATATCCTCCTACAATAAAAAATACGAGTAACATCCAGACACAAAACACACTTCTTTTTTCAGCGGACAAAATGTAAATTCGATTATGATTCTAGAAAATGGTGTGATTATATATACATAAATAGAAAATATTTCTTTTACGACACAAAGCATGACATTAATACCATTAATCGTTAATTATTAAAACATATTCATTATATTGATTAAATCAGTCCAGTGAGGCCATATAATAAACACAATTTCGAGATGTCGACCACAAAAAGCGATTACATGCAGGGACTAGATCGAGGCAAAAATGGCTTGGTAATGCTTTTAATATGATTAACCCTAATAGCACGTATGCATTGACACCGTGCAACATGCGTTCGACACGGCCTGTACTGCATTATGACGAGGTCAACCACACAAAGGGTTACTCATCAAGGTTTGTTTATTCGATCAATAAATAATCCACTTAGTGTTGGGAAATCCGGGTGCGTACAATAAAGTAAACAATAAAATTAACAAAATATACGATACCTACTTTAAAGAGATTGTAATGTAACTACAGTCACCGACAAAAGAACATTTCTGGTTAGTAAAATTCATTTTTGAATAGATTTTACTTAAAAAATTAATTAGCTAGGTAGGAACTTTTAAACTAAATATCTGCATTATTGTTTTTCAAACTAGAATTTTATTTTAAATAGAAACATCAGTCCAGTAAGTTCAAAATAATATTTTGTCAGCTGGAAAGCACTTAAATGCAAAAAAAAACAATGCAATTTATTGGTAATTTCACGCTCAGATACAGTCTAAGCGTCCGACGAAAGCGCACAAAAAGCCGATAAAAATTAAGTTTGTTTCCGTGTTCACGCACCGACAGTAACTCGCACTTGACCCAGATCATAAACTGGGCGTAGTTTTTACACTTTTACCGCGACCTTCGGGCCAGTTCACCAGTTGAATGGTGCCTGGGTTTTCTCACGGTGAGCTACTGCCAGCGACATTGAACCGAATTCGTTGAACATACGTAACTGTAATAAATAAACGCTATTGTTATAAAACAAAAACTATAATTATCGCTCTTGTGAGGATTGCTTTGACTGTTTGTTTTAATTGCTTTGATTGTTATGATTGATGGATGATTGAAAACGTTTTAATGTGCGATTGGTTCTGCCTAATGGGTTTTACAATTTGTTGGACTATTATTTTTTATTAATGAATATTTCTGTAATGAATTTGAACTTGGACCTCCTCTGACTAATTCATCAAAGCTTCTTTCAAGGTAACTTAATGCAATTAATGCAAAATTGTTCGCTGTTTTTGTGCATAACAAGGTTGCTCTGATTAATACTAATATAACACAACAATAGTGGATTTTAGGTAGGTTAGTATCATTGAAATGATCACTGCAATTCTTCTCATATACAAGAACATTTCAATGAACTAACCGCACCAATTCTATTCAATTACGCTCTGTTTCTGTCAATTATCTAGATAATAGATAGCATCAGAACAATGCCTGAAGAAAAGCCAGTTAGGTCTGTTCCTAGAGATTGCCTACCATAACCTAGTTGAGGGAATCGAATGAAAGCTGACAGCCACAAGCATTTTGTAGCCACGAACCGTAACACTTGAAATCTAGAAAACAGACCGATTTGGAACTGTGGACGATTCTTGTAACTGTGGACGATTTTTGGAAAGTGGGTTATGGGAATTTTACTTTGCTGATAATCTAGATGTGGTTTTGATTTAACACATAAGATAATGGTTTGATCAACACGATACGCACGAATGCTTTTGTACGTGTTTATAGGGTCAGGTTTAGCTTTTAGATTCTATCCATATATATACAAAAATCTATCTATTTATTAAGTTTTCACAACTAAAATACTAAACTGATCTAAATCAAATATGGCTTAGAGATACCTTGCCTTCCAGCGACAGTCGTAGGATTATTTTCATAAATATCAGATTTGCAGTTTTTCCATAATTAGTCATTAAGCCTATGCGCAACTGGGGCGGATCTAATATTTATTAATAACTAGTAGTTCGCCCCGAACTGAGATCTCGTGATGCGACCCGACGAACGCATCAAAACTTTGAGTCGGTAGTAGTCAGAGGCAAGTCCAAACATTATCTTTGGACTTTTTTCTGACTACCGCCTACTAACTTGGTATGGTTACCAAGTTTCAACTCTATTGGCCTATTTATTGAAGAGTTCCGTTGAACAGACCTTGGCTCCATCATCAGACCTGGTCGTCGTCACCATTTTATGAGAACTGAGTACCTCCTTAATTTATTTCAAGAAAAAAAAATAAGAAAAATCAAAGGAACTGGCCGACCAGTAGAAAAACCTTGATGTCAACGAAACTCTTAGAGATGGGAGCTCTTGGATCGCTGGTTATCTTAATTTAACTTTTTAAATTTTATCTCGAAAACCGAGCGTCCCAAAAAAAAAGTAAAAATTGTTTTGGAATGTCCAAACAAAGCCCTTTGATATGACATGTAACTTGATTTTTTTATGTAACTTTTTTTATTTTTGCCCTCTTAAAAAACCCCATATCTCAAAAACCCTTCATCCGATTTTACTCATATACTTACCAGTAAATTTCTCAAGTACAAGCTATCGACATATCAAATTTCATGCAGATCGGATCAACGGTTCTAAAGTTATCGCCAGACAAACATACATACATACATACATACATACATACATACATACATACATACATACATACATAAAATGCCAAATCGCCCAAGTTGAAACTAAGATCTTCGTTCGCTTCGCTCACTCGATCAAAAATGATTGTTCCCAAAAATAAACAAAGAGGCACATACATCATTTTGCAACTGAGTGAGCACAGGCGGTCGTGATAGGTAATTGTGTAGGCTTGCCTTTGCACTATTATTAAAAGATCAACTATTATTGAGAAATTGTTACGTTCAATGATTATAGAGTCATTTCAATTAGCTTTAGATATTTAATTCGTTATGAAATAATTATAAATACCTAGGTCAAATACTTGTGTTTCGGTTTGAAGAGTGTGGTTGCCGGTGTAATTACAGGCACATGAGGCTTAACATCTGTATGCCTCAAGTTGATGGACGCAGGGCAGTGCATCGTGGGGCACGTTCATATCGTGCGTGACTTACGATGCTATGCTTTGTTATAGGTGATGGTTACCACTTAACATCAGGTGGGCCATTTGCTTGTTCCATCAGCTAGTTGTATAAAAAAAAACTTACTTTGTTAAATCTTTGTGTATAAAGAAGTCTGCTCATTCATCACGAAATCTACCAACCTAACATGGTCTAGAGGTCTGAAGTTTGGACCAGGCACATCTTGTGGGTTAGAGACGCTCACTTAAATCAAAACTACGGGTCTAGAAGTCTGTAATTTAGCAAGGCACTCTTGTGCCTGTGTGGGGTATAGAAGCTCTCTCTCTCTCTCTCTCTTGTCGTGTCACTAGCTTCTTTCGAAACAATGTGGTGAAAAGATTTTAAGTACGCCTTAGAAAATAGCCTCTTGGCGCAGCCCAAGATGCTCCTTTCAAGCACTTGACACATGTTATAGAACTTTTTAGGTTCTACGACATACTGGTTTCCTCACGATGTTTTCCTTCACGTCTGAGAGTACTGGCATAAGCTCACTAAGAATGTTTTTTTGGAAAAAGCTCCCTAAGCTGTTGAATCAGAGTTTGTGGTCACGTATCACGTGGCATCCCACTAGTCTTGAATATAAAATTGAGATGAGTCAGTGAAGATAAGTGTACAGTAATCTTTATTTACATGTTCAACAAGACACTTCACATAAAAGATGCTAAGTGCAAAGCAAATTTTTTCGGTAACTTTATTTATTTGTCAAAGTTCATTAACATGATTCTGACGAGTTCAATAAACGACGAAGTCTGTAGCTCATAGCAACGGAAGATCTTGAAAATTTGATAACCTCAAATTTTGAATATTTACGAAAACTAAAAATATACATAAATAATAATATAATTAATGCCTTGATTTTATCTTTGTGTTTATCTAAAATATTGAAAAAAAGTGTTCTTAAAATGACAAACCGATAATCAACTTTTGTTACTAACTGACTGTAAATAACGGATAGTGAAAAAAAAGATTTAGAAGTAGTGAAGATGAACTGACATAAAATACCCAAGGTATTTTATTATATTCCTTGGAAGTAAAATAGCAATGGATATTATAATGAAATATATTGTTTTAAAGGAAAATAGTGATTATCATAAAATGGTCTTAAACAATCTGCATAGGAATATAAATAAAGATGCAATGGGCAATAAGGTGACGTCTCAAGAGTAACATCAATATAATTCATTCATTATTTTCCATAGAAATGAACACTTCTATAAGTGAAAATTTACAGAAAAATACTTCCTACTTAAAAGTTTGCTTATGTACGAAAACTAGTAGAGCAAACATGTATCGATAAAAATGAATTTTTTACTAAACTGTGTGCAATGTGATTGCACACAAGATGGTTGATTGCGATTTTTCGAAAATGTGTTTAGTGAAGTTACAATTCTTTGGTTTCGGTTTGCGTATGTTTTTTGTCTAACATAAATCTCAAATGCTATGATAAAAAAAACCTAATGTTTTTAATAAAACCCTTACGTTTCTACATATTCTATTATTATAGAGTCAAGTAAAATATGACACAGTTCATGGGAAACGAATTATTTACTGTTGACAGTCGTATTGTTACCATTTTCAACCATAAAAGCAACTACTTATACAGAAAAAGGCAATAAACACGAATATCTCATTTAGTACGACTAATAAGTATCGTCACGCCTCGTTATGTATTTTGCTGTACGAAAAATATGTTTTATTTGCTAATTATCGAATCAAACGAAGATAATGAATGAGGGACATCAACAAGACATAAATCAGAAGAAAATAAAACTTTATTTCAAAGATTTGTTTTCTTCTGATTTATGTCTTGTTGATGTTTCTCTTTCGTATAGATAGATATATAAAGAAAAAGAGACATCAACAAGTCAGGAGTAAATAAATCTTTATCAAAGACAACAACAAGACATAAATTAGAAGAAAATACATTATAAAATAAATAATAAGAAAATAACACTTTATTATAAATATTTATTTTCTTCTGATTTATGTCTTGTTGATGTCTTTCTGTCTTTATCCTTCATTTATTGTGTACTAGATGACCAGGTGTACTTCGTATCACCTATCCTGACGACATTAAAACTCTCCTTTAGCTTTAGGTAGAACAGTTTATATGGGAAAATGAAATTGTGGTTTTTACTATCTTCCTCGAAATTTTTCCATATTTTGTCACCGTTTAAACCTTCCTTCGTTTTTTTTCTTCTACGACAAACCTTTCAAAACCAGCTAAATCGGCCCAGCCGTTCTCGAGTTTTGCCAAGACAAACGAACAGCAATCGATTTTTGTATATATAGAGATTTTCTAATATGCGGACACTTTCTTTGAAGTTATATAGTCTTGTGTATATTTGACTAGCGGCTGCCCACCGCTTCGCTCTCGTGTTATCATCAACATAAGGCGCTTTCTCTTTTTTGGAGTAGATTATTTTTCTACCAGCTCCTGTAAATTAATCAAGATGTTTATTTTGATGTATTTCGCTATAAAGGAAATAACTGTTTATAGGAAAACAGAGCACTGGTGGTCTAGTGGTAGCGGCCCCGCCTTCCGATCCTAAGGTCGTGGGTTCGAAACCGGTCGTGCACCAATGAGTTTTTCTGTTCAAAAATGTAATGTCGTAGAAAATGCATGTCGTAGAACCTAAAAAGTTTTATAACATGTGTCAAGTGCTTGAAAGGAGCCTCTTGAGGCGCACTTAAAATCCTTTCATCACACTGTTTCGAAAGAAACTAGTGACACGACAAGAGAGATAGGAATGAATAGGACAGGACTGAATTGTTTCAATTATTTTTGAACATTCACTGTTTATTTCATACCTTAATAGTTTCACTTTTCTGTTTATGTAACTTTCACTGAATTCGACATAGTATCGAAATGAAATCGTCATTTATTTCAATTCGATTTCAATTAACCGCAATTTTGTAAAAAGCGAAAAAAAGTTTACTTTGATATAAAAGTTCCTGTCTTATCATCATATTATCAAAATTATATATCATCGAAGCTCAAAAAAAGTACACTACTGGACTCTTCTTTTTACGTGCCACTAGTTCTTTCGAAACAGTGTGATGAAAGGATTTTAAGTGCGCCTCAAGAGGCTCCTTTCGAGCACTTGACACATGTTATAGAACTTTTTAGGTTCTATGACATGCCGGTTTCCTCACGATGTTTTCCTTTACCGTTTGAGAGTACTGGCATTGTGCACATACATTTTAAAACAAAAAAACTCATTGCTGCACGACCGGTTTCGATCCCACGACCTTAGGATCGGAAGGCGGGGCCGCTACCACTAGACCACCAGTGCTCTCGACATCTGGACATCATCATTATCATCTTTTCAATGTCGTCGGTCCATCGGGTTGGGTGGTTGCCATGCTTCGTCTTCGACTTCTTTTCATGGTTGCTTTTCGCTTTATTCTGCGGTTGTATGTTCTACTAGCTATAGATATACCAGAGACTTCAATTTACTCTGTATTTCGAGCTATGTCAATAACCTTGGTACTAGGTACCTAGCTTAATTGTATTGTGGTGTTATTACATAACTTTCTCTTGACGCATTAGTCGGTGATGAAACAATAAAACTTTATTCTTTTATTGTATTTTATAGCAATTATATTCTTACGTCGCTGATAAAGTCTATGAATATAACATAGCATTGTTACAACATTCATTAAGTTTACGGTATGGTCACCAATCATAATATTTTGTAACAAGGATCATACAAAATAACAGTAGGAACGAAACCGTAAGTTTGTTGCCTGTTCTTCTAGGGCTTGGTCGCGTGTAACTGGCACCTAGATTCACCTAGCTTTAAGATGTTTCAAAGTGATTCTTTTGGTTCGATTGAATAAATACCTTTTGACTTTGTCTTTAAATCCACGTGCCAAGCGTGATGACTACGGCAAACCACCCCTCCAAATATGGGGGAGGTATATGCCCAGTTCAGATTTTTTTATCAAGCAGATAATCCTCGCTAGAATATCACTTTGTGAAAATGGTGACGACATTTATTTGTTTAATATTTTTTTTATACCACTAGCTGATGGAACAAGTAGATGGTCCACCTGATGTTAAGTGGTAACCATCACCTATAACATAGCATTGCCTCGTAAGTCACGCACGATAGGAACGTGCCCTACGATGCACTGCCCTGCGTCCATCAACTTGAGGCATACATATGTTAAGCCTCATGTGCCTGTAATTACACCGGCAACCAAACTCTTCAAACCGAATTATAGCAACGCTGGTTGGCGGCAGAAAAAGGCGTGGTACTACTTCCCCGGACGAGCCCTTCACAAAGAGCTCTATTACTCATAAAATGCTTACTCAATGCTTTGCTCTTTTAGCTATTTTTGCGATTTAATCATATTGTTTTGCAGCTACTCGTCTTTTTCTTTTATTTCACCGTTTTCTCTGGTGTTTTTGCCACTTCGCAACATCGCGGTTATGCGTTGTCGTGTTGCTTTCACGGCACGCGTCCTGTCATCCCGCGGTTGAAGCGCGGTTGTGAATAATCAACTGGCGTTGCATGATTAGAATCCTATTTATCTTGTGGTTATTGTGATAGAGATTGCAGTTGATTTCCGCATGGTTGGAAGATAAACGTAGGTTTTGATAATTAGATAAACCCTGCCGACACTAGCGTAGTTTATCTAGTATTCAAGTGTAGGTAGATAGAAGTTTAATGATAACATCTAATAGTTATGAGATGTTGGGCGTTTGGAACAGGTAAGTTTCATTTATATAAATTACAATAAAAATAATGAAAATTCAAAATAGAAAATGTAGTTGGTGTGATTAAAATAATTATTAGATAAATCAAGGAGGATACCTTGACATGACATTGACTATGACAGTCATGTAATAATACATACATAATAATAGCATGAGTTCCACTATACATAACGTTTAAAATATATTTTTATAGTGAACAGCTTCACAATACATTAACAACTTGCCAAACAAAATCATAAGTACCTCTTATCATCAAAATCATAAGTTACTCGTATACTGTTACCAATTAAGGTTAGATTTTTAGTACCGGTACAATAATATTGATACCTTATGGTCAACATAAGATAATACATAATGTGGGTATAATATTTATTGAGAATAGTAATTGAAATAATATTATTATATAGAATCGCAATTTGCTCAATTATGCGAACCTGAAGATCGAGGCTGTGGGTGTTGTCAAGGATCTTAGATTCCCATGAGAACTGTAAATGAAACTGTACCCTAAGTCTGAGTTTTTTTTCGTTTTCCGTATCGTCAGGCCGTTTTTGTATGGAGACTTGTGAGTTCTCAGCACGCTCTACAGAGGCGCTCATCGAGTTTCCATACAAAAAGGCCTTGAAGATACGGAAAACGAAAAATTAAAAACAAAACTCAGACTTAGGGTACTGATCGCTTGTCACGAAAATTATAACTTCGTTGTCGGTACTTGTCTTTGTATATATAATTCTACTGTACGTGTGTATGTCACTGAACTCCTCCTAAACGGCTGGACCGAATTGAATGTTTTTTTTTGTATGCTGGTGATTTTCTTTGTTTGGGTGGTACCCTGGATGGTTTAGATTCACAAATCAGCCGGCAGATGGCGCTGCAGTCGCTTGAAATATGAAATATCATGCAGGACAACGTCTGTCGGGTCCGCTAGTTTTTTTTTTTTTTTTTGATATTTTGTATTCACCTTCGCCTTAGATTATGAGAGTGGCCGTTAATAAATAATTTAACGTAAAAATCGTAAAAAGTTCCTTATGGAACAAGTTGCAGGTTGCACTTGATGCTAAGTGGTAACCATCACCAAAGCAAACCACGCAAGTAACGCACGATAGTTTTGTTCTGCCTGAACCATTTCATAAAACCCGTTGGATCATTTTTAAATTCCGAGACCACTCAACAGTACGTAAGCGTTATTTCAAAATTTATTCACATCCTGTTATGGTAATATATCGTTATGTCCTTGCGCGAAATTCTTATCCGTTCATTTTGAAATATATAATTCTAGCTAAAGTTCACTTACTTAATATAAATAAATAAATATTAAATGACTATTAGCGGATATTTAGACCCAAATTAAACAACGATTATACTATAGGAACCAGTTAACTAATATTAAAATATCTGTATATTTTTTTTTATGTAAATACGTTAATATTACACAATGTTTGTCCTCACCGTAGGGATCGATCGCCCAACCTTAATATCTTCAGCACAAGGCAGAGCTACTACCAACTTAGCTGTGACGCCAGTACTATATCAGTAAATTAAATTACTTAGGGTTAATTTAGCCATCTCAGAGTAGAGTTAACTTACGGCTTAGTTCCTACCGCTCTTTTGTATGATCCGATAAGTTAAGTTAAGTTGGCCCAACGGATGTTAAGTTGAAAACTTATTCGTTTTTAATAATATAATACATGCAACAAAGTCTGACCAATTTTATGGATAAATGCTTGTAAACGTCATTAACATATAGGTACTACGTAATAAATTTGATGACATAACGGCTCTATAACGGTACTCACATATTTGACCAGTTAAATAACTTGACTGATTATTAACATGAAGCTGTTGACATTTAAGAAATATAACGACTATTTATAAAAACCATAAAAGTGATCTGAAACTGGTTTTTAAATAGTAAGGATGAGTATTTAAGTCGGAAATTTAAATGGATGTTCAAGATTTTTATAAGTTCACTCAACATTGCACATCGCTTTGCCAACAAAATAATGTAATCAAAAAGTGACATTGACTTTTGAATAAAACTGTTGAAAATTGAGTTCTCCGAATTTCATTGAAGCTCGTAGTTTAATATTGAAATAGATTCATTTTCTGACATTTTTGGAAGCAACATAGCTTTTTCATTTTATTTGTTTTTCTAGTGTTATTTTGAGTTGTGTTGTGTAATTTCGGTGGTATTTTAACCAACATTACTTGAGGTCTTAGCACAAAGTGTAAACATTTGAAATGAAAGTGTATTAAGTGATATCCTGATTTGACCGAAAATGTTTCCAATGTTTTGAAGAAAACCGCCACCATTTTCTTTAAAACAAAATGACGGCCGACTTGACTATGGACTGACTTGACTAAAAAGTATTCAATACAAATCACTTGACACTGGCAAGATTGTCTGTCGAATGACGGACAGGAGCCATAAATTGAGAGAAGAAGAAGTAATATTGAAATAACTTCTGACTTATTGTAATACATACTGTAAACCTTTGATTGATTCTGGTGATTTAGAAAAATGTATGAATTTCACGTGTGAAAAGTGATGAAAAGACTGTGATTCTTAGCTACAATAGCTACCATCACAAAACTCTTCATATTTATTCAGTATCCTACTTAAAACTCTATGGTGTTTAAGTGGATACTCAGAGGCACGTCCGATAGTTAAATTCATGTGTTTATGTACGCTATTGGATTTACAGACACATCCTATTTCGTCCTTGTCAAATTCAGTTCAAGGTTGCCTGGAAGAGATCGCTTTCAGCGTTGAATCTGTCTATTGTATTGCAATATTATTGCCAATTTTAATGATAAACATATACGTACATAAAATGTAGCTTGCAATAAAGTATTTCTGTTGTACTGCTTTTCAATCTTAAGCTGGTTGGATACGGTTCCAGCCATTTGCAAAAACTAGGCATTATGCATAGGCCCAGCCATGTGATTGTGCGTAAGTAATTATGTATGAGCCATTTTTTACCGCTTAATAAACAAAGCAAACTTGTCAGATACAATCTTTGTGTTGTAACGCAAGGGCCCACAGTTATGTGAACTTTTAACAATAGCACATAAGAACAATAACTTTAGTTATACTGATTTCAGACTTCAGTATTGTCGAGAGAATTGACCAGGGGTTTGATTCTTGCTAGTGTGAGATCTATCTTGCACATAAGATTAGCCCAAAAGTTTTTAAAAGTATAGAATAGAATATTTATTTATTTTATTTTAGCCTGTATCGTCCCACTGCAGGACATAGGCCTCCCTCCCTTCCTTCCACACTTCTCGATCCTTGATCACAGTAACCAGTCACTGGGCCAGAATATAATAGAACATGAATTATTCGACTAACGTCCGGTTTCTGAAAGCTCGATCAAAACTAATCGGATGTCAAGTCACTCGCCATTTCAGCTATTACATCGAATTAGAGATAGCAAGTGACTTGACATGCGATTAGTTTTGATCGGCCTTTCAGAAACCGGCGGTAAGACGGGTACAGCATAACATAAACAAAAAAACAATAATAAAGCAGAAAGAAAACTGAAACATACAAGTAACATAAGTTAATAATTAATTGATCGAGTGAGCGAAGCGAACGAAGATCTTAGTTTCAACTTGGGCGATTTAGCATTTTATGTATGTATGTATGTATGTATGTATGTATGTATGTATGTTTGTCTGGCGATAACTTTAGAACCGTTGATCCGATCTGCATGAAATTTGATATGTCGATAGCTTGTACTTGAGAGATTTACTGGTAAGTATATGAGTAAAATCGGATGAAGGGTTTTTGAGATATGGGGTTTTTTAAGAGGGCAAAAATAAAAAAAGTTACATAAAAAAATCAAGTTACATGTCATATGCAAGGGCTTTGTTTGGACATTCCAAAACAATTTTTACTTATTTTTTGGGACGCTCGGTTTTCGAGATAAAATTTAAAAAGTTAAATTAAGATAACCAGCGATCCAAGAGCTCCCTTCTCTAAGAGTTTCGTTGACATCAAGGTTTTTCTACTGGTCGGCCAGTTCTTTTGATTTTCCTTATTTTTTTTCTTGAAATAAATTAAGGAGGTACTCAGTTCTCATAAAATGGTGACGACGACCAGGTCTGATGATGGAGCCAAGGTCTGTTCAACGGAACTCTTCAATAAATAGGCCAATAGAGTTGAAACTTGGTAACCATACCAAGTTAGTAGGCGGTAGTCAGAAAAAAGTCCATTGATAATGTTTGGACTTGCCTCTGACTACTACCGACTCAAAGTTTTGATGCGTTCGTCGGGTCGCATCACGAGATCTCAGTTCGGGGCGAACTACTAGTTAATTTAAGTAGATATTTAATCCTAAGTTATTGTGGATACAGTATGAATTCATCTTGTGTACAAAATCACATCTAGATATCGCACTTTCCAAAATCTGTTTGCCCAAATATCTGAATAAGAGTAGGCGCGCCGACTTGTTTTTCTAAAGGTCCCGGGTTCAATGTCTCTTGCGAAAAATAAGGTGTAGACAGGTGAGGAATGTCAAGGACAAATATGAAGATAAATTAATAACACAATTTTATGTGTATCAACTTATCTATTAGAGAAATACCTAAACTACTTTAAGCTATGATATCATCAACCAAGAGATAAAAAAAAACTATTCTATTCCATCATCAGCATCAGACTTAACAAGTCCACTATTGGACATGAGCCTCCTCAACTCATGAACTACGATTCTTCAACAAGCCTTCTCCATCTACCATGTGGCACCGAGAGTAGTAGACCTCTTTGTGAAGGGTTCGTCCGGGGAAGTACTACCACCACGCCATTTTCTGCCGCCAAGCAGCAACACTATGTTTCGATTTGAAGAGTGTGGTTGCCGTTGTAATTACAGGCACATGAGGCTTAACATCTGTATGCCTCAAGTTGATGGACGCAGGTCAGTGCATCGTAAGGACTTACGAGGCAATGTTTGTGAGCCATCTGCTAGCTCTATCAGCTAGTTAAATAAAAAAAAGGTGGGAGCGCGCTAATCGAGAATCTTTATTTCCCAACATACATAGCATTGCATCTAGGCACTTGATAATTACACTATTACCTACATTAATACACTAAAGCAACGTCAACAGTAGTCGACGCTATGGCTGAAATCATGGTGTCGATGATGCCGCCAAGAAGCGTTGCTGTGCTTAGGTTTGAAGAGTGTGGTTGAGGCTTAACCTCTGTATGCCTTAAGTTGATGGACCCAGGACATTATATCGTAAGGCACGTTCCTAACGTGCGTGAATTACGAGGCAATGCTTTGTTATAGGTGAAGGTTATCGCTTAACATCAAGTGGACTATATGCTTGTCCCTTCAGCAAGTTGTATATGAAAAAAAATGCTGAGGGAAAATGCTATATTTCTCACAAGTGTCAGATCTTGTTGTAATATAATTGGACTATGCAACTACCAACTAGTATTGCCCCAACGCACCTTTCTTATCTCTCGAGATATCTGAGGACCTTCATGTCATGTATCAGATGTATTCCCACGCCTTCACCATGTCTCTACTTGAATAACAAAAGAGGTTACAGCAAGATGAAGAGAGATGACCTTTTTGAAATGGGTTCATAATATCAATGATAATATGCCGTAGGCGTATTACTTGATGTTTAGCTCATATTTCTAATGTTTTGTCCTCCAAACAATTCACAATACACCTAATTAAACAGCTCTTTATGGACGGTAGGACCTGTCTATATAAAAATGATAAAGTAAAAAAGCAGTGGATACTGAGATTACGGCTAATAAGAAGAGAAGGAATCCACGAGAAGTGAGATAAGGGCAAGGCATGTTTTTTTTATACAACTAGCTGATAGAACAAGCAGATGGCCCAACTGATGTAAAGTGGTAACCATCACCTATAACAAAGCATTGCCTCGTAAGTCACGCACGATAGGAACCCTACGATGCACTACCCTGCGTCTATCAACTTGAGGCATACAGATGTTAAGCCTCATGTGCCTGTAATTACACCGGCAGCCACACTCTTCAAACCCAAACACAGCGTTGCTGCTAGGTGGCAGAAAAAGGCGTGGTGGTAGTACTTCCCCGGACAAGCCCTTCACAAAGAGCTGAGAGAGCTAAGACTGTCCAAACTCAAAGTGATCCTTATTATTTTTATGGAATTAGCTCTTCTTAGTTTAAATAGCATTATAGGATAAAAGTTTAATGCAAACTGCTTATATACTACCATAAAAAACGATAGACAGGTACACGAAATGTCGTGGTGATGTTTTTAATTACACTGCGTGATAATTGAAGCAGCGACTACACAGTTTTCGAACGGTTACTGAGTCACCCAGTAGTGTAACTCGAAACGTCAGAAACATGATGATTTTTCATAGTAAAGCAGCTGATTTTCTTGTATTAGCGCTTCGCCTACTTGACATATACAACGGTTGCATGGAAATAATCGTATTATATATCAATTTGTGTACTCGTATCCCGCTAGTCAAAAGTCTCAATTTTTGTTATTTTATTTTATTACTCTGTACTTTGACCATAAAAATAAGATTAGTTAACAAATCAAAGGTACTTATGCCTTGGTTAAACTCTCAGCGGAGAATTGAAAGGGAACTTACGAACAGCTAGAACCAACAGGCTCAGACTACATTGAAAGGAAGCTATAAATAACCTTTTGTATCCTAATCATGTGCCTATATCTTGTAACCAGTGCTGCAGTGCTGCGCTCGGCATAGACAATAATAGACATTCAAACATGCTAATTGTAAGGGCTAGCCAAACTTAAATGTCATCAATATTAGAACTAAACTTACCTTTTGAAGCAAGTACTTTTATTACCAACCTTTGCTTAGTTAAAAGGGCTAGATGGGGATAATGTAAAATAACCAATATTTATTTATTCAGTAGGTATATCCATAATTCATAAATCTCTTTGACCAATATTTAGCTAAAGATTTTATAGTCTTAAAACAAATTCGGATTTTTATTATTGATGTAAAATCATCAAAAAACTGCTATTTTCTTACATATATATCTTTAATTCAATTATGTGTGTCTAAATTTATATTGCTAGCGTCAGTATGGTCGCTAATCTGGCAGCACCGGATCAAATTGTTTATCGATTCATGTCTAACGACTGTACCAAAGTGCGATAATAGGAAGCTATTAGTATCTCAGTGGATCTAGCAAGTATTTCGACATTTCTGTTCCCACGCAGTTGCAATACAGACAGCTTGAATACTGTTGAATTTAGCCTCCTTTGCACCATGCTGTGATTGCTAAGTATTTATTGTCTGTGGCACCTTGTATTCAAATTGAAATTCAGGCTGCGATAATGAGTAATATAATTGTTTAATTGTATTTCAGCAAACAAAATAATTTATAACTTTTTTTATTATCAAAATAATTGTCAACGTAAGCGAGTACAAGTACCTACACACATTTTTCTGATTTGATTTTCTTGTAAATGACAGATGCAATATTTATTATTTTTTATAAGGCTTTTTATAGATGATTTTCTTATAAGTGGAAGTTTGGCACAAATATTTTTCCTTATTATTTGCGGAAATATAACTCTATCGATATAATATTAATACCTACTTATTTATTATTTCCGGCACTATATTACCAAACTAATTTTATACTAGCCCTCATAAATTTCAAAGTTATCAAATGCTAATATAATTTATTACTAAAACAATATCAAATTCATCTAAAAAAGGTCGTTGAGATCATGAATTAAATCTACCTGATTAGATTAGTTATAACAAATATTTTGGCTCGATTATATTTATTTTTATGAATCCTATTATCCTTTTGAATATTCGTTGCCAGTTAAGCTTCCTCGACTTTAGTGGTCATGACTTTTGGCATTCGATCTGAAGTGGGTAGGAGCAAATGCTCGCAATAAAATTATTAGAGTCTGTTCATACTAGGTATTTAGATATTAAAAAAAAATGTTGGTTGACTTTCCACACAGCACTATCTATCCCCAAACTAAGCCAAAACTTGTTATATGGGAACCAGATAGCTGATACCTTTTTTTTGGAAATAAATACTTATAATATATAATAACACCCAGACAGAGAACAAACATCTATGTTCATCACACAAATGTTGGTTCTCGGTGGGGATCGAACCCACGGCCTACGGCGAAGAAGGCAGAGCTACTATCGACTGATCTGTGAAGGCTGTCAATGTTTTAGATGATTTCTAATTTAATTTAAGTTTGATTGGTGGCGGTGGTGAGCGTAAAACCGATCTATAACTTTACAAAACTTCAGCAAAAATATCATTTTGATCCAAACAATTGTAACTACCAAATAGTTTAGTAGAGCCAAATAGTTAAGAGTAGTAGAGCTCTTTGTGAAGGGCTCGTCCGGGGAAGTACCTACTACCACCTCACCTTTTTCTGCCGCTTAGCAGCGTTGCTGTGTTTCGGTTTAAAGAGTGTGGTAGCCGGTGTAATTACAGGCACATGAGGCTTAACATCTTTATGCCTCAAGTTGATGGACGCAGGGCAGTGCATCGTAGGGCACGTTCCTATCGTGCGTGACTTACGAAGCAATGCTTTGTTATAGGTGATAGTTACCACTTAACATCAGGTGTGCCATCTGCTTATCCATCAGCTAGTGGTATAAATAAAAGTTTGTTTTACTAGTTCCGTACTTAATCCAACTTTTTGGTTGGATGGTGGCCAGGTGCGTTCCACTAGTTGAAATACTTATAAAATTAATGATTATTATATTGTACAATGTATTATACATGTGATCTTAATAAAAATGATCTATTGATATACAGATACACTATTTCTACATTAACCTTGGCGAGAAGTGAACGACTTGGAATAATAGTTATCTAATGACTGCGCGGGTTTTTTTGCACGAAATGTTTCGACGTATCGTGATAGATGTATCACAATTATTATTATTTGATTCATTCATTCATGCATTCATCGCACATAACCTAGGATAGAAGATGTTATCATATAAACGCCTTATCTCTAATCTTATATAATACATATATTTAAATTTTTTGGTTAAAAACTTAATTGGCTAAAATTTACAAAATGATTGAAACTAGGAACTTATGAAATAAATTATTATCATCACGACCACTTATTTTAATTGTATTCTTTTTATGAATATTTGATTTTTTAACTTAACTGGGCATGTTCTTTAGAATTTTACTAACAATATTTTAGTAATTATAACACGGTCTTTATTGTCTGTAATTATTTTGTGAAAAAAACGTAGGTACAGTCACACTGCCTGCTCTCATCCCTTGCTAAGGGGGGTCGTCACAATTGATTTCCTTCTTCAAATCACTTCTATTCATCACGAAAGGTAACTATATAAACTGCGATTGCTTACAAAAGTTTTGATGTGTCCCTAACAACTATGTGCGTTGCGGCCGCCGACTACACCAACTATTCGCTTGTCACACACCACAAACTCACCACGCAAATAATGTGCCAACTCTAAGAGCACTTACTCTGTGTGTACTCTGTGTGTACCCCGCACATATCTTCAAGTTTTTAGTCGAAGCAAAAATCTTATTGCAAATGTAATTTGTTGTAAGTCCATGTCATTATGTCTAGCGTTTGTCTAGCTATTGAGGTGATTGCTGTGTCGCGGTGGACTAGTGAACATGAACCAAGAAATGGGTTCGATTCCCGTCGCCTAACATTTACAATTAATTTTCACCATGAATTATGAGCTTTAAATAAAAATTATGTTCCTAACCATGATACGTTATATTACGGTTATAAACATAAAAGTTATATGTTTACATCTTCTGTAATTCTACTACTACTACTTACTATTCTACTGGTAAACAAGTGGCTGTTGTTGCGTAGCAAGTGACCTTTGCAGGGTCATCATGGTACCTGTACTTTATGATTACAACACAGTCATATTCTCGTAGTCTACTGTAGGGACAAAGCTTCGTATCGTAAAGAGTTAGAGATTTTATAATAACTTATTCTTAATAATACTTGTTTATAACTTTGAATATAATGTACGAAATGTATAAAGTTAGAATTATAAAAAAATCGATGCCAATGTGTTTGGATATATGATATGAGATTATTATTTTAGTATATGAAACTTATAAAAAAATTAAGAGTTTGTATCCATATTTACAGGAAATAAAATTATTTATAATTATTTATACTATCTAATAATAATTTGATTTCTGACAGAGATTTTTTATTAATTTTCAGGTACATAGCAAGGGTCTCAAGTTCGGCATCTACGAAGACTACGGTAACTTCACCTGCGCCGGATATCCGGGTGTCGTCGGCCATCTTGCCGGAGGTAAAAATTAAACTAAGCTTATTTTCGAAATATCACTCTTCTTGATTTTATAGAGATACCTCTATAAAAAACTTTTTTTTTGGCCCACATGATCTTAAGTGGTAACCATCACCTATAGCAAAGCATTGCCTCGTAAGTCAAGCACGTTAGGAACGTGGCCTACGATGCACTGCCCTGCGTCCATCGACTTGAGGCATACAAATGTTAAGCCTGATGTGCCTGTAAATTCACCGGCGACCACGTGCAAACCGAAAACAGCAACGCTGCTTCGCGGCAGAAAAAGGCGCGGTGGTAGTTCTTCCTGGACGAGCCCTCCACAAAGAGCTCTACTACTCTTAAGATAAATATAGATAAAAAAGTTTCATAAGAGATAAAAGCTTCGGTTTGGTTTGGCATCTTTGCTGATGGCACTTTTTAGGCCTCCCAAAAGCTTCCACCACGACATAGTATATAACGAATGGATAACCTATCGTTGGGTACGTAAAACTTGCAGTCACGGCTACTGGTTAATTGGTCGTCTGTCAGATAAATTCTCATCTCATTGGCTAATCTAACAGTCTTCTTCTTGTCATGCCACTAGTTCTTTCAAAACAGTGTGGTGAAAGGATTTTAAAAAGAGGCCTCCTTTGAGCACTTGACACATGCTCTAGAGCTTTTTAGGTTCTACGACATGCCAGTTTCTTCACGATGTTTTTCTTCGCCGTTTGAGAGTAACTGGTACTGTGTAAATAGAGGTACATTTTTTAACAGAAAAACTGTTTGGTCCGCGACCGGTTTTGAAACCACGACCTTAGGATCGGAAGGCCGGGCCGCTATCACCATACCAGCAGCATGCACCATTGCATCATTTTAACAGTGACAGCTATCACTACCCAATAAGATGAGGGATTATCCGACCTACAACAATCCGTAGCGGTACCTAACGGACACACGTAGACTACAGGAACCTGGTATTTTTTTTATTACGATAAAGTTACACCACTCTCGCTTCTGCGGCCTAGATAACTGTATAGTAAGTAGTAAGTAATTATTATTACTGCCACACCGATCTTGCCAAACCCACAATGGACGCACAAACCTAGAAAATAACCAATTTAAGTATTACACAGCGTCTTCATGAGCATATGTTAAAATGTGGGTGATTTAAATTCTACGTATAAGGTAACGGTCGGACCGTTGCAATATGAATTTATCAGGGCCGAACTGAGTAACTTGGACTTGAACGTTACTCAAATTCAAGTTCGCTATGTGTCATCCACCCATCTCGCTACAGGGCACCCTACGTCTCTGTAACGTTAGGTTTTGCAAAATGAAAAACAAAAAATGGCGGACACTCAAAGCCATTTAGTTTCAGGCCAAGTAAAGCTACTACTACTTAATTACGTTTTTTTACTTATAAATGTTATTATAATTCAGGTCCATTATGTTAATAAGATATATTTTACCCGTCTACAGAGCTATTTTGTAAACTTTATTTATCTACACTAATCTACATCTACACTAATATTATAAAGAGGTAAACTTTGTATTTTTGTATTTTTGTATTTTTGTATGTAACGAATAGGCTCAAAAACTACTGGTCCGATTTCAAAAATTCTTTCACCATTAGAATGCTACATTATCCCTGAGTAACATAGGCTATATTATATTTTCAAAATAATCAGGGATCCTTACTAAAACTTCAATAATGTAACCCAAGGTGGAAAACAAAAAACCTTACATCGCGTGCGCTGCGAAAACTATTGAAGATAGAACAAAATAATGTACTACGATTTTGTAGAACACGTTATCATCTACAAAAAATGTCGCGACAGCATATGTCTAACTATTATAGTTATGTCACAATAAGTGTTCTTTTATTATAAAAAATTAATTGAAATGCCTCCGCTAGAAAAGGGTCTTTATTTGTACCTTGGTATTAATCCTTATCCAAATAAATCATTTCATAATTAAGACGGTTTCAATACCTATAGATTACTTCTAAAATTTTTCAAATCGGACATTCCATTCAAAAGATATGACGAAATTAAAAATGTTAACGGGTCCACGGGTCTCGCGCGGGGTGCGATTTCACTCACTCAAGGAGAAGCGCGTGCAAATGTATGAAATAAGTAGACGCGAGGCTCGAACCCACGGTTTAAGTTTATCCTAAAATGTTCAAAAAATTTATGACCACCCATGCGAAGCTGGGACAGGCCGCTAGTTATATCATAAAACTCTGAAATGATTCGTTCGTGTAGAATTTGATATTGTCTGTGGCATTTCACTGACGATCGTGATGTGCACTGAATGAACACAGTTGAGTGAGGGAATTCCCGCATCATTTTGAGGCCCGACACTCAAATACACTTTCAAATAAAATGTTTGCGTTTGAATTAGCTAAATGTTAATTTGAGTTCGTGTTCAAACTTCTTGACTCTACTGAGTACATTAGAGTACTATAGTCGCGTTAAACTCTCGCTGCAGGCTCGGTCATTGCTCAACCTATACTCGCGTTAAACTCCCGCTGCAACCTCGGTCATAAATCATCTTAACACACGCATAAACAAAAGGATCGTCCGTTCTCCTAAGCGCGGGAGAGGGAGAGAGAGAGAGCAATATTGCTGTCTCGTTCCGATAACTTATGACCGAGCCTGCAGCGAGAGTTTAACGCGACTATAGTTAAGTAAGAGCACTGATGTGAGTCGCCTGTTGCATTTCCAAACTCAGCTGACACGCTGCCGTGTTTTTAGGAAAGCCCAACGCCTGCCACCGGCCCTGGCTTGCCATACACCAATTCGTTGTGTAACACTAGCGTGTAGCGGCAATTTGAGCGGTCACGTGACTTCCTGCCGCAGAAACGCGACTTCTCTAGTACCCAGTTAAGAGTTCGTGAGTGTGTTAGTATGTAACTGCAGAAAATACTCGTGAGGGGTAATTTATGCATGCAGTAGGATACCCTTAGCAGCAGTTATAGTTAACTTGTTTATAGTTCGATGGTTTTGAACATCCTACTGTTTGTCGTTATTGTAAAAATTGTCCTTTGGGTACAATCTCACGTGATGGTTAGCGACGACGAAGGCGACGCTGGAGTAGAAGGGTCTAGAACGAAAATGAATGAATGAATTAATTTTTATACATGGTGTTCCAATACTTGTACTTAAAACTTCAGGGGCTAAAGAACCCATCAATATGAATATTATTTTCTGAGAAACCAACACTGTGAACGCGATAAAAAACAGCTGTTTGATACATTTTAGCCATTTAGGTATTGAACTTTTGTATGAAACAGCTGTTTTTTCAGTTTTGGTTCCTTAGAAAAACTTATTCATATTGGTCCCCCTGAAGTTTTAAGTACAAGTATTGGAACACCTTGTATAAAGTCATATTACCGGTATTTCGTAATACCTATATGATCGGTGTTTTGGAAAGAAACTCGATCATATTTTTCACGAAATAACACAAACATAAAACAGCTTCATTTATGTCTAAACTAATGCTTCGGTTACAGTTGTTGCGTGGAAGCTCTACAACTAATTTTGTGTAATTGTAATGTAAATCATGTTTGCACATCATTAGGTAATACAAAATAGAGACATACGGCCGGTTTCTGAAAGCCCGATCAAAACTAATCATATTTCAAGTCACTTGCTATCTCTATCTAATTTTATGAAATAGCTGAAATGCCGAGTGACTTGACATCCGATTATTTTTGATCGAGCTTTTAGAAACCCGGTCTTTTTGAGCCATCCATATTTTATATTTATTTTTTCTGTCTATTTGTTGTATTTTTTTAAAAAGTAAGCCTATATGCTTTTCCAGGCTACGAACTATACTTGTTCGAAGTTTCACCCTAATCGGTTCAGTAGTTAAGGCGTGATTGGGCAACAAACTTCGTTACTTTCGCATTTATATATTAGTAGGATAGCATTATTTTATACGTTTTTAAAATGATATTGACATTTATTTGCAAAGAATGTGACAAAGAAGTGACAGCCTTCACAGCTCAGTTGGTAGTAGCTCTGCCTTCTGCGCCGTAGGCCGTGGGTTGGATCCCCACCGATAACAAACATTTGTGTGATAAACATAGCTGTTTGTTCTCTATCTGGTTATATAATATTATAAGTATGTATTTACAAAAAAAAGTATATAAGTAGTATATCAGCTATCTGGTTCCCATATTACAAGCTTTGGCTTAGTTTGGGGCGAGATAGTGCTGTGTGGAATGTCCACCAATATTTATTTACATTTATTTATTATTTATTTTATACGTTTTTTAAATGATATTGACATTATTTGCAAAGAATATTACAATTAGTAGGCATGAAACAGTTGAGCTACCTCTAGATCGTTTGCATCGATCTGCAAATTTATTGATTGCAAATAAACGTATATCTAGTATAATAGTTATAGCGATAAACTTATATAGTCTTTCTCAACAAATGAGCATCAAATTGAAATGTGTCGTCAGATCCCAGCTCGACAGCGAAATTAGCGTAAAGCAATTTAAACTGCAACAAATGAGTGACAGACAAAAGGACATCGCGTGTTTTCGTGCAATTAGTTATATGAATCTATATTCATTGCAATTCTCGTAACTTCCCGTATCGGTACATCATCGGCCATAACACAATTTTCATAAATTACTACACAATACCTACTCATAAATATAAATAAATAAATAAATAAATATTGGTGGTCATTCCACACAGCAATATCTAGCCCCAAACTAAGCCAAAGCTTGTGATAAGGAAACCAGATAGCTGATATACTACTTATACAACGTGTTGATGAAGTTATGTAGGAAAACAAATAGCGTGTATTTAGACCAAGCACTGGAATACTTTGACGTGTGCAACGGTTGGATACATCGTTTTCGAAATTCCCATAGAAAAGTAAAATTAATATTTTCTCAGAAATTTGCAACAGCCCTGTCTGTGTACGTGTCAAGGTCACACGCACGCGCGCTTCTATCTAGGAAAGAAAAAAACAACGATAACCTACGAGATAATTTGAAATACTTACCTTTCGGTAGGTAGGTAGGTACGCCGCCAATCCCCTGACACGATATTTTTACTGGTTCCTATGGATTTTGTCATTATTTACTGGCTATAATAACACTGGATAAAACTGGATTTTGGTAAGTTTGCGAGATTTCGCACGACACAGGCTTCAAACTTCACACTAAACCATTACCTCGTAGGCACTGCTCATACACACACTGACTGACGACGGCTTTTTACATAACAATCACCATTTTATCACGTTTGATGACATTTTCTCAACAAAACAATGTACAACAACGCATGTAAAGTAAACACAAACAGGGTGACCATCTCGAAAGTGGCGGTTCTACCACACACCTGCCAAAAAATCTGTCAAAATCTACCAAGCTTGACGATAAAAATACCTAAATAAAAATCCTTCGTGGCTACGGAATAAATTAAATACCTACATTACATTCAGTTACTATCTTTTGATCGTTTGTAACGGTTTGCAGTTATCTAAAACGAGATAGAAGTTGTTTAGAAACCAAATCAATAAAGGTAAAAAAGAATAAGAAGTTTCCAGTTCGGTAAAAAATAAATAAATTATAAATATTATTTCATTAAAAATTCAAACTAATAAGATTTTTCTTGAAATATTTAAAATCTGCCAAATGGTAGAAATCTGCAACAAATGGTAACACTGATCGGCGGCCGTCGGCCGTCCTGATTGGATATGCGTTTTTAAATGCAACCAATGACAGATAGGTATGTCAAAGATTAAATAGGACAGACTAGACACTTCCCAAAATTGCAGTTGAATAATTTTGTGGTGTCAATGAACCATGGTGGTAAAGTAACATGTTACAATTTAAAGAACTATGAATATCATAAACATTGCTTTACGACATCTAGTAATCAAACAAAAATAAATATTCTATTAAATATTGAGTACGTAGCCACGTAGGTACCTAGTTACTGAATAGGTATTAGTACCAAAGATCTCAGAGAATGTTTACCGTGACTAGGGATTACAGTCGCGAAAATATTTCTTTTACATACCAAGATCTTTAAAAACAGCAACATCATTATTAGGTAGGCACATTACTAGGTAATTGGTGGCAGTTCTGTTACCTATTTTATCTACAATTGACAACTAGAGGTCAAAGAACAGCTGTAAATAGGGCTGCCTCATGATGCGTTTAGATTCATTTTAGATAAAAGTTTAAGAGGCATTTGATGAATGAAAAACTTTGAAATTTTAAAAGTCGTAGAACAAAAGTTGTTCGTTATGACCGGTAGAATATCCTGCTTTCGGATCCCTACAACTCTTAATAAACACGTTGTATACTTTTTTTTTTGTAATAGGTACTTATAATATTATATAACAAAGGTACTTATAATATAATCTGTCTGGGACAGAGAACAAACATCTATGTTCATCACACAAATGTTTGTTCTCGGTGGGGATCGAACCCACGGCCTACGGCGCAGAAGGCAGAGCTACTACCAACTGAGCTGTGAAGGCTGTCAAATAAAAATAAAAATGTCAAATAAAAATTATAACTACCTACATTCTGTGAGGTTACCACCGTATCTTTCTATTTCTTTCCCAAATAAGTTATGCTCGCTTTGCTGTGTATGGTTTGAAGGTATGAGGGAGGAATCCAGTATACCTAAGCGTAATAATTATTACTTAATTGGCATTATTTAAGAAAATGTTTGGAAATAGTTACACGCGAGATTCATCTAGTGTTTATGTTTTTAGTTTTATATAACTTTAGCCTTCAGGCTAATATACGTCAAAATACGGAACCTATAGGTAATTATAAATAACAATGCTCGATCGCGTTTTCGACACGCCTTTGAATAATCGCAGATGGACGCCTTCCGGCAAACGGATTTATGTTGCTAAGCGGATTTGGAATATTTATTACCTTGTGTGTATAAATGCAAATTTAAAGCGATTGTTGAAGTTTATTGCCTTACAAGATATACATTTGATGGTTTTATTTCGAAAGGTAATAATATAAACTTTAAGGGATTAATCGTTTTCAAATATTTATATGTGTAAATTGAGTGACAACTAAATGGAAATTATGTCTTTTCTGTGACAATACAATTTAAAATACGAGTATATTTTATATTTAATTTAAAGCTTGTTTTGAAACTAAAGGAGAGACTTTACACAAAGAACATTTTTTTTAAGTGTGTCAGTGTGTTTGTTACCACAGTTTGTTGAATGATATTATGGATGATTTATGTTTCATTTTGACAGTAACAATGTTTAACTCGTGCCGTCCCGGTTATGCACGTAAAAGTAATAAATAAATAAATAAAATAAAATAACTTATCAAATGCATTATGGTCTTTCCAGATGCTGCGACGTTCGCGTCATGGGGAGTAGACTACGTGAAGCTGGACGGCTGCTATGCTCTGCCAGCTGACATGGACCATGGATATCCTGAGTTTGGAAGGCAGCTCAACCTGACTGGTAGACAGATGGTTTACTCCTGCAGTTGGCCGGTCTACCAGATTTACGCTGGACTTCAGGTATACATCAATTAATCCACAATTTCTATTGTCGATGTAAAAAAATCAAGTCATAATAGAAGTTTACTTTGTTAGATAGGGATCAAACAGATAACGGTAAAATCAAACCATAACTTTCTTGTTGGTTCTTCTACGCTTACTGCCGGTTTCTGAAAGCTCGATCAAAACTAATCGGATGTCAAGTCACTCGCCATTTCAGCTATTACATCGAATTAGATAGAGATAGCAAGAAACATGACATCCGATAAATTTTGATTGGGCTTTCAGAAACCGCTTCAAAGCTGTTGGTCATGTTTATCACGCCTTGATTTACCTAGTTTAGATGGTCCAAGTGACCCCTTTTATTGCAATTGTATAAAAACCACCACCATGCCTTTCAGGCAGTAAACATTAAATATCGTCAATAAAGTAGTAAACGAAGTGTCTGGGTTGAAATTGGACAGTTCGTAGTTTAAGTTTCGACAATGTGTGCCTGGTGTAGTAAGCCAATAATTACCGATTAGATGGTCCAAGTGACCCCTTTTATTATGATTGAATAAAAAGACCTCCACCATGCAGACAGTAAACATTAAATATTGTCATTATAGTAGTAAACGGAGTGTCTGGGTTGAAATTGGTCAGTGTAGTTTAAGTTTCAAGAATGAGGAATCAAGAATTAGTAGAACGGACGATCCTTTTGTTTAAGCGTGTGTTAAGATGATTTATGACCGAGTTTGCAGCGGGAGTTGAACGCGATTATAGGTTGAGCACTGACCGAGCCTGCAGCGAGAGTTTAACGCGCCTATAGTCTTCCAAAATTCTTATAAAACTTACTTTCTCAAATTCTACGGGTTTCTACATCTTCCCTCTTATTATTCCAGCCGAACTTCTCGTCTATCATAGAGCACTGCAACTTGTGGCGCAACTTCGACGACATCCAAGACTCGTGGGCCTCCGTCGAGTCTATCATAGACTACTACGGAAACCACCAGGACGTCATCGTGCCCAACGCGGGGCCTGGACATTGGAACGATCCTGATATGGTAAGTTATCCCGAAGAAGTCTATGAGCTGGTGACCACCAGTGAACATGAAGCAGAATAAAACAGAATAGAATATACATTAATTTAACATAAGTGGGTATTAAAATAACACATAATTCAAAAATCAGACAAAAAGGTACATAACATAAAAAATTGAGTGGCTCAAGGGACCACAGTGGTAGGCTAGGCACCTATGCTAATATGGTATAGAGCTCAGATTCAGCGTGTGGTGTCCCGCTGTAGTCTATGCCGTAATTAAGTATCCATCCTGTCCCAACATCTGCACAATCGAAGATCTAATGACCTATATAGAAAATAATATAAGTATTTGGCTGTAATATAAATAATTTTTTGATTATCCATTCGAAAGAAATGACTCAGTCTTAGGGACTTGGTGACCTCCGTTCATAGCTTAGCGACTGCGATTGTTCTCTACTAGCTTTTTCTCTTTAGCAGTGAATGTCTCCTAACACCATTGGTTTTTTTATTGTTAACAACTTCTAGAACTCTCCGTAGTCAGCAAGTTTTTATAAGCAAACGGAAAATCACCTCAATGCACTCCGTGCCAAAAACGGTCACAATCAAACACAAAAAGGGCATCACTATTTGCTTTTTCACGTCCTTGAAATGTCATTGGCCCAAAGTCATCACAAACATGCTGTCATTCGACTTAATGGCTTCAAGGTTGTTTTTTCCTCCATTCGTCATATTTTTTTGATCTGGCTATTTATTTCTATGATTGCTGTGTTTGTTCTCAAAGGCGTTTGAATTGTCATATAAAAAGTGTAATAAACTGTAGCTAAATTAATGCTTAGGTTTAGTAGTAGAGCTCTTTGTGAAGGGCTCGTCCGGGGAAATACTACTACCACGCCTTTTTCTGCCGACAAGCAGCGTTGCTGTGTTTCGGTTTGAAGAGTGTAGTTGCCGGTGTAGTAATTACAGGCACATGAAGCTTAACATCTGTATGCCTCAAGTTGATGGACGCAGGGCACGTTTCTATCGTGCGTGACTTGCGAAGCAATGCTTTGTTATAGGTGATGGTTACCACTTAACATCAGTTGGGCCATCTGCTTGTTCCATCAGTTAGTTGTATAAACAGAAAAAAAAGATGAAGATGAATGAAGTGGCTACCAATAGGAATTAATACTGATCCATAATCAAAAACTAATGCACAATGTGTGTAGGGATATGCTAAATGTAATGTATGGACATACTTACTGACTACCGCCCGTAGACGTTCTTAAAGAATCTAGAGTTAGTACTTGGTACTAAGAAATCTGAGGGGATATCTACCGTGCCTGGGGATCAAAGTCGTGATGCTGTTTCAGTTTTTTCCAAATTCACGATAAACGAATAAGTATTTTTTTCTTTCCAGTTGATCATCGGCAACTTTGGCTTGTCATACGAACAGAGTAAGACTCAGTTCGCTATCTGGGCCATCCTGGCGGCACCGTTACTCATGAGCGTGGACCTCAGGACTATCAGGCCGGAGTACAAGGCGATCCTGCAGAACAAGAAAATCATTGATGTGGACCAGGATCTTCTGGGTATTCAAGGAAGGAGGATATACAAGGTATGGTGGCTTAATCCAGTGAATCTACAAATCGAGAGCACTGGTGGTCTAGTGGTAGCGGCCCCGCCTTCCGCTCCTAAGGTCGTGGGCTCGAAACCGGACGTGCACCAATGAGTTTTTCTGTTCAAAAATGTATGTACCAGTACTCTCGAACTGTGAGGAAACTGACATGTCGTCGAACCTAAAAAGTTCTAAGACATGTGTCAAGTGCTCGAAAGGAGACTATTTCAGGCGCACTTAAAATCCTTTCACCACACTGTTTCGAAACTACTAGTGACACGATAAGAAGAAGATTAGCCTCCTTTATCTGGACGAGAGATCTTAAGGCTATTTAATTAAATTTCCACTTTGATTCCAACTACTACTACAGAGAAATGTTAGAATTAAGATATTTTTTGAATTTTTAGAAAAGATATTTAGTTTTAAGAAAAGACTGTATTGAATAAGCGTGTAAATTTAGTAGTAGGAATAAAGGCTCATTTTTTTCATTCCAGCACCGAGGTATCGAGATCTGGTCCCGTCCCATCCTGCCCGTGCAAGGACAGTACTACTCCTACGCCGTTGCCTTCGTGAACAGACGGACGGACGGGACGCCTTCGGACGTGGCGGTGACTCTCAGAGAGCTGGGACTCAACAACCCAGCTGGGTACAGAGTTGAGGTGAGCTATAGCATCTGCTCAAGGTTTTCTCCAAAGTCATTCTTGGGGGACGTTGTCTGTTAAGAGATAAATTTAAGGAGTAGTAGAGCTCTTTCTGAAGGGCTCGTCCGGGGAAGTACTACAACCACGCCTTTTTCTGCCGCCAAGCAGCAACGCTGTGTTTCGGTTTGAAGAGTGTGGTTGCCGGTGTAATTACAGGCACATGAGGCTTAACATCTGTATGCCTCAAGTTGATGGACGCAGGGTAGTGCATCGTAGGGCACGTACCTATCGTGCGTGACTTACAAGGCAATGCTTTGTTATAGGTGATGGTTACCACTTAACATCAGGCGGGCCATCTGATTGTTCCATCAGCTAGTTGTATAAATAAAAATTTACTAACTACGGTAGAATGTGGATATGTGTCAAATGTTTGGACGTCTGTCCGACCTAATCCTGAGATAGGATCTGAGGTGATGTCGACCGTGCTTGAAAATAAGTCACGATCCTATTTTTTCGTTCTAGGATCTGTACGAAGACGTAGACTATGGCGTGCTGTCTCCGCAAACGAAGATCAAAGTGAAAGTGAATCCCTCAGGTAGAATATTCACGTCTTTCCAAGTACCATAGGAATGTGGAACAGCCTTCACAGCTCAGTTGGTAGTAGCTCTGCCTTCTGCGCCGTAGGCCGTGGGTTCGATCCCCACAGAGAACAACAGTTGTGTGATGAACATAGATTTTTGTTCTCTGTCTGGGTGTTATACATATAATATTGTAAGTATGTATTTACAAAAAAAAAAGTATATAAGTAGTATATCAGCTATCTGGTTCCCATAGCTTTGGCTTAGTTTGGGGCGAGATAGTGCTTTGTGGAATGTCCACCAATATTTATTTATTGATTTATATTTATTAACCTATTGAGCATTATAAAGAGCGACAAGTCGGTGGATGGGAAGAGCTCTAGAACAATCTTTCTGGAATATTTCAAGCTAATTTTGAAACGTTGATAAAAATTTTGTTAATTTTTTTGCAAAAACTTTCAAATCCACTTCCTCCAATCCGAGTGTCAAGAGATGATGCTATTATATGCATATTTTCAAGTATTATACAAAAAGTACTTATCCTATAATTATGTTTACAGTTATTTAAATAAAATTATGCTAGAGTTCATTATTGTTGGACTTCGTTATTGAAAGAATCTATTTGATGGACGCAACTTGACGCAAGGCAGTACATCGTAGGGCACGTTCCTATCGTGCGTGACTTACGAAGCAATGCTTTGTTATAGATGATGGTTACCACATAACATTGGACCATCTGCTTGTTCCTTCAACAATTTGTATAAGAAATAAAAATAAACCTTATTTCCATTGACACAGGTGTGGTAATCCTCCGAGCGGACGCCCAAAGACAATCGTTTGCGTACAACGCGATACCAACGCGGACGCCGTACACTCCATTGGACGACGTATTCTCTCTAAACAAAAAGAAGAAATAGACGCCATTTTACCTATCCGCCGCGAATATCTAACAACGCCATCTGTTGAAAACAATCGGACGATTCTCGAACAAGATGATCTACAAGTACAATTTTATAGATCGTATTATTTCTCGTGTAAACTTCGCTTGTTTTGTCTCCGTGAAAATAGTTACCAGTCTGTTTGACTTTCAGACGATTTGACCACTTAAACACTATAATAAAAAAACACGTCTCTTTTAAGGATCAATTCACGATTTCCTTTCAATAAAATATGTGAAAACTTGGAAAATAATATAATAATTTAATATTGAAGCGTTGTCGTAGTTTGCCGTAGCATCTGGCTACGCCTATCTTATTTTAAAGGTTCGCTTTTAAGGCGAAGACAAGAGCTAATGTGACTCTCGCTCGTACGTTTTGACTTGTTGAAAAACAAAAAATCACTAAACTCATTGTCGAAAAATCGCAATCAAGCATTTTGTGTGTAATCACATTGCACACAGTTTAGTAAAAATTTCATTTTGATCTATACATGTTTTTTCTACTCAAAAGTTTGCTTTACTAGTTTTCGTACATAAGCAAACTTTTGAGCTCTTGTCTTCGCCTTAACGTATTACCCAGTAAATTGTACGTCCAGCGTACAGACATAGATTGAACTAGATACTGTAAAAGCATAATTTTGTACGAAAAGAGAGCGTGCCACATTTTTGTACCTACGATAAATCCAACGATTGAATTAGGCCGCGTACGAATGAGTACATTGCACTAAATTAGTGCATGCAAGATACTGCTGAAAGTTTTATGAAATTTAGTGAGCTACTTAATTGTACTTTACATACCTTCCGTCATAATTAAGCAGCGTAAGAGTAAGCGCATTGTACACACTTGAAGGTTTAATAGATAGATAGGTAACACTTTATTGTACACAAGAATACATCATAAATCTGGGTGTAACTTAAAAAATTACAATGGGCGGCCTTATCGCTGAAAGCGATTTCTTCCAGGCAACCAATAGTGGCACGCATAGAACACGTTTCGTTATCTAGTGGAATCTATGCCTGTGGTCCAGTGGTTATATCGTCGAAGGTTTGATTCCAGTCTTGCCTTTAGGTTTATGTATTTATGTTTCTCACTGTTGTGATTGTTTGAGTTTGATTGATTGTGAAGAATTGAATTATTGCCATTATGTTGTACCTAGGATAAGTGTGTACATTTTAGGTGCCTGTAAATGTAAGTTGTTTTAGATGCAATAAATAACTAACTTTTAATTTTGGTTTTTTATTTCAATTATCAGTTTGAGAGTCGATGTATACCGTGCCTATGGATTACAGTTATGAGCGTATTTTAATTTTGTTTTCCAATTATTGGACATTCAAGAGAAGAGAAAATTTTAACTTCTCGCTCGCACATTACAACATTTTGAAAGATTTAAGTCCGAGCTTATCTAGGAAATATCGAATGATTTTATATCTTTCAAAATGTACGAGCGAAAATTACTTTGCTTTTACTTTTACTGACTTTGAAGGATGACAATAAGCACTAACTTGATCCATGATCAAACAAAAAACTGATTCCAGCGACTGTAGATATACCTTCGTATAAAAAGTTAAAACTAATGGCCTTACTAATTAAAAGCTTTCAAAAGACAAAACGATAGGTACAAACTAATGCCATCTCTTACTAAGGGCAATTGGCAAGTTTTAAGCAAATTTCTAATTGAAGCAATGAATTACATTGAACATTGAAGCTATGAATGATTATATCCTCCTCTATTTTCAGAAAATCAATGATTAATATTTTTAAAATATAGTTCGTTCGTCAATCTGCTGTCTCGTCCGGTATACCTCATTGTAGATACAGTTGTTCCCATATTTTCTTCTTCGATTATGTTGCTGCTCCTTGAAGCAAAAATCGTTTTTATTAAATTACCCATATAATTCACTGCTATAAAATAGAATGGTCATATTCTTCCCTGCGTCCATCAACTCGAGGCATACAGATGTTATGCCTCATGTGCCTGTAATTACACCGGTAACCACACTCTTCAAACCAAAATACAGCAACGCTAATTGGCGGCAGAAAAAGGCGTGGTGGTAGTACTTCCCCGGACGAGCCCTTCACAAAGAGCTCTACTGCTCTTAAAAACTTAATAAACATGTGTCAAGTGCTCGAAAGGTGTGTCGCGAAACGTGCTCCTGGAGGCTGTGAAGTGCTGTTTCAAACGAACTAGTGATACGGTAAGCAGCAGAATTACCAATAAATATATTGCTAACTTCTTCTTCTTCTTGTCGTGTCACTAGTTTCTTTCGAAACAGTGTGGTAAAAGGATTTTAAGTGCGCCTCAAGGGGCTCCTTTCGAGCACTTGACACATGTTATAGAACGTTTTAGGTTCTACGACATGCCGGTTTCCTCACGATGTTTTCCTTCACCGTTTGAGAGTACTGGCACTGTGCCCATAAATTTTTGAACAGAAAACTCATTGGTACACGACTGGTTTCGAGCCTACGACCTTAGGATCGGAAGGCGGGGCGCTACCACTAGACCACCAGTGCTCTCAAATTGCTAACCATTTTCGTTGACATGAAACTGACAGGGAGAAGTATACTTTATAGAGCTGCTATAAAATGATATGGAATATGAATACCTACTACATATTTCGAGGATCTAGGCTTGGTCGGAACTTGGTTGGAACCGGCATCTAGATTTACCTAGCTTTAAGAAGTTTCAAAGTGTTCCTTGTCATTCAATTTAATAAATTTGAAACCTTTTGACTTTGATCATCCTGGACTTAAATGGTCCATACTAAACTTCTTTATACAAGGTGTTCTAATACTTGTACTTAAAACTTCAGGGGGCTAAAGTGCCCATCAATATGAATAATTTTTTCTAAAGAACCAACACTGTGAGCGCGAAAAAAAACAGCTGTTTCATACAAAAGTTCAATACCTACCTGGCTAAAATGTATGAATGTATTGGAACACCTTGTATAAATAAATAAATGGCTATGAAGTGTCTACTGCAGCTTCTTTAATAAAAATATTTTATTGTGATTAATTGAACGTAGGTAAGGTACAAACAAGACAAAGTTTCATTTTAAAATATTGACCTTTTTTGCCTCCGATACGTCATTAGGGTTTTTGTAGTATTGTTTTCTTTTTTTGCGTATTGCGAATCTTTGACTACAGTATCATTATTAATCTTTTCCAAAAATATGAATTCACTTAAATCTTGTTCTTCTTTGGAAAGATTTCCGTTGTCTGAAATTACTGGAAGGGACTTCAAAATGTCTGTGGATATTGTTTCAATTTCATTTGCATTTATTTTGCTAATTCCTTGATTATTCATTCTACTTGTAGAAATATTTTTAGCTGTATCATAAGCTTTGATATAGTTTATGTTACTTTGATTTTTATCTCTCTGTATTCCATCTGCGGCTTTACTTTTAGATCCAATTTTGATAGTATACGTTCTTGCTTTCATTAAAGGTTTTCTAGTGACTTCTGAAGATTGTTTTTGACTATCAGCATACTTTTTAGGTCTTGGAATCATTTTGGCCATCAACAGTTTCCTAGTCCCAAATATCTCTTTCACACGTTCAGTTTCAGTTTTAGTGTTGTCAGTAGGTTGTGTATGTCTTATAATAAAATTGATTCTGCTTTTAGGGAAAATAGGTATTCCTTTTTTCACGGATTTTGTAGTAATTACAGGTATCTCTTCTTCGGAATCATTTTCAACTAATCCGCTTTTGCATAAGGAGATTAAAGAACATAGAAACAGTATAATCTGAAAGTATAACACATAAAATGTATAATACTATCGAAGAACCACAAGTTATCTACGACTCAAATAATTTATTTTTAACTTACCGATGTTATTTTCATTATAAATAATTGATTTTTACAAACTCCAACTATTTGTGCACTTTCACTGACACCGAACGAGACACTATCGGGACTAATTTTATTGTAAACAGAAATTGCAACGAAACTGTCTTCCTTAGATAGCAATTATGTAATGGATAGTAGGTAAGTATAAGTAAAGTTACTAATTACGCGTTTATTAATAAGTTATCGCTTGGGGTAGGTAGGTACTTATGTTCCTATACTAATGACTTCTGAATAGATCCATTACTTGAGCAGGATAATGGGGTTTTTAAGATGACTCATCAACTAATCAGAAAAAATACCAATTCAAAACTACAAGCTATTGATATGGGGTTCTCTCTAAATTTTGTGTGTTTACTTGGATAATATACCTACTACCTAATATTAACAACAAGCTGGTGCCCACGACTTCGTCTGCGCAGGATTTGTCACACAATATCTTTATAAATTGTAGCCTATGTGTTATTCTGATGTATAAGCTATATTATTGTAAAGTTTAATTAAAATCCATTCAGTAGTTTTTACGTGAAAGAGTAACAAACATCCATCCATCCATCCATACTTACAAACTTTCGCGTTTATAATATTAGTAGGATAGATGTAAGTTTTGCTAACGAAATGATCCATCGTAGATAGAAAAAAATAGGTATGTAGGTAAAGGGTACTTGGAGATAGTGGGGGTTATGACAATAAACCGTAAAAAGGTGTAAATAGGTAAGTAGGTACTGTACTTGATAATTTTGTAAAAGCTTCAAAATAAAAAAACTAAATCAGCACTCTCATAATTAGTAGTAGGTATAACTGAGTCTAGCATTATTCTAAACTTACATGACTAAATAAATTAAAACCGCTGGCATCAAGTCTGAAACGATGAACTTTATTAACAAACAGGGTCACACAGGGCACCGGGTCCACTATCTTTGAACCCATACATTTAGTTATACACAGTCGTTAATAAATAACCACAGGACATTAACCCGATACGCGAACAGAGTGAGTAATAAATATGAAATAATTTCTAAACCATTATCAGTAATTCCAACCAAGTAGAATCGAAATTACGTGAGCAATCCGGTGATTTCAAGTTGGGGTAAATGTCCCACTGTGCTTCGAAAATCAGGTATCGTACAGCAAAAAGAGTAACCTTCAATTGGGTCGTCAGGGTGCCAACTTAACCAATAAAAATCACCGTTACCTCTGCAGAGATCTCTGCAGAAAAACAAGTCTCGAGCCTCCGCAGCAGTGACATGAGGATTGTTGATACCCACAAAGGCAATACCACGTCCAGTCGATGGTTCGTAGACGACCTTATAGAAGTAAAGAGGAACAGGTATCACTGGGTTGTTATTCTCATCATTGTACAAATAGATGTTCACTCTATGTCCCTTATTATTCTGTAGTGTCGTTACTCCGTAAGTGCCGGTATAAATAATGGTATGGTATCCTGCTTGGTGGATATAGTTTCTCAAATCTACCTCAAGGGTATTCCAATTGCCACTATTGAAGCCATACCATTGAGGGGCACAGTTGACATAGTGGAAGGTAGCACGCTCTCCAAACGCTAGCGGGAAATCCGTTTTTGCTGCAAGATGACCTCTTGAGAGAAATATAGCACTCGTAATATAAGTCTCCACTAATGGACCAACTACTTGAGCTACGGCTGCTCTTTGGCCAGGAGGAGAGAATAACGAATTAACGGGTACAGATCCATAAACATCGTTGGCAATAAAGAAAGGTCTGTCGACTTTGGTTTGGAACATTGCGTTGTAAGGCTTTTGCGTATACTTGGAGTAAACAGCATTAAGCGTCCCTTCATTGAAGCAAGACTCATAGAGTGGGTAGAACGCATTCTGAATATTGTACCCAACTTCATAGATAGGATTGTTTTCGAAGCAAGTTCTGTCCGTTCGTCTGCTTTGATAATTTGGTGGCATACCACACCGGAACAAGGAGAAGGCGGCTGGAGCGCTCAACCAATTATCGTTTCTGAAATTTTCTCCACCTGCACAAGTGATGCTTGCCGTCACTTCTTCGTGTATTGTATTTGGATGGATTATGGCTCCGGTTCCCTCACAACTCAGCGTCAGACTTTCTCCAAACTCGAGTATGATGTTTCCTGAGCTATCGGTCGGCTCCAAAAGTTTCCCGTTTTGTATTATTACGGGAAGTGGTTCGCGGAAATGTATCCTGGAATTCAGCCTGCATCTTTCTCCTCTTTGAATGTTTATGGCACATAGGATAAGCATAAATGCTTTGTGAAACATACTCAAATTTCATGAGCAAATTTTGAATGTTTTAAATATTTCAATTATTGTCAAAAAAAAATCAAATTACTTGATAATTTACCGATTAACGAAATAAGTTAAAATTCTAAGTTATAAATTTACGCAAAATGATTTTATTACATTTTCTGATTATTATTGTTTAAAATGTTTTGACACAAGTTTTTGACAAACCAAATTATAACGTTGCTGTGGCGTTTGCACTTGTATCTTCTATTCTATGGTCTGTAGGTACTTATAAATTCATAAACTAGTTTAGTTCTGTAAAAAACCTGAAAATCCCGGACCATAAAGAAAAGCAATTTTTATTGCAATTATCTGTTGTAGAATTGTCGTAGATGTTTTGCGCTCTGCTCTGAATTGATGGACTTATTATGTTCGCACCTCCGCATAGTATTGATCAGTTTTGAAGATTATATCAAACATTCACCTGTTACTGAATCATAATAGTAGTCACAAGAACACAGAAGCATAGAAAAATACAAAGGATTCCTTTTTTTTCTGTCTGAATTATACGTATTTACATTTTTTATTTTATATAATTTGTTTTTAACTTAATTTTAATACTGTTCGTTTTTCGAAAAAAATAAAACAAAAAGGACTCCAGCTCAAATTAAACCCATATAATTGCATACTCGTATAATATCAGTCTTCCTACTGACCCAAAAAATTAGTACAATGATAATTGTTTAATCAGTTCATGGAGATGTAGGTACCTACTAGTAACTCCGTTTTGTTTAGTATGACTGTATGACAGTTTATTCCTTCTAGAGCTGCTCAGAGATGCGGACGTGCGTTGAATAATTATGTTTGAATATCATTTGTAAACAAACTGTGCTGTTTGAGTGGAAGTTGCTAATCATGACTCGGACTTTGCATATATGTGTGAGTTGCTCTTTATTGTTTGTTTTTTTAATCCTTAACAATACAATACCGTCCTAATAACAGTGTGTTCCCTTTGTATTGAAAGGCAGCTCAGTTGGTAGTACCTAGCTCTGCCTTCAGCGCTGTAATTTGTGGGTTCGATTCCCACGGAGGACAAAAAAATTATGTGGCAAATTAAAATCTATATTTTTTCTGTTATTTTAGTTTATGTAAGTATTAAAATTATAAAAATAGTTTAATAGTTTTAAGAGTAGTAGAGCTCTTTGTGAAGGGCTCGTCTACGGGGAAGTTCTACCACCACGCCTTATTCTGCCGCCAAGCAGCGTTACTGTGTTTCGGTTTGAAGAGTGTGGTTGCCGGTGTAATTACAGGCACATAAGGGTTAACATCTGTATTCCTCAAGTTGATGGACGCAGGGCAGAGCATCGTAGGGCACGTTTCTATCTTACGAGGCAATGCTTTGCTATAGGTGATGGTTACCACTTAACATCAGTTGGGCCATCTGCTTGTTCCATCAGCTAGTTGTTTAAAAAAAAGGATATAATTTAAATAAAACTAAAATACACGCTTTTGTCAAGCACTAAAATTATTAAATAATTAAAATGATTTGTATTAGTTACGATGTAAGTATTTTGTGACTGAAGCCACAGCAGGTTCGCATTTTTTGTTTAACTAAGTCTCGAATACGCAAAAACTGATGGTTTTGTGCAAAAACCAAAGATCGGTAGATCTCATCAAACAATATTTATTTTAGAAGTCCTTGAATCATGACAAATGGTTGAAAATCACGTGTTAGTTTTTACGATACACTCCCATGATTTCACATCACACGATTCAGCTATATTTTTTTTATTAGCTTTGTGTGTACCTATACACTAAAGGATTATTCATAGTATTAATATTTATTTATGCCAGTGCTCAAGTGGTCAAATGGTGAAGGAAAACATCCTGAGAAAACCAATTGGTCAGCCGCATTGTGTGGTCTTGAAGCGGTGCAATGCTGGACCACCAGCTGCTAACGAGCCACAATTAGATCCACTTATAAGCCGAGGACATTGTCCCATGGATTCAAGATTTGGACTAACCTCAACCTACCACTTCATGACCATTACCTCAAGTACTTCTGGAAAGCAAACTATCATTTCATTATCTATCCTTTTTTTTTGTAAATACATACTTATAATATTATATAACACCCAGACAGAGAACAAACATCAATGTTCATCAGTCATCACACAAATGTTTGTTCTCGGTGGGGATCGAACCCACGGCTTACGGCACAGAAGGCAGAGCTACTACCAACTGAGCTGTGAAGGCTGTCAAAGTGATCCTTGTGATTCAATAAATACCTTCTGACTTTGACTTTAAACCACTTTATGTGGAGTCGGCTCAACATGTTCTCTTCCATTCCCTCTATTAGCCGCCTCTATTTTCTTTCCTTTCTTATCCATCATATTTCACAATTAATTTCATCCATCTCTTTGTGCAAGTACCTCACATAAATATTATCTATCTGTTTTTATTTACAGGTTATTTCAATAATGTTGGCAGTACTAGCAACAGATGTCATTGGCCAGACGGTGGTTTCAAAAATGGAGACACACAAACAACTCACAGTTAAACCTGATGATGAGAAGCCTCCGAGTCCAAATCTAGTATCTGAAGACTATAGGAAATATAGTTATATAATAACTACAATTTAGAATATTATAACCTAATGATAGCATAAAGTAGATAAATAAGTAGTAAAAGTCAATGCTTTGACCTCTACTTTGGATGCTAGGTGAATCTATAAATTCCAATTCAGGGTTAATTCCACGCCATCAAGTCTAAAAATCAATCAATAAGCATGAAATAGACCTTATTTATTAAAATCACAATAATTATTTTGAAATGTCTTAAAACACTAAGGGAATCAAGTTGCCAGGTCCACGCAACCAAAGCCTAAAAGGAAGAACGACAAGAAACTTGGCTCTCTTTCTTAATCTAATGGTATCAAATTTTAATTGAAGTCTATAGCCCTGGCTTACATGAATGGTGCTCAAAATTGTGCTCGGTATTCGCCTATTTCAGAAGATGGTTCTATTTGATACGAAGAGTGTAAATATAATATTTAAGTTATGATATTGCAGTTCTTCGTTTTGTATATTCATCTAGATATCAAGTTAATGCGTACTGAAAAATTAATATTGCAAAAAATGCTGCATAAAGGAAAATTCGTAGCATACCTACATTCTTCGTAGCATTGCGCTACGAATAAATGTATGCAAAAATGTGAGTTAGTTAAATCATTCTGCTTTGTTCTTTTGTGCTATAAAAATAAAAATAAACTGGTTACTTTTAGACTGTTTTGTATTTGTAGTACAATAAAAACAACCATACAATTTGTGTTTTTCTGACCCTTGTAAAGTTAATCACACAAAGACAAAGAATTCTTCTTCTATCGTGTCAATGGTCACTAAACAATTTTTAGATAATGCTTCGTTGTCTACTGCATTGTCGGTGGCCTTGTTAAGCTCGTCCCTTGTGCAAGTGTTGGGGCACAAGGGACAGGTCAGTAAATGAGCCATGGTCTGTATTGGGGCTCCGCAATCGTAGCCAGTCAAGGAGGGGTCACTCATTCCCCATTTGCATAGGTTTTGTCTACAGCGGCCAGCTTGGGTTCGGAGTTGATTGATGGACTTCAAGACTGGCCACGGCAGATTATGACCTGGGGGCAGGTGTTCTTGAGGTTGTACAAAATGGGCTGAGGGGGCTGTTTCTCCTTCCACTGGCTAACTCAAAGAATTTATGTCTGCATGATAAATCCACAGCCAAGTATTGATACTTTATTTTATAGAATTGTTGAGTTTCCTTGGTGATTAATAAGTATATAGTAAACGGTGTTAAAGTATATATTTTAAGTATATATTATAACCTACATGTTGTTTTTTCTATCATCATGATCTAAGTTTCCTATCTTTATTAGACTAGGTACTGCGGGATGAAGCTCCCTCCCAAGACGCTATCCTGAACCCACTCTTTGCTTCCGAAGTAACCGCTCAACATCAAGTGGTCTTGCTTGTTTCACGACTTTTTTTTATAATAAAACCGCTATACATGAGATCGCACTAAGTAGTTATGCCTATTCTTTTATCAGGTCCACGAAAAAGCGTGTGGCTGTTTTTGAAATAGTTGATAGCAAACTGGAACGCGTTGTATGTTATCAAAGCTTCCTCAATAAAAGGTCATGTAAGTTTACCTACCCTACCAAGGAATGGTGAGTAAACGAATAATAATAAAAATCATTTATTTTCTCTCAGAATACAAGGCAAACCTAATACTAGTAAGCATTATAGTAGGTAATACAATCTAGTAGGTAGGTAGAACAACAAATAATGCTTTATGATAGTTGTTTTTTTTTTGGACTTTTCACACCTCTATTTAGCCCCAAACTAAGCCAAAGCTTGTAATATGGGAACCAGATAGCTGATATAATACATTTATTATACTTTTTTTTGTAAATACATCTACATTTCCACTAATCTACATCTACACTAATATCATAAAGAGGAAATATTTGTATTTTTGTATGATTGTATGTAACGAATAGGCTCAAAAACTACTGGTCCGATTTCAGAAATTCTTTCACCATTAGAATGCTACATTATCCCTGAGTAAAAAAGGCTATATTATTTATTAGAAAAAAATGGGGATCTCTTCTAAAACTTCAATAATGTAAACCAAGGTGTAAAAAAATTGGTCATAATATGTCTTTCATCGCATGCGCTGCGAAAACTATTGACGATAAAACACAAAAATGTTCTACAATATTAAAGAAAACATCAATATCTACAAAAAAACTCAGCGATCCATATGTCTAAGTTATTATGTAATTATGTTACTATAACTTCTTTTTTACATTTGAAAAGTTGATTAAAATGCCGACCAAAATCAGACCATGTAATCCATACCTTTATATTAATCTTTATCCGAATAAATAATTTCGTATTCAAGACTATTTCAATACCTGTAGGTATTGAAATAGCCTTGAATACGAAATTATTTATTACTTCTTGAATTTTTCAAATCGGGCATTCCATTCAAAACATATTACGAAATTAAAAATTTTAGTTCTCTTAAAAATATTATTAGCGAACGCGTGGTTCCACGGGTGCGTTCTCACTCACTCAGGGAGAAGGGCGTGCAAATGTGTGAAATAAGTAGGCGCCAGACTCGAACCTACGGTCTTAGTTTAACCATAAATGTTCAGAAAATGTATGTCCACCCATGCGAAGCTGGGACAGGCCGCTAGTAATTATAATAACACCCAGACAGAGAACAAACATCTATTTTCATCACACAAATATTTTGTTCTCGGTGGGGATCGAACCCACGGCCTACGGCGCAGAAGGCAGAGCTACTACCAACTAAGCTGTGAAGGCTGTCAAAGCTGTGAAGTGAAGTGTATTCTTTGCATCATAAGTTAACCTGTTTTGAGAGAGACTGGTGGGATTCATTTTCTGAAATTTTTGGAAGCAACATAGCTTTTTCATTTTATTTGTTTTTCTAGTGTTATTTTGAGTTGTGTTGTGTAATTTCGGTGGTATTTTAACCAACATTACTTGAGGTCTTAGCACAAAGTGTAAACATTTGAAATGAAAGTGTAATATGTGATATCCTGATTTGACCGAAAATGTTTCCAATGTTTTGAAGAAAACCGTCACCATTTTCTTTAAAACAAAATGACGGCTGACTTGACTATGGACTGACTTGACTAAAAAGTATTCAATACAAATCACTTGACACTGGCAAGATTGTCTGTCGAATGACGGACAGGAGCCATAAATTGAGAGAAGAAGAAGAGAGACTGGTGCCTGAAACCCATGGAGGTAGTTATGATACTTAGTCTAAGCTGAAACCTGTACTACATGACACCGGGGCCCCACTCCGCTGACTACATAAATAAGTCTGATATCCAGTAGATATCTGAAGCTTAAATAAACTCAAATGATTTCAAGTAAAACTATTGAGACAATCCTTTTGTGACATGCCTAAATTTTATTCCTAATTAGCATTGGATTGAGCTTAGGATTGAGAATATTGGAATTGAGCACCATTCGAAATAAGTTTGTGGTACTATATTGATAAAGCATTCAAATTTAGTTCAATTCAATTCGTTTTTCCCACAATGTTTTCCTCCTGTTATGTAGTTCGGGCACTGATTTACCTGAACTAGGGACTAGATACAAAATTTGAAATATTCGTTTGTTTTGCCTACTTGTTGCTGACCTATGGGTTTAAAAGTATGGGTACTGAAACGATAGACTACTGACCCATACTTTTAAACTCATAGGTCGGCAACTATCACGTATCCATCCATCTGGTTGAGGGCCTTCCTATGCTTCAGTAAGCGTAGGAAGGCCAGATGGATCGACGAAATTGTGAAGATTGCTGTATTTCTTGACTACCGTAACAGGTTATGGTTATACCTAGCGAGATACTTATTAACTATCGGTTACTACTTTAACTTTCCAAGTCAACCAAATAATACTGGGTATTTTGATTTTTCAAATTTCCAGCGCGTTCGCTCAGTGCTCAAACTCACGCACACGATTTTGAAAAAAAGATACATTATCTTCCCACATTTTTATTTTCTCACTCCAACTACACCAAAACCACACACACAAATCAAACACACGAATCATCAGCTCTACGCCTGGTAGACGGCATTGGCTCCTTGAACCTCTGCATGGACCGCCAACAGGCCTTTGCAGACGCGCTGTAAGTATCCATATACTCCGTCCGTCCAGGGAAGTCGGCGAACCAGGTCTGTATAGCCCTCGGGGCCACGCCAGTGTGGACCTGGCCGGGTGGGTTGATGGTGGGTCGGACAGTGGGTGGGTTTTCGGTGAAGTGGGTGGGGTCCTTGTAGCAGCGGAGTACGCCAAGGCGGTTGCTTTCCATGGGGATGGGAGCGTTGGATTGGGAGGCCGCAATTATAGTCTCATAGTCGACTACTGGCATGGCTAGGAGGAAATTGGATTTTATTAGTTCGGGAGGATGGGCTTGCAACGTGCCACGTAATGGCATACCATGATGAAAAATACGTGTGAAATTTAGTACCTACGAAAAACATTAAGGGCTTTTTACAAAAAAAGTGTTTGGCTAAACCTGTACTCTGAACATCCTTCTTAAACATCCATTGGACCTAGACGGGGTTTATAGAATAGAAACAAACATTTAACTTTTGTCGTAAATAAATTTTACTAAACAAATGACCGGACAAATTTTATACTTATTTAGGATTAGCCCGATTGGAATAAGTTTGTGGTAGGTACTGTATTGATAAAGCATTCGATTATAGAATCCGTTTTTCCCACAATGTTTTCCTTCTGTTAAGTAGTTCAGCACTAATTTACCTGAACTAGGTAGGTACAAATTAAAAATATATAGGTAGGTAAGTCTATTTTTTTCGCCTCCAACAGGAGGCCTTTTTCTGCCGCCAAGCAGCGTTGCTGTTTTTCGATTTGAAGAGTGTGATTGCCGGTGTAATTACAGGCACATCAGGCTTAGCATCTGTATGCCTCAAGTTGATGGACGCAGGGCAGTGCATCGTAGGGCACGTTCCTATCGTGCGTGACTTACGAGGCATAGCTTTGTTATAGGTGATGGTTACCACTTAAAATCAGGTGGGCCATCTGATTGTTCCGTTAGCTAGTTGTTTAAAAAAAAAGTCCTATAGAGTTTAAAAGTATGAAGTGTGAAAAGTATGAAGCGTAAAAAGGCCCCCGACCAGATGGATCGATGACATTGTGATGATTGCGGTAATTCGGATTATTCCCATCCGTCACCCAATTCTGTCACCTATAGGTGACGGATGCATGGGAACAAAAAGTTCGATCCGTCACCTTTTAACCAAATGGGTGACAGATCGAACTTTTAAAATTTTTAAAAGTTCGATCTGTCACCCTTTCGTCAATTGGGGGACGGATCGAACTTTTTAAATATTAAAAAGTTCGATCTGTCACCCAATTGGTAAATAGGGGACGGATCGAACTCACCTCCGTCACATACAGGGGACAGATATAATAACTATTGGTTCCAATCTGTCCCCCAATAAATATAGCACACCGGTACACTACTGAAAGTTGACACTCACACACATTGATTAGATTTGAAATAAGTTTGTTTGAGTTCATCAAAAGATCATCAAAATTATAGCTAAAAATAATAATCAGCCTTCAGATTTGACCTTATCCAATCTGCTGTTCACCAACTATGGGGTATAAGATTATCGTATACATTACATTACATATCGCAACATTGTATTGAATATTATCTAACCCATTTTATTGAAAATTATTTTAACGCACTAAGAACAATTGAACAGGTGCATCCAAACAAAAACGATGGTAGCTGAGTGTTGAATCTGCAATTATAGTTTGTAAAAACAATGGAATAAGGTCGAAAATACAATGTACTTGATAAACAAAAGAAGCCGGCCGGCTTCTGCCGTTTCCTGGAATTTTTTTGGCTAAGGTACAATAGGTTGTAAACAAGATGTTTAAGGAATTAAAGATAGTTTTGAGCAACGCTAGAACTTGTTAGTGCCATTTCACCGCATTAAGAGACACAACGTTCATCATTATTAAATTTAATTGGAGTGATAAAAGAATAAGTGTTACAGTTTCGTTTCTTTTATTATCGTTTATAAGTGTTATTTTGTTTATAAGTGTTTTTGTTATTGATGGATGTTTAAAATGAGATTACATTTTAGAGGTAAGTTTACACAGCATAATAATATTTGATTTGCAATGAATCCCACATAACTTGACTGTTTAGTTTTGCTACTTGTATGTGAAATATCAAAACATGTAGAGTATAAATTCCACCAGCTTTTCAAAACACCATACTCATATATAAATTGTTTATTGCAATTACTATTCTTAATGATAAAAATGGTGGATTACATAATAAACTCTATAAGGCATGGCAACCATTACTATAATTTTATATGTATTTATTTTATAGATTACAATCAAAATGTTGGAGTCAAAAGACGTGCTTGTTGCCTCTGCCACCGAAGATGCTCCATTTTCATTTATAAATAGAGCAGCTATGAAACTTTATTTAACATGATAATGGGACAAGTTCCGGAGTGGAAACCTAAAACCTACAAAACGGACTACGAAACTGCGGCAATGACAGCAATCAAAAAAGTATTTCTAGAAGTGACGATAAAAGGTTGTTTCTTCCATTATACGAGGGGGGATCAAAAAGTAGTGAGAATGAGATAGAATATAATGACTATTGATAACTTAATAATTTATTTTTCTACATAGTCTCAGAGCCTCTCTACACACCGAGTCCAGCGCTTTTCCAAGGCTTCAATCCCTTTCAAAAAAAAAGTTTTGTCGTGGTCCTGCAAAAAGCTCTCCACAGCCACCATCACCTCGTTATCGTCTTCGTACCTGTTTCCCCTTAAGTATTCTTTCAATTTGGGGAACAGATAAAAATCGCTAGGTGCCAGATCTGGTGAATAAGGGGGGTGGTCAACCAATTCGAAGCCAGCTTGCTGAATGGCAGCCATCGCAACTGCCGTGATGGAAATGGTGCGTTGTCGTGATGGAACAGCACGCCCCTTCGAAGTTTCCCTCTCCTTTTCTCTTTGATGGCATTCCTTAACTTGGGAATTAAAGCTGCATAATATTGGCCTGTAATAGTGGTTCCACGCTCCAGGTAATCAATCAACAATATCCCTTCTGAGTTCCAAAATATTGAGGCCATAACCTTGCCAGCCGATGCCACGGCACGAAACTTCTTCGGGGTCGGTGATGATGGCCGTTTCCATTGCAAAGATTGCTGTTTTGCCTCGCGATCAAAATACTGGACCCATGTTTCGTCCATTGTTACGAAACGAGACAAAAAGTTTTCAGAATCTTCTTGAAACTTGTCCAACAATATCCTCGAAATGTCAAGTCGATTTTGTTTCTGACTGTCGGTTAACATTCTCGGCACCCATCTTGCGGAGACTTTTCTCATATTCAAAGATTGTTTCAATATGGATTGAATACTTCCATATGGAATGCCCGTTTCTTGAATTAAGTATCGGATGGTAACTCTTCGATCGCTCAATACAATTTTCTCGACTTTCGCAACATTTTCTTGGGTGACTGACGTCAATGGACGGCCGCAACGATGTTCGTCTTTCATGCTCGTTCTCCCTACTCGAAATTGAGAAGCCCACCTTGCGACACTGGAATATGACGGAGCAGACTCTCCTAATGTTGCCTCTAAATCGCAATTAATCTCTTGCGTCGTTAACTTTTTAAACAGAGGTATTTAATAACGGCTCGCATTTCGTTTTTCTCCATTTTTGAGAACACGTTCCGACACGAAGCAAACAAATGACTACATTCAGAAAAAAACAAAAGAGAATCGAAGATTTTTTTCTTTATTAATATTACAAATATGTATCTGAGCTATGCCTGCCAGTATTTTATTTTTTTCTTACCAAGGAGTATGTCATTCTCACTACTTTTTGATCCCCCCTCGTAATAACGCTATTTGGAAGAAGGGAGCAACTCTTGGACTAACAAAGGCAAATTTTTTGAAAAAGCAGGTGTCGCTAAGTGCCGTTCTTCCGTTGGCACCTGAAAATGAAATTTTAAATGGATGGGCATACATTGCATCACACAGTCCAGATGATGTCCAGAGTAGGAAATTCCGTTTATACAAGATATGGTGTGTTTTTGATGAACGTCATCGGACAAAAAACTTCCTAAAAGGCTGGCATCACGGATTAAATAAAGCAGTCGGTAGAAAGAAGCCCAACTTATGTATGTTGCTAGATATTCTAGAAAAAGATGCAGGGTTTTATAGTGTCATCTCACAACAGATTCAAAACCAGTTAATTCCAACGTCAAACTCTCGCACTCAGAGGAATATAATGAACGATAAAGATGTTCATAACTACCAAACGCAGTTTGTAACTGGGCAAATAACTGTCGGTCATTTGCTTGAATCGTTGCGGTAGATAATAAAAGTATGTATAATTATGTAAATAGATGTTGATCATTGTTAGCCGAATCTTTTGTTAATTTGTAGTAAGTTAAAAAATATTTACAAATCTTTACATTACTAGTTTTTACAAAGTTTTTATTTGATTTACTTTCTTTTATTTCACAAATTGTTGTAGTGTTACTTTATCGTTTTATCGTGTTAATTTGTGTTAAAGCTGTGATTGTATATTTAAGCAAATATTGAGTTATTTATTAGCATATATTTGGTAAGGTATAAGGTCAAATCAGAAGACTGATTATAATTATGTACTAAGATTTATCTGAACTGTGATTAAAAATAAGGGAAACGATAGCTGTAATATTTAATTTATGTGTATATTAAAACGAATAAAGATAATTATAAATCAAAACTATTGTCTTCTATTTTACAGCCTTTCCTTCTTTTAAACGAAACGATACCTATATTTTTATTATAATATGAAATAAATAATAGTTCTAGTAGTAGAAGTAACTGTTGTGTTTGTGTGTGTATACTTAAGAGATTTTTTAATTGAGGGACAGGTAAGAAGAAATAGTTATGTCTTTCCCCTTCTAGTGACAGGGGGGACAGATCGAACTTTTTAAGATTTAAACCGCCTTATTATAAAACGTGGTTTAAAGATAAATCGAAGATGTTACTATAGTTAGACCGTGACTTAGATCAAACATTATTATAAAACGTAGTTTATCTAGTATAAATAAACCTCATAGACCCTTGGTTTAACAATGGTTTATCTGGTAAAATGGCCGCCACAGCACAGCTGACATGATTTGTTTACTTACGTTTTTGTCAAATCAAAAACCTAATTGTAGGTTTAAAGATCTCTAAAATGTATTCGAAGTGGAGTGCACTTCAAATAAAGGATGAGCTACGGAAAAGAAAAGCATCTACCACTGGTAAAAAAGGCGCTCTCATAGAAAAGGTAAATATCTAGACATCTATCAATAATCAGAGGCTAAGTTTCATCACAATTATTCCAACTGTTTTTTGTCATTGTAGGCTGAATTCGTACGACAGGAACAATCTTAATGGAGTAGAAGACGAGTTGGACGATCAGATTCCGGAGCTTCCTGCCTTGGATAGCTTTAGGGACGAAATGCAAGCACTAATCTGTCGGCGTTTTCAAAACATCGCATTCAAAAGTTTGCAGAAAGGTAAAAGATAGTATCTGCTTAAATGCTGCGAGGAAATCGTTTAATAAGAGAATATCATAAACTAATAAATATTGTGGACATTCCATACAACACTATCTAGCCCCAAACTAAGCAGAGCTTGTACTATGGGAACCATATAGCTGATATAATCTTTGGATATTTTTTTTGTAAATAACTACCTATTCATAATATTTTATAATACCTACCCAGACAGAGAACAAATATTTCTTCTTGGTGGAGATTGAACCCACATCCTCCAGCATAGAAGGCAGAACTTTACAAACTGAGCTGTGAGCATGTATTGAGCAATGCACAATACACCCCATTGCGGGATGTCCGTGCAGATCTCTTTCCCTCACCACTAATTAGAATTAGAGGGCTGTTTGAAGTTGTTAATCATTATTTCAGGTTTCAGTACCGCCTAAAGGAATGACTCCCTGATGGAATCATCTCATGTGCTACCTAGCAAGCGGTCTAAGTCTATGAAAGTAATATACCTATAACCCAGTCAAAGAAGAAGACAATTATAAAGTCTATGTGCAAAATTTAGCAATAGGATTTTCTAGCACCTCGGGCAGCAATATGCCTTATCTGGAAGTCATCAAGCAGGCATTAGCCAACAGTATTCCCAAAGAAATTTTAAAATATCCTTTTATATGAAGAATACTTAAAACCAGCAATTTTTAAATACCTTTACAAGGATTATTATTCTGTAATAAAACCAAATTAATGTATTTAAATAGTTTCATTTATTGAACCTAAAATTGCAGCACATTAGACACACAAAATAGTTTTTTGATGCGAAGGGTACAAAATAGTGATGTAATTCTTCTCTAACAAGTTTTTATCACTTCAAATCCGGTAAGTATAGAGCCTTTCCTTCTAAAAATGTAGTAATATCTTTTCCAATAAACATATCTTGAATATTGTAGCCTCTGACTGTTATGATACTGTCTCCGGGCTCACACAATTTGAATAAGTCACTTCTTTCACATTTGTCTGTCGCTAATTGACTTGAACCAGCATATGCAGGGAAGCAATATGATAGTAGAGTAGACCTCCAAGTGTGTCTCCAACTAGCAACTTCAATGTATTGTTAGGTATGCTTGTAACTGCTCCATGATGCTTGCTGGGCTACAGGGTTCCCCGGTTTTTGGATCCGTATTTCTGTCCCATCAATGATAAATTTAGTATTTATATCATATTTCTTTTATCTCTCGGTAATCCTCGGTAGAGAATTTTGTTCCTTTTTCTTTCAATATTATTAAAATGGTTTTTTTTTATTTGCTTCGGAGCAGGCTATAGTTCTAAGACCATACCACCTAGTCTTACGTTTTGTTTTTTTTTTCCTTTTGTTTATTTTTGCAGTTAATAACTTGCGTGATTTTTTATAAGTAGAGATCGTATCAATATTATAACAACAAATTGAATAATATTTTATTTATAAAAATGTATCTAAAACATAAAAATACAGAAAATACCAACAAACAACTCTGTTGGTGGTAGAATGACTGAGGGAAAAATACAACGAAAGACGAGGTAGTATGATTATATGACTATAGCCTGTATAATATCTGTGGATATTAAACAGGTTAAACTATGGACTATCTCTGGTTTTATGTAATCCTTGATGAAACTGTGTTTTGTAATACGAACAAGTTTAGACTAGGAATTAACTTTGATACCAAGACTAGTTGTTACCACGTTTTCGTTGTATTTTTTTCTCAGTCATTCAAGCACAATCCCGATGCAACATTCCGTCTATGAGGTGTTGATATTTTCTTTCAGATGATGTCTTTTGAAGATTATTTTTAATAACAAGATTAATCAATTTGTTCTTAAAATATTTATTTAGTTTTTTTTTAATTTAGTTTAGAATTTATATTTCACACGATTTTTTTTTATATACCCAAAGTACGACTTTGGTTTACCATATTTCGTTTTTCGTTTTACGTTTTTGTTCCGTGTTCATTGCGGGTTTTGTATCAAGACGCGATAGGGACACCGACACGGAACTTTACAAAACCCGCAATGAGCACGGAGCAAAAACGATTCGTTTTTGTTCCGTGTTCATTGCGGGTTGTGTATGAAGACGCGATAGGGATACCGATAAGGAACTTTACAAAACCCGCAATGAACACAGAACAAAAACGTAATATGGTAAGCAAAACTCATACTTGGGGTACGGATGCGTCTACCGGAGTAGAGCGCAGTGTTGCTGTTTTAGCATTTTTAGTGCTAAATTTAGCATATTTCTTGACTCTTTTGCATGAAAATTTTGCATTTAGCTTAATGCATATTTTGGCATTTCATATCAAAAGTCAATGTCAAAAGATTTAATAGGTAGTAAGGTAAGTATGGCAATTCTATAAAGGAACCCAATTCCCCGAAATTAGTTTGTGATTGTTTTTACGTAGGTAGGTACGTATTCTTGTAACGTAGGTACCTGAATAACTGCCAAAAAACTATTAACTTACTTCATGACGACCCCAGTTGCGTAACGCGCAAATCACCTGCATTTCAGGGCTCAAGGGGCATCCTCGAGGATCGTGGGACAAATCGTTACGCACTAGCTTTACAATTTTGTCGCAAAAACGTTTTGTAAAACGATATTTATATCGAAAATCTTCATCACATAGGTCGAATGGATTTAATCGATCACGCCGTCTAATAAAGCGCGTCAGAGTGGTGGCGGTCAGTGACATGAAACATCAGCTCACCAATAAAAAAACAGGAGAAAACAGTAGTTAAAGTAAAAAAAGGCAGATTTCATACTTTCCTCATACAACAAATAAAACAATCACCTACATTTATTAGTTACCAGGACTCACATAAATTGTTATATTATAACATTGATCACACACAACATAGTAAAAAACTAAAATCAAAGTAACGAGTTTTACCAGTTAAACTATATTTAAACTAGGGGTCTATCGAGTTTATCTTTAGACCATAGGCGAACAATGGTTTAAGAGATAAACTACGTTTTCTAATAACGTTTGTCTAAGTCATGGTCTAAGTATAGTAACATCTTTGATTTATCTTTAGGCCACGTTTTATAATAAGGCGGAGTAGTACAAACGAGTTTAGACCAGGAACCAACTTTGACACCGGGTTAAACCAAGACTAGTTGGTACCAGGTTTAAACCTAGTTTAACTGATATTTTTATAATAAGACGGAAAAAGTTCGATCTGTCACCTCTTTACCAACTGGGTGACGGATAGAACTTTTTCAATTTTAAAAAGTTCGATCCGTCACCTCTTTGCTAAATGGGTGACGGATCGAACTTTTTGTTCCCATCCGTCACCTATAGGTGACAGAATTAGGTGACGGATGGGAATAATCCGGTAATTCGGTGGATGTGATGTTCGAAATTGTTATTTCTCGTAAACATTGCGAGAAACCTATGCCCGGATCATCTAACAGTGGAGTTTTTCAGACCGATAAATAAATAAATATTGGTAGACATTCCACACAGCACTATGCCGGTCGCCCCAAACGAAGCCAAAGCTTGTAACATGGCAACCATGCTTTTTTTTAGTAAATACATACGTTTCTACTATCCTACTAATATTATAAACGCGAAAGTTTGTAAGTATGGATGTTCTCGGTGGGGATCGAACCCACGGTCTATGGCGCAGAAGGCAGAGCTACCAACTGAGCTGTGAAGGCTGTGAAGGAGGTTTCGTTATTGATGATGATGTATTGGACTTCCAACTTACATCGCTTTTTGAAGGTAGCCTGATACATAGTAATCATTTTGCTATCAAGATCATCACACGGATGGTCAAGAATGTCGTTGGTCACGTCCACCATCTGGAAAATTACAAGAATGTGTTTATCGCACAAATGACTGCCCTGACATTTTAGTCAAGAAGCACGTGCTTTTTGTAAGTGATAAGCGAAATAAGTAGGTAGGTAGCTACAATAGTGAACTAGTGTAGGAACATATTATAGTAGGCCTATCAGTTTTTTTATGTAGTACTTACCTACCTATTTACCTATGTAGGTAGGATAAAAACGCGAATACTTATATGAAATACCACCAATATCTTACTATAATTAAGTAAGATAAAAAAATTACTTTCTTTTGATTCATTATCCACAGAAAATAGATAATAGTAGATTAGTAGCCAAGGGCTGTAAGGCATAAATTGCAGCCCTAGATATTTAGGCGCACGAGCGCAGCGAGGGCGCCTATAGTTCGAGGGTGCAATTCGCGCTTACTTACTTACGCAACTAGGCTTTGGTCGCGTGGAACTAGCACCTAGAGTCACCTAGCTTTAAGACGTTTCAAAGTGATCCTTGTGATTTTATTGAATAAATACATTTTGACTTTGACTTTGACTTTGAATTGGTGCTTACTTACACCCGAGCTAACTATTCTGCTTTACATCTCGATTTTGAGGTAAGTAGAAAAAAACCGGCATTACAAGATTATACAATATTTAAAGTTCAATTTCTTGGTCCGGCTTTTATGTAATAGTGAAAATGTACATTCTCTTTTACCATCTATCGCAACTTTTTGAATAGCAAATTTTCTTAACATCATGTTTTTATAGTTTGTCGTATTCTAATTCGCATATTTTTTCAGACGTTTTTATTTTTAATAGCATAATTCCGTAATACTAAATGTACGGGAATATAAGTCCTTGTCTTTACTAGATAGTACACTGTACAAGTCTACATTCTGTATGGAATGTTACCGAGAGGTTGCCCCAATCGTAAAGTTATTTGGTTCTAATAAATTTGTCGGACCAATATAGAAACCACACAGAAATAGACATATTCTTACTCACTTTGACCGACCTATTTTTAAATGAATAAGACATTTTATGGTTTAATTAGTTTAATAAAACATAATGACAAAAAAAAACAATATTCCAGACTTCCTAAACATAAATCTTTGTCCATAACTCTACCTCAACTTTTAAAAAGTTCTCTTCTCTGGCTCTGAGACATATTACCTACTAGCAGCTTCTCGCGGCTTCGCACGCGTTAAAGAACTGAGGGCTTATTACGAGTTTAGTGCCGATCGAGTGCCGATCGTCGATCGTTACGATACACCGAATTTTCTATGAAAAAAACGGGTTCTCAAAGAATACGCTAGATGCCGTTGATTTATTTTCATAGAAAATTCGGTGTATCGTAACGATCGACCATCGGCACTAAACTCGTAATAAGCCCTCTGAGCCGGGATTGAGCCACAAACATCCAAACATCGTAACTTTCGCATTGATTTTGATTAGTTTATATTATTTGTATTATTCATAGACATTTTTATTTTTCTGAAAACGCTTTTCAATATCTGATCTAAAGAGGTGGCGTATTACGTTATTGCTTATGTAGGTAGGAATAAAATATTCAAGGTAGGTAGATACATTTTTTAATAAATAAGTATAAAAATCATATATCCAAAAGAAAGAATGACCTAGTAAAAAACACTGTGAATAATAAATCTTCTTGTGTGTAATTTAATGAATTAAAATAACACGATTGTGAAAACCTCCGATCGGCGATTAAGCGATTAAACATTTTCGCTATTACATAATAGCCGGACTAAGAAATTATACTAGTTGAAACAAAGAGATCGCTGAAAAATGCGATAGATGGCAAAAGCGAATATACATTTTCACTATTACATAAAAGCCGGACCAAGAAATTGTGCTAGTTGAAAAAAGAAGATCGCGGAAAAACGCGAATGCCGAAAGTTACTGCACGGAAAAACGATTCAGCGGAAGCCGTCTAACCAATCAGCTTATCGGACCAACTTACACTTAGGTAGGTAGGTACCTACCTATATGAAATAGCCTTTTTTTATACAACTAGCTGAAGGAACAAGCAGATAGCCCACCTGATGTTAAGTGGTAACCATCACTTATAACAAAGTATTGCCCCGTAAGTCACGCACGATAGGAACGTGCCCTACGATGCACTGCCCTGCGTCCATCAACTTGAGGCATAGGTACGATGTTAAGCCTCATGTGCCTGTAATTACACCGGCAACCACACTCTTCAAACGTTGCTGCTTGGCGGCAGAAAAAGGCGTCTACTTCCCCGGACGAGCCCTTCACAATGTGCTCTACTACTAAAAGCCTAACATCAAACCAGGCATTGTACCTACTTTAAAGCTGCCGGGAATGATTTATTACTTCACCTGTCTTCTGAGCTGCTCATAGTCCTGACACAATTTCTGTTCCTTTTCTAACAGCTGTTTGTACTGTTCCACTCTCGGGGAGTAGGAGTGGGCGTCGCAGTGGCAGTATGGAGCGACGGGTGCTTGCCGCGAGGTGGGGGCTGCATTTGGACTTGGCGGTTCGCATGGTCTGAATTGGAAAATAAAGTAGGTAGGTAGTCGCTTTTTTTCGTATTTGCTGTTTGGGAATAAATACTTAGGCAAAAAACACGAAAAAATACTTGTTATTTGATCAGACGGTAAATGTAAAATAATAATTATAAAAAACTAAAAAGTTTAGTATCACCATAAAGTAAAAGACAAGAAAAATAGCACAGAAAGGCAGCCCTTTCAGTATAAGAATCAGCATAGTATTTATTGGAAATACCTATGTAGGTACAGTAGGTTAGGTACCTTACCTACTAACAATATTAACCTAACTGTGTGAGTAGGTACTTAGTTAATAAAAAAGACTTACTTTCCAACGATTGGCTTTGGAAAAGGCCACTGAAAATCATTGGTTGTGGTGCTTTTGAAATCCATTTTCTTGAGTTACCCTACACTGCAATAAAAAACCGTTCGTATATTCGACATCAAAAAACATCAAGTGTTTTTTACGTGGGGTAGGTAGGTACTTACCTACTTACCTACCTTAGTTGATTACGTTTATATTTTTTAGATTTATTATTACTAGACGAGCTAATTGACACCCTACATAATTTAGAATAGCTTTTGAAGCCAAAAATTTTAGTTGTAGAATAATTTCTTCAATGAGGGAAGATAAAAACATTTTTGAAGTATTATTTTTTCATTTTACTATTAATGAGGTTGATCGATTTGAGGCGTGATTTGAGGTTTCTGGAAGGTTCTGGGGTCGATTTAAATAAGGATAGTAGAATTTGTCTAGTTTCAAAAAAATATGACAGACATCTTTTCAAATTTCCCGCATTATTTTGGCTAAAAGTCCTATAGCCAAAAAAAGTAGACTCTACCATCACAGTTAAGAGAATACTCCATGAATCTTAGACTAAGTATCATATAGACGTAGTGTTACGGTTTTTCGGCGTGTCCGTTTTTTGTTAGTTTGTATGTATTCGCGTGAGTGACTAGAGAAGGGACAACATTGACTAACCTATCGATAGAATAAGAAATGGATGAAAAAGTCGTTTTAATTGGAATCCAACTTTTTAATTTTAACTGGTTGCTGACTTTTATTGCGAAAGCCCAAAACCATTATAGACACTGGAACACTATCATCGTCAATAATGTTTCCCACATTGCCCTAACCGTGAGAGCGATGTCCATCCCACTCGATACAATTTCTTATGGCCATTTCGTCCATGCATAACAACATTTTGTAGGCTATCAGTTTTCACGCCTAACAGCTTTTATCCACTCCCGTCTTCATTCTGGGCATTTAAGAACCTAAAAAAATAATGTAAAATTTAACAAAAATTGATCCCTCGCGAGACGCCTATAAGGTGTGAAAAATTGAAACTACAACAGAACAGCCGGTCTGACCCACCGCATTAGATATTTCATATAAAAAACGGAAACTTACATATTATCGATAAAGCTAAATTGGTCGGTGCAAGTACATCTCTAGAGACCTATTCCAATAAGTTCAACTATTAAGTTCAACCAGTTGAACTAATTGGACGAAAAATTCCATTTATTTCAACTTTGTTCTTTTTTTGTAAAAGTTGAACTTTCTGGACAAAATTGTTCCTATAAGTTCAACTTTCTGTTTATTTTTCAATTACAAAGAAAGCTATACAAACAAATTACAGCTCTTTGTTAAATAAAACAAAAACTAATATTGGTGGACATTTCACACAGCACCGTCTAGCCCCAAACTAAGCAAAGCTTGTATTTTGGGAACCAGATTACTGACACATATACTTTTTTGTAAATACATACATAACATCCAGATACGGAACAAACATCATGTTCATCGCACAAATGTTTGTTCTTGGTGGGAATCGAACCACAACCTACAGCATGGCAGGCAGAGCTACTACCAAATGAGCTGTGAGGTCTTCTAAGTTGATAATATTCCGAAATAATAGAAATTCTGTTCCGTGGATATTCCTATTATTCCAGTAATAGAATCTCCTTACATACAAAAAGGTTATCTATAGATACAGGCCATCAATAAGACTATATTCTTTTTTTCTTGCATGTTAACTCTTTGTTTGCTTGCGTTTCAAAATATATTAAAATGGGAAACAGTGAGATATCATTTATTCAAAAAGCATAATATTATGTGCGAACGGATAAAAATATTATCGGATACGACAATATAAAGATGGATCCACCGTTTGGAGATGCTCGTCTAAATCATTCAAGTTCAAGTTTAAGTGCGTCGGTTCTTTAACAATAAAGGTACGTGAATATCTTCCAAAATATAATTCCACTTAAAACTAAAAATTACAAGACAATATGTAGCCTTCCAGACCATAAAGTTAGGTAGGTTATAGGTCTACCACCTGGGTGAAGAGTGGTAAGAAACTCATCTAACTTTATATTGGAGATAGCACACCAATTATAATGGAAATGCAACATTCAGAAAACTCAACATAAAGGGAATTTAACTTCATGTTCCAGAAGGATATGTAGGCAATGTAGAAGGTACGTCCTGCCTCTTTTTGTTAAAAATATAGTAAAGTTGGTGTGGAACAAAGCAGATGTACCTAGTTTTATTTTTAAATCATAACTTTTTACAGAATGAAGTTATTACAAAATGTTAAGAACATAATGCAAATTGCAAATCCGATATAGCCCAAGTTGAATTAGAGATAGAAATGGCTACGTGTAATAGCAAGCTTGCAACAACCGATTCACTTAAAAGTGTTCCGGAAGTATATAATGATGCAATTACATCTATCTAGGACAAAGGCAAACGACAAAGTTTGTAAAATACCGACATTTAATTAGAATAAAATTTGCTAATAGATAACTTTAATATTATTTATACTATAGATAACCTTTTTGTATGTAAGGAGATTCTATTACTGTCTAGGAATATCCACGGAACAGAATTTCTATTATTTCGGAATAGTATCAACTTAGAAGACCTCACAGCTCATTTGGTAGTAGCTCTGCCTGCCATGCTGTAGGTTGTGGTTCGATTCCCACCAAGAACAAACATTTGTGCGATGAACATGATGTTTGTTCCGTATCTGGATGTTATGTATGTATTTACAAAAAAGTATATGTGTCAGTAATCTGGTTCCCAAAATACAAGCTTTGCTTAGTTTGGGGCTAGACGGTGCTGTGTGAAATGTCCACCAATATTAGTTTTTGTTTTATTTAACAAAGAGCTGTAATTTGTTTGTATAGCTTTCTTTGTAATTGAAAAATAAACAGAAAGTTGAACTTATAGGAACAATTTTGTCCAGAAAGTTCAACTTTTACAAAAAAAGAACAAAGTTGAAATAAATGGAATTTTTCGTCCAATTAGTTCAACTGGTTGAACTTAATAGTTGAACTTATTGGAATAGGTCATCTCTAGAACAGAAGACTAAAACAATGCATTTTATTTTGCAATAATTAATGGGTTTACATCATTTTCACATAGGAAAATATGACTAGTACTAATAAAATGTAATTCCTACAGTCTTTATGGGAGAAAAAACGTATTTTTTTAGCATGAAAATAGAAAAAGAATATTACGTATCAAATGACAATTCCGGGTCTTTAACTCCTACTTTTGTTGTTTTTGATACACAAAACACAGCTTCACAAGACATACTTTCACCTTTTCAAATATATTTTGCCTAGACAATAATAATTCTTTAAAAATTTTCATAATTTCTTTCGCTGCATCGCAATGTTGCTGCGAGTTTTTCAAAAACGTCAAAACAAGATCAAAACATTGCATCAACTGACGGCCACGATTTACGCAGACAGTGAGTGAGTGAGATGGAGTGAGTGAAGTTACATCTTCTTTTCTTTTACTCGTAGCTAGGCTACATGGGAAGAACAAAGATAGATGATCAATGTTTGATACACAGTTGAAAAAGGATGTAAGTCTTATCGCTCCCTCCAGTATATTGTACCTCCATGCCATGAATACTCCGTAACTCTACTGACAAAACTGACAGTTGACAGTGGACTTCTTGTTGTTTTCCTGTCAGCCGTCACGTCACTCACGTCAACAAATCAAATCAGCTGTGTATCGCACACAGGGAACATGTACAAAATAAATGTGCGTATTTAAAATTAATGGTATGAAAATGTCCCAGTGGACTATTGATAAAAAAACTAAATGTTTATGATAAATTCACTACCTGTGAGATATGGCGCGCCGGAGGAGCAGCGGCATCACCAGCCTTGGGTTTAACCAAGACCAAGGTTTGTTGTATTTGTAGTGTCCAGTCGGTTCGTCAACCTTCTTTGTTCTTGTGTGGTGGATTATTCATGATTCTGATAACCTTAGTGCGAAGGGAAGCATGTGGATGATCAGGAATGGTTTTCCGAAGGTGTAATTCACGAATCCATTATAGATTTGTGTTGAGAATGAACGTGAAAGATTCGTCATGATATCGTAGCACGCATGTTGACTTCGCCTCCACGTGTTGTTGATAATATTTTTAGTAACAAACCCACGCAGTTATAGCGTACGTGATTTAGCCACTATTGTTCGAATGTTTACTTTGGTAAAACGCAATTGTAGCTATGACAAGCCAAGTTTAGCAGCTGTGGTACCATTGTGTGCAAATTTTGGTGTTGTTTTTATTGGAAATTTATAAATTATTCTAAAAAGTAAAAGTAAACTTCCAAGTCTTCTAGTTTTTAGTATGATTGCCAAGGCTTTTGGTTTGACCAAATTAATCATGAATAGTGTAATAAATATGTAAAACTGTTCAATGTCGGATCTCTACATACTTACCTATTTATTTTCATGCTCAGAAGGAAAATATTCTTTGTTCCTTGAAATAGTTGAAACAACAGTATTTTGAATGAACACATGCTCTAACTAGGCCTAATAATACCTTTACTGGGGCTGTTTAACAATTATTCCCGCTTTATTTAAATGTAATGTAATAGTTTGTAGCTAAAGCAGCAAACCACATATTTAAACAATGAACACTTGCATTGCAGGCTGCTTCACTTGCTGCCTGAAGACCGGCTTACGTGTCTACAATGTGGAACCTCTGGTTGAAAAGGCTCATTACAGTAAGTCTCTTTCTATCTTTATCAGAGGAAGAAATCTTGATGGAAGTGATAAGACCCTTACCTATTTGCTAACGCTTTAGATGGACTGGCTATAGGTTCTAAAACCTTTAGATTCATTTATTATTTATTCATAGAACTATTTATGCTAAAGTGTTAATTCATGCATGAGCGTTAGGTGTAGGCCAACTGTTAAATAATCTGATTTAACAGTTGATTTAATGATGAGTATGAATAACATCATGTTTAAATGCCACAAATTATACCTAATGAAGTAAACTTATCATTCCAAATATTTGTATAACTAGTTTTAATTTAAAATGTTTCCTAAAATTGGCTAGTTATCATTTTCATGCCCTCATCACATGCTAAGGGCCGGTTTCACCATGCTTTTCACCATGCAGGTTAACAACTTATTTATATATTTCTCATCAGATCCCATAGTATATTTTTAGAAAATATTGCAGGAAAAAATATGACTCACTATCAAATCATAGTAAATTTTTATGAACATTGACAGTGACCATAGGATGGGCAGAAACCATGAGGGGTCTGTCCAATCAGATTACGTAATTCTAACCACGTCCTATCAAATCACGCGCAGATGATCCATAAGATCACGTGGTCTAAGTTGATTGGTAGGAAAGCTGCATTCAATACATAATGCAACTTCTTCAGCGAATGCATACCGCAGTCCGCACCCAAAAAGTTCCATACCATAGGTAGGTAGGTACTTGGTTTGAAGTTAGTGTGAATGAACTTCTAAAATTATCCTGCCCCGTACCAAACGCGATCGAAATCTAATCTTGTTTCGAAAGTTCGACCCGTTGCATTTGCGACGATGTTTGAATGAGGATTATGCGTACCGTTAGATATAATCTTAGGTAGGTAGAGAGTTTCACAAACCGGTTCAGCACTGTATTTTTCACAGTTAGTCTAAAATAATACTAGTAGTTCGCCCCGAACTGAGATCTCGTGATGCGACCCGACGAACGCACCAAAACTTTGAGTAGGTGGTAGTCAAAGGCAAGTCCAAACATTATGTTTGGACTTTTTTCTGACTACCGCCTACTTGGGACGGTAACCAAGTTTCAACTCTATTGGCCTATTTATTGAAGAGTTCCGTTGAACAGACCTTGGCTCCATCATCAGACCTGGTCGTTGTCACCATTTTATGAGAACTGAGTACCTCCTTAATTTATTTCAAGAAAAAAAAATAAGAAAAAGCAAAGTAACTGGCCGACCAGTAGAAAAACCTTGATTTCAACAAAACTCTAAGAGATGGGAGCTCTTGGATCGCTGGTTATCTTAATTTAACTTTTTAAATTTTATCTCGAAAACCGAGCGTTCCAAAAAAAAAGTAAAAATTGTTTTGGAATGTCCAAACAAAGCCCTTTCATATGACATATAACTTGATTTTTTTATGTAACTTTTTTTATTTTTGCCCTCTTAAAAAACCCCATATCTTAAAAACCCTTCATCCGATTTTACTCATATACTTATACCAGTAAATTTCTCAAGTACAAGCTATCGACATATCAAATTTCATGGAGATCGGATCAACGGTTCTAAAGTTATCGCCAGACAAACATACATACATACATACATACATACATACATACATACATACATAAAATGCCAAATCGCCCAAGTTGAAACTAAGATCTTCGTTCGCTTCGCTCACTCGATCAATAAGTATTTGTTAAAAGAACAACGATGATTCTATTGCCTTCTCTTAACATACTAATATGGCATTTGAGTATAGCCGTGGTGATCCTGGCATAGACTAGGACCCTTTCATAGCATACCTTTAATGGATGTCGTAAAGGCGGCTAAGGAAAAGCACCATTAGATCGGTATCAGCAGCGTGTCTAAACAGGGAGTGAGATAGCGACCGCACTGTCACCGTCTTAAGGCGAAGACAAGAGCTAATGTGACTCTCGCTCGCACGTTTCGACATGTTGAAAGATATAAAATCACTAAACTCATTTTCGAAAAATTGCAATTAACCATTTTGTGTGCAATCACATTGCACACAGTTTAGTAAAAATTTAATTTTTATCGATACATACATAAGCAAACTTTTAAGTAGGAAAACTTGTTTCGATAAAAAATATTTTTTTACTAAACTGTGTGCAATGCGATGGCACACAAAATGTTTGATTGCGATTTTTCGAAAATGAATTAAGTGATTTTATATCTTTCAATTTCAGAATTTGCGAGCGAGAGTCACATTAGCTCTTGTCATCGCCTTAAGTGACCAATCTATAATCCTTAGGGATCTTGAGCTGCTCGGGAACTTCGTCACGGACAAGCCGCTAAATGAAGCGTCGAAGAATGAGTTCCTCATTCACAAAGCCTATTGTTTAATTAATTAAATCGTACCGGTAGTTCGCCACGCCACGACCTTGCATTCCGTGTCTACGTTAACTTCCGAAGATGTGGACTGACATACGTTAAACGTTATTTGAACGGGAAACTCACCAGACAAAAAGAAGAAGATAAACGACCATTTGTCACAAGTTGATGGACGCATGAAAGTGCATCGTAGGGCACGTTCCTAAAGTGGCGATCAGCGATGCAATGCTTTGTTTGTTATGTATGAAATGTTGAAACAGATCGAGTTACAGTATATTTTACGAACCGATCAGTGCTCTCAAAATATATGTTGAAATTTGTTCCCTTGAAAATGTATTTTCGGCTTGGGGCATGCCGCCGTCGATTTCGACAATATTATCGTTTGAAGCTTCAAAATTAATCAATCATGATTTTTAAAATTTTTGCGTTCGAAGCCTCGTTAAACTTGGATGGAACTTTCACAAACTGCCTAAATCCTTATTGCGTTGCTATAAAGTAAAGTTAAAGTAACTATAAGTAGGTATCTTTTTTTAAAACCTTTTTAAAGTAAAAAGTTTTAAACAATTTGTAAATCCCAGATATATTTTCAAGATTGCCTGGAAGAGACCGTTCTCAGCGATAAGGTCGCCTATTGTTTTGCCTAAATGTATTCCCTGGATTCTGTTTCTGTGTGGTGAACAATGAAGAGTTATCTAGGTATCTATTTCTTCCAGACAAAGAAGAGCTCGGCGAGGTTTCCTTATGCGAGATGGTGTTCCGCACCAACTGGCTACTGGTGGTAAAGGCACGGAAGCCTTGCAGCCTGATGCTCCTTGACGACCAACAGCGAGCCTTCAGAGCTGAAGTGGTGTTCAAGTCGCCGATACGCGCACTCCGGGCTAGGAAGGACAAGTAAGACTCTAGGCCTTGTGGTTTTAGCTGCTTTTTGTTAATTTTATAAGGGAGTTTGAAATATTAAGACTTTCCTTAGGTTTTCCAGCAAGCTGCAGTTCTAAGAAAAAATGTGGATGAATACAGATTAGTAAGACATATGAATTTCAGGTTTCCCAAAAACAAGTGTTTGAATTTAGGAAAAGTTTCGTAGGTAATTATTCTTATACATTAGATATAGGGTCCAATCTACTACCTGGCTGTAGTGGGAAAGGTGGAAAAACTTGAAGCTCTTGGATGACCCCTAACGAAATCCACTTATGAAGTAATTTTCAATTCAAGTACCTAAGAGTAGTAGAGCCCTTTGCGAGGGGCTCGTCCGGGGAAGTACTACCTCCACGCCTTTTTCAGTGCTGTGTTTCAGTTTGAAGAGTGTGATTGCCGGTGTAATTACAGGCTTAACATCTGTATGCCTCAAGTTGATGGACGCAGGGCAGTGCATCGTAGGGCACGTTCCTATCGTGCGTGACTTGCAAGGCAATGCTTTGTTATAGGTGATGGTTACCACTTAACATCAGATGGGTATAACTCTTTGCCAAGAGATATTGGCAAAGAGTTATAGAGTTAGTTAGAGATAGTATGTCTTTTGTAGGGTAGCAGTGGTGCTAACGTCGTCGGTGCAAGTGATATCGCTGCCGTCGCTCCAGCGGGTGGCATTGCTCCGGACGCCAGGAAACGCCCGCCCGCTCTGCGCGATCGCGACCGAACCAAACGCCGCGCAGATTATCGCCGCTCCGGCCCAGCGTCGCGGGTCACTGCAGATACTGGTATGTTTCATAAGTAACTATTTTAAGTACTGGAAATCAATGGATGAGGCTCACAAGAGATGGGGAAGAATGGCGTAGTAAAGACGAGGCCTAACTCCGCAGAACTCTAACATGTTCTTCTAGGCTTCATCGCGTGGGACTGGTGGCGCCTAAATTCGTCTAGTTTATAAAACGCTGTCGAGAGAGATCATTTTAATGTATTAAAAACATTGACACTACAAAAAGGCTGAAAGATGGTGGAATTAGTACCTGTTTTCACAAGGTCCTCGTCTGCTCTCGCACAGTTCCACAACTACGCATCCGTCCAAATGCCTGTTGGTCTATCAAGACAAAAAAAGTCAAAACCACTTTTTTTTGCACTTGCCCAAATCAACATCTCTCCACTTAAAAGTTCTACATCTTAACCAAGTTGATCTAATAGTTACACTAATAGTTACAATGTTCAATTCTTGAAAGCTTCTACAAAGCATGTGGCAAGAAGTTTTATTATTATGTGCACTTTTCCAGGACGTATCCCGAGCAGTAAAAGGGGCACACTCCAGCTCCCCTGTCGTGGTCGGTTGCCACCAAACCGACCTAGTTTGCCTCAGTCTCTCAGCCAACGGCGCGAAGCTAGCCACGGCGTCAGAACGAGGCACCATCATCCGGATATGGGATACTAGCAGCAAGCAGATGGTACACGAACTGCGGCGAGGGTCCGACTACGCAGATGTTTATTGGTAAGCCAGTTTTATGTGCACAGTGCCAGTACAAAACGGAGAAGGAAAACATCGTGAAGAAACCGGCATGTCGTGGAAGAAAAAAGTTCTAAAACATGAAGTGCTGGAAAGGAGCCTCTTTGAGGCGCACTTAAAATCCTATGGTGAAAAGATTTTAACTGTTCCGAAAGAACTAGTGATACGACAAGGTGAGCCAGTACTGCAAGTTCTACATTTATTTCGAAGGAAAAAATCGCTGTGCAAGCAGATCTTAGTTGAAAGTTATGAATCCAATTCATGTCTACTGGTTTTTGTTTGTCTGTGGTCCTTAGGGCCTTAGTCACAAATATATTTTGTCATTTGTGGCGTTAACGTATTCTACCGATATCCGACCTTATTCTATTGTAGGATACGATACGTTCACGCGACTGAAGTTAAATTAATTCGTGACTATAGTTGCATTAAACACTCGCTGCAAACACGGTCATCAATTATCGGAACGAGACAGCAATATTGCCCTCTCTCTCGCACTTAGGAGAACGGCACGATCCTTTTGTTTATGCGCAGAGATGTGCAATATTGGAGTCGAGAACTATCGATACATTTATACCGACTACCGATAATGACCTCTCCGACCGCGCAACCACGGGGCGCTCTCGCCGAGTCATTCTTTTTATCGATAACGTGCATGCGCCTGCGCCGCGTACTTTCAACAGTAGTGTTAAGATGATTTATGACCGAGTTTGCAGCGAGTGTTTAACGCGACTATAGGCCCCAGCTCACGCAAGTGTTTCGTTCGCAGCATCAACATGAACTCGCTGGGCACACTAGTGTGCTGCGTGAGTGACAAGGGCACACTGCACGTATGGTCGTGCGGCGGCCGCGCTGCGCCCGCGCACCTGTGCGCCGCGCAGACCCGCGCCGAGAGCCGCGCGCGTGCGCACTGCGCGTTCTGCAGCGACACTAGCGCCGCCGGTGAGCGCACTAAACAACTTCACTACTTTGATCCCCATGCACGGATAATGGTCCTCTGTACCCGAAGTACGAGTATTGTTTTTCGTTTTTGGTTTCTGTATCGTCAGGCGGTTCTGTATGGAGATTCGATACGCGTCTCTATCGGGTTTGCTGAGAACTCTCGTGGCTCTATACAAAACCTAGAGAAGTAATACTGTAAACCAAATACCAAAAACGTTTTTTTTAAACGACAGAATTTCCCTTGCTCTTGTTTTGTTTGCTTATATTTAAAAAAGACAGAAACTGACGTTTCCGATCGCAAGTATCTCCGAACATGGCAGGAACCAATTGGCCGAATAATGCGAAAATTAAAAAGTGATTTTGTTTTCAGTGATCTGTGAAGATGGCACCTTCCACAAGTTCACGTTTGCGGCTGAAGGCAACTGCCATCGCAGCGACTTTGAATATTTCTTGCAGGTAACATTATGTCTATTCCACCATCAAGGTGGCGTTTCCACTGACGCGGGGTCGAGACGACCAATCGGATAGTTGAAAAGCACATCTTCGTCGAAAAACAAATAATCTGATTGGTCGCCTCGACTCCGCACTGCCCCAGTCAGTGGAATGAAAACGAATCCTTAGAAGTATCAGTAGAAGTTCTTTCATAACCAATAAAATAACATAATTATTCAATTAATTTATTTCAGGTGGGTGACGACGATGAATTTCTGCAATGATTCATATTTTTGTATAAAACGCTGTTTTACCGAACACAATAATGCCTATAATAAGTGATAAACAGTGAAAAGTGGTGATAAACTTAGTTTTAATACAGATCATTGTAAATTTAGCATGTGACTTATAATGACTTGAATCATTATTATAATTTAATATTAATAATGTATGGAGATAGCATGTTACAAATTCGAGTTACAGCTACATTCATGATATTATTTTTAGTTTAATAGTAGTTTTGTGGATAGAGTTAAGTTGTTCAAGGTCAACATACATTTAGTTTGTGGAATGTCCATAAGGTAAAGGAGGAATACTCTTAAAAATAACATTATATTTCACAAATTTAAATATTATAATATGAATAGGTTGTATGTAAGTAGGATAATTTAAATTCTAGAATGGTAAAAGACAGGTGGCACTAAATTGCATTTTTTATTTAGGGCAATTTTAGTTTTTTTAGCAAATGCAATAAGTACCTACTAAAAATATACATAAGCTGTTATTTACAGACTCTGAATGTTATTATATGTTTATTGCACTAAAAGCTGCAGCTGTATGTAAAAAAATTGCTCTACAGCTATGTTTGACTATGTTCGCGCAATGTAGGTAGTTTTAGTAATAATATTTTTTGTCATTTTGAATCTGATGATAACTGATTAAGTGCTGAGTCGAGGCGACAAACCAGATTATATGAGTTTAGACAAGAAGCCTAGTCACGAACAAATTTGACATTAGTCACGTATCGTATCCCTAACTACAATATAATAAGGTCGAATATCGCTAGGATACGTTAACGCGACAAACGTTCATTCATTCGTGATCAGCCTGATACTTCAAAAAAACATATTTATCGTCTACTCCGTACCGCTACCGAAAATGCACCTTTATGCTCTATTTGCCGAGAGAATAGATTTTCTATTGTTTTTATATAGTATCCTTGACAGAACATACTTTAGATACTTAATATCTTTTAAATACTTATCGTCGGTTTCTGAAAGCTCGATCAAAACTAATCGGATGTCAAGTCACTCGCCATTTCAGCTATTACATCGAATTAGAAAGAGATAGCAAGTGACTTGACATCCAATTAGTTTAGATCGGGCTTTCAGAAATATACTGAATATACTTTAAATATAAAAAAAAACAAAATAAAGTTTTAATGACCGACGATTAATACTAAAAATGCTTTTCTAGCCCTCGTTTGTTTTGCAATGTTTACGGCCGGTTTATGAAAGCCCGATCAAAACTAATCGTTATGTCAAGTCACTCGCTAGCTCTATGTAATTCGATGAGTGACTTGACATCCGATTAGTTTTGATCGATCTTTGAGAAACCGGCCGTCATTCTAATGGCTGGCAGAATGCCAAAAAAGCATCATCTAGCTAAAGTATTAGGTTTGTTCCCTTGTCATGTTATTTCGATAGCTATAGATAATGTTCAATTATTTTGTTAAACTTTATTATTTCTAAATTGCTCAGTACCTACTGTATAACTATATTATGTACCTTTTGCATTTGCTCAGTGTGAAAAAATATTATTGGTTTTTGTACATACTTCAGAGATCTGTGTGTATATAATATATATTTATTAATTATCTACATAACTAGTTACTTTTGTATTATGTTTGCAATTTAGTCATTTATTATTATTTAGAAATGAGAGAATATAAAAGTTTTATTATAGTTTTATAGTTATTTCTTATATTAAACAGTCCATTATATTAATATGACTAGCTCTTTATGTACACAGAATAATATTGTTATAAATGGTTATGTAAATATTTTAATAGCAATATACAAGGTGTTCCTTAAGTTGTGTATTGAAACTTCAGGGGGCTAAAGTACCCATCAATATGAACAACTTTTTCTAAAGAACCAACACTGTGAACGCGAAAAAAAATACAGCTGTTTCATACATTTTAGCCTGGTAGGTATTAAACTTTTGTATGAAACAGCTGTTTTTTTTTCGCGTTCACAGTGTTGATTCCTTGGAAAAAGTTGTTCATATTGATGGGTACTTTAGCCCCCTGAAGTTTCTATACACAACTTAAGGAACACCTTGTATATAGGTTTTTTTACTTGATATTAAAAAAATGTTTTATTCAAATGCCACTTCACTTATAACTACAAACATAAAAACAAAAGAATTTTGGCATGTAAATAATACAAAGAAAATTACATATTTTTTTATGGATTGAAAAATCGAGAAGAAAAAGATCTTTTAAAACTAGATGGGACACCCTAATAGGGTGGTTTGAAAATTTATCATTAAATAAATATTTCGTATTTAAATAATTTATTTTATTTCTGTAGCCCTTTTCATTGATAAATTTAGGTAATTAGGTAAGTCATTAAAGTTATTGTATTCATGAAGAATGCTGTGAAATCCCTAAATACTCTGGTTCAAGAATTTTAAACAGGTTTGCTAACAAAAACAATATTTATTATTATTGATAAAACTAAATTATTATATACATACAATACTAATTAGCACTTCAATCACTGTCAGGTTTCTTGCGCCCAAATGGATCTGTCCATACTTTCATATCTGCAAAAATAAATTATTTTATTTGGTAAACAAACAGTACAGTAAAAAAAATAACAGAGACACTTACCTACAATACATTGTAGGTAAGTTTCTAATACTCAATTATTAAAAAATAATAATAGGAACAAATTAAAAATTTCTTTTTATCATATCAATTCGAAAATAGATAGTTTGCTCTTCGAAAACAGGTAGCAAAATAGCACTTTGATCCCAAGGGCGGTAAAGTACTATACCGCCCAAGGGCGGTAATGTGATTTGAATTTGGAATGTGCTTATTGAGTAAAAGTTCCAATCACCAAAGAGATCACGAACACTGTATGAACAAGCAGGCTTTATGATTAAAAAAAAAGCGCCTGAACTAAATAAAAATAAACAAAAACACGTGAAACGCGCATTCCACCTTTGTTCATAATTGTTTACTCAAATTCAGATTTTACTTAGTTTTATGAAAATAAATAAAATTACAATAAATACATGATTATGACTATGAGATTATGTGACATTGTGACAATGTGACTATGTGACTATGTGACTATGTGACTATGTGTCTCCGTGACTCCGTGACTTTGTGACTATGATTATGATTATTCATAAGTTGCACTAAGTTATTTTCTCATAGAGGGTGATAAAAAGTAGAGTGTCCACCTCGGGAGCAACACTATTTTAAGCTCGAGTGAAGTACTTTGAATCCCTCGCTACGCTTAGGATTCTACTTTAGAATCCCTCGCTACGCTCGGGATTCTACTCTAGAATCCTTCGCTCCGCTCTGGATTCAAAAAACACTCTCGCCATAAAAATAGTTGTTTGCTCCCTTGGTAAACAATCTACTATTCTGTTTGTATAGGAGAAAGTTACTTATTTATTTACCGGCAATGCTTAACATAGCTTCTCGGCCATTTATAATAAATAATGACACTGGTAAGTTTGTTTATCAAAATGACAGGCTTGGAGGATCGTCCAAGGGCCGGAGCCATAAATGAGCAAACAAAAAAACTTATTGAAAACAACAGAACTTATTAATTTTCATTATTTTTCTAGTGTGTAATTTCAGTGGTATTTTAATCAACATTATTGTAGCACAAAGTCAGTAGGGGCAGCATGAATAGCCCAGTGGCGGCAAATAAGTAAATCCACCACTGGCTCGGATTCCACCAGCCCCGTGAATAAATCTCTGAATCCATCTAATTTATAATTCTGATACTTTGTAACTTTTCAATAATCTTATATCTAAATTTTTATTATTTAAATTATGTCTTTTTTATCATTTTTCTTTTTAATGTTTCCATTGTAATTACGAGTAATTTGTTATCTTAGCCGTTTATGCCTATAATTGAGGTGACATTTAACACAATAATTTAATAATTTTAGGCCTATTGATTTTGTTGGTGTTCACTTTGTTGGTGTAACTTAATAATAAATAAATAAATCCAGAACTTAATAGATTTACCTACCTACATTCTTGTTATTTAGTGAAAGCAAATTGGTCACTCACTTCCTGGTTGTATATCTTCTTGTTTGATATTTCTTCTAGCAACTTTCTGGATTTCCTCTGAAACATCAAAACGAAAGGGCCACATTATAACTTTTATAAAGTAGGTATGTAAATAAATCCAATGGTTAAGTTAACAAAGGTCATCTAGGGTCATGTTAAAAAACAGGCAGCCTATTACTCTAATCTATAATTAACTTTTTTTCAAGAGAATGAATCGCTTATCATTTTAAAAAGCCAAGACTATTCTTATTTCTTTTTATAGGAAAGATACCACCTGAGCAACATTTATAGTAAATTCCACCATCACCTATAACATAGCATTGCCTCGTAAATCATGCATAATAGGAACGTATCCTACGATGCACTGCCCTGCGTCCATCAACTTGAGGCATACAGATGTTAAAACTCATGTGACTGTCATTACACTGGCAACCACACTATACAAACCGAAACACAGCAACGCTGCTTGGCTGCAGAAAAAGGCGTGGTAGGTATTTACTTCTGCTATCGAGACAAACAATAGAATTTTAGATACTTAGCATAGATATGTTTTATATTTTATATAGGATAGCCTTTGATGTTAGTGTGGGTCCAAGTTAAATGATACATACTACTGTTTTGTAAGGAAGGTGACTTTTAAGGTTAAGACGACATAATTACAAGATAAAGCAATTATTCTAGTAAGCTAGGAATCGTGAAGTCCAAGAAAACATACTATATTCAGATGCGTCGATCATCGGGCCTATGGCAATAGGGTACATAGCCAGGCCAATGAACCCAACTATTCCTGTAATAAATGCGGTGTAGCGCCAACCCCTGTATATTGCCATGACCTCGGTGTTTTATTCCTGTTGGGCAGAATGGCGCGATTTAAAGTTTCACAAATTATATACGCAAAAGAAAGTTAAAAACAGAGAAGAGAACGAAGTTAAGAAACCAAAACACTAAACAGCTGATTTGATTGATCTGAACTGTTTTGACATTGACATTACGTTATAATATTAACGTACAGGAATGTAAGGCACATAAGGCATACTACCGTTGCTACTTAGTTCAGAATAAAGCAAAGTAGATTTTTTGGATTTTTGTTGGAGAATGCTATGGTACCTGTACTTACTACTGATATGTAGGTAACTTATTAAGATAGGATACATTGATAAATCACAGGATACCTCATCTTTCCTTGCCCTTACCCCAAGGAAATAAAGATTTATTTCTTCATGACACCTACTCATGCAACCTACCCCCGCAAACTTTCTTTTTGAAACTACAAAATGAAAGCAATAGCATTTTATCAAAATATTTATTGTACTTTTTTACATGACACAATCTAAAGTTCATAAGACCATCTTTATGAGATTATTCTAAAGTGGGTAGGTTCCTGTCCTTCCTAATGTTTTTGACCCAAGCAAATAGCTCACCAGGGGCCTTATGCTCACTTCGAGCGAGATTATCTCACGGTGGAGATGACGTCATATCTCGTTCAACAACTCAATGACGCAACGTCAACGAGTTATTGAACGAGATATGACGTCATCTCCACCGTGAGATAATCTCGTTCGAAGTGAGCATAAGGCCCCTGATTATAAGTATTAATTTACCATCTCCAAATCAAATTATACAGTATAAAATGCAGGCAAATTATCTAAATAAGTTTATGTCGGTTAATTTGCATTGCCTACTACCTACTTAAGCAGGTACCTACATACCTACCTCATCTGCTCAAGTTATATTATTATTGGTAATTATGATTGATGTTATTATCGTAATAACTATTAGTTCCTTCTTCCATCAGCTGAATAACCTTTGCGTAGACCAACTTTGGTGCATCGATAGCCCAAAGAAAGTCAATGTGATTGAACTCCTTGAACGGCACAACATAATGCTCTATAGGGTTTGCGAGCTGGACGTAAAGATTCGTCACATCTATGTCGCTGGCTAGCCAATCATTTTCAGAGCTGAACAAAGCTATGGGTAAAGTTATTTTATGAAGTGGATACTCGGGTGGTGCAATAGCTCCGTATTCTTTGAAGTTTCCATCGGGCCCGTAATCAAACATCTGGAATCTCCCGTTGTTTTTGATCTCCTGAGCGTAATGAACCAGGGTTCTTGTCGAGGCTCCGGCTGGAACATGGCCCAATATCATTGGTAACAAGGACCTGTTAAATTGCTTTTCATCGTATCCGCATAGAACGAACATCGAGTTTTCGCATAACACTTCTTCGTAGTGGTTGATCTCACAGGCATGTTTTGATAGCCACCTTAGTACCGAATTCTGTGGCAGAAACTCGTTAGCTCCAAGAAGCTTCATCAAATACTCTATGTTATTGCTATACTTTGCCAGCAACCGTATCGGACTCTTTATGTCTGCCATAAAGGCCACGGGCGCTAGTGCAAACCCTGCTCTCAATATCTTATTGTATTGTGTTTTTGTGGACAACATTGCAAACAAGACCGTGGTTCCCATTGAATGGCCGACGTAGTTTATCTTTACGTCCCAACCTTTTATTTCCATTATGTAGTCGATAACAGCAGGTAGGTCGTACTGACTGACATCGTGGAATGTAAAATTCCAGAAGGCAAACGTGTCAATATTCCTGGACACGTGGGCTCGAGAGTAGGTGTTCCCTCTTACATTGGCCAGCCAGACATCGTAGCCCAGCTCAGATAGGATATAAGCAAGGCTTTTCTGTGGTCCGGCCGTAATCCAATCAGCAGAGCTTCCAAGCAGTCCATGGTGCAGTAGGACGGTTTTACGGGGGATCTCTTTGCTAGACGAATTTTTTGCAAACGGTATCCTGTGGATGGTAAGAATGTATCCATCCTCTGTGACAACGGTGTGTGACTCTGCGTGGTATCCATGAAGTGCGATAATTTGTGGCGTCGACATGTGAATTGCGGGGTCATCGTCCACGCAATTGTACTCGACCTGCTCTGGAGCTATGGAATCGAATATTTGCTTCTGCGTATTTTCAGCATCATCGATGTATTCTTTGAATTTGCGTTTTATTCTCGATTGTTTGGCGCTATTGACATCATACACTTTGGTGTGGTTAGAGTTCATGCCGAGATAAGAAGTTATTTTGTTTCGCACATTATCGACGTAAAAATGTTTGATGCTCCGTCCCTTTTCACTCACATAGTGCGATAACTGAGAAGTCTTGTTTGTTAATGTGTTGAACAAGTTTGGAAACCAGGAGACCTGACGGCAGTCGCACTGTTTTGCTAGAACTAAAACTGTAAGCACAAGGACAAGTATTTTAAGGAGCTTCATTTCCACGTGCGCACCCGGGGCGGCAGTCGGCAGACTGATCTAAATACAGTGGTTTTAATGTAATTTATCCCCAAGAGAGGTCAAGGGAAGCAAATGAATCAACCGCGATGTATCGCTAGTTTACAAACACTCGTGTAAACAATAGACTTTAGAATTTGGATGAATCATAAGTAGGTAGATGCTTATTTTCAGTTTATAAATAGTGATGCGTTTGTAGTTTAGTTTTTTCATTGTATTGGTAAAAGTACCTACTTATCTACTTAGGTACCTACCTATGCTGTACCTACTTAGTAGCATTTTAGTTCGTAAAATAGATATCGTGCGTGGTCTGTTATTATCATTTAAGTAGGTACTTAGGTAATAGCTTACTATGTCTAAAACGAACGTGACTATCTACCTACTTAGGCTGGAGAGTTTTTAGGTTAATATTAATATTTTACTAAATCAATAATTCCTACTTACCAATCTACTTGCTCAGCATCTTCTACTGACTAGCATTCACACGAGAGGCTCAGGTGGTTAGCGCAGCCCCGTATCAAGGAGGTGGTCGTGGGTTGGAATCCCACTCGGATAATAAGAGACTTCAGAAATTTTGTAAGTCACTATAATGAGGTAGGTCAGGTAGGTGTTTTGTATCTTTTTAGCACACTTTGCATTCCTGTTGACGGTCAACTACCTACCTGCTGTAGGTCTAGTGGTAGTGGTCCCGTCTTCCGAGCCTATGGTCGTGGGTTCAAAACCAGCCGTGCACCAATGAGTTTTTCCGTTCAGAAATTCTATTCAATGTGCACTGTGCCAGTACCTACTATCATAATATGGCGAAGGAAAAAATCGTGAGGAAACAGGCATGTCGCAGAATCTATAAAGATATAAACCATGCCTAAAATGGCTATCATGGCTCGAAAGGAACCTTTTTGAGGCGCTCTTAAATTCCTTTCACCACACTGTTTCTGTTATGAAGAAGAACATTATGGCCTCGCTTATGTGGATAGCAATAATACCTACCTATCTAAACACTTACATATCAGCTAGAAGGTAAAAACTTTGCCTGAAATGTGATATTTAGGTGCACTAACTAGTGAAGTCTGGGGCCTTATGCTCACTTCGAGCGAGATTATCTCACGGTGGAGATGACGTCATAGATAGATAGATAACTCTTTATTGATTACCACAACAAATAAATATACACATTTTTACCTACAAGCTAACAATTGTAGTAATACAATGGGCTGCCTTATCGCTAACAGCGATCTCTTCCAGTCATATCTCGTTCAAAAAAACTCGTGACAACTACATAACCCCATTCTCACCATCTCACTCCCCAATTTTCTCGTTCAAAGTTCATGCGAGACGCAAAGTCTGGTCTGTACTGGCCGAGATTGAACGCGTTATTCGAGATCTCTTGACGTCATCTCCACCGTGGGATCTCGCTCGAAGTGAGCTTAAGGCCCCTGATAGTCAAAATTAGGTAGCTAGCCCGTGTTTTATTGAGGCATTGTCTACAATGGGGTAGAATTAAATAATAAAAATAGTGAACCGTTAAACTAAAAAAAAAAAAAAGTTCTAAATCGAAGGTGCAAAGGTTTACATTCTGTTGAGAGTCAGCTATATCGTGTGTTATTATGAGGGGTCGGAATAGGTAGAGTTTTTAAGTAAAATTAAAACGACTTAACTTTAAACGAATGACGTAAAATTACCTAAGCAATCTAACGTGGATATGCCTTTAAAACCCGGAATTGGGGATTAATCAAAATTTATTTCTAAAACCTATGGTTTTTTTTATACCACTAGCTGATGGAACAAGCAGATGGCCCACCTGATGTTAAGATTGATATAATTGTCTTCTAAAACTCTTTTTCTTTCTATGTTAAATACAAACTAAGTAGCGTTACACGTACAGCAGGCCTATTTAAAAAATTCGGGAAGGTTTCCAATCGGAAACGTCGGTTTTTAATCACATTTGATTTCAAATAACCCGAATCGTTTCCGACAAGGGGATTACAAAAGGCATATCCATATTTAGATTTCGTAGTAGCGTATTTGACGTCATTTGGTACTTAAAAACTTTACCTATTCCGACCCCTGGTTATCATTTAAGGATGCGTTGACAGTCCTAACAGGTATCTAATTGAAATACTTACCTATATAAAATATTGTAGTATTTTACCAAAATAAAGAATCATAGCATAGTCCGTTCCCCTGCCCTTCATACCTACTTACCTAGTACATAAGAGTAGTAGAGGTCTTTGTGAAGGGCTCGTCCGGGGAAGTACTACCACCACGCCTTTTTTTGCCGTCAATCAGCGTTGCTGTGTTTCGGTTTGAAGAGTGTGGTTGCCGGTAAAATAACAGGCACATGAGGTAGGCTTAACATCTGTATGCCTCAAGTTGATGGACGCAGGGCAGTGCATCGTAGGGCACGTTCCTATCGTGCGTGACTTACGGGGCAATGCTTTGTTATAGGTGATGGTTAATATCAGGTGGGCCATCTGCTTGTTCCATCAGCTAGTTGTTAAAAAAAAACTTTGTATGTACCTACCTACCTACTTGCCGCAGGTAATCGATTTGGCACAAGTTTCCAGAATATTTTCATGGACAATTACAAAAAGCACCCTATGATCTAATAAAAGGCAGTAAGGCCTATGATGCAACCTGCAAATATTCCTCTCTCCACAATTATGTTGCACATGCGCATTTATCGTCTAGATACAGCCGGACTCGGGTTATCTATTTCATCTCGTGTACTCAGCGTGTTATCTGGACCATCATTTGACCCCAGTGATTCATAACTGTGAGTACCTATTGATTAATGTGTCGTAATATAGTTCTCAATTATCTCCCACTAGCGGCCTGTCCCAGCTTCGCATGGGTGGTCATAAATTTTTTGAACATTTTAGGATAAACTTAGACCGTGGGTTCGAGCCTCGCGTCTACTTATTTCATACATTTGCACGCGCTTCTCCTTGAGTGAGTGAAATCGCACCCCGCGCGTGATCCGTGGACCCGTTAACATTTTTAATTTCGTCATATCTTTTGAATGGAATGTCCGATTTGAAAAATTTAAGAAGTAATCTATAGGTATTGAAACCGTCTTAATTATGAAATGATTTATTTGGATAAGGATTAATACCAAGGTACAAATAAAGACCCTTTTCTAGCGGAGGCATTTCAATTAATTTTTTATAATAAAAGAACACTTATTGTGACATAACTATAATAGTTAGACATATGCTGTCGCGACATTTTTTGTAGATGATAACGTGTTCTACAAAATCGTAGTACATTATTTTGTTCTATCTTCAATAGTTTTCGCAGCGCACGCGATGTAAGGTTTTTTGTTTTCCACCTTGGGTTACATTATTGAAGTTTTAGTAAGGATCCCTGATTTTTTTGAAAATATAATATAGCCTATGTTACTCAGGGATAATGTAGCATTCTAATGGTGAAAGAATTTTTGAAATCGGACCAGTAGTTTTTGAGCCTATTCGTTACATACAAAAATACAAAAATACAAAGTTTTCCTCTTTATAATATTAGTGTAGATAGTGTAGATGTAGATGTAGATGTAGAAGTGTAGATTATTGTTTGTACCTGATAGTAATATTACAATTCGGTTCGGTTTTTTTAAATAGGTAGGTACCTAATGCAGTCCGCCATTTTAAAAGGCTAGCCAACACTATTTGTTCCTTTGTCTGATTATTCCATTAAACTTATCATTTGTTTTTAAATAATTATAAGGAACCTTTGATCTAACAACGCAATGTTTTTAAAATCCTAATCATTTTTTTATTTATATTACCGTTCTATCTATACCTCTATATACCTTACCGGAACCGATTGTGATAGCTACTTAAACACTCACTGTTTCATCTTTCTGATTTTCAGAAAGATGAAAATAAAATGCATAGGACGAAGTAGAATAAAGTAGCGTCAAACTTAGGGATATTATTTAAAAAAAAATATTTCAGTTACATACCTACCTACTACATAATTATATTGATTTTGAATCCGCTGGTGCTTTTTGAAGGTACTTTTATTTTTTTACTTTTATTATTTTTATTTACTCCTCACGTAACTTTTTTATCAATTACATTCTCTTTGTTTTAAAACGCGCATGTCCTAAGGTTAGATACCTACCTTAGCGCATGCGCGTTTCCGCATAAGACCACACCCTTATACCGCAGTCAGGACTCATTAGCGATGTGCAACTCGGTTAAATCGGTTTGAAAAAATAAGCAAATCGGTTTGAAACCGATTCAAACCGATTTGCATCCAAATCGAATAACAGTTTACAAAACAAATGGCACCGAATTAGTATTGACCGATGTAATTAAGATCGAATGGATTGGTACTTGTTTTATTGTCGTAAAAAAATAAGAAAAACATAAACATATATTACGGTTTTTCATGAAACAATCAAGAAAAAAAAAACAGTTTTTTGTTCATCAATGTCAATGAATAACATGTTTAATGAATAATGAAATATTTTTTAAAGCGATTTAGTTAAACTCCTGAATAGGATTGACTCGTTCAATCGTCAAACCGATTTGAACCGATTTGGTAAACCGAGTTGACACATCGCTAGGACTCATCACTCTACTTCTTTTTAGGGTGGTCGCGTTATGGATGTCGTCGGGAATCAACTTGTTTGTAACAGTGCAGTGTTAAAAGTGCCAACGTTTACCATGCTGCCTTCCTTCCAATACCTAAGACGAATCGTTGGTAACGATGCTCGTATTGCTTGATAAATGGTAAAATAATAATTAAATAACTGGTGGCAAACATGTTGTTCGCTGGCTGATGAGCCACGTTAGATGCGCAGAACAAAGATTCATAACCATGAAATGCGTTTTGCGCAGACGTGGTTTGACAGAAGACAACTTGTTTGTCACCCTCACCTAAACAATGACAATGTGTAGGAATTCTATGCCAAAGCAATTATTATTGAACTAAATTTGTTATGTCTTGCTGGCGCAATTAATTATTTTTGGGTACATCTAAATGAATAATCAGTAAAATGTTTACGGCAATAAAAAAATTAAAACTACTTAAGTAAACTTACTGATTGTACGTTTAACTTTGCTAAATTGAAGTGGAGTAGGCCTACTGGGGATACCACTATAAAAAAAACGCTCCTAGTGCTCTACCTCTTGGGTGGTGTGAAAACGAGTACACTTTGCGTAGGTTAGTACTGACTGATACAGATCAAGCTACTTAGAGCCAAATAAAAATAACGTTGTAGGACTACTGGACTGACCGAAAAGACAAGGCAATGATGAAAATAAGGGGGGGGGGGCTTTTAGTACACTTTTATAAAAACGCCCAAGGAAATATAAATACTAAACTCATAAGGCTTAGGTACCGATTGTAGGTAAAAACCAAGAAATGTAGTCTCAAGAAATCTTTGAAAACAAGTGATAAGGTAGATGGCACTTACCTAATACCTATACGAGCTCTGAGCATCCGTCATTCAAGCATAAAATCAGAGTAAAGGAGAAAACAAGACAATTTCCTTCATAAAACACTTAATTAGAAGACATTGCGTCAAATATTTGTTAACGGAAGAACTCTTTGAATTTAAGTGCAAATAAAAGCCTAGTTGGTATGTGGGTTTTATAATATTTATTCACATATGTTTTGACTCATAAGTCGAACATAACCAGTAGCAAAATATTCATCTAATCAATACACTTTCCATACGACTACCAAAAACTTTAAAACTAAATGCATCCTGAAAATCTTTCAGATCACAACAAAAGGTGTACCCTTTCGAAGCATCTGTCCATTGTGTCCCTTTCATCCAGACGATGTTTTTGCAAATATCTTTACATTTCACGTACTTCCTAGCCTCTGTTGGGGTGATATCTGGTATGTTTAGTTGCACGATGGCTAGAGATGATCGCTTAGCTGAATTTTGAACCACCTGTGGAGAAAAACAAAACAATATTAAGAGTAGTAGAGCTCTTTGAGAAGGACTCGTCCGGGGAAGTACTACAGCCGCCTTTTTCTGCCGCCAAGCAGCGTTGCTGTGTTTCGGTTTGAAGAGTGTGGTTGCCGGTGTAATTACAGGCACATGAGGTTTAACATCTGCATGCCTCAAGTTAATGGACGCCGGACAGTGCATTGTAAGGCACGTTCCTATCGTGCGTGACTAACGAAGCAATGCTTTGTTGTAGGTGATGGTTACCACTTATCATCAAGTGGGCCATCTGCTTGTTCCATCAGATAGTAGTATAAAAAAAAAAGAATCGTTACAAAAGTGAACACCGGTATAAATATTTAGTATTAAACCTAACTTAACTTTATTCTTTAGCTTATTTTTTTAAGGTACTGTGAACGGTACTTTTTGGTATTTGGTTTGTCGTACAAAATGTCTCCATACAAAATCTAGCCTGGCGTTATAGAAAACAAAACTCGACTTCTAGTACTGGCCACTACAAAAACGAATTTAGTTTATAACTTAGTAGTTACCTTCCATAGATACGTAGACACCGGCTGGTTGGACGAATCAAAATGGTTCGAAATAACTATTTCTTCTTCATAACCCAATGCATTCTTCAGTTTCAAATACTCGGCGGTTCCAGTCCACACAATCAGTCTATCGTTGGTAGACTGAGCTAGTCTTCTGACTTTTGATTCTAATGCATTCCAATTCTGAAAAAATTGCACTCTGTTCTCTATGGGCATTCGAATTAAAAAAAAACACGATGTAAAATGGTTAAATTATCGTCTCGAAAAATGTCACTTCACATTTCTTAGTCGCACATTTTTTTTATGATATAAATTTACCGAATGAAGTTATGAAAAATCGCAAAACAAATTTTATTTTGATCCAAACAAGTTTTCTTATCGAAAAGTTTGATTAAGAATTAAAACTAAAAATATTGTTAAACTTAATGAAGCTATTTGAGCCTTACACCACGTTCTTTCAGTATGAACACTAACGTATGTTTTACTTTTTTCACTTTGGCTACAGAATAAATAATACGCCTTGGCGGGCCTTCATTGTTTCTTTTTTTTGTAGGACGTAAACATTTTTGATGCATAGATTGCTCTACAGCTCTATTATATATATACTACCTATAATAACCGAAATCCGACCGCGTATACTTACTTTTGAAGCACAAGTACTCCAGTGGGGGACGACATTCAAATGTGTAAATGTGGCTCTCTGAGGTATGCCGGGGAAAACATCCAAAGGGTTTACCAGCTGTCTTTTAGAATACACACAAGCATGACCCATCAGGTGAGATATCCCTCTAATTTGTTCATTTGCATCGTAAAATTTGTCAAAATCATGCTTCAGTTTATCATTGAACCAGTCTACTCCTTTCGGGACGGTATCAGCTAACGGCAAATGCAAGTTCTGTTTGGTGTAAAACGGGATATCATACGATAAATCCATACAGATTTCGAAAACTTCAATACTTTTGTGTAATACTTCGAAAACTATTTTCACTAATTCCGAATCGTCGCCGTAACATGTTTTTTTCGTCCACTTCACCTGTGGTTTCACTTCTTCTGAGCACTGTATATTTGAAAAGTCGTGCGAATGCCCGTTTATTTCTAATCTAGTGGCTCCTCTCTTTTCGTCGCAGTATGCATCGACGTAATCATAGGCGAACAAATTCATTCTGCTTGTTTTTTGACAGACTAATTTAATAGACTGTTTCTTTGGCATGTCTATATAGCCAGCATTGTACTTAAAAGAAGGCCATGAAAAATGCTGCGTTAAAATTAATAGTGCGTTTTCGGCGTTGGGATTGATTTTCAATAAACATTCTGGAAAAAAGTTATTATTTTGATTATCATAATAGAAAAATGTTTACCAAATTTACCTTACAAGCAGCTGCAATTTTACGGAAAATTAACTGAGGTGTACCTACAGTAGCGCAATAAATAATCGAATCCATTTTATTTGTAGAATACTATTTTTTTTCTTATTTATTTATTTAAAAAAATCCACAGCTCTTAAGCGGTCGACGGTGTGGCACGCTTACTTAGAAAATACCTATTCACTCTTCTCTTGAAAACATCCAAATTATAGGCATTTCGAAAAATAAAGTTTTATCTTAAAATGTACGCCCTCGATCGAAATTCAACTATAATATTTTGTTCAAATTGAAACCGAAATTCAAATAAAAACCACGGTCACATTTGAAATATTTCCAACTTTTTGATAACTGTTATCAGGACGACGACGACGACGCTACGCTTTTAGTATCAAAATCATTTGTGGTAAAAATGACTGTGTAGGATAGGTATTCAATGTCTGTGAGATATTATAAGTTCAACCTTGCACAGATAAACGTTTAATACAACTTTCAAAAGAGGACGTAATAACGTAATTGGTCACACATATCTCACAAATTTTATAATTTATCTTTATTAATCATTATTATCTTTATATTATATTTATTTATATTAAGTATATATTTTTATTATTTTTATTACTTTTTTAATTAGATTTACTATGCTCTAATTGGCAATTCGACGCGTGATATGTGATTTCTATTTCTTTTCTTGACACTATGATAGCTCATAACTATTTTTTACTATAAGAAACTATAAGAAATTATGGTATTGTAATTAATTGACGTCATCTTTATTTTTGTATCCTTAACTATGGATAAGGAAGAGCGAGTTTTTTTTATACTTCTTTTAATGGAATAAGCAGATGGCCTACCCCTGATGTGGGGGGTCGCGTATAGGACTCCCCCGCACCTTGCACACGCCCTGCAGGGCGGTGTCGGGTGCCTCTCCACAATCAGGTGGACCGAGCACGGGTAGCTTGCGCCGCCGTTAGCTCTAGGCCTAAACGGCACCTGATAGTGGAGGTGTTTGCTGGGTCTGGTGTAGCCGTCCGTCACCGTTGGGGCGTGAGGTGGAGGGCCTCGTGTTGCTACTGTTGTTCCAAAAGAAACGCAAGGTTACTTGTCGGTGGCGGTAATGGGGGTGCGAGGGGGTTGACTTTCCTACAGCAATTAGCATTTGCCTTGGTGATGATCCTGAACTGCTCCTCAGACTTTTTCGGATCTTGATTCCCTTCTTCCAGTTATAAGTAGATACCATTACCGATGTTATACCACACCACTGGTCGGACCTCGCCTCCTTACGTACCTCGAAGCATTACCTTAAGGAGACCGAGGCCTAAACCCTTGTTTACCTCTACCTAAATCACCCTTTAGTCAACCCTCTTTCACTCCATACCGACCTCATTTATTAACAAAAACTCTTAGTATCTAGGCTACCTGACGGGCACAGTGCCCCCCTCTCAGGTCAAAAGTTCCCCTAGGGCCTACAGGCCTTTATTTGTTTCTAGCTTACATATATCTATGCTAAATTTCAGTATGACAAAATATTATTTATGTTTCTTCGACTACTATGTTCAAACTACCAACTTTATTTCCTACCCAGTTTATTAATTACATAGACGCTAATTTTCCCTATTTCCTGACATAAATAAAAAACCCGTAACTTGTCATTTATTCCTAATACAAACAAAATACTAATCTAATCATAAGCAAAAATAAGGCCATGAATAGAGGGAGACAGACATATCACTTTTAGCCACCTCCTTCTAAAAACCACTACATGTTTTTAGTCATGCTGTCTCACTCTTTTCATGCGACTATTCCGAATTGATGCGTAGGAGACTGTTTCATCGCCAACATCCTCCCCCTCGTGCGCAGCACCGATTCCCTGGTTTGGCGCCATCCTGAAGTGTGGTAAGGCTTCTCCGTCTGCAAGCGCGCCATCCCGAGGAGCCTGGAGGGCTCCCCCGTCTGCCATCGCGCCATCCCGTTGATCGTCGATCCTAGCTCGGTGACTCGACGACCGGTGGCTCCCTGGTCCGTTATCAGACGTTAGGGTTGTCTTTTGGGACCAGGAGCGGGGCGGCGTGTTCTGGCCCTTCAGACGTTAGGGTTGTCGTCGGGACCAGAAGTACCGCCTTGCTGCTTGGCCGCTTGAAGATACCGTGCGGGGTGCGCACGTCCACGATCCGGGTGCGGTGGTCGGACCCTGGGTAGGTACGGGTCACGACCCCGCGAGGCCACACGTTGCGTGGCAGTGTGGGGTCCACTATGAGGACCGTGTCCCCACACTGCAGATCTCGTTCAGTTGTGGCGCCGTCGACTCGCCTGGGTAGGAGTGTAGGTAGGTACTCCCGCACCCATCTAGCCCAAAAGTGATCGGCTAGTCGCTGCGCCGTCCTCCACGACCGCCGTCCGGTGAGGTCCTCTTCGGTGAATGCCCCCAGCCTGGGGGCGCCGCATGACCTCCCAATGAGGAAATGGTTCGGTGTGAGGCCTTCCTCTTCTTCTTCCGTCTGTATGAGCGGTCTTGAGTTTACCACATGCTCCGCTTCAAGCAGTAGTGTGTGAAGGACTTCTTCCTTGGGGTGTCTCTCCTTGAGCGTCACGTTCAGTGCGCTCTTCACTGACTTCACCAGTCGTTCCCAGGCCCCTCCCATGTTCGGTGCGCCTGGTGCGATGAACTTCCACCGCACCCCTGCTGCCATGGCCTGTTCTGCGAAGCCCTCTGTGTTCAGTTCGTCGATTGCGGTCTTCAGTTCTTTATTGGCCCCCACGAAGTTGGTGCCATTGTCGCTGAAGATTGTCCTCGGTTGCCCCCGCCGTGCAGCCATCCTTCTTAGTGCCATGATCATTGAATCTGTGGACAAGGATGCTGCCAACTCGAGGTGTACAGCCCTGGTAGTTAGACACGTGAATAGAGCGCCCCACCGTTTCTCGTGCCGCCGTCCCACCGTCACCGTCATAGGGCCGAAATAATCGACGGCGGTATTCGTGAAGGGTGGTTCGCCGACTTGTAGGCGCTCCCTCGGCAGGTTCCCTGTGGGCGGGCGTTGCGGCCCCCCTCTGTAGACTCTGCACCACTGACATCCGTGCCTCGTAGCCTTCACCGCTGATCGCAACCCGAGGAGCCAATATCGTTGACGAATCTCGTTCATGACCGTCGCGTGGTTGCCGTGGTTGAAGACTTCGTGGTAATGAGTTATCAAAAGTCTTGTTACCTCGTTTCGGCTGTCCAGGACGATTGGCCGCTTGTACTGGCTTGTCATATCGGCGGCGTCGATTCTGCCGCGTAATTTGATGAGGCCGCCCTCCTTCACGACGTCAAGCTTCTTGAGTTTTCCTTTCTCCTCGAAGTGACTGTCGTCTTGGCTCCTCATGAGAAGCGCCCGCTCTGCTCTTTCCAAGCAGCCGACATCTAAAGGTAAAAACGATCGTGTCTTTACATTTATGATAGGCCGTTTGTAGGCCTGCTTCTTGGTTTTGGTGGTCTTCCTCCAGGTAGGGTCTTCCCTCTCCCCCCTGGCCGCACCTACTGTTTCCTTCTTCTTGCACAAGTCGATGAACTGAAATACTCTTGCCGTCGCTCTCAGCAGTCTCGTCCATTTCGAAAATCTCTTGGGATCGGGAGTACCTAGATTGTACTCACGTGATCTTACAGTAGCGACTTTCAGTTCATTTTTGTCTTCGCTCGTAGACTTGCGATTGAATGTGCGGTCCTCTGGCCACCCCTCCTCTTCCCCCTCAAGGAACTTCGGCCCCGTGTACCAACGGTGGCCGCCGTCAAAATTCCTGGGGACTTCTCTGGTGGCGTCGTCAGCCGGGTTCTCCGCCGTGGGTACCCAACGCCATTGTTGTGGTCGTGTCGTGTCTTCTATTTCCGCCAGACGATGCGCGACAAAGGGCTTGAATGTTCTCGCGTCAGCCCTTATCCAAGAGAGTACCGTACTCGAGTCTGTCCAGTACGTCTTCTTGGACGCCTTCATGTCCATCTCTTCCTCGATGGAACGCGCCAGTCTGGCACCTAGCAGCGCGGCTTGAAGCTCTAACCTTGGGATGGAGACCGGCTTCAGTGGGGTGACTCGTGCCTTACCGGCTACCAGAGTCACGTTGTACCTTCCCTCCTGGCTGCGTTGTCTCCAGTACACCGAGCACGCGTATGCCGTCTCACTGGCATCCGTGAACACGTGCATGTCTCCTTCTCCCTTGCAGCGGGAGATACATCGCACGATCCTTAGATGTCGCAGCAGTTGAAGATCTTGTAGGTAGATCTTCCACGAGGCCTCTTCCGTGTCGGTTACCTTCTCGTCCCAGCCGACGCCGCTTCTCCACACGTCCTGCATCAGTTTCTTCCCCTGGATCAGCACAGGAGAAGCTAGACCCAGGGGATCGAAAGTGCTCATGACTGCACTTGTCACCTGACGCTTGGTTGGAGTTTCCTCTTGGTTCACGACGTTGACCACGTTGCGTAGCTGCGTCCTGAATCCCATTTCGTCCTCTTCAGTAAACCAGCGCAGCCCCAGAGTCCGTTCCTCCTTGGACCCGAGCTCTATCTCTGTGTTTACCTGGTCTGTGAGACCCCTGAGGACCTCCCGGCTGTTTGACGCCCATCCTCGCAGCCGAAAGCCGGCTCTTTGATGAATGGCGTCTACCTGACGTGCTATCGTCAGCGCCTCTTCCGCTGTGTCGAAGCAGTGTAGATAATCGTCCATGTAATGGTTATTCACCACTGCCCTTGCTGCTTCTGGAAATTCACCTTCCGCATCTTGTGCGTTGCGATTCTTCACATAAATCGCCAAACTAGGTGAGCAAGCGGCACCGAAGATAACGGACGTCATTCTGTATTCTGTAGGCGCTCCACAGCGCTTCGCCCCTCTCCATAGGAAGCGTAGGCTGTCTCTATCCTCTTCTCGTATCTTCACTTGGAGGAACATCTCCTGAATGTCTGACACTACTGCGATTGGCTTCTCTCTGAAGCGCAGTAGCACTCCAAACAGCGACTGAAGCAAGTCCGGACCCTGTAGCAGCGCGTCGTTTAAACTCTTGCCTCCACACTTTGCAGCAGCGTCGAACACTAACCTTATCTTCCCCTTAGTGGGGTGTGTCACGGCAAAGTGCGGCAGGTACCACTTCCTGGTCGACGCGGACTCGTGGGTGACTTCCTCTGCGTACCCACTGACCTGAAGGTGGTTGATCTGTCGTTCGTATTCAGTCTTCAGGCCCCTGTCCTTGTCCAACTTGCGTTCGATGTTCCTCAATCTTCCCAGTGCCGAATCGTAGTTATTCGGCATTGTTTCTTCGTCAGTTCTCCACAGCATTCCCGTCTCAAAGCGCCCGTTTGCTAATTGACGCGTGGTTTGACGAAGTAGTTGCACGGCGCGTTCCTCGGCGTCCGTGCTAGGTCGTCGCGGCTGTATACCCAACGACTCTATCGCGAAGTGCTCCTTCATAAGTTCATCCAAGCTCTCTTCACGAGCAGAGATCTTCGCATAGGTAAGGCAGTTCACCCTCTGAGCTGCTCCCCCGTCTGTCCCGTGTAGCACCCATCCCAGGTGCGTGAGGGAGGCAGCAGGTTGTCCGCGTTTACCTTTTCTTGTTACTCGTGACACGATGAGCTCCCAGTTGTCTTGACCTATGAGCATCTTCGGTGACTCTTCTTCGTAGTAGAGTCTCTCTGACAACCCCTTGAGGTGGCTGCACTCGTCGAGTCGCGACCGGTTGATCGCCTGAGGAGATAGCCTGAGCTCGTCGATCGTACGGGCCCCGCTGATCCTCTTCCGTTGACTCGAGTGAATGCCCCTCAGGCTGATGTCAATCCGCATGGAGTCATCCTTCCTGATGACTCGCCCCCCTATCGTTTCCAACGATAGGGTTTGCCTGGGTCCCTCCAGGCCGACTTCATCCGCCACCGCTGAGTCGATGAGGGTGATTGTCGATCCTTCGTCCAGCAAAGCCAATATCCTGACTTTCCCTTTCGGCCCGTACACCTCCACGGGTACCATCTTCAAGTACGCTCTTGCGTCCTTGTTGTAGTTCATCGAATGAACGTTGTTTGCCACTTCCCTGGCAGGACTCTCCTGATCTGTAGTCACCTTGTCCGGTGCCTGCTTCTGCTCTTCATGCAGTAAGGCGTGGTGCCATCTACGGCAGTGTTTACACGATGGCCTCCTGCACGAATCCTTCCTGTGTCTGCTGCGGAGACACTTGAAGCAGTACCTCGACTTCCTCGCTATGGCCCATCTGTCTGTTACTGAAGCTTGAAGAAACTTCTTGCATTCCTCTAGGTGATGGCCTCCCTCGCAGTGTGGACATGAAAGTTGCTGCGCCTCCTGCGGCTCCGTCGTGGCGTGCGTCGCCTGACGTTGTTGAGTCGCCTTCTTGGAGACGACGGTCTCCTGCGCGGCGTACGGTCCACACCGTTCGGCCTCTCGGTTCAGGAACTGAGCATTCAGCACCAAGTCTGGGTTCTCGTGCTCGATCGCGAAGTCGTACCACCTGTACTTGAGCACCATTGGTAACTTATCTATGATTACCTTTATCATCTCAGGAGAGTTCAAATATTGCGGCTTCTTTAGACCCTTGATCGTCGCGACGGTGTTGTTAATCGTGCCAGCAAACATACACACATCTCGCGCGCTCTCCGTAGTCTTGGATAGGCTTCTTACCTTTTCCAATTCCGCCAAGACTAGGGCTTCTGGTCTGCCGTACCTTCGGCGTAGAGACTCCAACACCTCCTCCGGTGCGCACTCAGAGTATAAAATACTTCTTACCGTGTCTCTAGCCGCGCCCTTGATTCCTCTTCTCAGCCGAGCCATATTCTGCACCGTGCTGAACAAGGACGCCGTATCCTCATACACCGACTTGAAGGCCAGCCATTCCCCACTGCTCCCATCGAAAACCGGTAACTCGTACATATACGCGGGCTGGTGCGTATATCCGGTCCTCGGAGCAGTGCCAATAGCGCTCACGATTGCCTTCGCCAACAATCCTATGCTGCCGGCCTCCATACCTTTTAGGTCCTCTGGCTTCACCTCGGCTGCAGTTGGAGCTTGGGATTTTAAGGGGCCATCCTTGGTCCCACCTGGTCGCCCCTCCGCGGGCGTCCTCCCTTCTCCCTGACGTCCTCCACCAGACATCCTGCTCACCGTGTCGTTAACCCAGTCTTGGACCTCTTTGGCTCGATCGTCGGGTTCATCGTCGGCAGACTCCTCATCTGCCGAGTCCTCTGCTGGAGAGTCCTCACCAATCCTTAACAGATCCATCTCTGCCCTCGCCAGCGCGGCGGCGGCCTGGGCCTCCTGCATCTCCCTGCGGCTGATCTCTGCACGCAGTTGGGCCTCCCGCCGCAACCGTGTCCTCTCTGCCGCCGACGAGGGTTTGTCTGAGTTAGGATGACTGGACTTACCTCCAGCTTCACTTAACCTTCTTTTGCTTCTTTCCGGGGCGCTAGGGACCAGGGTTCTGGTCTCCAGCGCGGTACCGGCCGTACCCGTGGTGTCTGTGGTTGTTGCAGCCGTCCCGGACGTCCCGGAGGCCTCCGTGGTCTCCGGGGTCTGTTCCTCTTCCATTTGACGGCGATTCGCTCCCGCGCGACTGCGGGTCACGGGCATGGTGTCGGGTGGTCGTCTGCTTCCCTGGTATGCACGCACAGCCTTTCGGGTGAAAGGCCGTGACGGCTCCCAGACTCTCCGTCAGCAAGTGGTAATTCGGCCCCAATGCTAGCTGATTTATGGAAAGTCGCCAGACGCCCTCGCACCGATAAACAACAGAAGCAGCCGCCCCCAAGGCGATGGTTACGGAATGACACAGATCCGGCACTCGAAGGACCAGCTGTGGGGGGTCGCGTATAGGACTCCCCCGCACCTTGCACACGCCCTGCAGGGCGGTGTCGGGTGCCTCTCCACAATCAGGTGGACCGAGCACGGGTAGCTTGCGCCGCCGTTAGCTCTAGGCCTAAACGGCACCTGATAGTGGAGGTGTTTGCTGGGTCTGGTGTAGCCGTCCGTCACCGTTGGGGCGTGAGGGGGAGGGCCTCGTGTTGCTACTGTTGTTCCAAAAGAAACGCAAGGTTACTTGTCGGTGGCGGTAATGGGGGTGCGAGGGGGTTGACTTTCCTACAGCAATTAGCATTTGCCTTGGTGATGATCCTGAACTGCTCCTCAGACTTTTTCGGATCTTGATTCCCTTCTTCCAGTTATAAGTAGATACCATTACCGATGTTATACCACACCACTGGTCGGACCTCGCCTCCTTACGTACCTCGAAGCATTACCTTAAGGAGACCGAGGCCTAAACCCTTGTTTACCTCTACCTAAATCACCCTTTAGTCAACCCTCTTTCACTCCATACCGACCTCATTTATTAACAAAAACTCTTAGTATCTAGGCTACCTGACGGGCACAGTGCCCCCCTCTCAGGTCAAAAGTTCCCCTAGGGCCTACAGGCCTTTATTTGTTTCTAGCTTACATATATCTATGCTAAATTTCAGTATGACAAAATATTATTTATGTTTCTTCGACTACTATGTTCAAACTACCAACTTTATTTCCTACCCAGTTTATTAATTACATAGACGCTAATTTTCCCTATTTCCTGACATAAATAAAAAACCCGTAACTTGTCATTTATTCCTAATACAAACAAAATACTAATCTAATCATAAGCAAAAATAAGGCCATGAATAGAGGGAGACAGACATATCACTTTTAGCCACCTCCTTCTAAAAACCACTACATGTTTTTAGTCATGCTGTCTCACTCTTTTCATGCGACTATTCCGAATTGATGCGTAGGAGACTGTTTCATCGCCAACACCTGATGTTAACTGGTAACCATCACCAATAACAAAGCATTTCCTTGCAAGTCACGCACGATATGCGCATTACGATGCACTGCCCTGCGTCCTTCAACTTGAGGCATACAGATGTTAAGCGTCAAGTGCCTGTAATTTCACGGGCAACCACACCCTTCCAACCGAAACACAGCAACGCTGCTTGGCAGCAGAAATAGGCATCTATCCAACGATTTTGTACGGAAACCCGGATAGGTTATTTGTTTGCTAACTGGAAGTTGGACAAAGCTATCATTGTAATAAGTATATACTTTGACAGAGATGATAAGGACAATGCTATTGCTGTTTTACTAGAAAGGTTCAAATGTTATCGGACCGTTACAATATTGCACAAGTTAAGAGGCAACCCTTCCTTTTATTGACACATATAATTTACAAAGAAAATTACAATTAATACAAGTATTTACAAAACGTACATAATACATATGAAACAGTTGAGATATCTGTACCGTTGCAAACAATCTAGAGATAGCTCAACTGATCCGAAGCATGTAGCACTGCTTCGGATCAGTTGAGCTGAACTGAACATACAAAAGAACGGTAGGAACCAAGTTTTTGTTGCATATTCTTCTAGGCTTTGGTCGCGTGGAACTGGCACCTAGAGTCACCTATAGCTTTAAGACGTTTCAAAGTGATCCTTGTTATTTTATTGAATAAATACCTTTTGACTTTGACTTTGACTGGTTGCATTGCCACGCTGAATGGCAGTGCTGATGCGCTGAGCCAGATAGTCACCAGTCTCCCGTCAGCTCGATAAGACGCCCAGATTTAATTTAATTAATAAAATCTATATTAATACCAACACTACTATCAATTACTATTACTTTAATACATTTATTAAATATCCCACCGGTAGTGAGTGTAATTTGTATAAATAATGAGCGCAATGCCAGTACTCTTCATCGGTGAAAAAAAAACATCATCAGGAAACTAGTTAGGAAAAGTTAGGCAGAGCGTCGCCTTAAGTGTAGCTAATAAACCTAACTACTAATGATTGAAGCACTAATGCATTCATTACATTGCGAAGAGGCTGGTACAGTTTCACTCCTCCAAAATGTTTAAACTTATAGTTTTGGTTATTTCATTGAAAATTATAGCAATTGCAAGTGATAGAAGTTTTACGGTAGTTCTGGACACGACAGTGTCCATGGGTGACGAAATTAATGTTATAAAAGCTAGTATTGGCCAATTAGTCAATTCTTTTAATAGGAGTGATATCAATAACTATATTTTGGTGCCGTTCAAGGACATAGGTAAGTGCATTGTTCACTTTATTGGCAAGTATTTTTAAGAGTAGTAGAGCTCTTTGTGAAGGGCTCGCCCGGGGAAGTACTACCAGCCTTTTTCTGCAGGTGGACCATCTGCTTGTTCCATTAGCATGTAGTAAAAAAAAAATGGTACGTTTCTCATGACAACCACGCAGGCAAATCTCTGGTTGGAAGCTAGTTACCAATTAAAAACATCGCAACGCAAACCGCTGTACATTCGAATGTGTATTTCTCAGTTGTAGAGTCACCATTCATCACCGAATCGCCGAGATACTTTGCGTCCCACCTCAACACTGTCACGACAAGTGGAGGTGGGAATGACTGTCCTGAAAGCTCTTTAGCGGCTATCGAATCAGCACTCCGGACGAGTAAGCAAGAATCGTACATTTTCGTCTTCACTGACGCATATGCGAAGGACTACGAAAGATTTGAGTCTATCGAGACTCTTTGCAGGGAGAGTCACAGCCAGGTATGTGTGCTAACCTTTTACTCATAACAAGGTACTGAGAAATTTATATCCATTTATATCCCACCCTTCTTTGGTCCTCATGACAAGGCTCAGGATAGATCCGTCTTTTACGCTCAATTTTTGATCCAACTTTGCGTTTTTGGTGCTAAAATGTCTTTAAAATCTAAAATATTAAATTTAAAATATTTGTTGTTCGATTAGAAATTCTTAATCTCCGGCTTATTGCAACCGCTGTTTCATTTTCTAAATCAACTGACTTTCCTTTGTAAAACAAAGTGTAAACATTCACCTTGAAGAGTACCTATTCGAAAAGTTGCGTAATGTACTGCAAAATGTCCTTCGCACGACAATGTGTACCTCTGACTACCCCCATAGATAACCTCAAAGAGTCTGGAACTGATACAGGGTACTAAAATATCTGAGGGGATATCTACCGTGCCTGGAGATCGCGAGGCTGTTTTTTTTAATTCAATTTGGTTTCAGGTTATAATTTTCTTGAGCGGGTTTTGCTTGCCGACCAGTTCATCAGGGACCGGTACATTAGACGTCTACTATGAAGTCTCTAAAGCGTGTTCTGGGGCCTTTTTTCGATTTGACACAACCTATGAACTACGCCAGGTAAGACCATATCCACACACTTCAATCATAATAAGACTAGTAGACCTACGACTTTTTTAATTTCATACTGCTTGGGTCTATGATTCATAAGAGTAGATACAACAGAAATGTTCAAAATCGCGCTATCGTTGCTGTTTGCGAGCATAAAAATAGACCTCTCAAAATTTATGATCAAGATTTGTTTTCTTTTTAATGTCATTTCAATAAATGCTCATGCAAGAAACTCTAAAATGCTTTCTTTGGTTACATCTTGGGTACAAAGAGTTTGCTCTAGTCTAGTAGTATTTTTTGCATGAAGAGCATTATGAGCGCGTTTTCTATAACTTTCTTATTCTCGGACTACCTCCATGGGTCGAGAACTTTGAGGACATCCCAAAAGAAACTCAGTCAGAAGCTCCCAGAGTATATATATTTTGCGCACAGATGATAATTATTTTTAATTTATATTTTGAATTTTTTCAGGTTTTCTATTTCATGAAAGAAGTCATGAATACGGAATGGACGGATATAACGCCGCAAGAAAAATTCGCTAATCATAAGGAAATAACGGTTTGTACAAACTATCTTATATTAATTTAGTATCGTGTTACTTATTATAAGACTTTGACGAGCATAACTTTAATTTCTAAAATATAATGTTTATAATTAATGTAGAGGTATATAGTGAGAGTATATTATGTCACTGACATGACATTACTTCTTCAATTGATGATTATGACTAACTTTCGTCACCAGAATCGACCACAACTAACTCATCCGAACTTATTTACCGATAAATATTGCACATCGACCTTGAGATAAAAATATTATACATGCAAAGAATAAAAAGAATTATCAAAAGAAGCAAATCATATTTTTTTTAAAAGCTCCTAATAGATACTTGACTGTTATTATCGTGCGACAGAGATAACACTCTACGAAGCCGAAATTAGTCGATTGTCTCTTTCCAAAGGTCGATGTGCAAAATTTATCGCCGGGTACTGTACTTTTTATTCGAGTACTACAAGAGCCTAAGACGTAAGCTAGTTCTAAATATTCTTGTAAACTCAGTTTTCAGTGGACCCGTTCACCACGGATCTCCTGATCGGCGTGTCGGGAAGCAACCCAGTACTTTCCTTCCTCGAGAATAGCTCTCAGCGCCCCAGATCCGTGGACAGAGTGTTGTTTACGAGACATGCACTGGTAGGCTACCATGTTTTTATACGACTCCAACAGCATTCGGAGCTTACGTGGCCAGTTGGATTTGTCATCTGGAACTTGTCCAAAATACCGCAAAGCATCAAGATGAAAGTCTCAGGGAAAGTCAGTTTCAGGGACTTATGTAACTGAAACGTGGTTACTAACTATTGGCTTCATGTACAACCTGAAGGTCGTGGTCGTGAAATTAAAAGCACTCATGTGAGGATTAACATCAGTATGCCTCAAGTTGATGGACGCAGAGCAGTGCTTCGTAGGACAAGTTCATATCGTTGCGAGGCAATACTTTGTTACAGGTGACGGTTAAGTACCCCTTAACCGTGGGCCATCCGCTTGTTCAATCAAGTAGTATAAATAAATAATTCTAGTCGAAAAATTAAACGTGGTTTTGTATTTTTAAAGTCTGGAATTTAGAGTAAAGCCTAGATTTAGAGAGAAAAAAAAAACCCTTGAAAATGTTATAAAAAATTGACGTTCAATATTTCAGGCAGTGCATCTTAGACGGCCCGATCCTGGACAGTACTCAGTGAGCATCCGCGGTCAGGGGAAAGTGGTTGTAACATTTTATGAAAGAAGCTACATTCCCTTTCAATTTGGGTTTTCAACTAAACTGCCACGAGGCTTGATAGAAACCAGCTTACGACCTTTAGCAGGTAAGCAATTTATACTAAGAGAGTAGTGCTTTTTGTGAAGGGCTCGTCCGGGGAAGTACTACCACCACGCCTTTTTCTGCCGCCAAGCAGCGTTGCTGTGTTTCCGTTTGAAGAGTGGTTGCCGGTGTGATTACAGGCACATGAGGCTTAACATCTGTATGCCTCAAGTTGATGGACGCAGGGCAGTGCATGGTTCCTATCGTGCGTGACTTACGAGGCAATGCTTTGTTGTAGGTGATTATCACTTAACATCAGGTGGGCCATCTGCTTGTTCCATCAAACCCCTAAGTATAAGGCTGATTTTGTAGGAGCTCTAAATAATTATGTAATTATGTATTTAAAGTAATAAAAAAAACATTTATTTTATGCTTTTAGGTTGGGAAAATTACCTCATGATAAGTGTGAATACAGCTATAAAATTGGAGTCAGTTGAATGGTTGAATGCTGGCGAAAGTACAAAACAGATCATTTTCTTGGAAGAAAAGCATCCAGGCCTGTACGTAACGCAACCTCATTTCGTAGAGCCTGGCAAAACCTTTCGCATATGGGTAAGAATTAAGAACCATCTCATTACAACTAGATAGTTTTAGAAAACAAAACCAGATACCTGAAAGAAGAATTAAGTATATGATTATGTTTATAACATCCAGACAAAGAATAAACATCCATGTTCAGAACGTAAAATTTGCGTCCTTGGTGGAAATGGAACCCTTTAATAGCTATGACTCTAATAATAGCTATTATCAACTGAGCTGAACTGAGCGAAACCTTTAATACATTTAGAGTTTGTGCCATTATTTTGTTTTAAAAACTTAAACATGTACAATGGAAAATGTATTTAAAGCATTTATTTAAAGTACAACATATTTTGCTGGAATGTGTCCGAAACAATGCGTTTAAATTAAGTTATTTCGAAAGACGATGTATGAAAATCTACAATAAGATACCAGAAAACATTAAGCTCATGGAAAACTACAACAAATTTGAAAGCAGGCTAAAGGAGATGTTATTACAAAAAACATACTATACACTAGACGAATACTGTAATGAATAATAAAATAGAAACAATTAAATTATAAAGTGACTAGGAAGATAAAAACAAAAAAAAAAATTACGATACATGTCTTTAATTTAAAAAAATAATAATAATTAATAATAATATAATATTGCATGATTTGTAATATCGGTCCGCTTCTCTCTATTGCAACACCCTTACTGGGTACATTATGTATTGAATCACAAATTACTTAGTCATAAGTCCTGACAATGTTAAATCTACGTACATACATAATAATGCAATAAATATACTGAATACTGAATACTGAATACTGAAGTTGGTATTATTAATAGCATCTTGGCTAGTCCCCTGTCGGGTCAAGCCAAGATGTTATTTATGGTTAAGGTTGGCAGAATTAGGATTAATTAAGTAGATAAAGTTTTGATACTAGATGTATTTTTTTTAAGGTTTTATTATAGGGCAGTGTGGTCGCCCAGCGACAAAGCCCTTAAAATAAAAAATAAAAAAGTTAAGTAATAGTATTCTATTTTTAAAGTAAAGTGGTTTTCAGATAATAGGAAAAGACGCGGTTACTCGACAAAAAATTCGCGGATCCTCAAAATTCATCTTTCCGCAAGTACAAGGTAATTGTGAACCAATGGAGTGTGAACATAATAATTTATTTATAATTACATATTTTAAAAATACACTTCAATGATTTTGTCTTATAAAAAGATTAGTAAAAATACATGTTTATTTTTAGAGGTATAAATGACAAAATCTATCTCAAACACATTTCAAAAATAACCATATAAAAGAACGCTCAAAACCAAACCGTTACTTTCTTACCTCTTCCTTCTAGATTTCTAGAAGAACAAGGAAGAAATACCAGTTCTAACTAGTTTTTGGCACTTATGTTCCCCTGGTTTAGCAGATTTGGTTTTGATAGTTACTAGATAGTTTTAGAAAACAAAACCAGATATCTGAAAGAAGACCGATAGAATTATATTTATAACATCCAGTTATAGAATAAACATCCATGTTCAGAACAGATATCAGACGTTTCAAAGTGATCCTTGTGGGTTTACTGAGAAATACTACTTTCACGACATTTCTCACGTATTTTCTGTTGCAGTTGCAAATGAGAACTGGATTAGACCGCAAGCAGAGATCCTAGACAGAATCAGCTTAATAGATTACGCGACTGAGCTAACCCTAGCTTGTAAAGTGACTGGGTTTCCGAAACCTAGCATCCGATGGCAAAATGGGGATGAAGTATTATTATCAGAGGTATTTTTAATTCAATTAAATTCATTTATTTCAGATCCAAATAATCCAATTTGTTAGTACCACCGATAAAAATAATCCAATTTGTTAGTACCACACAGAAATAGAACCTTAAAAAAGTAATGTTAGTTGTTACAAAATATGAGACAAATAAAATTTATTGATATATTAGATTTTTAATGGCTTCTAAATCTTGATCATAATTTGATTTGTTCAGAAATCATTGATTTCTTCGTTTCAGGAATGCACTTTCGATTCTACAAATTACAAAATAAATGAAAATCAGAAACACCTTCAAGACTTTGATCCCTAGGCACGGTAGATATCCCCTCAGACCTCTTAGTACTAAGAACCAACTCAAGTTTCTTTGAGGATGTCTGGGGGGGTAGAGGGTGAGGGGGGTAATACTTGAATTGGCACATTTGCCACATACCCAAATTTTGCAATAATTGGTATTCTAGACAGGTTGCAAGCCTGGAACACTAACTGGATTCCCCACGAGGTTTTTTTCACCGTTTGAGAATATTAATGATTAAGAGTATTTTTTTGAAATAAAACATCCATTGACGCACGACCGTATTCCAATCCACGACCTAACGATCAGAAGACGGGGTCACTCTCTCTAGACCACCGAAAAACCACGAAGCTACGATGAGAAGGCGGGGTCAAGACTATCGGTGCCCACCAATAAGATCTGAAATCCCTTTTTGAAATTTCAGGAGGCTCTCTTAGAAATACCATCGGTGTACATAAGCTATGTGACGCTGCACAACGTAACAGCGAACTCTACATTTTACTGTAAATCTCAAAACTCTATTGGAGTTAGTTCACATAGCATAGACATCTTTGTGAATCGAACGTATACCTTCGACGTCACAGAAACTCCTGAAGGTAAGATTTTTTCTTACGCCTGTTACTTACTACTTACTATCCTGGCGCATCAACCCCGAAGTGGGTCTTGGCCTCCGACACAATAGAACGCCACCGGTCCCTATTCAGCGCCACGTCTTCCCAGTCTGTCACTCGAAGAGAGTGGAGGTCCTTCTACTACAGTACTATTATTTATCTAATAAAAAATATAAAACATACTACTCATACATATACTTATAACAAATTCAAAAAATAAATAATTCCTATATAAAAGGAACTTAAAATACTTGTATTAATTGTGATTTTCTTTGTAAATAGATGTTTTTATTGACAAAAAAATGGGAATTTATAGTCTCCCATTTACCCCTCATCATCCTGTCAACATCTGATGCAATCCGATAACCATTTCAGATACAACAGTAAAATACGGTGAGGATTTAGTGCTGTCATGTCAAGTGAACGCCTATCCGGAAGCTAAAGTCGAATGGTACTTTAACAGCACCAAAATAGATTCATACTCGAACACAAAGGCTAACATACAACAACATACTTTGACTGTTAAGAACGTGGGCTTAGAAGATGGAGGCGTGTATGACTGTCAAGCATCGAACGGAGTTGAGTCCAAGACATTTTCTGCTAACGTTGGAATTTCTGGGCTAGGTAAGAAAAATATCTGCCTATTTTTACCGTGTTGCTGTGTTTCGGTTTACAGGATATTACAGGCACATGAGGCTTAACATCTGTGTGCCTCAAGTTGATAGACGCAGGCCAGTGCATCGTGAGGCGTGTTCATATCGTGCGTTACTTAAAAGGCAATGATTTGTTATAGGTGATGGTTACCACTAAATATGGGCTATCTGCATGTTCCGAGCAAGTAGTATAAAAAAGCTACGTTGGTAGGTATTACAAACAATCTCATGCAGGTGAAAAAAACCAGACCAGACAAACAGATAGACACAAAGAGCTTTACCGAGGTATACAATTCTATTTGATTTACTGACATTTCTATTTTCTTTTAGAGGTTCCAGAGGTTGAAATATCAGATGATGAAATGATTTTGAAGCCTGGCGACTTTGTTAATATTTACTGTAGGTGAGTGTTTAAACCATACTATATATTTGTTATTTTTTTTGTACTTACCTAGCGTTGACAACCGTCAGACGATTTCTCACTCGCACATTTGATCATTGTTTCCCCCGAATTAGCTGATAGAATACTTTATTGTAAATACATATTATGTGTATGATATTTCATACACATATTGTACACACAACTTTTTTTAAATTTATACACACGGATACGTATTTTTCTTTAGCTTTGTGTTGCATAAGAGTGTTGTTTAAGAGTAGAGCTTTTTGTGAAGCGCTCGTCCGGGGAAGTACTATCACTACGCCTTTTGCTGCCGCCAGGAAGCGTTACTGTGTTTCGGTTTAGAGAGTGTGGTTGCCGGTGTAATTACAGGCACATGAGGCTTAACATCTGTATGACTAAGACGTTTCAAAATGATCCTAGTGATTTTATTGAATAAATACCTTTCGACTTTGAATTTATACCTCAAGTTGATGGACGCAGGGCAGTGCATCGCAGGGCACGTTCCTATCGTGCGTGGCAAGGCAATGCTTTGTTTAGGTGATGGTTACCACTTAACAACAGATGGACCATCTGCTTGTTTCATTAGCTAGTTGAATATAAAAAAAGCTTGAACTGTATCCGTGTGTACGTGTGTGTGTAAAATGTGTTTATAAACAGAGTTACAAAAGGAAAACCAGCACCAGAGGTAACATGGCAGTACAAACAACAAGGAGGTTATGACTACAAAGATGCATCTCTACTAACTGGCGTTTCGATCGATGAAGGGACACTAACAATTTCGTCAATTGATAAGCATCATGGTGGTGTTTATAAATGTTCAGCCTCTAATGGGATAGGGAGCGATTTTGAATATGTCACAGTGAAGATTCAATGTAAGTATGTCTTAAGACGCAGGCTACCGCTGATGTACTTTTGCGTTCGGTTTGCACGTATTCATTATACTGTTGCGCTCCCGTAAGTAGATTTATTCAAAGGTAAGATGTTTTTATAGATTGGAGAGTACTGGTGGTCTAGTGGTAGTGGCATCCGCCTTCCATTCCTGAGGTCGTTGTTTCAAAACCGGTCTGGCACAATGACTTTTTCTGTCAAAATAAGCACAGTTCCAGCACTCTGAAACGGTGAAGAAAAAAATCGTGAGGAAACCGGCATGTCGAAAACATGTGGAAAGATGAGACGCTCTTAAAATCCTTTCACCACACTATTTCGAAAGAACTATTGATACGACAAGAAGAATAAGATAGATTGGAACTACAATTGATAGATTTGCAAAAAAACAAGCTCAAAAAATATAAGAAATTTAACATTACAGATGCACCGGTAATAAGTAACGATAAAAATGAAACGACAACAGTGAAAGAAGAAGACGTTATACAATTAGCTTGTGAAGTGGATGCGATCCCTGAGGCAGTGGTCCACTGGGAAATGAATCAGGATGACGTCATTATCGCTCTAAGCGAGAGCCATAAAGTTGATGAGAATCATATATTGGAGTGAGTGACTGGCTTTCTTGCTTCCTTTTTGTATGAAAATGACAAAAAGTAAATTATTTCAAGGGTAGGTAGATACTTTTAGTAACGTATAGATACTTCTAGTAACGTCTGAATATAGGCATCCTCTCTCTCTCTTTCTCTCTCCCTCTCTATAGTAACGTCACAATTCTAAAAATTGGAATGATTTGAGCTTTGGTGAGACAAAAAAGAGGCCTAAAATAGAGGATTTTCACTTTTTAAAACTCAAAAACTTTTTTTTTAATTTACCAATGAAACAAGCCCTTTGTTTAGTTTTAAAGGGATTTTGAAGAAAAATATGGTTTTTTCATTCCTCCTCCTCGCGTCGTACTCGTCACTGCTGAGGGTCGTGAACCCCTCCATGGATCATCTTTAATAAATCTTCACCATCTGGATCTGTAGCCGGCGATTTGGATGACTTCATGGACCATCGAGAGTAGTGCGGATTTGGTCGGACCAACGTATCGGGCTTCGGCCTCTTGGTCTCTTGCCTTCAACTTTGCCAGTGATGACGAGTTTTTCCAAGTTTTCTCCTCGTTTTCTAGCTATATGCCCAAAATACTCAAGGACTCGCTGGAGGCCGATGGATGACAGCCTAGTAGTTACTTTGAGTTCCTTGCGTATTGATACATTGGTCCTTCGTGCTGTCTAGGGTTTTTGCATTACTACTCTATTAATTCTGAATTGTTCAGTATTTCTTTTAGTTCAGTACCTCTTTAAATGCTAAAGACGTATTTTGGTTATCGTCTCATTTCCAATTATTTCACTTGCTACAAGCTTAGATCTAAACACATTTTGGAAAAATACTCATCCATTAAAACGTTTTACAGGTTTACTGCTTATTTGAATAACTCTGGAAACTACCATTGTATCGCACAAAACGAAGTAGGCAGAGCGGACAGAACAGTCACCGTGAACGTTGTAGGCAAGTATTGTTTTTAGTTGTAGGAACAACCAGATGGCTCAACCGATGCTAAGTGGTAACCATCACCCATAACAAAGCATTGCCTTGCAAGTCACGCACGATGGAAACGTGCCCCACGATCAACTGCCCTGCGTACAACAACTTGAGGCATACAGATATTAAGCCTCATGTGCCTGTAATTACACCGGCAACCACACTCTTCAAACCGAAACACAGCAACGCTGCTTGGCGGCAGAAAAAGGCGTGGTGGTAGTACTTCCCCGAACGAGCCCTTCACAAAGAGCTCTACTACTCTTAAAATGCTAGATTGTCCTTCTGATACGGACCGAAAACAATAATGATGAAAAACACCACTTGGCATTTGCTAGAGGGGTAAGGCCCCTTCAGCGCTGGTTTTCAGTGCCGCCATAGTGCGTGTGGCAGTTACTGCAGTACACAACATTTATAGCTAACTCGTTTTTTTATTAGTTCAGTAGGTAGTATACATAAAATTATATCTGGCATAAAAAGATAGGTAAGACAAGTGCTTAAATTTGGGATCTTTTAGCGTGTTGCGATTTGAGAGACGTTTTTATTTTTAAAAGCTTGTCTACTTTGTGTCAATTGAAAACCCGAGGAAAACAACACGCAAAAAAAAATTACAACGGCAAACACACTCTTCAAACCGAAACACAGCACCTCTGTTTGACAGGAGAAAAAGGCGTGGTGGTAGTACTTCCCCGGACGAGCCCTTCACAAAGAGCTCTACTACTCTAACCGGTTGCATTTTTACAATTACAGGCAAGTACATGAGCCTTAACATCTGTATGCGTCAAGTTGATGGACGCACAGGCCAGTGATTTGTTGGGCACGTTCCCATCGTTCGTAACTTACGAGGCAATGCTTTGTGGTGATGGTTACTACTTAACATCAGGGCCATCTGCTTGTTCCCTCAGCTAGTTGTATAAAAAAAACCAACGATTTCATCCTGCGTCGGTGATGCCGTGTATGGTGTCGATAGTGTTTTAGTAAAATGTCCTGATTTCTTATCATGATCACCATCGTTTCGACTAGACACACAGGAAATAATATTTACTTGCTGTTGTTGCCAAAACACTAGTGTACTGGTAGACATAGGCCTCCCCCATACATTTTCAAGAAGAACGATGCTATCCACCGATTTTCCACGATCTGCGTGGACAATGTGTGTTTTATGATAATGGGCCCTTGTATTTATACTTTACTACTGTGTCGGCTGAAATAAATGATGAATAATAATTATTTTCAATATCACCGGACCATCGGGCGGAACTCGGTCCTTCCTGGACCCACTCAATGGACCGTCCATTAAAGTACTGTCCGGTCCGTGCAGAAGACGCCCGGTAGCTCGTCTTTGTGGCTCAAATTCATGGTTCCCATTCGAGAATTTTTATTCTATTACTTAAATAACTAAGGTTAAGGTTCTCCTATTTCTGTTGCAGTTCCTCCATTCATTGAGACACCTACATCTGATACGGTACATTTGAAGGTTGGAGGGCATGTAGACCTTTCATGCAACGTTCTGTTCGGAAGCCCAGCTCCTGACATTCAATGGAAGTTCATTGCTGCTGATTCTTCGTCTAGAATACTCACTCGGTTAGTATTTTGAGAGAAAAAACAATTGTTTTGCTTATCAAGGGCATCAAGGGGAAGGTCGTGGGTTCGAATCCCACTCGGATAATAACTTTTGGGATATTATAAAAAAACTTTGTGATTTCCTTTAAGAATACAAAACACTACAAAACTAATAAAAATGAAGAGTAACGTCACTCAAAGGTATTGTTGTATTTTGGTAGGTCATTATACAACGTGTAACATTATACCCCTATAACCCCGGAAGCAGGGAGTTCTACAGGTCATGAAGAAAACTTTTTGTTTTACGACTTTTCAAATTTCGTAGTTTTTCATTCATGAAATGCCTCACGTTCCTCCAATATGAAAATAAACACCACGAGGCAGCCCTATTCACCCAACACCTAACGAAAACGGTATCAGAGGTGTTGGAATTTTCTGAGACAATAATAATTTTACTTTTGTATGGGAATCTCGAAACCTATATGTTCAACCTTTGCACACGTCGAAGTATTCCAGTGCTTGGTCTGATCACTTGGTATTTGGCCTTAAAGGGGTATTATATTACAAATTGTATATTAGTTCAATTGACGAACTAATATTACATACATCATGATTTGTTACGATAAAAATATTTTAATATAATGGACAGATCGCCGGCTTAAGGCATTCTACCGAATATGTGTCACACAGGAATTGCATTTTCTGATTCTATCATCATTTCTCCGGACCTCCGGAATACAATAGTATAGCAACACAGATAAGTAAACTTAGTTGTTAATAAACGAGTGCTCTCATTTTTTTTCAGAAACAATTCAACTTTGCATTTGAGAAACGTGACTCAAAGTGACGAAGGTTTTTACATGTGTATAGCCGAAAACCATATCGGCAATGATAATATAAAGTACAGTTTAAAGGTGCATTAATAAACGACACCAATTTCTAACCATGACTTTTTTTTTACGAAAGTACTTAAACCAAATATAGACTGCATCTTATGCAGTCCGTGAGATTTATTCAATTGACAGATGTCTACTTAAATTATTGATAATTCTTTATTGATTGACACAACAAATAATGATTAACATTTTTTATTTAAAAACTAACAGTCATAGAAATACAATGGGCGGCCTTATCGCTAATAGCGATCTTATCAGGCAACCTACTTATTGACAATCCAGCCTGACGTTAGGTTATTTAAGACAATAAGAACCTATAATCTCGAAATTTATGACGCTTACTAATTTTACAAGTTTTGTATTGCAAGCCAGTGTTAACGTATCCAAGCGATAGACCTTACTCTGTTGAAGTTAAACGTCAAATTCGTTCGTGATAAGACCGCAGATAAACGCTCTATGGTAAGTTTGTTTTTTATTTTATTTTTTATTTGTATATTTGATGACAATTTTACATGAGACATATAAACCAAAAAGTGCTGATACAATAAAATACTAGTAGGTCCTTAAATTAAGTATTACAAGTAGGGTAGGTACAGAAAACAAAATGCGCAAGTACGCTAGCTACCACGCTAGGAGAGCCTGTGTTGTGGGTAGCTAGCCTCTTTCGTCCATGAAATGTGTATCAAGTGTGTGCAGTTACGCTAGATAAGAGTGAAACTGTGTGATGGCGACATAAAAAACATAAACATAATTTTACTTCAATAGTTTCAATAGTTTAATATATTACACGTGAGTTACAAGAATGTGAACTATTTATCACATTCTTGTAACTCACGTGTAATACTTATGCTAGACAGGAAGCTATATAAAACGAAACCCTTTTGATCTATATGCACGTTCAAAATAGTAATGATATGAAAAGTAGATAATGGCTGTTTTAAAGGTATGTAAGTAGTAATTTTATTAAATGGTAACCCGTGTCGCAGACGTTGCTACGCCACATACTTTCGGCGTCACTGAAAACCAGCGCCATACAAGCCACTAGGCTCATATGGCAAATGCTGAGTGGAAGCCTTTTTTACGACACTATATTTATAATGTATTTTAATATGTCTTCTCTTCTCTTCTGTCCTTTTTTTTTAATTTTACCATTGTATTTTGTGTCGTAAAATAAATATTTTCTATTTCTATTTAAAGTTATGCCAAATCACTCTTAGGTATTTTAAAAGCTTTGAAAAAGTCGTCCATGTTGCAGGAGTAGGTGTAATGGTCACTGTATTCCAAAAGATTGCTGGAACTCTTGGGTGGGCACACGAAGTCAATATCAGCATTTGCAACATTTACGTACACGATTGAATCAAATGTGTCGTCATCATACTTCACCACCTGGGAAGAAACATTATCAGAACTTAAAAGCGACAACACTAGACATATATTACATACACATACATACATTAGACATATATTTTTACTTGAAAATGAAGGTTAAAAACGTTTATTTAAAAAAAAACTAGGTAATAAAATCTGATAAGCTCCAATTGAGACCTCGCAATGTCAGCGAGTTCATTTAGTTTGAAAACTCTGGCTGTGAAAGATAAAGCTGTGATAGATTCGTTTTCTGTCATTTTGGGACGGAAGCTTTAACATTTTGATTGTTTTCTTGTTATTTTGAGTTCTGTTGTGTAATTTTTATGGTTATTTAACCAACATTAATGGAGGCACAGAGTGGAATGAAAGTGTATTATGTGATAATCCTGATTTTAACGAAAAATGCTTCGATTTTTTTTAAAGAAAACTGCCACCATTTTTTCAAAGCAAATGACGGCCGACTTTGCTATGGCCTGACTTGACTAAAAAGTCGACTCAATACTATATCACTTGACACTGGCAAGACTGTCTGTCGAATGACGACAGAAAAAGGCGTGGTGGTAGTACTTCCCCGGGCGAGCCCTTCACAAAGAGCTCTACTACCCTGACGCTATACGGCCCTGTGAAACCTAACGCATCATAACATTGCCACGCCAAGCCGCAACGCGTCGGCCTGACTCAGAGGTACTGCTTAGTAGAAGTATAAAACTCAGAACGTATGTGAATTCGATTAAATTAATTACTCACTTTCCACAAGTACATAGGTACCCCTTGAGAGTTATAATTGCTCGCGCCAGTCCACGCCGTCAACGTATTCATAGTTAATAACGATGACTGAACAATATATTCAACGTCACTCCATGACATCTACAATAGAAAATGATTGGTTTAATACATCTCTCCTTGATGTAAGATCAGTTAAATTAATTCTGCCTCGTAGCAATAAAGGTGAAACCGCACTGGAGCGGCGCAGCAGCGGAGCGGCGCGGCGCGGTGCGATGCGGCAAAATATTCTCCAGGAGGCAACTACGCCGCGCCGCGCCGCGCCGCTCCGCTGCAGTGCTACTGTAGTGCGTCTTATTTCTTAGGAAACAGTGGAAAGAATATTTTTCTGGCCGCGCCGCTCCGCCGCCGCGACGCGCCTCTCCGCCGCTGCGCCGCTCTAGTGCGGTTTCACCTTAATAGTACCGCAGGTTATATTTTTTATTCAATTATAAATTAATGGGTGAGTTACTTCACTGGCATCAAAAAAAAACCATAGGTTTTAAGATATCTGAAGGAGTGTTTACAATTAAATAAATCTACCTATTTTCTAAGGTTTCGAAGACAATTAAAACGTGAAATTCTTTGTTGATCAATTTGTGTCAATATGCGCATGATGGCTTTTAGCACTTGGTACTTCGAACCGTTCTTCAACTTGCGCATAGTAGTCGAATTTATCTTCTTTATATAAAATTCTCGTGTCACAATGTTAGTTACCATACTCCTCCGAAACGGCTTGACCGATTTTTATGAAATTTTATATGCATATTCAATAGGTCTGAGAATTGGCTACTATCTATTTTTCATACCCCTAAGTGATCACCAACCCCTATTTTTTAATAGTCATTGTAGTAAGTATATGTCAAAACAACGTTTGACGGGTCAGCTAGTAATAATAAAATGACATAAACAATTGTCTCACCCTGGAATTGTCACACGGCTCGTACACGGGAACTGAATTATAGATTTTGGACAACGTGGCAGTCTGAGCAGGCCCGAATGCTACGTCCACTGGATTGACAAACCAACGCTGGTTGTACCGGCACTTCATGATGTTATTATTTTTGCCAGTTTTGATCCCTTCATTCAACTTGAACGAAGATTCTACTTTGTTTCCTATATTTACATTCGACATGACCACCTTGGTGAACAGAGTCTTGTGATTGGCATCGCTGTAACATACATCGTACACTCCCAGAAAGCCACTGTTTAGCTTGAAGCCAATTTGAATTATTTTACCATTGTTCATGCATGTTTTTTCTGTTACTACTGACGATGACTTCACCTGATCCTTACATTGTAAATCTTCAAATTTGTATGTTATATCATCAACTATAAATTTGTCTTCATTTAAACATTCTGCGTTTATTTTTTTGGCAGTTGGGTGTGTTTTAAATGTGTTTTGTGGTTGATCCTGAGTAGAACACTCGAGTATAATTTTTTGATTACGAGTAACTGTTAAAAATTCATTTTCTGGAACAAACTGTGGCCATGTGGATGGTTTATCGCTGACAAGTAACGGTGTGTTTTGTATTCTGTCAGCTGTCCTGTTTATTACGCATCCTGAAAATAATATACTTGGTTAGTAGAATTTTTGGATTTTAGTACTTACTTAAAGTAAGAAAGAAGAAAAGAAACAAAGAAAAAAGAAAAGTAAGAAAAAAGAGTAGTAGAGCTCTTTGTGAAGGGCTCGTCCGGGGAAGTACTACCACCACGCCTTTTCTGCCGCCAAGCAGCGTTGCTGTGTTTCGGTTTGAAGAGTGTGGTTGCCGGTGTAATTACAGGCACATGAGGCTTAACATATGTATGCCTCAAGTTTTTTTTTTCTTTTTTTTTTTTATACAACCAGCTGATGGAACAAGCAGATGGCCCACCTGATGCTAAGTGGTAACCATCACCTATAACAAAGCATTGCCTCGTAAATCACGCACGATAGGAACGTGCCCTACGATGGACGCAGGGCAGTGTATCGTAGGGCACGTTCCTATCGTGCGTGACTTACGAGACAATGCTTTGTTATAGGTGATATAGGGCCATCTGCTATTTGTATATAAAAAAAAATACTTCAAATAAAACGATTTTTTATTACCGTCACTGGTGACATTAAAATTATGTTGTACGCTGCCGTGATAGTTGCTCACGTTACACGAGTATGTTCCCCAGCCAGAGACGGGGATACCAACTTCATGAAAGTTTAATGGTTTTCCGTTGTAAACCCATTCAACCTATTGAAAAAAAACAGACAATAACATTGTAGTTTTTGTATATATTAAAGGAACATCAAATTATCTTTGAACTTTATTTAACTTACTTCTACCCTTGGTTTTGCGTCCACATCGCAATCAAGGATTTCTTGCATGTCTCCATTCCAAATAAAGGTGGAAGGCAGCGCCATATTTTTAAAGCTCGGTTTATACCCAACGTCTACAACGTAGTTTAGTGACTCGGACCCTTGATCGGTGTTTGATCGGCAAGTGTAGTTTCCATCGTTTTCAAATTTTGCATCTCTTAGGGAGTAAAACGTTCCAACAACGTGTGTGTTTTCACCATTCTTAAAATAAAAAAGCGTATTGTAGGTAAAGTCAAAGGGTATTTATTCAGTTGAATCACAAGGATCACTTTGAAACGTCTTAAAACTAGTTGAATCTAGGTGCCAGTTCCACGCGACCAAGCCTAGAAGAACGGGCAACAAACTTACGGCTTGGTTCCTACCGTTCTTTTGTATGATCCTTGTTACAATGTAATATATCGACACTGCTTTTTTCGATTTAAAAAAAAAGAGTTGTTTTTTTTGTAATAGCGTGATAACATTACAGCTTAGTTCCTACCGTTCTTTTCTAGGATCCTTGTTACAATGTAGTATAATATATCGATACTGCTTTTTTCGATTTAAAAAAAAATATGAAAAATAAGAGTTGTTTTTTTTGTAATAGCGTGATAACATTATATTGGACCTTTGCAAAATCATATTTTCGCAAAAGTTGATTCTAGTTGGTCAGAGGGAGTTTTACACTAGATAAGTACAATAAAAATGAAATTGTTACACATTGATACTCACCACATACCATCTGACAGACTGAGGATCAGAATGTGGCAGAAGGCATTGTATATCCTTTGACTCTCCGGGTTTCAAAAATATGTTGCTATTAAGACCTTCGTCCCAGGTAATAAAATCTAAAAAAAAGGTTCAATTTCAATTGACACAAAGCAGACAAGCTTTTAAAAATAAAAACGTTTCTCAAATCGCAACACGCTAAAAGATGCCAAATTTAAGCACTTGTCTTACCTATCTTTTTATGGCAGATATAATTTTAATGAACTAATAAAAAAACTAATTAGCTACAAATGTTGTGTACTGCAGTAACTGCCACACGCACTATGGCGGCACTGAAAACCAGCGCTGAAGGGGCCTTACCCCTCTAGCAAATGCCAAGTGGTGTCTGTTTTTCATCATTATTGTTTTCGGTCCGTATCAGAAGGACAATCTAGAATTTTAAGAGTAGTAGAGCTCTTTGTGAAGGGCTCGTCCGGGGAAGTACTACCACCACGCCTTTTTCTGCCGCCAAGCAGCAACGCTGTGTTTCGGTTTGAAGAGTGTGGTTGCCGGTGTAATTACAGGCACATGAGGCTTAATATCTGTATGCCTCAAGTTGATGGACGCAGGGCAGTGTATCGTAGGGCACGTTCCTATCGTGCGTGACCTACGAGGCAATGCTTTGTTATAGGTGATGGTTACCACTTAACATCAGGTGGGCCATCTGCTTGTTTCATCAACTAGTTGTATAAAAAAAAAAGCATAACGCCCTTGTGGGATGAACGACATATAAGTAAAATGACCTACTAGTAAACGTCTGGAAATTCTTTCGTATTATGTGTATTATGTCTACAAATTATAACACAATAGAAAAATGACTACTTTGCTGTATGTCTATGACATAACGTACATTCAAGCGCAATCATAATTCCAAGTTTGATTATTTTTTTGTTCTAGGTTTAGATTTTTGTGACGAAAGTTAAAATTTTCTATTCTATTCTATAAGAAATTTATTATTTATTAGAAACTTACCAGATACTATGGCTTCAAAATTTGCCGTTGCAATTCCGTAATCGTTTATGGCGTCACAAGTGAAATTACTGGAATCACTTTCCGTGGGGTCTTTGATGACAATATAGTTTTTAGAAACTGTTATTTTGGTACCTGGAAAATATCTTAATGTTTTTAATATGTGTAGAATATTTTAATTTTAATATGTAATATAATAAAAATATTAATTTTCAAAAGAGGTCCAGGTTAATATAATGTCTATAATATTTACCTTATTATAATTATAATTATAACTAGATAAAAAAACAAATTTTTTATATCTCAAGAAGAATTGAGCTTTAATAGTTAACTAGATACTATTCTACTTATTTTAAAATATGAACACTAGTTCATATGATAAAAAAGCATGCTTCCTAAACAAAGACATTTATTCTTAGCTATCGCCAACTATATGCTCATTATTGGTTTTTCATTTATATATAGGTAGCTAGAAAATACTTTCACTAAAATAGCAGCACAAAGGTAAACTTAATAATAATAAATAAATATATATAAATATTGGTGGACTTTCCACACAGCACTTATCTAGCCCCAAACTAAGCCAAAGCTTGTAATATGGGAACCAGATAGCTGATATACTACTTATATAACTTTTTTTGTTAATATATACTTATAATATTATAAAACACCCAGACAGAGAACAAACATCTATGTTCATCACACAAATGTTTGTTCTCGGTGGGGATCAACTCAGCTGTGAGCTGTGTGACAAAAGATGTGTGATGTCTCTTCTCTCTTGTCGTGTCACTAGTTTCTTTCGAAACAGTGTGGTGAAAGAACTTATTAGGTTCTACGACATGCCGGTTTCCTCACGATGTTTTCCTTCACCGTTTGAGAGTACTGGGATTGTGCACATAAATTTTTGAACAGAAAAACTTAGGATCGAAAGGCGGGGCCGCTACCACTAGACCACCAGTGCTCTCGATGTGTGATGTGATACGAACGGATAATGAACATTACCTGAAGTGACTGCTTTGTTTCCATGTTTCCAACTTATGGTAGGTTCGGGGATACCATTGACTTCACATGGGATTTTGAGTGCCCTGTCACCGGTCACGCCGAAGTACACGAATTCAGAGTTTGTGATTTTTGGTTTTCCTAAAATTTTAGTAAACTTGTATAATTTGATTCTCAATATTTCATAATAACAACTGAATAAACTGAAAAAAAAAAACAGCAACAGCTTCACGACTTTGATCCTCAGGAACGGTAGATATCCCCTCAGATTTCTTAGTACCAAGTACTAACTCCAGATTCTTTGAAGAAGACTGAGGGAGATAGTCAGAGGCACGTCCAAACATTACATTTGATACATACCCACATTTTGCTGTAGTTGTTAGGTATGCCATGCGTGACAGGTTGCAAGCCCGTCGCCGTTGTAAGAATACGGGTTTCCTCGCGATGTTTCCTTCACCGTTTAAGAGCACTGGCATTGCGCACATACATTTTTCGATAGGAAAAATCTATTTGTGCACGATCGGATTCGAACCAATGACCTTCCGATCGGAAGGCAGGCTCACTCCTACTAGTCTACCGGTACTCTTACAACATAACAACACTGTTCAAAAAAATATCTACAGACAAATTATAGTTCAGATGATTGTAGAGGTACACATGGATCATCAGTGCTCGCTTTTATGTTCTAACAATCTGGTGCCCGCGACTTCGTCTGCGCAGGATTAGTCACACAATATCTTTATAAATTGTAGCCTATGTGTTATTCTGATGTATAAGCTATATTATTGTAAAGTTTCATTAAAATCCATTCAGTAGTTTTGACGTGAAAGAGTAACAAACATTCATCCATCCATCCATACTTACAAACTTTTGCGTTTATAATATCAGTAGGATAGATAGTAGGTAAACGTCGTTGTCTTTTGTTTTATAGCTGATAATAAAGATAGATGTTCTTTCAGTGATTTATCAAAGGATTTTTTAAGGATAAGGATTTTTATGGTGGAGATGGGACGAACTTGATGTTTTCCTGATGGACTTCTGGTGGTGGATGGTCCCAGCAGTGGGACCAGGAGGGCTCAGAAACATTTTTTTTTATCCTTACCATGAACAATAACTTCAATAGTGTGGCTCTGTGTCCCAACTTGATTTGCTGCAGTACATTTGTATAAGCCTGCCCATTCATAGCTGATTTTAGAGTCAATGAAATCTTGACCGGAACCTTCTTTGTTTTCGAACGTGTCTGAGTTTTTAGGGTTGACCTGCCATGTTACTACGGGCTCTGGAATTCCAGTGGACCTGAAACCGATGAAATTGTAATAACGAATAATCACAAGCCTATATTTCCTATCCTACTAACATATTCGTATTAAGGCTTTTTCTCGTTATTAGTTTCGTTCATGTTTTAAATCCGTTGTAATTATTATGGATGACAAATAAACTATATGCGAATCCAGGTTACGAACTATATTTCTTCTGTCATACCGATTGGTTCAGTGATGAGCCACAATCATCCTGGCATCCAAACATGATAACTTATGACGCAGACAATCAAGTAACAACTTCGCTCGAAAAAGAGTTGTTTCATCAATGTATGGAGCCTGGGTTGGGTCTGTGTACAGTGTATTTATGTATCGCTTAGCCAAATAGATAACTATTTTGATTGCTTTTTTTTAATCATTTTTACTTCGTTTCCTTCCGATTCAAGATTTTCTTGATCAAAGAGAGCAACCCAATTTACTAAAAATATGGAGGACTGACATGCGTGAAATGTCATTTTGACAACTGTTGTATTTGTTAAGCTTGAGAGTGAAACTCATTACCGTCAAAAAAAGCAACGAATTTATCAGTAAATGAAAAAAATGCAATGCGTCATGTCAAACGTCTTATCAAACGTCAATTACAGACTGTCATGGCCGCTCCAGAAGTGTTCACATAGTAAACAATTCGACCGGATAAACATTTAGGTACCGCAACTTTATTTGGCGTGTTTCTACGTGATGTACATAGACCAAACCCAGAATGAAATATGTCCTTTCAACATTTTTGATGATATTTAATCAGTAAAAACCTCAAACACTAAAGTTTGGGAGGAGAATGACTTTCCAAATAATTGAGTTTTGTGAGTATAGGGCTGAAAAGAAATACTTACTTGCATGAAATGAACAATTCGTGCCCATTCATAACGGTGACAGTGTTGTTTGTGTAAATTATTTCTGGAGCCTCTACAATAAAATGTTTTTATTTGAGAAAAGCCTTAAAAAAATTAAATACATAGTTTAAGCTTATTTTTACAGTTTTAGCGGTATCCAAATCTTCTAAACTTAACTGGAGATAGTTTATATTCATAGCTTTACCTATTATGTTATAAACCTTATACATATTGCCAATCACAGAAATGTAAATTTGCCAATATTGCAAAAAATACCACCAAAGTTTTGATGCCCAATACCATTTTGGTTTCGCGTTAGTATTAATGTGAGATGGATGTTTCAGATATAATTTTAAATTGTAATGCTCAGAGGTCCCCCTTACTTATATGTTTATCTAACACATCTCAAATTACCATCCTTTGAAATGAAATGAAAATATGAAAAAACAAACTGTAACAATTACAGACAAAGATACTTGTGTTCGTGACCCGGGACACGGCATAAAGAAATAATAATAAAACAAAGGAATATTTTGTAATGCTTCGTTACCTTAGTAATACCTACATTTTCATAGTGCATCGTGCTAATTAGTTTCAGAAATACTCACTTAGATTGTTTATTATCAAATTAGTGGAGAAAGACTTATTTTCGTCCTTATTTGACACAAGAGTAGCTTCGCATGTATATTTCCCAACTAGATCTAAATCCACGGACGGAATGTGAAGCCTCTGTTCATCGGGAGATATCACGTACATATAAGATGGGTGTATCTCTGATTTGTCTGATTGTTCGTTCTTCTGATAGTACCATTTTATTTTTATGGGGTGCGTGGACTTGATATCGCAAATGATTGTAGTTTGGGCTCCATATTTGACACCAGTTGTTTCTGAAATACATCATAGTTACAGTGGCGTAGCTAGGTGGACAAGGGCCCCGGTGCATAGAGAAAGAATCGGGCCCTCACCCCCTCTTTCCACATAGCTTGAACTTATTATTATACAAAAGAATGGTAGGAACCAAGCCGTAAATGTGTACATTATGGCATGCCGGTTTTCTCAAGATCTGTATCTAAATTACCTGGAAGTTTGGTAGGAAAATCAATTGGTGATGTAACCGTTACTTGTACACTGGCCAAAGTCTTGCCCAAATCATTCTTCGCGTTGCATGTATAACTTGTGTCAGAGGTTTTAGTATTCTGCACTGTCAATCTGCTGATTACTTCATTGTCGTCAATAGTTATCTGAAAGGTATTTTAATAAAACTATTGAGTATTTCTTGCGAATTCGTTAGGTCTAGGTATGATTTATGGTGCAAATCGATATCCTAAACGTTTAGGTATGGTGATGGTACACACAATATACGCATACACTGCTCGCTTTTATGTCATTGTAGTAAGTGTAATTTTTCTTGTAGCATATGTGTTAAAAAAAATCTAATTTAATTTCAAATAATAAGAATAATTTATGTATGTTTGTTTACCTTTGATGCAAGTTCATTGCCCTTGTTATCTCTCCACACAATTTCCGCCGCTGGGAAGGCAACGGCTCTACAGTTTAGTTCTGCAGTACTTCCATAAGGCGCTGTTACTGTTGGTGCCTCGTCTATTGTTGCTTCTGGCGGTATTTTCACAACCAATTCTGACAAAAAAAGGGTATAGATTTATGAAGACTATTGCCTGTACCTTTCGCTCGCCCATTTCAACATTTTAAAAGATATAAATCCAATGAACTTTCGTCAACCACTTTAATAACTCCAGTTTAATCAGCTCTCTCTATTCTCTAAGGTTTTCTGGAAGAAAACTCTATCTAGGGTTAAGCTCGCCTTTGTACATGGCTATCATACCTTTTTTGTGCAAATCATTTGTGTACGATAAAGAATAAAGAACCTTTTTTTGCTCAGCAAAGGCCTTCCACTGTACTTATTTATGAAAATCTGCAGTCACATTGCACACAGCTCAGCAAAAATAACAATTAAATCCAAATGAGTTTTCCAAATAAAAAGTTTGCTTAAGAAAAGTAGTAAAGCATAAAACTAAGTAAGCTTAAAATAAAATACTAGGAATCTACATAAAGGTAAGCCTTTACTTTGGATTCAAGCAGTAAGTGGTTTTGTAATTCACTAATTGTAGTTTTTTTTAACTTCGTACAAAATCAATCATTTATAATTCTACACGAATAATATTAATGTAGGTACACAAAAACACCAATGTAGTACCTACTACCACAGTAAAATGTACACTACACAAGTAAAATGTGTAGGTATACTATAGCTATTACCTAAGATTGATTAGCTTGTTTCTAGCAACTGATTATGTGTGGAATAAAAAATATTCTATTCTATTATCTTTGAAGTATTTTATTTTCCAGTAAATTTGAAAGGATTATACTTTACTTGTTGATAGACAGTTGAAATGGTTATCTGTTGGGAAAAAATATTCTTCTTGCACTTCATATCATGTCCGAGTCATATTTTCTACCAAGCGCAGTCGTAAGTCAATTATTATTGGAAAACTTTTGAACTTCCAATAATAAATATCGTTTATTGTTCAGAAAAAGGTTGCATAATTATAGTACCTATATCTACGTTCTATTACTAGAAGCTACAGGCATACTATGGTTTGTTGCTCTGAGCTTCGGACAAGAAATTCTGTTTCCCGACTCTCAGCGCCCTCCTCTCGTAAAAATGGTAACTTAGATGTATATATGACAAAATAAGGCAATAAATATTAACAAAATATAAACAGGTAACAGTATGACATTTTTTTTACAAAATAAGATGAAACTAAAATAGCGCGGCCCCGTATCAAGGGGAAGGTCGTGGGTTCAAATCCCACTCGAGTAATAACTTTTGGGACTATATTAAATCTTTGTGATTTTCCTTAAGTGTAGGTAAACACTATAAAAACAAATAAAAATTAAAATTAAGCACGGTGACATCTCTCGTCGATTCAACTGAATGCAACTTCGGTTATCGAGCAGGACTCTTGATAGTTATATGTCAGACCTGTAGATGGAACCACGGTCGCATAAGTACCGTAGTAGCATGTCCCTGAGTTATTCGTCGAGTGCGATTAGAATCCGATGGCGCAGTTGGTTAGCGCGGCCCCGTATCAAGGGGAAGGTCGTGGGTTCAAATCCCACTCGAGTAATAACTTTTGGGACTATATTAAATCTTTGTGATTTTCCTTAAGTGTAGGTAAACACTATAAAAACAAATAAAAATTGAAACTAAAATAATCAAGTAGGTATATAATTAAAACTAATTTAATGTTGCAATTGAGTAGGTAGTGATGTAAGACAAAAAGAGTCACAATACCTATACTTACCAGTAGTTTTTTTGGTATCTCCCTTCATATTTGTTGCAATGCATCGGTACTTTCCGGCGTATCTAAGAGTAGCACTGCTTATAGTCAGCTCCTGGCCCGAATCTGGCAGATCTTGGAATACTTTGTCACGCCCTCTCATTACTTGCCAGCTCACAACAGGGGGAGGTGTACCGCTAGCGATTCTATTGGCAGAAACGAAATAGTAAAATTTTTTACTCTGGTACAATTGCCTGAAGTAATATTTAGTAACACTGCATAATTTTTAAATCTTTGTCATCTGTTGCAACGGTTCGGTTCGGCCTTACGATGATACTCCTACTAATATAGTTTTGGAACCCTTTGTTGCAATTGTCTCTGCAATAATTTGTCTCAGTACTTACTTGCATGAGATTGTGACTGTTTCGTTATTTTGTACAGTTATCTTTGTAGGCACTGCGTCTTGCAATACAGGTGGACTAAGGTCACTTATTTGAACATCTGTAGTAAAATGTAGTTTTGCTTTTACATCGTCCACGAGAGCAACTTCACATGTATATTTTCCAATTGCATTTAAATCTGTTGGCTGAATATGAAGGGTGGTTCCAGTAGAAGAGATCGCATACGGTCCAGATGAGGGTATTTCTGTTAACTTTGAACCGACGCTCTTGTACCATGTTATTCTATAAGGAAACGAGGATTTGACACCACATGTAATGTCTGTCTTGGCTCCGTATTTGGAAAAGGTACTACCTGAAACATGATATTTATTTGACATTAAAGTAAGCTTTCCTGTTCAAATGAATTTTCTTACTAAACACTACTATCAAAAGAATCTTTTCAATCTTTTAGATTCCATATGCGATATTTTTAAATAGATGAGTATCTCTGACTACCCCCAACAGACGTCCTCACGGAATCTGGAGTTTATACTTGGTAGAGATCTGAGAGGATGTATACCATTCGTCGGGATCAAAGACGTGCATTTATGCACGTTTGTTTCAGTTTTTTATGTGTTTGTGTTGTATGTGTTTTTATTGCTGAGAGCACTGGTGGTCTAGTGGTAGCGGCCCTGCCTTCCGATCCTAAGGTCGTGGGCTCGAAACTGGTCGTGCACCAATGAGTTTTTCTGTTTTTCAGACTCTCAAACGGTGAAGGACAACATCGTGAGGAAACCGGCATGTCGTAGAACCTAAAAGTTCTATAACATGTATTATGTCAATTGCTTGAAAGGAGCCTCTTGAGGCGCACTTAAAATCCTTTCACCACACTGTTTCGAAAGAAACTAGTGACACGACAAGAGAGAGTTTTTTTATCAGTTAATAAATAGCTCACTAAGTCACAAGAAGTTCCATATTTTTAACGTTTCAGAGCAATTTAAAATTTGTGTAGGGGCTAAGGCTACTGCGATGTATTTTGTGACGATTTTACTTTTGCAAGTCTGCAGTTTTGAGCAGCGTCACGTCGCGAGCCCGCTGCCTCGACAGTCAAAAGAAAACAATATTAAGTTAATTGGGATATAAAGTTTTTTATTGATGTGCGTCCTGGTGATAGGGATTATATGTACATATTGTTTATAAACAAAAGTTTATCAAATTACCGTCAGGGTGACTCAAAATAACAAACGGTGACGTCACCGTCAGGTCGATATGGCTAGCTACATTTCCGAGAATGTTCGTCGCATAACAGGAATATGTACCGTTGTCCTTTACATTTTGTAGATTCAATTCGCTGGTTATTTCATTATTGTTTATCATATTCTGAAAAACAATTTATTTTTAATTGGGTTTATGTGCTCAGTTACAATAACATTTACAAATAAAATTACAGTGAATACAAGTATTTCCAAGACGTACAAAATACATATGAAACAGTTAAGCTATCTGCAGACCGTTGCAAACAATCTAGAGACAGCTCAGCTAATCCGAATCAGAAGCGTCCTCAAGACACTTCCTGCATTGCCACGCTGATGCGCTGAGCCAGATAGTCACCAGCCGGTTAGGTCATAAACCAATAATGTATGTTTTTTTATCAGTGGGTGGTAGTTAAAGACACGTGTATTTCATGCAAGAACTGATAATAAAACGATCCTAATTCAGTTAAATCACAAGGGCCACTTTAAAAAAAAGAGGCATACCTACCATAGGGGCTAAAATTTAGGTGCCAGGTGATCAAGATTCGTTGGAATTCTCCAGATACTTTAGGAGACTTGTGAAAAAACAAAATACATATTTTTAGACAACTAAGTGCAAACAAGCGTATACGTATGGCCCATCTGTTGAGAAGTAGTTAGCGTAGCTTATGGACGCTTGCAAGACGAGAGGCGTCACAAGCGCGTTGGTGATTTCGACATTTAAAATTCGCTCAGTGACGGATTCAGCTCGGAACTTAAATTTTTGATGGAAATTATATCGAATCTGACGTCTCTCAAAAACGCGATTATGTTTCAAACCATTCAAGGAAAGGTTTTCGCCACCGAATAGCTGGCAGAAAGTCACTCGTAATCTTTTCGAATCCTAATGTCAAAAGCTTTCAAATCAGGAAATCTAAATCGCATTAATCGCCCAATGTACCAACAATGTAAAATACTTTTATTATCCTCCATTTACGATAAAAATGCTGGTATGTAGGTCTGAATAAAAATATAAAACTAAAATACCTTGGAATTAAACTTGTGCCCTTTACTGTCTCTCCAACCAATTGTTGGGAGTGGGAATGCATCAATTTTGCATGTCAGCGAAGTAGAGCTTCCATACGCAATCGATATTTTTGATCCTTCTTGTATATTCACTACTGGTGCCTTTTGAACAACAACTTCTGCAATGCATAGAAACAATAATTTATGTAGGCGAAGAAAAATTACCTGTTGGCACGCGTTCTTTATTCTATTTCAAATTCTTCACAGTAAATTTATGTTCTTCTTTTAAAAAAACAACTTACTAATATTTCCTTCAGTTTGTCCTAAATCATTCTTTGCGATGCATCGGTAAAGTCCGGCGTTTGCCAGACTCGAGTAGTTGATCGTCATTTGCTCGCCTATTACATGCATATCTCTATATACATTGTCATCATGCATCTTGAATTGCCATCTGATACTTGGAGGAGGCATGCCTCTATTTACTCTGGAAAAATATATGAGTAGGCGTTTTTAAAACTATCCAAACTATTTAAACTGAAGGGGAAAATATACAAAACGATTATAAACGACCTGTCGTTTTGTATGGATCGGAATGTTGGGCCACAAAAGGGTCGGAAGAAAGAAGAATGCATGCAGCGGAGATGCGAATGTTGAGATGGATGTGTGCAGTGACGAGAATGGATAAGATAAGGAATGAGATTATTAGAGGCAGTTTGAAAGTAGCACCAGTGACTGAGAAAATGAGAAGCAATAGGTTAGCGTGGTGTGGGCATGTCATGCGAAGGGAAGAATGTCATGTAACGAAAAGAGTGTTAGTTATGAATGTGGATGGATATAGGAGTAGAGGAAGGCCAAAGAAAAGATGGATGGATTGTGTGAAGGATGACATGGGTAAGAAAGGAGTGACGACTGAGATGACGGATGATAGAGGGAAGTGGAGAGAAAAGACCTGTTGTGCCGACCCCACATGAAGTGGGATAAGGGCAGGAAGATGTTTATGTTTTTAAAACTATCTAGCCCCAAACTAACAAATCCAAAATCAAAAGATATTTATTAAATTGAGATTAATTAATTCAAGGATCACTTTGAAACGTCTTCAAGCTTAGTGAATGTAGGTGCCAGTTATGGCTTAGTTCCTACCGTTTTTTTGTAAGATCTTTTTCGCATTATAATAAGGATTAAAATAGCATGGGCTTGCAACAACCTATGGAATATCGACTGCTGCAAAATTTGGGTACGTACCAAATGCAAAAACTCCTTAGATCTGCTAGTACCAACTACTACTAAGAAATCTGAGGGGGTATCTACCGTGCCTCCGTCCAAGTCATGAAGCTATTTTAGTTTTCAGTAACTTCATAGCACCCACCTCCTTATTACGTAACTCTAGACTCTGCGATAAGCATAAATAAGCAAATATTGCTTCTAAAGTTAAAATTTTTGGATCTTTTGGACTAACCTGCACCAAATATGTATTTTTTCTCCATGTGAGATTGTGATATTGCCCGACGTTGCAGGTCTTGATGGAGGAGCTAAAATTTACATGATTTTAATAGATTATTAAAATAATAAAATAAAATGTAAGGAGCCTCCATATTAGTACCACGCATGCTATTTCAAAATAACATGCAAAACGTAGTTGAATGAAGTTTACTTATTATAACTAGCGCTCTGCTTTGGCGCTTTCGGCTACAAGGTCTAAAATTAGAGAAAGTCTTCTTCTTTTCTCTGTTTATCACCTGTCCGTTATTCATCAGACAATTTTCAGTGTCAAGTGATATAGATAAAATACTTTATAGTCATGTCGGCCGTATTTTGTTTTGAAGAAAATGGTGGCGGTTTTCTTCGAAACATTCGAAACATTTTCGGTCAAATCAGGATATCACATTACACTTTCATTCCAAATGTTTACACTTTGTGATAAGACTTCAAGTAATGTTGGTTAAAATACCACCGACAACTTAAAATAACACCAGCAAAACAATTAAAACGAAAAAGCTAAAAATTGCGAAAATGTCAGAAAACGAATAAAGAGAAAGTCTTCTCTTCACGAACCAGATGGAAAGAATATAGCTGACACTAACCAAGGTCACTTATCAAAACATTTGTTGTAGTGGAATGCTTTTGTTTGGGATCCGAATTCAAAGTTGCTTCACAGGTGTATCCTCCTTGGGCAGCGATGCTCACTTGTTTGATTGTCAACACCCTCTTATCAGCAGAAAGAGTAAATTCTGTAGGCTTGAGGGGCGTGCGCCACGTAATATCGAAGGGGTACGAGGAAGAAATGGCGCACATAAGTTTCTTTTCTTGCCCGTATTGGACTTTTATTGGTTCTGTAATATAAAAAGTACAGTATAAATGAGACAGTTGAGCATAGCAAACGATCTTGAAATAGCTGAATGAATCCAATTTTAATGAAATAAGCAGAGATTGGTGGATTTTTATCACAACACCTATATTTTGATGTTCGCTGGCTCCATTGCTTAACTTATTTAATATCATTTAGTTTTTTCACTGTTTCATTTGTGTGAATAGTGTATATAGGAAAAAAACAATTTTTATGTAGATACCTATTTATTCTGTAATTTTAAATAATTGTATTGTAATATGCAAATAATATACCGATACTCTATTAGTTAACGAGGTTAAAGGTCATGTACAGCGTTCTACATAATTATATTTAATTTATCTCTAGTAAATTAATTTATTATTTCATCATCCTCATAGTCGCTGTCTTTCAACATGTATGGAATACCAACTACTTCATAACATGGTTAGGTATGTGCCTAATGCAATATTAGGAAGTACTTCTGAAGTAATCTTTGTTATCTACCATGGGTAGGGATTTCAGTTAAATTTTGAGTTTATCTGTTTAAACATTTATGTGCACAGTACCCTCAAACGGTTAAGGAAAACATCGTGAGGAAACCGGCATGTCGTAGAACCTTAAAAGTTCTATAACATGCGTTAAGTGCTCGAAAGGAGCCTCTTGAGGCGCACTTAAAATCCTTTCACCACATTGTTTCGAAAGGAACTAGTGACACGACAAGAGAAGATAGTTAAATTTTAACTCTGGTGATGGTTTCTTTAGGCTGCCAGGATCACGTGCCCTGCGACGCACTGAAATGCCATAATGCGAATATATAACATAGGCTGTTAGCGAGTTGGAATGCAGACTGAGCATGGTGGTGCGTATAATTTCACCGGCAACCATTCTTCAAACCGAAACACAGCAACGAAGCTTGACGGCTGAAAAGGCACGGTTCCTATCCAAATACCTTTTACTGAATACAGAGAAGATATGCCTATAGCACCATTAATCTTAACGGGAAGTGAACAACCCTCAAAATCGCTGATAATACGTTGCTTGAACAAGTCCAAGGCCAAACAAAAAAAGTTTCAGGGATTCTACTACAGCTTCTTCGTATGGGCCATCCCCAAACTGTTCCATAGACTAGAAAGCGCCTGCTGCATACCTGTAGGTGATGGGTCGGACCTAAATGGAGACCGAGGCTGGACGTAGATCGTAGATGAATGCTTGCCCTCTTCATTAGAAGCGCGACAGTAGTAAGTTCCAGGATACTTTACGTTCTTCAATTTCAAGTAGCTGATGTACTCGTAAGGTGGCTTAACTTCATTAACCTGCAAGATACATTGATCTGTCAAAATGGTAGAGAGAACAATATGTCCATTATTAATGGTCATCATCATTATCTCGTTCTTAACGTACCTATTTTATGTAGGGTCGGCAAAGTTTTCTCTCCACGCTCTCCTCTAGCAGCCGTCATCTATGACACTCTTTTCTTACTCATGTAATTTTTCACACAATCCATCCATCTTTTCTTTGGCCTTTCTCTACTCCTGTATCCATCCACATTCATGCCTTGCCTATTTCTCTTAACATGACATTCATTCCCTCGCATAACATGCCCATACCACGCAAAAAATTGGTAGGTAATGGAAATCAAAACTTTGATGGTATTTTAAATAAGGATCGTTAAGTTAATCATTCAAAATCATCTAAGTTTTGATTCAACAGTAGGTATTTACTGCATTTCTGAGATTTTATTGACATAAATAATATACATTGTTTCATGACAGAATTCCTACCGTGATTTATTCGTTTTTATAATACTTGTTTACAAATGTATTAATAGAATATTAAATAAATATGTTAGTTAAACTAATATTGAATATTGGTAGTAAATATAAATATATAAATAATTCTGAAAGGAGAGTGACTGCTGGAAATAGAGTGAATGGGGCACTACACACGCTTATTAGCAGCCGGAAACTGTCTAAAAGGCACGACTGGCTGTATATAGGGGGGTGTTAGTGCCTAACATTATTGTATGGTAGTGAAAGTTGGGTATGGCAGAATAAACATCAGAGTAGAGTGAATGCAGTAGAAATGAGAGCGTTACGTAGTATGTGAGGTGTGAATTTGAGTGATAGAGTGAGGGACAGTGTAATTAGAGATAAATGTGGAGTGAAAGAAGACGTAGTGATGAGGGTAGAGAAAGGTATGTTAAGATGGTTTGGGCATGTGGAGAGGATGGATGAAAGGAGATTAACGAAACAGGTGCATCAGGCGAGCGTAAATGGGACTGTTGGGAGGGGAAAACCTAGGCGAACGTATCTCGATCAGATAGCAGACGTTCGAGAGAAGGGCCAGGTCCAGAGTACCCTAAACCGACGAGAATGTATGAAAGAATGTTATGAGAGTGAATGAAGCGAAAGAGGTATGTAAGGACCGTAGCAAGTGGAAATCCGTGATCTCTGCCTACCCCTATGGGAAACAGGCGTGATTTTATGTATGTAAATATATCTGGCAACTTAAAAATATACATAATATCGTTTTTAAACTTACCTCTCGTCTAAGAACAGTGTTGGCCTTCGTAGTCCATACAATTTCAGGCGTTGGGTAGCCAGATACTTTACAAGTTAGCATGATTTCTCCATCATAATTGACATCCACTCTAGATCCTTCAGCAATAGTAGTAATAGGAAGCTTGGAAACTAAAAAAAAATGTCACATTATCTTCTACATATATAAAAATCAATTACTGTTCGTTTCTCTCGCTAAAACTCGAAAACGGCTGTTCCGATTTAGCCGATTTTGGCTTTGAAATGTCCTAAGTTAAGGTTTTAGAGACCACTACGAGACTGGTTATGGAAATTTATATAAGCGGACGAAGTCACGGGTAACATCTAGAATACATATAGTGATAGTAAAAATTACCTGGTCGGGGTGGAATTTGTGGTTCAATTGCAGTTTTTGAAATTCTTCTTATTATTTTACCTGTTTTTTTAACTGTGCCTGTCACCTGTAAAATTAGTAACAGTGCATTAATTATTGCGCTATTTGAATTACCTCTTTGTGAACTCATTCAGGCTGATGATGGTGATAATTACCTAACCAACGTACCTATGTATGCATAAGGTATTATTGGTTTGAAGCGTAGCGCGTGCTATTATGAATTTTATTGCCTCTATCTTTTTCTGTTATGCCTACGCCTTAAATTCGATTAGCACCATACTGGAGCTTCAATATTGTATTATATTACATTGTAACAAGAATCATACAAAATAACGGTAAGAACCAGCCGTAAGTTTGTTGCCTGTTCTTCTAAGCGCGTGAAACTGGCTAGATTCACCTAGCTATTTTATTGAATAAATACCTTTTGACTTTGAATTTGACTAAACGATAAAAATGTTCAGTCTACTCACCTGAATTTTAAACATCAATGAAGGTGAAACAAACTTGTCGGTGATATAAAAGTCACCATGGTCCGTTTTCTTCAGCGGCAGTGTCATAATAACTTGTTCATTCATATCCAGGATCTCAGCACTTTCAACCTTCACAGTGTGTTCTGGATCCACTACTGATATGGATAAATGATGATTCCGATCTATAATTAGATATTTATATTATTAGTCGGTGTGGTATTTATCTGGTTAGACGCGGTGATGGCCGGTGGAGTAAAATCTTGACCGACTGGTAGCCAAACATTGATTATTACAATACAATACAATCCAAAATCATATATTTTTTTGACAGCCTTCACATCTCACACCTCTCCCTTTTGCGCCGTAGGCCGTGGGTTCGATTCCCACCAAGAACAAAAATTTGTGTGATGAAAATAGATGTTTGTTCTCTGTCTGGGTGTTATTATATATTAAAAGTCTGTATTAAAAGAAAAAAAGGTATATATGTATTTTATCACCTATCTGATTCCCATTTTACAAGCTTTGGCTTAGTTTGGGGCTAGATAGCGCTATGTGGAAAGTCCACCAATATTTATTTATTTATTACAAGCTGGTGCCCGCGACTTCGTCTGCGCAGGATTAGTCACACAATATCTTTATAAATTGTAGCCTGTGTTATTCTGATGTATACGCTATATTATTGTAAAGTTTCATTAAAATCCATTCAGTAGTTTTTACTTGAAAGAGTAACAAACATCCATCTATACATCCATCTATCCATCCATCCATACTTACAAACTATCGCGCTTATAATATTAGTATAGATTTATTTATGCCATTTTACGACATGGAAAGTAAGTGACATAAATTGGCCGCCACATCATGAATGCTATAATGGCAGCTTATATAACGCTGGTCATCCGTGACACCAGTGATGCAATGATGATGATAACAATAACAACAGGAAAATAAGACAAAATTAAACAATACTATGTAAATAATGCAATTTATCCTGTTTATGAAAACACGAAATTCACTGGCAGAGCAAACAAATAAATATCCTAGTAATAATTTAATTGAGAAAATAACGATGTTTGGATGTTCGAAGCCAGGCATGGAACTAAAAACAAATATAGTTCGTAACTTTGATAAGCTATAGTTTTAATCCTGAAAAACAGCCGGGAACAGGGTAGAAAAAATTAACGAACCCCAATAAAGAGAAAACGCCTTTAGCATAAGATAATGTTATTTCAAAAAAAAAAAATTATGTAGAGCCATACATTTTCTTGAGTCTAAGAAAATGTATGGCTCTATGAGGTTTAAGAGTTGTAGAGCTCTTTGTGAAGGGCTCATCCAGGGAAGTACTACCACCACGCCTTTTTCTGCCGCCAAGCAGCAACGCTGTGTTTCGGTTTGAAGAGTGTGGTTGCCGGTGTAATTACAGGCACATGAGGCTTAACATCTGTATGTCTCAAGTTGATGGACGCAGAGCAGTGCATCGTAGGGCACTTTCCTATCGTGCGTGACTTACTAGGCAATGCTTTGTTATAGGTGATGGTTACCACTTAACATCAGGTGGGCCATCTGCTTGTTCCATGAGCTAGTTGTATAATATAAAAAGTCTAAAGATTTGTATAATATAAGGCAACTGGCATACTCTGTTGTTTCGGACCATTACCTTCCGTGCTAGTTAAAAACTGTGTTACGGCAAGGTAAAAGCATTAATTTTAGCAACCACAACGCGAGTGAAGCCGTAGGCTGCAGCTAATAAATAATATAATTTAAATTGACTTACTAGCAATAGGTTGTTTGGAAGCATCGGACAAAGATTTAGGTACAAATTCAGAAAACCCATGCTCAAATGTAAAGTCCGTCCTCGCGTAGACCGCAATCGAAACTTCAGATTCGCCTCTCACCCAAGCGAAATAGGGACCAGGACTTGGAGGATTAAATTTCACCACCTGAAATTTTAATTATCATTAAGACGAAAGGATACCGGCTCTTTCTCCATACAAACGTAGTCGACTGTTTCCTCCCGGGTTAATGACACTAGAGCAAATATTTTTGTACCATAAGACCTTTAACTACCATGACCATGCCACTATGTCTTGTTTTTTTTAATTCTAATTATTAAAGGAAGTAGGAGTCTTCAAAAACCAGAAATATTGCCTAGTATTTTAAACATTTTCAGATACTCATCCAAAAAAAATTACGCATATATACAAAAAAAACTACTTTCCACACAGCACTATCTAGCCCCAAAGCCAAAGCTTGTAATATGAGATCCAGATAGCTGATTTATTACATATATACTTTTTTTGTAAATTCATACTTATAGTATTATTTAACACCTAGACAGAGAACAAACCTGATGGTAGCTCAGTGTTGTTATTCTGCCGAATCTGTTAATCAGAGCCATTTAACCAGTAGAACATTAAAATATAAAACGAATGGGGAGATCAACAGCTGTGATCAAGACACAGACAACCGTCAAACAACTTCTGGCTCGACAATTTCAAAATGAGCCTTTAATGACACCGGTAACTACACCCTTCAAACCGAAACACAGCAACGCTGTCAGGTGACAGGAATGGTAGTAGTACTTCCCCGGCCGAGCCCTACACAAATAGCTTCTCCTAAAAAGGGGTGCTAGGGGTTGAAAAGAGTTGTCAGAAAAGTTTTTTTTTATACAACTAGTTGATGGAACAAGCAGATGGCCCACCTGATGTTAAGTGATAACCATCACAAAGCATTGCCTCGTAAGTCACGCACAATAGGAACGTGCCCTAAGATGCACTGCCCTGCGTCCATCAACTGTAGGCATACAGATGTTAAGCCTGTAATTACACCGGCAACCACATTCTTCAAACCGAAACACAGCAACGCTGCTTGGCGGCAGAAAAAGGCGTGGTGGTAGTACTTGTATGGAAATAGCTCGCGAAGTTGCGCAGGTTATAATTTTATTATAGGTACCTTTCCTGAGGACGTCCACATAATTTTTTCAATTTGCTGTCCAATACGACTGGGGCTTGTATCTGTTACAAAAAGTTCTACATTTTGGCCTGCCGTGGATATTATCGCATATTCAATTTTGTCATCCACAGTAAACTGAAACCAATTAAAAAGCAATTATTACATTTAGCATCATGGAATGTAATGGAATTGTAATCAACATCATCATAACACACACACACGCACAACACACACAACTTGACACTCAAACAAACACAACACACACTACCGTAACGTTTTACTGCCACTGGCTACTAGTATTCTCTTATCTGTGCACTGGCATATTTCCTGTAGTTTTCATTAATTTTATATGGACTCGCCGCACACGGTTGACGCCGGTAGCCGCTCACGCTACAAATCGTCGCTGCTCGCTTCGTATGAAAACTACAGGAAATATGCCAGTGGCGGCGTTTTGTGGTTGTGGCCGGAGGCCCGTGTGCGGGAACACTTAAAACTAAATTACTTGAAAACTAAAAGTTTTTTATGATTTTTTTAACTGTTTTGCTACCTGCATTTATTGTTCTAAAAATGTAAATTCGTTATTGGCTGTATGTTTGAAACCTAAGTATTTACATTGTATCTTAAGAGCTGTGGAATTTGTTCAAAAATAAATAAAATAATCATCGTCAGCCTGACGTAGTCCACTGCTGGATAAAAACCCCCTAAAAACATTTCCAGGAAGAACGATTCTGAGTGCTTACCAACTTTGCGATCCCAATGTCGTCGGTGCATCGATCATCATTATCCACAGCGTGACGTCACCTACTGCTGGGTATAGGCCTCTCTTTGTATTCGCCGCTGTTGACCGTCTTGCGCTTATCTCATCCAGCTCTTGTATCCCACAATGTATGTATGATCATCTGCCCATCTCGCCGCGAAGAAGAAATAGACGCGAGACTCTAACTAAGTTTAGTCTAAGTTTGTCCTAAATGTTCAAAAAATTTATCCGCCCATGCGAAGCTGGGACAGGCCGCTAGTAAAGTATAAAATAAACATGACATTAATCTACTCACCGGAACTGAAGTCAATTCGCTACCTGCAGGGACCACCACTGTTGTTATAACAGCTTTTTTGTCATTTATTGTATGCTTTATTATCTGAACTACCTGAAAATAAGAAAAGTGGGTTATATTTAGTTCGACTACTGATTTTGCGATGTTTGCGAATTTTTGTATTCCTAATCTAACGAACTAGAGGTACAATTTCTATTAAACACTAACAGATGGGTGCTAACAAACGCTAACAATGCTCTCGTTATTATAGATTCGCCAAATTTATCAATTTTCGTCGTTCAAAACGTGGAATACGAAAAAAAATATAAGCAAAGCTCCTGTATGTTGTCACATCTAGTTTATATTACAATTGTTTTACTCTTTTTATCATCATAACTACACAATCCCACTAGTAATCCACTTTGGACAAATCAATAAATATAGATGGACATTCCACACAGCACTATCTTGCCCCAAACTAAGCCAAAGCTTGTGATATGAGAAAAGATAGCTGATATACTACTTATATACTTTTTTTTGTAAATACATACTTATAATATTATATAACACCCACACAGAGAACAAACATCTATGTTCATCACACAAATGTTTGTTCTTGGTGGGGATCGAACCCACGGCCTACGGCAGAGAAGTCAGAGCTACTACCAACTGAGCTGTGAAGGCTGTAAGTGGGTTGTCTCGTCGTGTCACTAGTTCTGTCGAAACACTGTGGTGAATGAATTTTAAGTGCGCCTCACAGAGGCTCCCTTCGAGCTCTTGACACATGTTTTAGAACTTTTTGTCGTAGGTAGTTTTAGATCTAATTTTTTATATTCTTAAAGAACATATTTTATTCTGGGTTGGATCTGTACACCACGTAGAAGAATTTGTAAATAATAGAAGACTACCATACAAATGCAATGTCGTTAATTTGAAGTCAAATAAAGTTGTGATAACTAAAAAAACTATTTTTTTTTCTATGTGTACACTTTTAGAGCCGCTGTCATAGCGGCTCTAAAAGTCTATAATTGAAGTCTGAAATTGAAGTTTGACATGCCGCTTTGCATTTTTTAATTTTTTGTCAGTTTTGTTGCTTTTTTTGACGGTAATGAGTTCCACTCTCAAGCTTGACATATTTTTCACTTGACATAGTCTCCATATTTTTAGTAAATTGTAAAAATCGCGAAACGAATCAAAAATGAGGAAAATAAGCAATCAAAACAGTTATCTACCTCTATATTGCTAAGCGATATTTATATATACTGTACAGATAGCCAATCCAGGCCCCATACATTGGTGAAACAACTCCTTTCTTAAAATTCTAATTCTCAAATCTAATTTTTAATCTTTTAGTTTGGTGTCCGCAGTATTGATGTTACGTACTGCATGGTGCGTTCCCATAAAAGACCTTTACAATATGAGAGGTGATGGAAGGGTACTATTCCATACAAGGACTCTCACAACAGTGGAAGGAATAATTGACTGACTTACGTCTTTAACTTCATCTTCTTTAACACGAAACACTTGTCCAGAAGAAGCTTTTGCGATTTCGTAGTAAACTTCGTATAATTTACGGGGCCTCCAATGACAGACATCTGTTAGTATAATAATTACCTGTAACAGAAAGGTTTCTACTGTTAGGTTTATGATTAAACTCTTATACTTCCGCTTCCTGCGGATTTAGCTTGGTTTTTGATATTTGTAAAAAACCAACATGGCGACACCGACTGGACGGCGGCATATGAGATAGGTCGGCACGGTAGGCTATGAACCTGGTAAAGTGGTAACCATCACCTTAAACAAAGCAATGCGTCACGAGTTCCACCCGATAGAAATGAGCCCTACGATGGACTGCCCTGCGTCCATCAACTTGAGGCATATTGTTGGCTGGATGATCCAACCGTGGAAAGTATCTTTTGCAGGTTGATGAAGATGGTGATGAGAGTTGGAGAGAGTTGAATAGTCATAACATGGCAAATCAGTGGCGTAGCTAGGTGGACAAGGGCCCCGGTGCATGGAGAAAGAATCGGGCATATAGAAAGAATTTTGTGAGCAGGCTTAAGGTTTTCTAGCTTTGGGAGCTGGCTGACCCTCTCTTTTCAAAGCTTAGGTTAGAGGGCCCCTGAGCTCCGGGGTCCTGGTGCACTGCACCACCTTTATCAGCAAGTAGTATAAAAACCGGCCAAGTGCGAGTCGGACTCGCGTACGATGAGTTCCGTACCATTATCTATAAAAAGGGCAAAAAAAAAACTAATGAATGAGCCCTACGATGGACTGCCCAGCGTCCATCAACTTGAGGCATATTGTTGGCTGGATGATCCAACCGTGGAAAGTATCTTTTGCAGGTTGTATGGTAGCTCCCCTTCAATATTTTATTTATTTTAATTTAATTATTTATTTTTAATTTGAATATATAACTAAATATTCTGTGAATATTTCAAGCCTCTACCGTTTGCCGTTATCAATATGGAGCAAAAAAATCACGTTTGTTGTATGGGAGCCCCATTAAATATTTATTTTATTCTGTTTTTAGTATTTGTTGTTATAGCGGCAACAGAAATACATTATTTGTGAAAATTTCAACTGACTAACTATCACGGTTCATGAGATACAGCCTGGTGACAGACGGACAGACAAACAGGCGGACGGACATCGGAGTCTTAAGGCCGGTTTCACCATGCTTTGTTAGATTAACAAAAGGATTAAAGGGCCGTTAAATATGTCAAAATGTACGCGTTTGACAGCTAAGGTTAGATTTAACGGCCTGTTAATCCTTGATTAGTAACTAACAGAGCATGGTGAAACTGGGCCTAAGTAATAGGGTCCCGTTTTATTCTTTTGGTATGGAATCCTAAAAAAGCAAACGTATGCGTTGTAGGAAAAACTATCTTGAGCCAGCGACTTCACGCCATTTTAATAATGTCAGCTTTGTACCTGGCTTTCTTTATTTTCGCAAAGACTTTTAACTTCATTCAGTAATCCAACATCTTTGGCACTGGCATCGGTGAACACGAATAGGTAAGATCCATGTCTGCTCTCTTCGAGTGCCAGTTTGATTCCTGTCAAGGAATACTCTGGACAGTCACCTCCACCGTCAACTTCTATTTTATCTAGAGCTGCTAATAGTTCATCTTTGCTGGTAGTTTTATTTCTAAGCACTACATCTGAAATCATAAATTAAACATAAGCAGTAGCTCTGCCTTCAGTGCTGTATGATGTGGGTTCGATTCCCATCTAGGACTAGTAGTTCGCCCCGAACTGAGATCTCGTGATGCGACCCGACGAACGCATCAAAACTTTGAGTCGGTAGTAGTCAGAGACAAGTCCAAACATTATCTTTGGACTTTTTTCTGACTACCGCCTACTAACTTGGTATGGTTACCAAGTTTCAACTCTATTGGCCTATTTATTGAAGAGTTCCGTTGAACAGACCTTGGCTTCATCATCAGACCTGGTCGTCGTCACCATTTTATGAGAACTGAGTACCTCCTTAATTTATTTCAAGAAAAAAAAATAAGAAAAATTAAAAGAACTGGCCGACCAGTAGAAAAACCTTGATATCAACGAAACTCTTAGAGATGGGAGCTCTTGGATCGCTGGTTATCTTAATTTAACTTTTTAAATTTTATTTCGAAAACCGAGCGTCCCAAAAAAAAAGTAAAAATTGTTTTGGAATGTCCAAACAAAGCCCTTTCATATGACATGTAACTTGATTTTTTTATGTAACTTTTTTTATTTTTGCCCTCTTTAAAAACCCCATATCTCAAAAACCCTTCATCCGATTTTACTCATATACTTACCAGTAAATTTCTCAAGTACAAGCTATCGACATATCAAATATCATGCAGATCGGATCAACGGTTCTAAAGTTATCGCCAGACAAACATACATACATACATACATACATACATACATACATACATACATACATACATAAAATGCCAAATCGCCCAAGTTGAAACTAAGATCTTCGTTCGCTTCGCTCACTCGATCAATTAAACATTTGTATGAAGAACGTAAATTGTTGTTCTGAGGCAAGATGTTTAAAATGTATTGTAATTTTCAAGTATGTATTCAGTTCAGTTATAAGATTCTTATTTTTTTCTATATTTATCTAATATGTTTTAAAAAATAATTTATAAATATATTAAAATAAATCGTGACTTCGGTTTGAATATAAACAAATATACAAATATTGTTTGATATTCCACACAGCACTATTTAGCCCCAAGCTAAGCATAGCTTGTAATATAGGAACCAGATATCTGATACAACACTTGTACCTATACTTTTTTTGGTAAACACATACTTATAATATTTTATAACACCCAGACGTAGAACAAAAATCTATGACCATTATAAAATAAAATAAATAAAAAAGCCTTTATTGCTAATATGTTAACACTAGTATATTTACAATCTTATTTACTAAATATTATAACTTATGTAACTATAACTTAATATTATATCTGGTTCCTATATCACAATCCCATATCCCATATCATTAGTTTGGGGGGTGGGGGGTATCCCATATCATTAGTGCTGTGTGGAATGTCCCCCAATATTTATTTATTTATATTTATCATTAGTTTGGGGCTAGATAGTGATAGTATAATACTCACTAATATACAGGTTGTCTCAAAAAATAATGTCAAGCGAAAGTCCAAAGATAGAACACCCCTTGGGGTACCCGAATCACCCCCATGTATGTTCTTTAAAGTTTTAGAGCTATTATTTTTTTCCGAATTTTTGAAAATTTTCGATTTGTACAACTTAAAAAATTCTTTAAAAAAAAAGTAGATAACTTTCTTGAGATTTTTTTTTGCTACAGAATTTGTATGAGTTGTTCTTTTATGCATAACATAATCAGCTATGTGACTTTGATGAAAACTATAAAAAAAGTTTGTGTAAAGTCAGAAAATTACATTCGGTGAATTATGACTTCAATTTTCAACTTTAAATTATTTTTTGACAGCCTTCACAGCTGGTAGTTGCTTAGCCTTCTGCGCTGTAGGCCGTGGGTTCGACCGAGAACTAACATTTGTCTGATGAACATAGATGTTAGTTCTCTGTCTGGGTGTTATTATATATTTTATGTATGTATTTACAAAAAAAAATGTATATATGTATTATATCAGCTTCCCATATTACAAGCTTTGGCTTAGTTAGAGGCTGTGTGGAAAGTCCACCAATATTTACATTTTATTTTTTTATTTATAATATATTATTTCCAAAAACCACTGGAAAACGATCTCTCTTGTCGTGTCGCTAGTTTCTTTAGAAACAGTGTAGTGAATGGATTTTAAGTGCGCCTCAAGAGGCTCCTTTCGAGCACTTGACACATGTTATAGAACTTTTTAGGTTCTACGACATGCCGGTTTCCTCACGATGTTTTCCTTCTCCGTTTGAGAGTACTGGCACATAAATTTAAGAATAGAAAAACTCATTGGTACGTGAATGGTTTCGAACCCACGACCTTAGGATCGGAAGGCGGTGCCGCTACTAGACCAGGGCTCTCCGTGAAACGATGAAAAATTTTACTTACCAGGATCATTGAAGGTCACCAGTACGACATCCTCGATTTCGCTCGCCTTTGCTTTCAGCACAATATCCATGATCTCCCCAGCAGCAGCTTTTACTTGATTTATTACGCCACCCATAGAACCGGTGTCATCTATAACGAATGTCAAACTGCTGTTTTTAGAACATGTTGCAGATAATACTTGAAAAAGTATTATAAAACCTAAACGCAAGTTCCACCGCCACATATTGACAGGTTAATGAATACTGCAAAAGTTCCACCCAACAAGGATATTTATATAAGCCTGGGTTTTAACAGCACAGGGTAAAGTTAAAATATATCCGGCTCTACTTTAGACTTGAAAAAAATTAAGACGGAAATATTTGTAGCTGACGAATAGCGATACTTTGAAATGTAAAATCCACTGGTCATAGAAACAAGCCGATGCGACAGTGGTAGCAGGTGGTAGCAGTGAAATGAGTCTTTGCTTGTTGTCAAAACGAATCTCACCGCTATCGTTTAAGAGTAGTAGAGGTCTTTTTGAAGGGTTCGTCCGGGGAAGTTCTACCACCACGCCTTTTTCTGCCGCCAAGCAGCGTTGCTTTTTTTTATACGTCTAGCTGATGGAACAAACAGATGGCCCACCTGATGTTAAGTGGTAACCATCACCTATAAAGCATTACCTCGCAAGTCGCGCACGATAGGGACGTGCCCTACGATGCACTGCCCTGCGTCCATCAACTTGAGGCATACAGATGTTAAATAAATTAAAAGAGTTTTCTATATTGTAAACCCGATGCCTAATAAAATTGAATAAAGTGTAGGTAATTCAGGGGTCGTAATAGATAGAGTTATTAAGTACCAAATGACGTCAAATACGCTACTACGAAATCTAAATATGGATATGCCTTTTTTTAATCACCGTGTCGGAAATAATTCAGGTTCGAAATCAATTGTGATAAAAACTGACGTTTCTGATCGGAATCCTTTACGAATGTTTTAAAATAGCCCTGCTGTACGTGTGACGTGTAACGCTACTTAGTTTGTTTTTAACATAGGAAAAAAGAGTTTTAGAAGACAATAATATCAATCTTAACATCAGGTTGGCCACCTGCTTGTTCCATCAGCTAGTTGTATATAAAAAAAGCCCATAAGTTTTAGAAATCAATTTTTATTAATCGCCAATTCCGGGTTTAAAAGCATATCCATTTTTTTTTGTTCAGATTGCGTAGGTAATTTTCGTGATTTGGTACTTAAAAACTACCTATTCCGACCCCTGGTAATAATAGGGACTTTTGTATTACATAAATTATTAATACCAAGGTTTGAGATTCGAAGTGTACGTGGTTTTTCCTCTTTATATAACGAATTTACCTGTTTTTATTTGGCTTGGTGTTTTATTTAAAACCACAGTGAATACAAATCTATTTTAAGAACAGACTTGGTAAAAATATTAATATTCAAAACTGCATCAATGTTTTATTAGGTATCTGAATAATATTATGTGTGTAAATTGTCTACCAATAAATTATTGTTATTATTTTATTTCTAGCCCCGCCTGAAATCTCTCTTTGATATGTTTTCAGTAGGGCTAAGATGCGCACCACATTATGTCGTCTCGTTTTGTCACGGAAAATAGATATGTCCTTATCTCTACAAGAGCTAAGATGCGCACCCAAAATTGTCGTATTGTTCTTGCTTGTCTTGTTCTGTCAAATGCTATATCGGAATTCTAATTTCAAATTTTGAATTTGGTCTTCAAATGCTATTGGCGGGGTTTTTAATGGTTGCTCGCGTTTTTTTTTGTGTCGCACCGTTTGTAGACGAAGAAATTTGTCTACATGAGTTTTCAACGACAAATACCTCTCTCGTGGTGCGCATCTCGCGAAGACATAATGTCGCGGTGCGCATCTTAGCCCTGCAGGTTTTGAGAATTCCAAACAGATGAGCTAGATTTTATTTTTAATCTTATTAAGGAGGTGTAGAGTAAATTAATTGCATTAACGATGATGAAAGGTTTGCAGTCTATGTATAAAAGCCAAACGTTTGAAGCCGGTTACTGTGAGTTGTAGCAATGATTTGCAACGATGCAATGTTTTGTTATACACGATGATGGCTCATCAGGTGAGCCATCTACGTGTTCCATCAGTCGGAACAAGTTAACCTACCTGATGTTGAGTGGTTCCTTCTGCCTGAAGTTAATTGGATTTCTCGCTAATGGAATGGATCGATGGCTTTTTAAGTTATTGGAGACGTCATGTTTTTAAACATATGCCACCTAGTTGAATAGGTATTAGAAAATAGTGTGGAACCGCACACAATAATAACACTACAATTTAAGCTAGAGATGATTTTGTTAAAAGTTTAAAAACTTACTAATTTGTAGAGTCTTGCATAATTGCAGCATCATGAGACAAATAGCGAAAACATATGTATCCCAGATATACGTGTGCTGTCTTATAAATTTGATTATGTTTACCTTTTCTGTATGCCTACGCCTCACTAAACTTCAATAATATACCTCTATTATATTATTACATTGTAAAAGGATCATACAAAAGAACGGTAGGAACCAAGCCGTAAGTTTGTTGCCTGTTCTTCATAGGCTTTGGTCGCGTGGAACTGGCACCTAGAGTCACCTAGCTTTAAGACGTTTCAAAGTGATCCTTGTGATTTTATTGAATAAATACATTTTGAATTGAATTGAATACAAACATACCAACAGAAAGACGGACACGAAAGAAAACAAAAATTAGGGCTATTTTTCGCGTGCACCTGCAACCAATCTTCCTTACTCTTACAATCCTCTCCATCCAAAGGTTGTCTGAAGAGATCGGTTTCAGCGATGAGACCACCTATTGTACATTTATTTTGTATTTTTTTTGTTTTTTATTGTACTGTTGTTTTGTTTGGTGTACAATAAAGCTTTTTCTTTCATTAGGGCTTCTTGTCAAACTTTGGAACCCTAAAACAAACAACTTACAAACCCAACTGGCTTGGAGTTCTGTTAAGGTTATCAATAAAAAGTATATTTTTAAGATTTTTAGATATAGCGTTTACTACACTAGAGATTTTTATATAAAATCCCACTAAGATGTGAGATAGCTTTTGAGATATTATAAAAAATCTTTCAAGATTTGTCAAACAATATTATTAACACGTGGAATTCCGTGACTTCGTTCACATAGTGTTATTTTAGTTTCGGGAATTCCGGAATCCCCTTCTTACCTTGACACATCAACTAAATGCTGTTAAATAAAGATAATAAGATTTAAAACAAAAATATTGCCTACTCCTAAACACAAACATTAGAGGATTATAATAGTAGGTATCCTTTGTTTTTTTTCAACAATTTTGAAATGCAGTGCGAAAAGATAGACATTAGGATAGACATTGAGTTCCTCGCTCTTACTAGCTCTAGCTTGTGTGTAGAAGCGAGGGCTCTTCTTCTGGCTAGTTTCAGAGTTTTATGGCATTTATCATTCGATACAGGTTTGTTTCGTGATTGAATCTAATATTACATAATTAATATTATATTGTAGGAAAGAAGACTAGCAAAGAAGACGCAAAGTAAATTTAACTTCTGGAAGAGTTGCTTTGACAATAATTTAGCAATAACTAGTTGCTACCAGCGGTTTTCCTCGCGTGTGTGATTGCTTGCATTAATAATAAAGGCGTTTTGCCTGTCATTTCACCGGCAATCATATTCTTCAAACCGAATCACAGCAACGCTACTTGGTGGTAGAAAAGGTCATGGTGGTAGTACTTCTCCTGACGAGCCCTTTACAAACAGCTCTACTACTCCTAAAGTAGATGCACAAATCGTGCGATATAAGCTTTGTAAACAATAAAACTATTATTCTGATTGTTATTAATTGTATCAGTAACAATGACACAGTTAGAAACAAGGCCATTTCATATAGGTACCTAAGTCCTTGTTTAGTGATGATCGTTTTATTTTACAACCAAATGTTTCTGTGTTCAATAAAGTTTTTGAATTCTTCTTCTTCTCGTGTCAAGACACACTCAAACTTTTCTAGACCAATATGCTGCCACCTCTTAAGCCCTATCCGTTGCCTCGCTTAAGTCCTCCCAAGTGCAGGTGGTCGTGCACAGCGGGCATGAAAGCAGGTGTGGCATGTCCTGTATGGGGGCTCCGCAATTGCATGATACTCTGGTTGGGTCAAAATCAGTTTTTGAATAGTAATCATAAACCGAAAGACGAAGCTTGGGATGGCTTCCCACCCGATGGACCGACGGCATTGTAAAGGTCACGGAAAGTCGGTGTAGGTTACAGGGCTGAGAATCATTTTCCCTGGAGATTTAAAGGAGGTCTTTGGTCAGCGGTGGACTGCTGAAAAACTGAAACTGAGACAGCTTCACGACTTATTACATATATAAGATAGATACACTTATTTTCATTACATAGATACTATAGGTACATCATTCTATACCTTTTTTTTTATTCTTTTCTGACTACCTCTCTGTGGACTTCGCATTTGGTGCCAAGAGATCTGAGGGGATATCTACCGTGCCTGGGGATCAAAGTCGTGAAGCTGGTTTAGGTTTTTTGTTTTATTATTTTATTTACAATTGAAATACATTAAATTAACCTATATAAATATAATCTAATCCTGAGTGGATGACATAGGTACCCAAACTAGGAAAACCTGTGAGATGGCGTACCTATTCCCTCCAACTCAGTTTTTTTTTATTGTATGAAATGATGGAACAAATAGAACTGGTTGTAACAGGGCACTAACATTACTTGAAGGCTTAAATACAATATATTTGAGACAAATAAACATAAAATCATGATTAAAACGTAATAAGGTTGATGTTGAAGAAGTAAAAAGTAAATATCAAATGACTCTAAAAAAGTAAGGAATTCCCGAAATGTCATGTGAATGAACGTGTGTATTCCAACTAAATATTTGCCAAAAATGGGCAAAACCGGGTATTTAGATATAAGCAAGAAAATTTAAACCCCAGCACTCCCAACAAAATATTTGCCAAAAACGGGGAAAACCTGGTATCCAGATAAACACAAGTGCTGTTATCAATCGAACCCAATTATTATGAATTGAGCTTGGAAGCTACAGATAGTCATTCATATGATACTCGAGCAGCGGGTATATAAAGATCGTTTCTTCTCATATTACTATCAGTACTAGGCCTTTTCTTCATAAGTTAAGACGTACAAAATGATACCCAAAAGAGGTATTCAGTATTTAATTACGCTCCTTTTTATTTTAAGTGAAGTTCACAGTGATGACAAAAGTAGCTTAACTTTTGTGATAGACGATACAGCGTCAATGTGGGAAGAAATAAGTCAAGTTTTGGAGAGTGCAAATGCTATATTTGACACCGTTTTAAACAACCAGTACTCGCAAATAGAAAATTTTGTTTTGGTTACCTTTAACGACCCAGGTAAGCTACAGAAATTTTAAGATGTTCTTCTTAAACCTACTTATATCTTTTTATCTTTCTTACATTTGTCCTGCTTCTGACTTTAACTTCTCTAATATGTTTGTTTTATTTATTCTACATAAGAATTTTCTACCTTACGTTTTGCAAGTATGTCTCTGTTTAAAATCGGCAAAAAATTCTGTAAAGTAGTATCATTTCAGTAATATACTGTTCGTTCACTGCCATTTTTTTCCTAAACGATACAAATCAGAACTAAAGCTTTCATACAACATCTCTACTCAAATCATCTCATATAGTCACATAGATATATTACTATTTGTTGACATAGTAAGTTAATTTAACAAACGAGCAAAACTCATTTTTTTTAAATGCTTACTCATACTCTTACCAGATTTGGTATTCAGACCATCCCCTGTTTATATTTAAACTATTTGAAGTACGCGTTGCCCGTCATCACGCTGTCGTTTTCCCACCATTTTCTGCAATGTACGTAGCTTAGTCTTGGGTATATAAGTATATAGAGTGTGCAACCTGTTATGTAGCCCACTGTACATTATGTCCACTGCCATGTCAGCTTACTAATTCTTTGAGCTATGTCGACTACTTTGGTTCTTTGTCGGATAACCTCGTTTTGGATTCTATCCTTCAGAAACTCCGACCATAGCTCTCTCCATAGCTTGCTGAGCGACTTTCAGTTTGTGGACCGACCCTACTGTTAGTGTCCACGTTTCAGCAGCATATGTCAAAAATTTCGTTTGTTCAATCATTATAACACCCAAAAACATAAAAAAATAATCCATTGATTTAATTTCAGGAACTGTACTCAGAACTGTCACAAAAGACCGAGATGAGTTCAAGAAAGCGTTATCCTCTGTTAGGGTACATGATGGTGATGATTGTCCTGAACTATCGATGTCAGGAATCCTTCAAGCCATAATAAACAGTAAACCAGGATCTACTCTCTACGTGTTCACCGACGCATCAGCTAAAGATTTCGATAAATACGATGATGTTAAAAACACTGCTAGTAGCAAACAAATTCAGGTAAACATTTAGAAAATTATTCTAGTTTTTTTCTAGATACTTACCCATAATTATCTCATTTAGCTCACCATTCCCATACCGAAGCATGGAGGGCAAAATGGTCCAAAAATGGCACAACAATAAGTGTCCAATACCTTAGTTGAGTTAATAAAAATTAAAGATTGGTATGAATTAACCAAACCGATTAAATAAGGATGATAAACACTGGAATATAATTTTACACACACCCAAACACACCCTCACATCCTATTCTCCTGGGCCACCATGGTAGCAGGAGAACTTGCACACAAATACTAACAATAACAACACGCAGTCATACAACGCCTACACACAAAAAAATCTTGCACCTCTAAATTTATTTTAGTTCTTTTTTTATCTACCTAGTTACGAACGTCTGTCTGCTCTTTGCCAAAGGTTGGGTGCTGGAAGCAGCGGCACAAGTTTTACTCATGCAGTTTCCATTGTTCTCTTATAATTTTGTATCCACAGTTTTATGTTCACTTAATAAATTAATTGAGAAATATTTTTACAGGTGGTATTTGTTTTGACTGGAGATTGTGGCTCAGAAACGTCTCCCGATTATCAAGTTTACCAGAAATTAGCTGATGATACATTAGGTCAAGTATTCCATTTGAGCAAGCACGACATTGCAGATGTAAGTATTTTTGGTCCTAAATACCATTATATCATGTGACCCTTCTTCTGGTTGAGCACCAATGAAATAGTCTCTAATATGTTTTCTCTTACAGCCTTAAAGTCTCTAATATATTTCTCTAGACAGCCTTTACAGCTCAGTTGGTAGTAGCTCTGCCTTCTGCGCCGTAGGCCGTGGGTTCGATCCACACCGAGAACAAACATTTGTGTGATGAACATTGATGTTTGTTCTCTGTCTGGGTGTTATATAATAAGATAAGTATGTAGTAACAAAAAAAAAAGTATACATGTATTATATTAGATATCTGGTTTCCATATTACAAGCTTTGGCTTAGCTTGGGGCCAAGTAGTGCTGTGTGGAAATTCCACCAATTTTTTTCTTTTTTTTTCTTACAAATACTAGAGTTAAATTATCGAAAATGATTGTAGTACTATTTTGGTTTTATGCAAAATAGTAAAATACAATTCAATTTTTTTTCAAAATTATTTACTCGCATTCTCTCCTTGACTTATATCATTCTGTAAGTTCACTAGACGTGTGATGTTATACACATGTAAAATTATTGTGGTTTTACAGATTTTAGAATATGTTAAAGAAAATATAAAAGGTCGAAGAGCAACACTTGGAGTCGCGAAGTTCCCCCCGGGCACACATTCATTAGAGGTATTGAATGCATATTGTTTTTTTTTCTTATTAGACTATACAATTTACTAGCGAGAAGTATAAAAATGACAAAGTAAATTACGACATTGAGTACCAATTTTGTCTCTGCCATAACTCGTAGAACTAGCAAGCTGAAGTGTCTATGAGCAGGTCACATAGCTTGAAGAATTGACAACCTCTGGGGAATGAAGGTTCTCGAATGGTGACCTTCCTAACCAAGACTGACTTCCCTAACCAATGAACCAACGACATGAGAACAGCGAGAAGACGGTGGATGTGGATGAGGGCACTGAATCGTTCTTCCTGGAAATGTTTAGGAGATGCCTTTTTATACTCCTTGCTGATGGAAAAAGCAGATGACTGGGCTATCAGCGCTCTTCTACATCTAACTTATCATCAGGTTGGTCTGATGATAAGTTGTAGCCTTCACCTATAACACAGCATTGCCTCGTTACACGAAAGAAACGTACCCTACAATGCACTGCCCTACATCCATTAACTTGAGGCATATAGATGTTAAGCCTCATGTGAATGGAACTTCACCGACAACCACACTCTTCAAACCAAACGTAGCATCTCTGCTTCACGGCAGAAATAGGCATTGTGGGCTCGCCCGGGGAAGTACCCCGGGCGAGCCCTTCACAAAGAGCTCTACTACTCTAAAACCTATGTCCAGCAGTGGACTTCTTCAGACTGACGATGATGGTGATCATCTATGTCATTCCTTGTTGAAAGGAAATTTTCTCTAATCGCTATAATGAAACAGCTTAATCACTTTCTTTTCTTTAATTGATAATTTATTTTAGGTTAAACTTGATACATTAACCAAAGGCCCCACTGTATCAGCAACTGGAGTGTCGCCAGCGTTAAATATAACCGGACCAGATGGCAAAGCCGACACTAAAACCTTAGTACATAAGGATAATATTTCTGTGAGTCCTTATTCCGTACTGCTTACATTTTACATTGTTTTATGGTATTTACCACAGAACACAGTAAGGTAGCGATGGGATTAAGACCGCAGCAGTTCTATACAACTAGCGGATCACTTTTCTACCCACCTTCTCTCTTCGGTAGGTATACTAGAGATGTACGATTCAAATTTCTCCACGAAAAAATGTTTTACAAGTAACAGTTGTCGTACTTCATCAAAGTTTTGGATAAAATAAAATCATAATTTTGTTAAAGCTTTGTAATAGTTTTCTCTAAAACTTCGTTTTTTTGAGATTATACCTACCTTAAGTAAATTATTAAAAAATGTTGAAATGTGCGAGCGAGAAGTTGTTGACGGTTGTCATGCTCTTAAATGAATTCACAATCGTTGCTTGTCGCATACCTACGACATGAGATACTTAATCAATTCGTGGATTTTAAGAGATGAACTTGGCATCCGAGTTTGTGATATTGAGATACCGAGGGTCAAGATCCAAAGGCTGAGTCACTCTAACTAGATCACTAGTTTTAAAACACTTCTAGAGCGCACTGTTGGACTAGTGTTAGCGGCCCCGCCTTCCGATTCTAAGGTCGTGGGTTCAAAACCGGTCGTGACCAATAAGTTTTTCTGTTCAAATTTATGTGCTTAGTGCCAGTACTCTCAAACGGCGAAGGAAAACGTTGTGAGGAAACCAGCATGTCGTAGAACATTTAAAAGTTCTCAAACATGTGTCAAGTGGTCGCTTTGAGGCGCAATTAAAATCCTTTCACCACACTTTCGAAAGAAACTAGCGACACGACAAGAAGAAGAACCAGTTAAAAAATCACTTCTGTAACGAAATCTTACAGATTGTAAAGATCTTGGACCCGAAACCTGGCACCTATAATGTTGAAGTTAGCAGCCCTTCCGATACGCACGTGATCGTAACGGCTAGGACTGACGTCAAATTCAAACATGGATTTTCTGCTTCCAAGCCGTCTTCTATCGAAGATACAGTCGCAGCACCAACTCCAGGTATCCTATTCTAGTAGCATACGTGATCGAGCGAGTTAAGTGAACGAAGATTAATGTGACACAAAGGATTGTTAAGATATGGGGTTATGAAATGCGACAAATAAAATGAGGTAGGGGTAGGGGGGGGGGGCTTGACGGGTTTATAAAAGTATCCAAAATCTTTATTTAGTTATAATTTAATTCAGAATACATAGCATTTAACATAAATATTTTGATCACATCGCGACTCTACGAAAACCCCATTATGCCAGGGCATAATGGGGTTTTCGTAGAGTCGTAACTAAAAATGAATACTGCCCCTACCCCTGGGTAGGGGCAGTATTCATTTTTAGTTCAGTTATTGGTCTGGAAGTTTCTTTCTTAGGATTTCTGTTATAAATTAAGTAAGTTCTTAGTTAATATAATTGGTGACAGCAAGCTGATTTGATGACGGAGCCAAGATCTGTTCTCCGGAATTCACCGGTTAGTCAAATGGTCCGAAAAATATTTGGCATCAATTAGATTCCTATATGTAAGGACATTAAGAGATTTCAGCTGTGGGAAAACCACACAACTAACTAGTCACATATATTAAAAGCATTAGCGTTTGTGTTGTCGAGCGCAAAGAGTAAAAAATATATATTTTATCAACATTTGTTTGTTTCAGATGTGAAATCCCACGTTATCATCAAACTTACCGATGGTGCTATCCAGCTGAAGACAGTGAAGATACTTGGTATGGACGATAAAGTGATAAAGGAAATACCTTTGGTTGCCATTAACGAGATGCAAAAGCTATATACAACAGAGCTTGAAGACCTCCCAGATACAATGTTCAAAATAGCTGTAAGTCCTCTAACAATAATTTAAGAAAGTGAAATTTAGTATCTTCATCAGCCAAGCTGATAGCTGGATATGCGCCTCTCCTACACGTTTTCGGGAAGAGCGATTCCAAGCCTGCTCCACCAGTTTCCCACAATCTTTTCAATGTCTTCAGTCCATTGGGTAGCAAAGGGAGGGCGTCCCACGCTTCGTCTTCTATTTCGGTATCGCCATCCGAGAACTTTGGTTAGCCAAAGGTTTTCGGATGTTCGAGTTATACCACCCGCATCATGCAAACGATTAGATTAAAATACGTACATTATTAAAAATACGTAGGACATTGATGCTATCAATATCTTACGCGCTCATTTGAAAATCTATAGCCGCTCCCCCCACCGATGAAAAGGTATACATTATTTACATTTTTTTTCTTCTTACCATCTAAGCTTTGCAACCCAATAGGTCTCTATGACGCTCGAGTAAATCCCCATTTAGCATTGTGGGCTCCCCTACTATTAAATGACCTGCCCATATCCTGACTTGCTCATTTCCACTTTACTTTCTAAATCTGCGAGCGCTGTCAGTGACCTTGGTCTTGATGTTGGGATAGGTGGTCGGCGAAGCTTAAATGCAGCATTTTGGTCACTCCATGCCTATAATTGTGGGATGCGTAGTGGTGAGATGATTTTGCGCTTATCCAGAACCTAAACCGCTAATCAGCTACAGAATAGTAAATAAAATACAAGGTGAAATATTCTTGCGAGAAGGTGTCGCTCTGAATATGCGCAAGTACTTTAAGGGGAAGACAAGAAACAAGAGTTTTTCTACTCAAAAGTTTGCATGAGTAAGCAAACTTTTGAGTGGAAAAACTTGTATCGATTAATATGATTTTTTTACTAAACTGAGTGCAAAGTGATTGCACACAAAATGGTTGATTGCGATTTTTAGAAAATGGGTTTCATCATGTCAAAACGTGCGAGCGAGAGGTACATTAGCTCTTGCCTAATTCGCCTTAATATAAATAAAAATTACGTTATAGCATAACTGGTAATGTAGGTACTCCCACCGTCAGAGCACACGTCATTTACAAGCGCGTTTTAAATAATATTCTTATCAGCTTTCTCGCAATTTTGGGGTTAGGGGTTTTGCTACAAAATGAACGTCATGATTGATAAGCTTCCATTCTAATCTTTGGTACCTAATTGATTTTGTTTTATTTCAGATAACTGGCTTTGATCCAAAAAGCGGAGATACTATTACACGAGTTGGATCACCGATTATACCGCTACCCAGACCGAAAAGTGGTAAAAAAATTAAAATACTCTTTTCTTGTTGCCTATTCTTCTAGGCTTTGGTAGTGAGGAACTAGAAGAAAATGGTTCACTCATCTCAGTTAGTGTCTGGAGAGCACTGGTGGTCTAGTGGTAGCGGCCCCACCTTCCAATCCTAAGGTCGTGGGTTCAAAAGCGGTCGTGCAGCACCAATGAGCTTTTCTGTTCAAAAATGTATGTGCACAATGCCAGTACTCTCAAACGGTGAAGGAAAACATCGTGAGGAAACTGGCATGTCGTGGAACCTAAAAAGTTCTACATGTGTCAAGTGCTCAAAAGGAGCCTCTTGAGGCGCACTTAAAATCCTTTCACCACACTGTTTCAAACGAAACTAGTGACACGACAAGAAGAAGTTAGTGTAATAGCTCTGCCTTCTGCGCTGTAAGCCATGAGTGCATTCATGGTGGGGACCAAGAGCAACCATTTATTCGTGATATTTATAACTCTCATTTATGCTAACTGTTATAAAATTAAATCTTAAGTACATATTTTTCTTTAACATATTATGTACTTAAATTAAAGCTGGTGCAGGTTTATAATAACACCTGTACCTTACAGTTGATTGATTTTTGCATATTGAACATATTTGGGTGTGATAATATTTATTAGGTATATATGAAAAGTATTTTATATCAGCTATCTGGTTACCATGTTACGAACTTATTAAATAAATAAATGTAATTGAGTGTATTGGTGGACTTTCCACACAGCACTAACTAGCCCCAAACTAAACAAAGCTTGTAATATTGGAACTAGATAGCTTGGACAATGGTTAAATCTTTTTTTTTTTTAATATATATAACCACACCCAGATGGATAACAAACATCTATATTCATTTCATAAATATTTGTTATTGGTGGCGATCGAACCCACGGCCTACCGCGCAGAAGGCAGAGCTACTACCAACTGAGCTGTGAAGGCTGTCAATTATCTATTATCTTCTATCTTCTATTATTATCTCTATCTCTATCTATATAAAAATCAATTGTTGTTCGTTTGTCTCGCTAAAACTCGAGAAAGGTTTAAACGGTGAGAAAATATGGAAAAATTGCGAGGAAGATAGTAAAAACAACAATTACATTTTCTTATACAAGGTGTTAATTGTGTATATAAACTTCAGGGGGCTAAAGTACCCATCAATATGAATAACTTTTTGTTAGGAACCAACACTATAAACGCGAAAAAAAACAGCTGTTTCATACATTTTAGCCAGGTAGGTATTGAACTTTTGTATGAAACAGCTGTTTTTTTTTTCGCGTTCACAGTGTTGGTTCCTTAGAAAAAGTTATTCATATAGACAGGTACATTAGCTCAATGAAGTTTATATACACAATTAAGGGAACACCTTGTATAAACTGTTTTACAAAGCGAAGGGAGAGTTTTAATGTCGTTAGGATAGGTGATACGAAGTACACCGGGTCATCTAGTTTATTAATAAAAAAAACCCTAAAGTTTTAGTTAACATCGCACCAAGTGTGTCCTTAGTGGGCGCGCTAATACCTCACCAGGCACTGCAGCTTGACTGTACCGTTAAAGGATACCCTAAACCTAACATCGTTTGGGTAAACTCGGATGGAGATGAACTGCCTGCTACAGTGAGTTTTTTTTTTCTTTATCATCAGTCTACTTGAAGACCTAGAGGCAGACCACCCGCCCGTTGGTCGAACGACATTGTAGTGAGTGCTGGGAATGAGTGGATGACACTCGCAAGGGACGGAAAGAGTGGCGTATTAAAGAGCAGGCCTATACTCAGCAGTGGGTGCAAACGGGCCGAAATGATCATGATGATGATCATCAGTCTGAGGTAGTCCACTAGGAATACATTTAGGTGGACATAGGCTTCCCACATACATTTCCATGAAGTATTATATTTATATGTATGTTCAATAGATGTAGGTACAAGGTGTTCCAATAATTGGATTTAAAACTTCAAGAGGGCTAAAGTACCCATCAAAAAAATAACTTTTTCTAAGGAACCAACACTTTAACGCGAAAAAAAAAACAGCTGTTAACTTAGCGCTTGCCAGATTAAAATGGTATAGTAGTTAGTGTTGGTACTGAGTTGAGTTGATACATTTTTGCACAAACGCAAACAATATCAAATAACTAAATAAGCATCATACATTTTATTATACAAGATGTTCCAATAATTGGGCTTAAAACTTCAGGGGGCTAAAGTACCCATCAAAATGAATAACTTTTTCTAAGGAACCAACACTGTAATCGCGAAAAAAAAACAACTGTTTCATACAAAAGTTCAATACCTACCTGGCTAAAATGTATGAAACAGCTGTTTAGCCCCCTGAAGTTTTAAACCCAATTATTGGAGCATCTTGTATAATAAAATGTATGATGCTTATTTAGTTATTTGATATTGTTTGCGTTTGTGCAAAAATGTATCAACTCAACTCAGTATCAACACTAACTACTATACCATTTTAATATGACAGACGCTAAGTTATCATTATCTCAAATTACATCTATTCAGCAACAATCTCGAAACTCGACCGAGGTGTGCAGCAGGTGTTATAGTTTGTATGAAAAATACTTCACTCTAACTATTTACGTTGAGGGCATTCCTCTAGTATGGTAGGTAGTAGTAAAGAGTAGAGTCTTTATGAAGGGCTCGTCCGGGGAAGAACTACCACCATGCTTTTTTCTGCCGCCAAACAGCGTTGCTGTGTTTCGGTTTGAAGAGTGTGGTTGCCGGTGAAATTTTAGGCACTTGACGTTTAAAATCTGTGCCTCAAACTGATGGACGCAGGGCAGTGGATCGTAGGGCACGTTCCTATCGTACGTGACTAAAGAGGCAGTGCTTTGTCATATGCTTGTTCCATCAGCAAGTTGTATAAAAACATTGTCACTGAATAAATAATAGAACGTTCCCTTGTTTTTTTATCTAAATTGTGTTTTTTTAGGAATCTGCTGTGAAACTTCCGTACGAGTTTATAAGTGTGCTGATTACTGATAGAAATGCATCTACGGATTATGAATGTAGAGCTGAAAATTTATTGGGGTCTGATTCTACAGTCTTTTCTACTGAATCAATACCGCATGTTTTTAAGATCTTGAAAAAACCAAAAGGTAATTGTTGAAGATTAACGGCTCTAAATTACAGGCACAGGAGGCTTATCTATACAGAGTTATTGATAACATACGCCTTAAGTTGATGGACGGGCAGGGCAGTACATCGTAGGGCCGTTCCTATCGTGCTGAACTTGCAAGGCGATGCACGTAAAATCCACCTAACTTTAAGTGAGCCATCCGCTACACACTACCTTTTTAAAAAATATTATGTAAGGGTATCTGAGAGAGGTAGTCAGAGGTACGTCCAAATATTAGTTTAGGCACATACTACGTATTATAGAATAGAATATAAAGTATTTATTTTCGTCACAAAAACCTATGTAAGCTAGAGTGGTGTGTGGAAAGTCTATCAATATGTTTTTATCAAATTTGATTTATTTTATAATTAAATACTTTCTTTCAGACACCTCCATAAACTACCACGAAGAAGGTGAATTACATTGCGAGGTAGATGCCTTCCCTCCTGCGACGATCACGTGGTACAAAGACAGAAGACCTCTGATGATAACAGACGATATTGAACTGTCTGCGGATAACGGTACCTTGAAAATAAAAGAAATGCACGTATCTCATGATGGATCCTACTTGTGTGAAGTAAGAAATGAATACGAGAGAAAGGTTATGTCAGCAAAAGTAACAATCACTGGTGTAGGTAAGTGCTCATAATCTTCAAACTAAATCTAAGCCTATGATCGACGGGCGAGTAAGACCGTGGTTTTAAAAACCGACGAACCTAGCTCGCGGCTCATTGGTGCTGATCGATTAGCAAGCAAAACAGTCGCAAACATGTCTTGTTCCGAGTCTGAAGCCTTGTGTTATCTCGCCATAGGAAATTACGCAGTTATGAAAAAAAAAAAAAACGCCCTAAAGTTTGGGTTAAAAGTTGGATTGAAAAAAAGCAAGCTTTGTCACATGCCGAGTAAAAAATATAGCACGACGACGAGCCGCGAGCCAGGCTCGGCGGTATTTAAAACCGTGGTTTTGCAATGATACACCGGCGAGCTTTACCGACGAGCCATAAAACCACGGTCTTACTCGTCCGTCGATCAGGCCCTTAATCAGTTTTGTAGGTAAGTCTAATATATGTACTCAGTTTGAAGATAATCTTCAAACTGAGTACATACAGAGTAGTATCTTAAGAGTAGTAGAACTCTTTGCGAAGGGCTCGTCCGGGGAAGAACTACCACCACGCCTTTTTCTGCCGCCAAGCAGCGTTGCTGTGTTTCGGTTTGAAGAGTGTGGTTGCCGGTGTTATTACAGGCATATGGGGCTTAACATCAGTGCATCGTAGGGTACGTTTCTATCGTGCGTGACTTACTAGGCAATGCTTTGTTAAAGGGGATTGCTACCACTTAACATCAGGTGGGCCTAGTTGTATAAAAAAAACATACATGAATCCGTTTGTTTTGTTTCAGAAAAACCAGTTATTCATGAAAATACAAAGGCTAAAACAATACTTATTGGTACCGATACAGTAATAACTTGCAAGTAAGTAGCATCATCGAAACCTAAAAAGTTTTTATTTAATACGCTGACAACCGTCTACTTCTCGCTCGGACATTTCAAATTTTTTGAAGACTCTCGGAATGTAGTAGGTAATGAAAAATTTAAATTTTCGTTTTTTTGATTGAAAAATTCGGAGACTAAAATTACAAAATACAGCAAGAAATATAATTTTTATTAAAGCTAGTTTTCCAACCAAACAGCTACCATAGCTCAGTTGGTAGTAGCTCTGCATTATGCGCCGAGGGCCGTGGGTTCGATCCCCACCGAGAACAAATACTTGTGTAATGACCATAGATGTTTGTTCTTTGTCTGAGTGTTTATTAATTAATTTGTTATTTGATTTATTATAATATGCAAGTTTCTATTGTGCATTACTTGCGAGGCAATGCTTTGTATTAGGGGATGGTCACCACTTAACATCACGTGGGCCATCTGCTTGTACCATCAACAGGTATAGTATCAGTAGGTATAGCAATTATATTCCGAAGTTGTATCTGTGGGGTAAAGTCCTTATTTTACTCTCTCCCGTCATCTCTATTTTATTAAATACTAGCGACCCGGCCGGCTTCACACGGTTATTGTGGGTTATCAATAAGAGATACATATACCGTTGGGGACTTTTTTGTAGACCTTTTTAAGGTGTACAATACTGTAGTACATTATTTTGATCTATCTCGTAGGGTTCAGCCAGTATTTGCAAAGTAAGTGCAAAAAAATGCGTTTACTTACGACATCACATTAGAAACTTCTAAAATTATCAGTGTTTCTCTACTATATTATGCATATATTATACATATAAACCTTCCTCTTATTCTATCTATTAGAAAAACCACATCAAAATCCGTTGCGTAGTTTTAAAGATCTAATCATACATAGGAACAGACAGACAGCGGGAAGCGACTGTTTTATATGTAGTGATGCTATGCTATATTTTTTCAGGCTTTCCAAGGGTTTTCCAAAACCTACAATTGCCTGGTTCTTCAGCGACGTTTATTCAGAAGAAGAGAGGAATTTGGACGAGTGGAGTAATAAAGAAGCTATGACAATACATAATGCTAACGAAGGAAGCGCTGGGGTATACTCTTGCTTAGCCGAAAATGAGATTGGGAATGACTACCATGAAGTAACACTGACGGTTGAGTGTATGTATTAATTAATTATTAATGTAACGAAACCTCAGAATAAATCATATAAAATCATATTAAAATATTGACGGATAGTGTGAAAGAAAATGGGTATGAAAGGAGTGAGCGACTACTAAGATGACTAACTGATGATGATAGAGGAAATTGGAGAGAAATATATATATAAATATTGGTGGATATTCCACACAGCACTATCTAGCGCCAAACTAAGCACAACTTGTTGTAATATGGAAACCAGACAGCTGATATAATACTTATATACTTCTTTTGTAAATACATTCACAAAATATATAGAGCGTGTAACATCTAACAAAACAAGTCCGAGTTATCAGGCCAAGCACTGGAAGACTTTAACGTGTGCAAAGTTTGAATACTTTGTTATTGAAATTCCCATACAAAAGTATAATTTTGTTGTCGTTTATTAATTGGTGACAGTTCTGGTACCTATTTTATCTACAGTTCACAATTAAAGGTCAAAAAATAGGGCTGCGTCATGTTGTGTTAGTTTCATTTTGGAGGAAAGTTTAAGAGGCATTTCATGAATGAAAAACTTCGAAATTTCAAAAGTCTTAAAACAAAAGTTGTTCGTCATGACTTGTAGAATACCCTGCTTCCGGGATTATAGGGGTATTATATTACACGTTGTATAATAACAGAGAGACAGAGAACAAACATCTATGTTCATCACACAAAAGTTTGAGCTCTCAGTGGGGATTGAACCCACGGCCTACAGCGCAGAAGGCAGAGCTATTACCAACTGAAGTGTGAGGGCTGCCTAGACTGAACCTGTTGTGCCGATCCCACAAGGGCTAGAAGATGACTTTATTTATTTTAATGTATCAGATCCTCCGAAGATAGAAAAAGATGTGGAACACTACAGAGCTGCCGCAGGAGAATCGGTTAAGATTCCATGCTCAGTGGAAGGCACGCCCGATCCTCAGGTCACGTGGTACAAAGACAACAGCACTGTGATAAAAGGAAATAACATTTACATCTACAAAGATCATAGCATCAGGTATGAACGTTATGTGTATTGTACAAAAATTGTGCTCAATGTCAGCTTTCAAACGGTAAAGGAAAACACCAGGTTAGTTAAGCCAGTTAGTATTCTAACAGCGACGATAGGCTTGCTATCTGTCACGTATGGAATACCAACTACAGCAAAATGTGGGTATGTGACAAATGGAATGTTGGGCAAACCTCTGACTAACGATCTAAGACATCCTGAAGTAATCCTCAGTTTAAAGTAGTAGAGCTCTTTGTGAAGGACTCGTCCGAGGAAGTACTACCACCACGCCTTTTTCTGCCACCAAGCAGCGTTGCTGTGTTTCGGTTCGAAGAGTGTGCTTGCCGGTGTCATTACAGGCACATGAGGCTTAACATCTGTAGGTATGCCTCAAGTTGATGGACGCAGGGCAGGGACGTTCCTATCGAGGCTATGCTTTTTTATAGGTGATGGTTATCACTTAACATTGGGTGGGCCATCTGCTTGTTTCATCAACTAGTTGTATAAAAAAAAAAATTGTACGTTACTAGGAGATGTGAGGGATGTCTACCGTAAAGGATCAAAGCAGTGAAGCTGATTTTTGTTGATAAAGTAAAGCTAATAATAGTTGAAACACTCTTTTGTTTGCGATCCTAAGCGGTGCATATGATGAAGATATTTTTTTACACTACTTTCTGATGGAACAAGTAGATAACCCGATGATGTTAAGTGGTAACCATCATTTATAACAAAGCATTGCCTTGTAAGTCACGCACGATAGGAACGCGCTCTACGATTCACTGCCCGACGTCCATCAACTTGAGGTCCAAGAGCTGATTTCATCATGCTCTGTTAGATTAACAAAGGATTAAAGGGCCATTAAATATGTCAAAATGTACACGTTTGACATCTAAGGTTAGATTTAACGGCCTGTTAATCCTTGATTAGTAACTAACAGAGCATGGTGAAATCAGCTCTAAAGATGTTAAGCCTGATGTAATTACACCGGCAACCACACCCTTCAAACTGAAACACAGCGACGCTGCTTGGCGGCAGAAAAAGTCAAAGACAAGAAGATCTACTAAAATCGCCTTAGAATGTAATTTTTTCTTGAGTTTTTTTTATGTAATTGCAAAATATTATCTGATAAATGAATGAAACTATTTTTTAATTTTCAGAATGAATGTCGGATTAAAAGATATTGGAACCTACACCTGCAAAGCAACGAATAAGTATGGGAACGCCAGCAGAGTGGTCCAACTTGACGTCTACGGTAAGCTATCTCATAATTCCTCTACAAGTCTACAGCACCCGAAAACAACAATGAAAAACAAAACTCAGGCATGAGTTTTGCTTGCTTGCTTCATGAAGTTTTGTATATCCGCTTCGAGAAAAAAGAACCAGGGTCATTTTTCTGATCAGACCATCGCATTGGACTGCTACTCGTACCTTAATCCCTTAAGGGGCTGACAACTATCAAACAACTTCTCGCTCGCACGTTTCGACATGTTGAAAGATATAAAATCAATAAACTCATTTTCGAAAATCGCAATCAACCATTTCGTGTGCAATCACATTGCACTCCTACTTAAAAGTTTGATTATGTACGAAAACTAGAAAAACACACCTTAGAGTAGGAAAACATGTATCGATCAAAATGAAATTTTTACTAAACTGCGTGCAATGTGATTGCACTCAAAATGGTTGATTGCGATATTTCGAAAATGAGTTAAGTATTTTATATCTTTCAACATGTCGAAACGTGCGAGCGAGAGTCACATTAGCTCTTGTCTTCGCCTTAACCTTCCAACTTGCCAGTGACTTTGTGGTCACAGGCTGACCTTTTCAAGGTTATCTTCATCCCTTCTGACAATGTGAACAAAGTAGTCGAAAGATGAAGTCACTCTCAAGCTCACTAGAAGAATCAAAATGCCTACTCGGAACTTATAAGGTTTTTTAACAGTTCCAGCCTCAATAACGCTGCCAAAACAGACTAATATGGAAGTCAACGTGGGATCCACGCTTTACTTACCGTGCCAGGTCAATGGTTTCCCAACTCCTACTACAGAATGGATTTATTACAGCTTCAACCCGAGTGTATCCCCAAAACGAGTGTTGTAAGTAAACATAGACCTCCTTACATCTTCCTCATCGTAAATTAGGAGTAGTAGAAGTCTTAATTTTGAGTACCTAGTAGAGCTCTTGGGGCACGTCCGGGGAAGTAAGTACAACCACCATGCTTTTTTCTGCTGCCCTGTCTGGCAGCGTTGCTGTATTTCGGATTGAAGAGTGTGGTTGTCGGTGAAATTACAGGCAGATGAAGCTTATCATCTGTATGCCTCAGGTTGATTGACGCAGGGCAGTGCACCGTAGGGTACTTTCTTATCGTAAGTGACTTATGTTAAGAGGCAATGCTTTGTTATAGGGGATGGTAACCACTTCTGCTTTTTCCAACAACAAATTGAAAAAAAAGAACTCAGCTTTTGTCGGAATTCTGATGTAGTTTTCTCCAATTGAGTATTTCCAATGCAGCCTCTTTGACTTCCTTAAACGACATGACAGTGACTTTCTCCTTTATCTGGCTCACTAACTCTTTTTATCACTACGATGCACAGTGGTTCCAAATCAAAAATAAGTGGACATAGGGTCGAAAGTCGGAATTTCGATCTGATTTTTTTATACAGAATAGATCTCAGCTATCCTGACAACTTTTGTTCTATGAAAAATCTGTCAGAAGCGTAGTTTTCGAGAAAAAAAATAATCAATTATTTTTTGTATGGAGAAAAACATACTTTATTTTTTTTCTCGAATTGGATCAATTTGGCCCGTGTTTGGTTGGTACTGTGTCATAGCCCAGGTGATATACTAACATAAAAAAAATATAACACGCGCAGTCACTTGCAGCCACGGGAGAAAATTGACTCTAAATAAAATAAATTTTTTTTGCTTGTTTTGCGAAGAGTTCTTATTTCTTCATATCTTTTCATGGATTTTCGTGTACTGTAATATATTTTAATTGACTCCGTGAAGAGAAAGTAATAAAAAACTACATTTTAGATATTTTTCAAAATGATTTTTAGTTATATTTTTCAAAAGAAAACGATGTTTTCTGCTTCTTGAGACATGTTCTCTTCTTCAAAGCGTGTCCACTCCGGGTCTGCCTCGAGCAGTGGAACTGCCTCTGGGAGTAAATCATGATGGATTATCTTCGAAAACTTAGGCCTGATTCGGGAAATGTGTGGATCTGAGCTTATTAAAAGGCCATGCAGAATATTGTTTTCGATTCGTCCTATTTTCCTTGTGTTTTTCTCCCTTATATTCCTGAAGTCCTTGTTACGAGCTTCCGAAGCTTCTTCTGATAAGAACCCTAAGATAATAAAACATGGTTAATTATTACAGGAATAAAAAATTTACTTGTATGCAAAGAAAGTATTGATTCTGCTTTACTTACCAATAGGCAAAACAGAAAAGTGGCTACAAATGTCTGCTCCATGCATACAAAGTTTGTGGACACTGACTGGCATGTAGTACCACGGATATAAATGCGCATAAAGTTCTGCTGTTTCTGTAGCTCCGGAAGTTTTTAATGCTAATTTTCCTTCTTGAAGATATAACCTGGAGAATAACTGAAAATCGATGAATAAGGTTTTCGTCAACTCCTGTTATTTGTGCTGTTTTTTTGTAGTCACCGAAAAAGCGTCTTGCCGTATTTCCGTCGCATTTTTTTGGCTTGTTTCATTTCTTTGTGGTCTCCACGGGCACTCCATCGATGAAAGTCTATGTTATAAGATATATGAAGCACACACTCCATACATCTTATCGTCACTTCGAATGGGTTTCGTAGCCAAGAGTTTCAAATTATTCATTTCGCTTGGCTTTGCCAGGCAAATGGGGCACGTTGCTGAAGAAGGTACATCTGCAATAGTATTAGCGACTTTCCCGTCGATCATAGTCATGTGGAGTTCGTGGACTATCTCGGCATCCCCACACTTCGTTGGTACCAATTCTGCAATTTCTTTCTGCATTTCCAAGTGTGTGTTCGGAGTTGTGTACTCCGCTGTCTCTGAAGTGAACGTGAACTTCACTGGTCGACAGTAATATGTCGAAGAAGGGTTCGGGTTCTCCCAAATCATCATCTCTTCTCCATCAACAAGTTAGAGAGGGACAATCCTGATCATCACAACAGAGGAATCGTCAAACTCGGTATCTGAAAAACTCTGTTTGTAATTACTCTGTGATGATGATCCGTCAAGGCCCTATTTCCATGTTAACTTCAGACCTTTTTCGGTGCTTTCGATGGGTCCCAAGTCTAGCAAAATCCTTTGAACAGTGTGGTCCAAAAGTCCTTGTAGTCTGAAAATAAAAACATAAATAAATAACGTGAATCTCAACGCTTTATAATATAATTATATTATAGGATTGTTTAAAATGAAAATAACCTGATCCGAGCCCCTTTCTCCGTTACTTTCACATGTTCATCGGAAGGGTAACACCTCTTTTAGCGCACAAAAGCTTCCGATAAGACTGTAGAGAACTGGAACAATTTTCTTTTTTGAGGAACGTTCTTAGCGATTGGTACTGCCACTTGGACAGTCTAAGGGATGTGCAGAGTGCCAATGATTTATCTTCAGAAATTTATTCTGGTTTAATTTCTTTAAAAAGCTGTTTTGACAAATCTGACACAATGCCAGGATTCTTGCTTAGATGATCCACAATCTTCGCCAAAGCTAACTTTCCCGTTTCTTTTAACTTTGATATATAACAATATTCCAGTTCTTCTTCAGAATTGTCATTTATAATGGAGCTAGAACGTCTTTTCTTCTGCTTGTTGCTCAAATCCGCGAATGGCATTCTTTTCTCCTTCTCTGTAGAGGTTCCAGCTTCTGAAGTGCAGACATTTAGAATAGGTTCCGGCAAATATTCTGGCACTTCTGGCGCATCAACCAAGTCCTCAGGAATTGCCATTACGGTAACTAAATCAACCGTATCACAGGTAGGCCATTTGATATTTGTCTCCAGCCATTTGCTATTAGCTTTTGCATTTCTATTTGCTATTTGCATTTCTGAATCGGGTTCAGAAATGTCTTTAAGCATCTGCTTGACCTTGCCCATTTCGTTATTACTCGTTTGGCGAACAAACGGCAAAACTCAATGATTTTCCTACGGTCTTCTTCAGATATTTCACTTGGAATTTTAGAAATTATAACTTCCCTCAGATGATTGTAATTATTAAGATCTCCACTCCCCCTAAGACTCAGAAACAAATCGAGATAAGAACCGAAACCAGCCATTTTAGATTGAAAAACGTTATTCCGAGATCTTTCACAGTTAAGTGTTGAAAATAGAATGAAATGAAATTAATCATTGCAATATATTTGTAGTCTTGCAGCTGTGTCTGTAATGAGTTTGTTTATTAACGACAAATCACAGCCCAATACCGGAATGACCAATTTGTTAGTAGATCAGGATTAATTATCTTTACCACTCATCCCTTAATCACAAATAAACTTATTTTTACCTGCACGAAAGAATGAGCCATTTCAGATACTTGGCCCTTATCGTAAATAAGATAATCTCTTTACCACTAATAACTTAGCCACCTGCAAATAATAAACTACCTGCACCTAGCTTGGATACTGGACTGAACCCTTGTCAACAACTGAAATTGCGTTGTTATTTTACAATTTAATTTCAGATCTTCACTTTCAATTAAATACGTACAGTCTCTTGTACCTTAGCAAAAATTTTTAATATGGCAGAAAAATATAACTAAAATGTAGTTTTTTATTACTTTCTCTTCACGGAGTCAATTAAAATATACTACAGTACACGAAAATCCATGAAAAGATATGAAGAAATAAGAAATCTTCGCAAAACAAGCAAAAAAATTTTTTTTTATTTAGAGTCAATTTTCTCCCGCGGCTGCAAGTGACTGCGCGTGTTATATTTTTTTTATGTTAGTATATCACTTGGGCTATGACACAGTACCAACCAAACACGGGCAAAATTGATCCAATTCGAGAAAAAAAATAAAGTATGTTTTTCTCCATACAAAAAATAATTGATTATTTTTTTTCTCGAAAACTACGATTCTTACAGATTTTTCATAGAACAAAAGTTGTCAGGATAGCTGAGATCTATTCTGTATAAAAAAATCAGATCGAAATTCCGACTTTCGACCCTATGTCCACTTATTTTTGATTTGGAACCACTGTGCGATGCACTGCCCTGTGTCCATCAACTTGAGGCATAGAGATGTTAAGCCTCATGTGCCTGTAATTACACCGGCAACCACACTCTTCAAACCGAAACACAGCAACGCTGTTTGGCGGCAGAAAAAGGAGTGGTGGTAGTACTTCCCCGGACGAGCCACACACAAAGAGCTCTAATACTCTTATAACCTAGTGTTCTAGGCCTTCGCCTTCCTCTTCCTTGCTTTTCTGCCTTAGGTCTTAGAGTTAATCAATTTAATATGAATGTGAATAAAATGTAAAATAATAAAATAAAAAATAAAATGGTGAACATTTCACACAGCTCTGTCTATAGCTATAGTCTTGCCTCAAAGTAAGTTAAATCTGTACCTACAGTCATGAAATAAGACTGTACTATGAATTCCAGTTATCTGTTTTCGTGAGGATCATCTGCGTTCATTACAAAAATCGTTTGGTTGAAGATTTCTACGCCAATAATGGAATCTAAGCCAATACTAAACGGTGTAGAAATCAGAGCTACTCGTACAACCAGCAAAGCTGAGCCAGCCAGAATAATTTAATAGAAATTCACAAACTTTTGAAAAGCGCCTGCATTTTTATGTTATGCAATATGCATAAAAATGTTTGCATTTAATTTTTATGCAGGGTGTTACCAATATAAAAAAAAAAAAATTATATTAATTTTCTAGCTGCGGCACTATATATTCATCTTGACCCTGATTTATTACACTCCAATAAAAATTTTTCTACTCCACATTACACAAAGGTTAACTGGAAGAAAATGCACACTAGCATAAAGATAGATAGATAACACTTTAATGTACACAAGAATACATCATAAATCTAGGCGTAACTTAAAAAAGTACAATGGGCGGCCTTATCGCTGAAAGCGATTTCTTCCATGCAACCTTATGTTCTTTCATGTACCTACTTATTGTTAGTGTAATAATGAATTTTCTAATCTAATAAACTTTACTTTACTTACTAATGTTTATGATTTCAGAAAATCTCTTGGATCCTCTGAGGTTCCACTGAGGAACGTTCAAATTGAAGAGGAGGGCTTCTACACTTGCTCAGCGAGTAATTCCGGGGGACAAACTAATGTCACCTACGAAATTCATGTTAATGGTAAGTTTTCTCCCAGTGCCTGTAAATGCCTGTAAAGTGCCAGTAAAGTGAGTAGTAGGTATTCGACGACTTTGGCTCTTTGGTTGCCTCGCGCAGCGAGATTTTTTTCCTGATATTTCAACGGTAGTAGTAGAAATTTGCCGGTAAAGGCTCAAATGATCGGTTCGGCTCGGCTTGGTTCGGTTTTTGCTCGGCCCGGCCGGTAAACGCTCAAATGATCGGTTCGATTCGGCGTGACTCGGCTCAGCTCGGCTCGGCTCTACTTTCTTTACTTAATTTTAACGGGCGAGCTTAAAATGAACCTATTTTTGGGTGTAGTAGGATAGGTTGTTCAAAAAGATTTTTCAGATTGTGATACTTTTATTATTTTTCTTTAAAACACATACCAAATAGTTTATACACAAAAACATCGTTATTCAACTTACTGCTACCAAATAATTTTACGAAATCCGTCATACTATTTCCGTTAAACTTGTAATATAAATATGTTAAACAATACTCTCCACAAACTGAAGTCAAGTCATGTTGCAGTCTGTACCTATTGAAATTCCACTGTTTTGTTGTCCTGTTCAAGAAACTTCTATGATTTCCTATAGGTGGTCGTCCCTAAGAATCAAAATACTGTCCAACTCCATTTGACTCTATGTGAATGGCTACCCAATGGGAGCCTGGCTCACTATCTGGATCCAAAAAAGGATTGGATTATGTTTTAATGATTTTTTATTTCATATTTATAACTAGGTTTATACAAAGTCAAACTGCCAATGCCATGACCACGCTGATACGGTGCTCCTTTATAAATCACTCCAATTCCCGAACCAGCTTGATGTGAGTAATAATGTTCATATGGACAAGTTATATTACGAGAGTACATTATTATGTTTTTCTGAAATGAAGCTTTACACACAGTGTTCCAAACTGGAATGGTATTTTTTGACCCGTACCGGATCTTATATCTACTTCAATAGTATCAAACTCTCTACGCATAACAGGTAAATAGTGTGGAGATGAAAAAACATGCATTTTATTTGCTCCGTAAATATACTTTGCGGGGTCCAATGGTATAATTCTTAGTAAAGGTGTCATCACATCCCCCACTATCTGAGGTTCGATAATATCACAATAAACAAATAATTGATACGGTAGCCCTAAATGTAAATTGGCTGGACATTTACCTAAACCATTCATCACAAGATTTCTGTTCGGTTCAAAGCCGAGTTGTATACCTAACTTAGGTGACAATGTCAATGATTTAATAGATTCATCCATAATAGCAGCAGACACAAACTTTGATATTTCATCATATCGAAATTTAACTTTCTCCTTTATATTATTCACTGCTGTTAAAATATGATTAATATTATCATAATTTGTTGCCGGGATATGTGTTTTATAATACACCAGTGAAGGTTTTTCTTCGTTTGGCATTAACATCAATTTCGATATGTAAATTATATTTTCATGCTCTTGTACAGTATACATTGTGCAAGGGTATTGAAATTCAACAACTCCAACTGACCATTCTCCTTCAAGTTTTATAGATTTTGGTAACTTTGTTGAAAATCGTGTAGTCATATTGTCTGGAAAGTATTCCATGGAACTATTACTAAGTAATGTTAAATAAAAACTTTCTTTTATCATATTTCTTTCAATTCAGAAACTGAAATCCAACTATTAAATTTATCTGGATAACCTTTCCACTTCACTAACACTTGCTTTCTGCTACCAGAATAACGTGAACTAATAATTTTATCTATTTTATACTTAGAGGTGGGGTCATAAGACACTTTCTGTAATTCCTTTTCATAAAACGTTCCAACTATAGCTTCGTGTTTTAAATCTTCTAGCGAGTACACAACCAATGGAGATCGTTCTATAATTGAAGTTATCATAAATATTTCATCACTCCAGTTGGATTCATAACCTTTTTGAAATACATGCTTATACTTCGTTATTCTTACATAGTCACCAATGCGAAGTTTTGGCAAAGCTGTACGTGTGATACTTTGAACATTTTTTCTATCATACAAGTTATTCCATACAGTCATTATATTATTCGTGCTTACATCACAAGGGGACATCTTGATACTTGAATGATAGCTATGATTATACGCATATATTAAGTCTTGTAAAATATCAATGTATTTATACGTATTTTTATGGGTGAAATAGCGCCACATTCTCATTTTGAGTGTCCTTTGAAATCTTTCAACAATGCTGGCTTTAATATCAGGGTTATTTGTTGTGTAGTAATTAATATTTTTTGACTTAAATAATCTTTGAACATCTTTTGAAACAAACTCAGTTCCTTTATCAGATTGTATATGAGTTGGTGTTGTATTAGCTTCATTAAATATGCTGTTAAAACATGTTTTAATAGTTTCAGAATTTTTACTTTTCATGGGTCGGGCGTATGCATATTTGGTAAAGACATCAATAACACAAAGAATGTAATTAAAACCATTGTTATATTTTGAGTAAGTTCTCATATCACTTAAGTCAGCTTGCCAAAGTTCATTAAGATTTGACAAGACATATTTGTTTCGTGGAAATTTTCTGTGAACCGGTTTATGTAGTGTATAGGTTTCTTGTGATTGTAACCATTTTTTCACATCTTCTTTATTCATTTTACCTTTCATAGCTTTAGCTAGTTTATCAATACTAGCATACCCAGCGGGGTGTGATGGGTTATAGTAGATATTGTTGATTTCTAGTAAGGACTCCATTTTTCCCAATCAATTTTCTGTCGGACTCTTCGAGAAACTGGTGTTGAAAACACCTCCTCCACCTCCCTCGGTGGTGTGTATTCTTTATATTCGCTGACCTGAAGCTGATTCATATAATCGAGTATTTTTGGATTTCCAATATAAATAAGTGGTATTTTAATATGTTTCAATGCTTGTGCAAATTTTTGCCATCCTATTGGATCATTTTTTTTGAGTGGTCTCAAAGAATCATTTACTAAGTCTATAATATTACTTCCAGGAATTTTTTCTTTGACTACAGTGATTGTACCATCATCATCCCAGTCAATTATATTTTTATTCGAAGATATCAAGTATAATAATCGCTCACCCTTCTTTATATATGTTTTAGGTATCAAGCTGAGTATATGCTTAGGAGAGTAAATCGATTTTCTTTTCAAACTAGAAATTGCTCCCTGTTCATCGTTTTCAATGGGTGTCTGATCAGCAACTACTTCTTTTTCATCAATATTTTTGTTTTTAATATCCACCATACCATTATCTGCTACTTCATCCCCTCTTTCTGTTTTCAGAATATTATTAACTAAAGATATTTCAAGAGGTTTACGTTCTTCTTCGGAAAAATGTAAGTATCGTTGCAATATTTGTAAATATAGCATACATTTTTTTCTATCTTCCATGTCACTTTTCAAAATGTTTTGCATTTCAGCGTCTAATCGTGACATAGGGTTATGAACAGAATCATTTTGTTTCAGTTTTTCAATAGAACTTGGATCAATCAATAACATTTTTTTAGCATGTTCCATTTTTTCAAACAATAGTACCAACCAATCCACTTAAAATTCATCCCAATATTAAAGGTAAAAAAGATCCACCAGTTTGAACTATCAAACGTTTCCGAACTTGCTTAGTACTTTTTCGCACTAGTTTACGAAGTAGATCTTTGTATTTTTTTAACTTTTTCTTTGCTTTTTTTTCAAGAGGTACTTTACCCTTTAAAACGTTATGAATGCATTCACAAATGCAATTAATTTCTTCTTCATCACATGATTTTAAAAGTGCTTTCTGATATTTTGGTTTAAGTGTATGTAAAGCACTAAGTAAATCTTTATGCGTCTGTAGGCTTTGATGCATTATTTATGAATGACAGGAATTTGATGATTCTTGGCATATTTAAATAATTTCGTTGGAATATAAACAATGCAATATCCATCTGAAGGAAATACATTAGTTTTAAAACGACACAAATCGCTAGTGTCTTGTTTTAAATCTATCATCAAATATCCATGAGCCTCTTTAGTTGCATCCTTGTATGAGTCTTCCATAAACTTTGTATTTTCTGGTGAAACTTGTCGTGCTAAATATTTAATTTGAGTTTTATCACGAGGATTCTTAAAATAAATTATATAACCAGAGTTCAAAGATATATCTCTTTGACCCTTACCTTGATGAAATAAGTTTTGTGTTATATAAAAAACACTCAAGTTTCTATGATGACTACCTTTTGTAAATATATCAACAATGCGTCCATCGGATTCTCTCATGAGATCATCAATGATTACTAGCTGAGGTTCCTTTCCATCGAACATACTGAGATCTGGTATTCCTTGGCAATAGTTTATATTTTTCAGGTTATACAATGGTTGCATTTCATCAAAACACCAGGTTATTTGAGTAAATTCAACACTACAAACTTCTTTCACAAACTTTGTAAAATTTGTTACGAAATTAGATTTCCCACAACCGCTTGGACCAGCCACTATTGCCGTAAATGGATGAATAAAATGAAACATTATTAATGTTTGTGTTGATTGTGAGAGGATCGGAAAAATAATGAAACAAATGTTCAAATATCAATTATTTATATTTATTTTAATATAAGATGGCATATTATATACACATTACAAAAATCATTAATATAGCTATCATCGTCTAGTTAACATGACAACATTACAAATATATTACATTACAATTTTTCTTCTTAATAATACACACACTTAAAACAATAAACTTATCAATAACATCGAATGCTTAATGATTTAGTTTAAACAAGTTTGTCTAAAATACAATAGATACCTTATCCTAATTTGTAATGACCCCAAGCTAATGTGTCTACATTATTTGGTAAAATAAACCTTTTGCTATCATTGTAGGATAGACATATTTTGTTAACTTGTTGAGTAAATATTTTATGTTTCAGTGATTTGAATAAAACCATAGTACCATATTGTATATTTTTTTCGAATAGACATGACCTGTAATTTTCCATTTTCATATTTTTCGTAACACATTTTTTTACACCTTTAGCTTTTGATACAAATTTACTTTCGACATCCAACGCATACATTTTAGATCTTAATCCAACAAATTCACGAAATATTTTTCCATTATTTTCATCTTTAAAAAACCCCAGCTTTTTTTTTGTTTAATTTCGGATACCCAAAAATGTTGTCATCCGGGTAATCAGATGTATCAAACTTTGAAGAGAGATCTGGTTTGATGTCTTCGTAAAAGTTATTTGTGAAAACATGATATATCAAACTATCAGTATCAGTGTAAAGTAGCTTAATGTTATTGTTAAACTTCTTAAGCATAAAGTTGTAGTGAAAGTCATACATTAAAGTTTTTGAAATATCTAAGATGCAAAAACCTAAGTAAATTGGTTTGTTATGAAACAATTTAATTTTTTTTAACTGAACTGCAACTAGATTCTCTCCAAATGTGGATGAACTATGAAATTCTGGTTTTGCCACCAGATCATGTGCACCAAGAACTTTACCTCTATTTTCCCAGTGCGTTAATAGTTTAACGTTGACCCTTTTTTCAATATTTTCCATTGTCTTTCCAAATACGGAATTATTCATTAACTTGTAAAAATCTTTTTCGAATTCTGATTTTGCCGATGTTCTCAAAGTTGTGTTTAAATCTATGTAATGCTTTAACCAAGGACGTTGTTTGAATTTTAAAATCCTATGAACTTTTGTTAACTTCATACCCATCGCAATGCATTGTTTCAAATTTCTATAATGAATTTTGTATTTAGTTTTATTGTTCAGGTTTGGCACCAATTTGATATCTTTGGAATCTCCAATTTGGATATTTTCAGGGCACAAAGGTAAATCAGAATGCAAATCATGAAGTTCGACAGGGTACTCTAAATCTACCTCTAAAATAAAACCGTATTCTGCAAACAAAAAAAAGCTGGGGTTTTTTAAAGATGAAAATAATGGAAAAATATTTCGTGAATTTGTTGGATTAAGATCTAAAATGTATGCGTTGGATGTCGAAAGTAAATTTGTATCAAAAGCTAAAGGTGTAAAAAAATGTGTTACGAAAAATATGAAAATGGAAAATTACAGGTCATGTCTATTCGAAAAAAATATACAATATGGTACTATGGTTTTATTCAAATCACTGAAACATAAAATATTTACTCAACAAGTTAACAAAATATGTCTATCCTACAATGATAGCAAAAGGTTTATTTTACCAAATAATGTAGACACATTAGCTTGGGGTCATTACAAATTAGGATAAGGTATCTATTGTATTTTAGACAAACTTGTTTAAACTAAATCATTAAGCATTCGATGTTATTGATAAGTTTATTGTTTTAAGTGTGTGTATTATTAAGAAGAAAAATTGTAATGTAATATATTTGTAATGTTGTCATGTTAACTAGACGATGATAGCTATATTAATGATTTTTGTAATGTGTATATAATATGCCATCTTATATTAAAATAAATATAAATAATTGATATTTGAACATTTGTTTCATTATTTTTCCGATCCTCTCACAATCAACACAAACATTAATAATGTTTCATTTTATTCATCCATTTACGGCAATAGTGGCTGGTCCAAGCGGTTGTGGGAAATCTAATTTCGTAACAAATTTTACAAAGTTTGTGAAAGAAGTTTGTAGTGTTGAATTTACTCAAATAACCTGGTGTTTTGATGAAATGCAACCATTGTATAACCTGAAAAATATAAACTATTGCCAAGGAATACCAGATCTCAGTATGTTCGATGGAAAGGAACCTCAGCTAGTAATCATTGATGATCTCATGAGAGAATCCGATGGACGCATTGTTGATATATTTACAAAAGGTAGTCATCATAGAAACTTGAGTGTTTTTTATATAACACAAAACTTATTTCATCAAGGTAAGGGTCAAAGAGATATATCTTTGAACTCTGGTTATATAATTTATTTTAAGAATCCTCGTGATAAAACTCAAATTAAATATTTAGCACGACAAGTTTCACCAGAAAATACAAAGTTTATGGAAGACTCATACAAGGATGCAACTAAAGAGGCTCATGGATATTTGATGATAGATTTAAAACAAGACACTAGCGATTTGTGTCGTTTTAAAACTAATGTATTTCCTTCAGATGGATATTGCATTGTTTATATTCCAACGAAATTATTTAAATATGCCAAGAATCATCAAATTCCTGTCATTCATAAATAATGCATCAAAGCCTACAGACGCATAAAGATTTACTTAGTGCTTTACATACACTTAAACCAAAATATCAGAAAGCACTTTTAAAATCATGTGATGAAGAAGAAATTAATTGCATTTGTGAATGCATTCATAACGTTTTAAAGGGTAAAGTACCTCTTGAAAAAAAAGCAAAGAAAAAGTTAAAAAAATACAAAGATCTACTTCGTAAACTAGTGCGAAAAAGTACTAAGCAAGTTCGGAAACGTTTGATAGTTCAAACTGGTGGATCTTTTTTACCTTTAATATTGGGATCAATTTTAAGTGGATTGGTTGGTACTATTGTTTGAAAAAATGGAACATGCTAAAAAAATGTTATTGATTGATCCAAGTTCTATTGAAAAACTGAAACAAAATGATTCTGTTCATAACCCTATGTCACGATTAGACGCTGAAATGCAAAACATTTTGAAAAGTGACATGGAAGATAGAAAAAAATGTATGCTATATTTACAAATATTGCAACGATACTTACATTTTTCCGAAGAAGAACGTAAACCTCTTGAAATATATTTAGTTAATAATATTCTGAAAACAGAAAGAGGGGATGAAGTAGCAGATAATGGTATGGTGGATATTAAAAACAAAAATATTGATGAAAAAGAAGTAGTTGCTGATCAGACACCCATTGAAAACGATGAACAGGGAGCAATTTCTAGTTTGAAAAGAAAATCGATTTACTCTCCTAAGCATATACTCAGCTTGATACCTAAAACATATATAAAGAAGGGTGAGCGATTATTAAACTTGATATCTTCGAATAAAAATATAATTGACTGGGATGATGATGGTACAATCACTGTAGTCAAAGAAAAAATTCCTGGAAGTAATATTATAGACTTAGTAAATGATTCTTTGAGACCACTCAAAAAAAATGATCCAATAGGATGGCAAAAATTTGCACAAGCATTGAAACATATTAAAATACCACTTATTTATATTGGAAATCCAAAAATACTCGATTATATGAATCAGCTTCAGGTCAGCGAATATAAAGAATACACACCACCGAGGGAGGTGGAGGAGGTGTTTTCAACACCAGTTTCTCGAAGAGTCCGACAGAAAATTGATTGGGAAAAATGGAGTCCTTACTAGAAATCAACAATATCTACTATAACCCATCACACCCCGCTGGGTATGCTAGTATTGATAAACTAGCTAAAGCTATGAAAGGTAAAATGAATAAAGAAGATGTGAAAAAATGGTTACAATCACAAGAAACCTATACACTACATAAACCGGTTCACAGAAAATTTCCACGAAACAAATATGTCTTGTCAAATCTTAATGAACTTTGGCAAGCTGACTTAAGTGATATGAGAACTTACTCAAAATATAACAATGGTTTTAATTACATTCTTTGTGTTATTGATGTCTTTACCAAATATGCATACGCCCGACCCATGAAAAGTAAAAATTCTGAAACTATTAAAACATGTTTTAACAGCATATTTAATGAAGCTAATACAACACCAACTCATATACAATCTGATAAAGGAACTGAGTTTGTTTCAAAAGATGTTCAAAGATTATTTAAGTCAAAAAATATTAATTACTACACAACAAATAACCCTGATATTAAAGCCAGCATTGTTGAAAGATTTCAAAGGACACTCAAAATGAGAATGTGGCGCTATTTCACCCATAAAAATACGTATAAATACATTGATATTTTACAAGACTTAATATATGCGTATAATCATAGCTATCATTCAAGTATCAAGATGTCCCCTTGTGATGTAAGCACGAATAATATAATGACTGTATGGAATAACTTGTATGATAGAAAAAATGTTCAAAGTATCACACGTACAGCTTTGCCAAAACTTCGCATTGGTGACTATGTAAGAATAACGAAGTATAAGCATGTATTTCAAAAAGGTTATGAATCCAACTGGAGTGATGAAATATTTATGATAACTTCAATTATAGAACGATCTCCATTGGTTGTGTACTCGCTAGAAGATTTAAAACACGAAGCTATAGTTGGAACGTTTTATGAAAAGGAATTACAGAAAGTGTCTTATGACCCCACCTCTAAGTATAAAATAGATAAAATTATTAGTTCACGTTATTCTGGTAGCAGAAAGCAAGTGTTAGTGAAGTGGAAAGGTTATCCAGATAAATTTAATAGTTGGATTTCAGTTTCTGAATTGAAAGAAATATGATAAAAGAAAGTTTTTATTTAACATTACTTAGTAATAGTTCCATGGAATACTTTCCAGACAATATGACTACACGATTTTCAACAAAGTTACCAAAATCTATAAAACTTGAAGGAGAATGGTCAGTTGGAGTTGTTGAATTTCAATACCCTTGCACAATGTATACTGTACAAGAGCATGAAAATATAATTTACATATCGAAATTGATGTTAATGCCAAACGAAGAAAAACCTTCACTGGTGTATTATAAAACACATATCCCGGCAACAAATTATGATAATCTCTAATACTATAAGAATCAAAGTCCTGACTGACTGACTGACTGACTGACTGACTGACTGACATATAGACAACGCACAGCCTAAACCGCTGGTCCTAGAGACTTGAAATTTGAGGAGTACATAGGTCTTATAGCGTAGTGGTGTACTAAGAAGGGATTTTTGGAAATTCAACCCCTAAGGGTGTAAAAAGGGATGAAAACGTTTGTATGAAAAATTTTATTCCTTGAACCTACAAACTTGAAACTTGGAGTACAAGTACTACAAGACTAAAAAATAGGAAATGCATTTTTAGTTTTTTAAAACTACCCTTAATAAGTGTGCAAAGGGATGTAAAAGTTTGTATGGGAGTTTTTTGACCGATGGTCCTAGACACTTGAAATTTGAGGAGTACATAGGTCTTATAGCGTAGAGGTGTACTAAGAAGGGATTTTTGGAAATTCAACCCCTAAGGGTGTAAAAAGGGTTGAAAACGTAGGTATGAAAAATTGTATTCCTTGAACCTACAAACTTGAAACTTGGAGTACATGTACTACAAGGCTAAAAAATAGGAAAGGCATTTTTAGTTTTTTTAAACTACCCTTAATAAGTGTGCAAAGGGATGTAAAAGTTTGTATGGGAGTTTTTTGACCGCTGGTCCTAGAGAATTGAAATTTGAAGAGTACGTAGGTCTTATGGCGTAGAGGTGTACAAAGAAGGGATTTTTGGAAATTCAACCCCCTAAGGGTGTAAAAAGGGTTGAAAACGTTGGTATGAAAAATTGTATTCCTTGAACCTACAAACATGAAACTTAGAGTACATGTACTACAAAGCTAAAAAATAGGAAAGGCATTTTTAGTTTTTTTAAACTACCCTTAATAAGTGTGCAAAGGGATGTAAAAGTTTGTATGGGAGTTTTTTGACCGCTGGTCCTAGAGATTTGAAATTTGAGGAGTACGTAGGTCTTATGGCGTAGAGGTGTACTAAGAAGAGATTTTTGGAAATTCAACCCCTAAGGGTGTAAAAAGGGATGAAAACGTTTGTATGAAAAATAGTATTCCTTGAACCTACAAACTTGAAACTTGGAATACATGTACTACAAGACTAAAAAATAGGAAAGGCATTTTTAGTTTTTTTAAACTACCCTTAATAAGTGTGCAAAGGGATGTAATAGTTTGTATGGGAGTTTTTTGACCGCTGGTCCTAGAGACTTGAAATTTGAGGAGTACGTAGGTCTTATGGCGTAGAGGTGTACTAAGAAGAGATTTTTGGAACTTCAACCCCTAAGAGTGTAAAAAGGGATGAAAACGTTTGTATGAAAAATAGTATTCCTTGAACCTACAAACTTGAAACTTGGAGTACATGTACTACAAGACTAAAAAATAGGAAAGGCATTTTTAGTTTTTTTAAACTACCCTTAATAAGTGTGCAAAGGGATGTAAAAGTTTGTATGGGAGTTTTTTGACCGCTGGTCCTAGAGACTTGAAATTTGAGGAGTACGTAGGTCTTATGGCGTAGAGGTGTACTAAGAAGAGATTTTTGGAAGTTCAACCTCTAAGGGTGTAAAAGGGTTGAAAACGTTTGCATGAAAAATAGTATTCCTTGAACCTACAAACTTGAAACTTGGAGTATATGTAGGTACTCCAAGTCAAAAAAATAGGATAGGCATTTCGATTTTTTTAAAACTCCCCTAATAAGTGTGAAAAGGGATGTCAAAGTGTGTATGGGAGTTTTGTAACGCGTGGTGCGGTTGACTTAAAACTGGGGGTAAATATACTAAGAAATAAATAACTAATGATGATACTTTTAATTTTTATAGTTACCCCCGCAAAGGGTACAAACGACTGTAAAAGTTAGTATTGGAGATTTTTAACGCATAGTGCGATTGATTTCAAACTTAAAGTAAATAAACCTACTCCATAATAAATAATTTAAAATCACGTTTTCAATATTTTAAAACTACTCCTGCAATATTCTAAAAACGGAAATCTTGAGTTGGTACGAAGAGATCTGAGGATATCTACCATGCCTGGGGATCAAAGTCGTGAAGCTGTTTCGTTTCGTTTGTTTTTGGGATAGAAACTAGGAACAAATAAGTACATATTTTCCGTGTAAGGTTGTCTTTGTTGTATTTGTCATATTTGTGCTAAGCTCAGTACCTATACCTACCTATCTAATATAGGTAATGTACGCTTATTGGTATCTCTAATACCTACGTAGGTATTTAAAATCCTACCCTAATAATATACAAATCAATGCGAAAGTTACGATGTTTGGACGTTTGTGGCTCAATCATGGCTTAGCACTTCAACGCGTGCGAAGCCGCGGGAAGCCACTAGTATTAATCATATTTTAACAGCAGTGAATAATATAAAGGAGAAAGTTAAATTTCGATATGATGAAATATCAAAGTTTGTGTCTGCTGCTATTATGGATGAATCTATTAAATCATTGACATTGTCACCTAAGTTAGGTATACAACTCGGCTTTGAACCGAACAGAAATCTTGTGATGAATGGTTTAGGTAAATGTCCAGCCAATTTACATTTAGGGCTACCGTATCAATTATTTGTTTATTGTGATATTATCGAACCTCAGATAGTGGGGGATGTGATGACACCTTTACTAAGAATTATACCATTGGACCCCGCAAAGTATATTTACGGAGCAAATAAAATGCATGTTTTTTCATCTCCACACTATTTACCTGTTATGCGTAGAGAGTTTGATACTATTGAAGTAGATATAAGATCCGGTACGGGTCAAAAAATACCATTCCAGTTTGGAACACTGTGTGTAAAGCTTCATTTCAGAAAAACATAATAATGTACTCTCGTAATATAACTTGTCCATATGAACATTATTACTCACATCAAGCTGGTTCGGGAATTGGAGTGATTTATAAAGGAGCACCGTATCAGCGTGGTCATGGCATTGGCAGTTTGACTTTGTATAAACCTAGTTATAAATATGAAATAAAAAATCATTAAAACATAATCCAATCCTTTTTTGGATCCAGATAGTGAGCCAGGCTCCCATTGGGTAGCCATTCACATAGAGTCAAATGGAGTTGGACAGTATTTTGATTCTTAGGGACGACCACCTATAGGAAATCATAGAAGTTTCTTGAACAGGACAACAAAACAGTGGAATTTCAATAGGTACAGACTGCAACATGACTTGACTTCAGTTTGTGGAGAGTATTGTTTAACATATTTATATTACAAGTTTAACGGAAATAGTATGACGGATTTCGTAAAATTATTTGGTAGCAGTAAGTTGAATAACGATGTTTTTGTGTATAAACTATTTGGTATGTGTTTTAAAGAAAAATAATAAAAGTATCACAATCTGAAAAATCTTTTTGAACAACCTATCCTACTACACCCAAAAATAGGTTCATTTTAAGCTCGCCCGTTAAAATTAAGTAAAGAAAGTAGAGCCGAGCCGAGCTGAGCCGAGTCACGCTGAATCGAACCGATCATTTGAGCGTTTACCGGCCGGGCCGAGCAAAAACCGAACCAAGCCGAGCCGAACCGATCATTTGAGCCTTTACCGGCAAATTTCTACTACTACCGTTGAAATATCAGGAAAAAAATATCGCTGCGCGAGGCAACCAAAGAGCCAAAGTCGTCGAATACCTACTACTAAAGTGCCTGTAAAGGCATTAAAGTGAGTGTCTATTCCGACTTTTGACAACTACTATTTCAGTTTTTTAGATTTCGTATCCATTACTGTTTTCCGGGTCTTGTATGTAAACGTGGTAAGCGCCTCTTTCGAACGTTAAAAAACATTGGTTCTCAGCACGCCGGATAGTGGCGCTAACGCGTCTACATACCTGTACCTAACTCGCCGGAAAAAGGGATCCGAAAAACGGAAATACAAATTATCAAAAGTCGGAATGGACACTTTGAGCTGTTTTGTTGCTTTAGATAACGCAAGCACTATACGTTTTTCAAGAATTGTTTATAGGGTTCCGTACCCAAAGGGTATAACCGGACCCTATTACTAAGACTCCGCTGTCCGTCCGTCTGTCTGTCTGTCTATCCGTTTGTCACCAGGCTGTATCTCATAAACCGTGATAGTTAGACAATTGAAATTTTCACATATGATGAATTTATATTGCCGCTATAACAACAAATACTAAAAACCAGAAAAAAAAAATATTTAAGGGGGCTCCCATACGATAAACGTGATTTTTTTGCCGTTTTTATAGATAATGGTACGGAACACTTCGTGCGCAAGTCCCACTCGCACTTGGCCGGTTTTATTTTTTCCTTGTTATGGTGTGAACTATGATGTACTATGTAGTTTAATGGCAAGTAAACAATTTTAGCATTGGTTATTTTATTTCTTTTAATTCTAATTGTCATCTTAAGTTTGAAGAAGGCTCAAAAAAATTGAGCCTTCTCCATCCACCGACTTCTCGCAATCTTCAGAGCTTATTTCACCATGCTCTGTTAGTTACTAATAAAGGATTAACAGGCCATTAAACCTTAGATGTCAAACGCGTACATTTTGACATATTTAACTGCCCTTTAATCCTTTGTTAATCTAACAGAGCACGGTGAAATCAGCTCTTAGAGTGCTACCTGGTGATTGGCCGCTAACCAGATGAATTATTGACCATACAATGCCATTGTACTCATAATTCATAATTCATAATTCATAATTTCATAATTCATTTATTCGTTTGTAAACACAGGTTATTTTTACATAAAAGTAGATGGTAAGCATAAGCAAGTATTGATCTCCTACCATATATATATATGTATAGTATAGGTACCTACTATAGGTTTAGGTATAGGAAACCTGCATTGTTGTTTTTGAATGTTTCTTTCTATATTATAAGTACCTTTCTTCTTACCTACTATACACCTACCTGCTTTGTTATGCAGTTTTTTCTTCTTCTTGTTTTTCTTTTTACCTAATATGTGATGCTGTACCCGTGTTTGTGTGTCGAATAAAAAATCTTCTATTCTATTCTATTCTATTCTTCTATTCTATCTCTGTGTTTTACCTGGCGGCATACAAACATTCAACAGATTCAGCATACTGTATTCAGATTCAGCATTCCGTATCACATTACAGATACTGACCATATACAATCGTCTTTCCTCAGTGATGAGTCAGCGTTATGTAATATGCCTTTTTATATGTATTTGTTTTATGGTATAATTTCAGCGCATCCTTTAATCGAAAAAATTTACATGGATAAGAATTTCAAAGCAGTTGAAGGCGACTTGGTTCTGATAATAAAGTGCAACGCATCCGGGAATCCACCACCTGCCATAAAATGGTTTAAGAATGGTTATTGGGTTGCTACAGGTAATTTTTAAGATGTTTTTCTCGTGCACATGGGCGTAGTGTTTTTTATCATACTTACTCTCTTCTCTTGTCGTGTCACTAGTTTCTTTAGAATCAGTGTGGTGAAAGGATTTTAACTGCACCTCAAGAGGGTCTTTTCGAGCACTTGACACATGTTATAGAACAATTTTTTCGTTCTACGACATTCATTTATACATTCCTCACGATGTTTTCCTTTACCGTTTGATAGTACTAGCATTGTGCACATACATTTTTGAACAGAAAAACTCATTGGTGCACGACCGGTTTCAAACCCACGACCTTAGGATCGGAAGGCGGGTCCGCTACCACTACACCACCAGTGCTCTCAAATCATACTTACTGGTGGATGGGGAGCATGGGGAAAGCATGGGGGATGTCTATGCCCAGCAGTGGGAAATAGATAAATTCTGATAATTATTACAAATAAATAATTGTTGATAGAACAAGCAAATGGCCCACCTGATGTTAACTGTTAATCTATAACAAAACATTGCCTCGCAAGTCACTCATGATAGGAACGTACACGATGCACGACCTACGCCCATACGCCACGTTTTGTAAGAAATTTAAATAATTTTGAATACCAACAGGTACTAATTATGGTATTTTTACAGGTGACGACTTCGCAATCGAAAACGGTACATTTATAATGAAAAACATAAATCAAGAAGCAGCGGGATTATACGTTTGTGAAGCTAAGAACCGCTTAGGATATGACAGGGAGCTTTATATAGTAACTGTCGATAGTAAGTATTGCTCATACTTTTGTTATCTTCCATACAAGTCATCCCTCCCACCCATCTTTACTTCCAACATAGTCGTTGTTATACCCCGCGTTGCCCGCGTTTCCTAAGTGTCCGGGCTAAATGTAAACACACATTGCCGGCGACGCTGCCGCGGACATATAGCCGGCCACATTTCAGTCCACGCGAGTGGCAACGCGTGGCAAATGTCTAAATGCAGGGAGGGGTTTGGTGTTGTGTGCTTTAATAGTTGCACTGCCTAGCTTGTCGCTTTGCTGTTTTAGCTTTTCTAGGATAGCCGCTTGCTTAGCACAGATACAAACCTGCCTCACTGTCTCTTCAAGAGAGTGAGGCTCGTATGGTCTTAAGGGAGTGTAGCGCAACAGTCGCTGATCCTTAAGGCAAGCCTACCGGGGAATCCTTCACGCGGTTGACTCCTGTTCTTGGTCTAGTTCCTTCAGAAATAGACGTAACTGAAACCGGTAGACGACATACTGTCGGGATCCCCCGAGGTCATGACCCGACGGGTTCACCATCGTGCGATAAGCAGGATGTTCCTCAGTGATGAGTCAGCGTTATGTAATATGCCTTTTTATATGTATTTGTTTTATGGTATAATTTCAGCGCATCCTTTAATCGAAAAAATTTACATGGATAAGAATTTCAAAGCAGTTGAAGGCGACTTGGTTCTGATAATAAAGTGCAACGCATCCGGGAATCCACCACCTGCCATAAAATGGTTTAAGAATGGTTATTGGGTTGCTACAGGTAATTTTTAAGATGTTTTTCTCGTGCACATGGGCGTAGTGTTTTTTATCATACTTACTCTCTTCTCTTGTCGTGTCACTAGTTTCTTTAGAATCAGTGTGGTGAAAGGATTTTAACTGCACCTCAAGAGGGTCTTTTCGAGCACTTGACACATGTTATAGAACAATTTTTTCGTTCTACGACATTCATTTATACATTCCTCACGATGTTTTCCTTTACCGTTTGATAGTACTAGCATTGTGCACATACATTTTTGAACAGAAAAACTCATTGGTGCACGACCGGTTTCAAACCCACGACCTTAGGATCGGAAGGCGGGTCCGCTACCACTACACCACCAGTGCTCTCAAATCATACTTACTGGTGGATGGGGAGCATGGGGAAAGCATGGGGGATGTCTATGCCCAGCAGTGGGAAATAGATAAATTCTGATAATTATTACAAATAAATAATTGTTGATAGAACAAGCAAATGGCCCACCTGATGTTAACTGTTAATCTATAACAAAACATTGCCTCGCAAGTCACTCATGATAGGAACGTACACGATGCACGACCTACGCCCATACGCCACGTTTTGTAAGAAATTTAAATAATTTTGAATACCAACAGGTACTAATTATGGTATTTTTACAGGTGACGACTTCGCAATCGAAAACGGTACATTTATAATGAAAAACATAAATCAAGAAGCAGCGGGATTATACGTTTGTGAAGCTAAGAACCGCTTAGGATATGACAGGGAGCTTTATATAGTAACTGTCGATAGTAAGTATTGCTCATACTTTTGTTATCTTCCATACAAGTCATCCCTCCCACCCATCTTTACTTCCAACATAGTCGTTGTTATACCCCGCGTTGCCCGCGTTTCCTAAGTGTCCGGGCTAAATGTAAACACACATTGCCGGCGACGCTGCCGCGGACATATAGCCGGCCACATTTCAGTCCACGCGAGTGGCAACGCGTGGCAAATGTCTAAATGCAGGGAGGGGTTTGGTGTTGTGTGCTTTAATAGTTGCACTGCCTAGCTTGTCGCTTTGCTGTTTTAGCTTTTCTAGGATAGCCGCTTGCTTAGCACAGATACAAACCTGCCTCACTGTCTCTTCAAGAGAGTGAGGCTCGTATGGTCTTAAGGGAGTGTAGCGCAACAGTCGCTGATCCTTAAGGCAAGCCTACCGGGGAATCCTTCACGCGGTTGACTCCTGTTCTTGGTCTAGTTCCTTCAGAAATAGACGTAACTGAAACCGGTAGACGACATACTGTCGGGATCCCCCGAGGTCATGACCCGACGGGTTCACCATCGTGCGATAAGCAGGATGTTGGACAGCAATGACCTCCCGCGTGTTTGTGCCGTGCGTGGAGACCTGTGCGGGGGGAAGAAGGAATCCTGGGGGTTGAGACTGTAGCAAGCCGGTTGTAGTTGCATGCTACCGTCAACACACCTCTTTGGTCTGGATTTCTCCTTAAACAGGCGGTCGTAAACTAGCCAGTTACGATCAATCGGCTGTGACGCCCCGTCTGAGGGTCGTTTGGCGAGGGTCCCTAACTGGGGGAGAGCAGACAGCGAGGCGCAGAACCGTGGGATAGTGACCCCTCGGACCTCTTCGCAGCGTCTAGTCTCGTTCGTTCACCAGGGTGTGGGCCCTATGTCCGAGAGATATCTCTGGCGATCGCGCGCCGAGCGCGTGACGTCCCCGACTGAGGACTCCATGGAGGGTGGAGAATCTCAAGGATGAAACTTTAAAACCTTTTGTAATGGCTTCTAAAAAATTACACTACAACGCCAAGGCAGCTAATACAGCGCCAACTCAGGAACATGCTGCGTCCTCGGATGCCATGGTCCCTACCACCTCAAAGGCAGCACCCTCAGGCGCGCCAACCACGAGCTCACGTGTACCCACGAATGCGCCAATTCTCCACAAAGCTGCGTCTATGACAACGCCACGTGGGAATACGGCTGCTTCCACGGGGAAAGCGAGCTCAATAACCCAACCCCCTTCAGTGTCCATAGACGTGCCCCTCGGGGCTCCGTCCAGAAACACCATCGAAATGTCGACCCTTAAGGAAGCCATTTCTGAAGGCCCATCCGAACCCACCTGGTCTTTGATCTCCAAAAAACCAAAGAACAGGAAGACCAAAAGGATCCAGCAAGCTAAAGCGAGCGCCCAGGCACAGATACCGGCAAGGCAAAAGGTTGCGGACGGAGGGCCTCGGCACCAACCTGGAGCCAGGCCCTTGGCCCAAGTATGCGGATCCCCCGATCAGGCTGAACGGGCTCAGGCGCAGGCCTCGCACCATGCGACTCCAGCGACAAGCGAAAGCAACCAACCCCGCCGCCAATCAAAAGCCAGAGGCAAACGCGCAGGCAAGCTGGCTAAACGCCAAACTAACCCCACTTCCCAGCCTACTGCCGGCAAGCGGAGTCGGCCAGATGACACGACCACGCCCACCGGAGACGGTAAGCGTGTTAGGGCTGGAAGCAGCCAAACCAGGGTCAGCTACGCAGCAGCGTTTAAGGCCAACGAGTTATGCGTCGCTGTAATGACTGAACCCTTCTACGACCTCACGGCGGAACAAGCAAACGGTATCAGGACGTGCCTGGAAACACAGCTAGTGAACGACTTGCTCAACCCGTCGACTGCTGATCACATGGCAACCGTCATATACCGCGGCAAAGCACACTTTGGCGAAGGCGTCCTCAAGATGTGGTGTGCGGATGATGTCGCGCTAGAGTGGCTCCGCCGTGCGGTAGAAACCATAGCCTCACCTATCGCTGGATCAACGCTAGTGGTTCGACCACAATCCGAAATCCAGCGACGGATTCTCTGCGGGCTGCTCATTCCTCAGCTCACCATGGAGATAAACACCATCCGCCAGATCCTGACTGTGCATAACAGCAAAACCGTGAACGTCAAATCCTGGTCACTCGTAAAAGCGGAGAAGCAGACAGAGACGGAGACGCCAGGGATCTACTTGCTCCTCCGCATACCGGAATCTGACGTGGTCAAGCTCAAACAGCAGGAGCGGCGCCTGAACTGGATGTTCGGCAGCATCTATGTTCGGATCCTGGAAGAGCAACCTGGAGCATCGAGCGCCAAAGGCACTGCTCCCACTCCCGCCCAACCAAATCCGGCCCCTCCAGCTACTGAGAGGGAAGGCGCCACCTCACCAGAGCGCCAACCAGTGGGGATGAATATGAACGTCGATCCTCCATCGACACCAGGCACACACGAGGATCACTTTCTGGATGTTGAGGGGAGCGAGGCCAGCGACAGCTGTCTCAACTCCTCTCCGCTCCGGGCCTCGTAAACCCGTCTCCTTCATCCAAACCAACCTCCAGCACAGCATCACTGCGACGGCTTCTCTACGCAGAGTGCTGGAGGAAAACACTAACACCATAGCCCTCATCCAGGAGCCGTGGATCAGAAAGGGCCGAGTATGTGGTCTGCTCAACACCAGTGGAAAACTTCTTCTAGACTCCACTGTAAGCAACCCCAGAACTTGTATTATTACTCCAAAACTTATGCAAACAACACTAATCACCGAATTCTGTTCTAGAGACCTAACAGCTATTAGGACCCAAACAGGACCACCCCAACAACTCTACGATACAGTCCTGGCGTCCGTGTACCTGCCAAGTGACGAGGACATACCATCGCCAGAGTTAGTTGCACTAGTTGAGTACTGCGAGAGGGAAAAACTGCAACTTATCGTCTGTACCGACTCCAACGCGCACCACACCCTGTGGAGCAGCGACAAGAACAACACCCGTGGAGAAGAACTGGTAAACTTTCTATTCTCCACTAACCTACTAATCCTTAACAAAGGCTCAGAGCCCACGTTTGTCAATAGCCGAGCACAAACCATAATTGACCTAACTCTGTCTACAGAAGAGGTGTCTCGCTCCATCACGGACTGGCGCGTCTCGGACGAAGCGTCATGCTCGGACCATAGATGGATTCGTTTCACCCTAAATACGAGCCTGCCGACGCCGAGCCCCAGGCGCGCCCCCCGCAAGACTGATAGGCCCAAGTTTGTTAAACTGGTCCAATCAGCTCTGTCAGCCGAAAGCGTCCCCCCAACCTTTCTAGAGACTTACGAGATTGACCAATACATAAACAAACTTACCCATGTTTTAACCAACAGCTATGAACAATCGTGCCCCCTCGTGACACCAAAAGGGGGAATAAACCGACACTGGTGGGGCCCTGAACTGCAAAGACTACGTTGCAAAGTAAGGAGACTATTCAACAAAGCAATAAACACCCGAAAACCAAAAGATTGGGAGAAATACCAATCTACAAAAATAACCTACAAGAAACGAATACGCCTCAGGCAACAGGACTGCTGGAAACGTTTTTGTACAAACATAGACAACACCAGTCAGGCAACCAAAATAAAAAGCATACTATCCAGCGAACCAGCGCGTACTGTTGGATATCTTAAAAAACCTGACAACACCTACACTAAATCAGACGATGAAACCAGCGAACTACTGCTACAAACTCACTTTCCAGGGTGTCTATTAACGGATACCCACGAATGGGAAGCGCACAGTGAACGAGCAGCTAGTAGCCAAGACTGGACCACAGCACGTAACCTGATCAACCGCGAGAAGGTACTTTGGTCTATCAACAGCTTCCTTCCTTTCAAATCGCCAGGACTGGACGGTATCTTCCCGGGCTTACTAAGATGGAGTGGCGACCTACTAGCCGATCACCTCGTTAACATCTTTAGAGGCTGTATCGCTCACCGTTACATACCCCAAAAATGGAGAGAAGTGAAGGTTATATTCTTACCAAAACCAGGCAGAACAGACTACACAATGGCGAAATCTTTCCGGCCTATTAGTCTTACGTCGTTTCTCCTCAAAACTCTTGAAAGGTTATGCGACCAGGAGATAAGAACTAACACTCTCCTACGTCAACCGCTTCATCCACACCAACATGCCTACAGCCCAGGCAAATCCACAGAATCCGCCCTTCACAGCGTAGTCTCTAGGATTGGCGACGGATTAACCACAAAACAACCAACACTAGGCGCCTTCATAGACATAGAAGGAGCCTTTGACAAAACTTCGTTCACTAGCATAGATCTAGCACTGGCAAGATACGGTGTCGCGCCAACACTAGCAGAGTGGATAAACAACATGCTCAAGTACAGAGCAATACAACTCACAGTAAACACTACAACAAGAGGCATTGTGGCGAGAGGCTGCCCACAAGGTGGCGTACTGTCGCCTCTACTATGGAACATAGTGGTGGACGAACTAATCCGAAAACTGAACGGGCGCGGCCTTTTCACAGTAGGATACGCAGATGACCTCGCTATCCTTGCAACCGGATGTTTTGAGAGTGTACTATGCGACCTCATGAAATCCGCCATGAAAACAATAGAAAACTGGTGCACCAGCCATGGTTTATCAGTCAACCCCACAAAAACAGAACTTATATTGTTCACACACAAAAGAAGTCTGGGCAACTTAAAACTCCCCAAACTATTCAACACTACTCTTAACCTCACCAACGAAGTCAAGTATCTAGGAGTCATACTGGATAGTAAACTCCTATGGAACAAACACCTTGACTACAAACTACAACGAGCGAGTGCCACATTCTTTCAATGCAGCAGAATGCTGGGAAAGACCTGGGGACTATCGCCAAAAATAACCCTATGGCTTTATACAGCAATAATAAGACCGACACTAACATACGGAGCAATCGTATGGTGGAACAGAACCGAACTCAGCACCGTGATTATCAAGCTGCAAAGCTTCCAGAGACTAGCATGCTCTGCAATAACGGGTTGCATGAGAACAACACCAACGGCTGCCCTCGAGATCATCCTGGGCCTAACACCGCTCGACCTACACATTCAACAAGAGGCAACGATGGCTGCTATCAGACTCAAACACTTGAACCTATGGGGAACCACTAGGAGCCCACACGCAACCATTCTGGAAAGAGCGACATCACACGAACCGCTCATAGCAGCACCGTGCGACAAGATCCCCAAACAACAAATTTTCCAGAAACACTACCGTATACAAACACACGAAGACCTAAGAGATCAATCAGACAACAGCGAAGTCCGAGTCTACACCGACGGCTCAAAAACCAAAAAGGGAACGGGTGCCGGAGTGCACTCGATGGATCTCAATATAAATATAACAATGACACTAGGCGCACATAGTTCCATATTCCAATGTGAATGTGCAGCCATAACCGAAGCTGCCACAGCAATCAACAGGAGAGGAATCGATAACTACAACATACGAATCCTCTCTGACAGCACAGCAACACTCAGAGCTTTGGAGAGCCACAACTGCAACTCCATGCTCATACACGAATGTCACCTTGCCCTAGAGAGTATTGCCATCAAGAACAAGGTAACTCTACAATGGATAAAGGGACATAGTGGATCCCTTGGTAATGACGCTGCAGACGAGCTAGCCAGAAGAGGATCGGAAACGCTAATCGAAGGACCAGCACCTTTCCTCCCTCTGCCATTCTCGCAGCTACGCACATGGATGCGACAACACACTCATAACCAGCACAACCTACGCTGGACGCGGGCGACTGACTGCAGACAGTCAAGAGCAGCAATACCAGCCACCACACCTAGACTGACACGTCGTCTAATAAACCTACATAGACGAAACCTTAGAACCATCGTAGGGACCCTAACAGGTCACTGTCCACTTAACAAACATCTCTACAACATCGGAGCTACAGACAGTCCACTCTGCAGAGGCTGCCTGTCCGAAGAAGAATCAGCTGCCCACGTAGTCCTGGAATGCGAGGGCGTAGCTTCTCAACGACAAGAAATCCTAGGAAACCCCAGGTCACTCCTCCAAGCCTGCGAAGCCACCGGGAAGCTTCTGCGCTTTTGGGAGGAGCTAGGCTGGTTACAAGTGTAACCAGATCACCCCTCACGCATAATGGACCACTTTGGAGTCTAAATGCGGATACAGGAGTCCATATACACATACATATACATATGTCTAAATGCAAACGCGGTATTATAATTATTTTGTAACAAAGATCATACAAAAGAACGGTAGGAAGTAAGTCGTAAGTTTGTTGCCTGTTCTTTTAGGTTTCGGTGCGTGGCACTGGCGCCTAGGTTCATCTGTTTTAAGACGTTTCAAAGTAATCTCTGTAAATTAATTGAATGTCTCTCGCATTTCAAGTTTATTGTGATATGAATCGCCTAGTTGTTTTCTATGCTCGTAACTACATTTCATAGTAAACTAAAAGATAACTTAAAAATTATGACCCTTGAAAGAAAGAAAAATACCAAAAAGAATATTAAATTAGTATTTCAAGCTGATTTCACCATACTCTGTTAGTTGCTAATTAAGGATTAACAGGCCGTTAAATCTAACCTTAGATGTCAAACGCGTATATTTTGACATATTTAACCGCCCTTTAATCCTTTGTTAATCTAACAGAGCATGGTGAAATCAGGCCTAAACCTATTTACAAGCTTATAGTTTATTTACTTGTGTGTTGAAATTTACACAATTTTTTACTTATTTTACTCTTAAAGTCGTTTTTTAACAAGAACACTCCCTCTGAAGGTATATCTAAAGAGGTAAATGCTGCTTATTATCCGGGTAAGTCTATACATATAGGTGGAATTTACTTATCAGTAGTTGAAGATACCTGCATAAGGAAATATTATATTGCTATACATTTCAGACATAATTGACCTTGAACTTTACATATAGTTGCACTAATTAATTTAATATGTTATCCTATAAAATGTATCCTTAACTTTAATTGGTTGATACAGTCAGCAGCGTCAAAAGTAGCTGGTCATAAAACAAAAAGTAACTTCCAAAAGTACAGCCTTTTCTAAATATTACAATAGCCTTACGTATTTTTCATAATAAACACGCACGTAAAAGGTATAAAATATTTAAAAAATACTAACGAATAATCAGAAGTAATGTTTTTTTTTTAATATGAACTTTATCACCATCACGCAAATATGTTTATGTTCGACGAAATGAATTTTATTCTTATTTCAAGTTCTTTTTGAAGTAAAATGACAATGGCTGCATAGGTACCGACTGATTTATATAAAAAATAAACCTAACTATCCACATGTGTATTTTATCTTTGCTCAGATGATACATTTTTCCCTATAAAGAAACAAAATAAGAATCGACCAAGTGGAAACCTATTATGTAATTAATAACATAATAAAACCGAATAGGTATTTAATTTAAACTTTTTATAGAACTATAGTGTTAGAATACTTTTTAAAATTTTGACTATGCTTTTCTTTTACATGGTTTTTTATTATGAAATAATAATTTATTGCTCACTATTTGTGAAGTTATCCTGGTAATCTATTGTGATTTTTTATGTGATTATTTTGGGAAAATCATATATTATGGTATTATTGATGTCGACTGTCCATATCAACCAATTAATGTTAAGGATAAAATATAAGCAAATATTTTATAAGGAGATTAAAAAACTTAAAATTAGTCTGTACCTGTAGGTACCTACAGATACAAAATTAATTTCAGGTATTATCATTTAATTTATAAAATTATTTTGCATATTACATAGGTACGTACAGCAGACATAATTTAAGGTATTATTTATCAGTTTATTAAATTATTTCTTCCTTCCCTAAACTTTGAAACGAATGTTAATTATGTAACCCCGTAACAGTAAAATGCCTCGTAAACAATAGGTATTTATTGTTGTTGAGACTCAAGGTTATGGTCAGTAAAGGCTGAGGAGAAAATCTAATATGCAAGAAGTTTGAAATTACTTGAGTCCATGGAAAATACTTTCCATCTTATCGGGCTGACACCCAACAAAGCATTTCGCTTGCACATTTCAAGATTTTGAAAGATAATAAACCACTAAACTTATTTATGAAAAATCGCAATCAAACAAGTTATGTGCAATCAAATTGCGCACATCATCATCTTCCTGCCCTTATCCGACGCTAAGCGGGGTCGGCACAACAGGTTTTCTTCTTCCACTCTCCTCTATAATTCGTCATCTCGGTGCTCACTCCTTTCTTACTCATGTCATCTTTCACACAGTCCATCCATATTTGGCCTACCACTCTTTCTAAAACCATCTACATCCATATCTAACACTCTTCTCGTAATATGACTTTCCTCCCTCCTCATGTCAAATTGCAAACAGCGGCATTATTTTCTTTGCTATAGGATATTCCGTGCCATAACCGTGTGACATCACAGCGTGGTCTAAACGCAAACGCGATTCTTCTTCTTCTTCTCTCCGATTATGGCTCCTGTCCGTCATTCGACAGACAATCTTGCCAGTGTCAAGTGATTTGTATTGAATACTTTTTAGTCAAGTCCGTCCATAGTCAAGTCGGCCGTCATTTGTTTTGAAGAAAATGGTGGCGGTTTTCTTCAAAACATTGGAAACATTTTCGGTCAAATCAGGATATCACATAATACACTTTCATTCCAAATGTTTACACTTTGTGCTGAGACCTCAAGTAATGTTGGTTAAAATACCACCGAAATTACACAACACAACTCAAACTAACACTAGAAAAACAAATAAAATGAAAAAGCTATGTTGCTTCCCAAAATGTCAGAAAATGAATCCAAACGCGATTCATAAACCAAAAAATGAACTAAGAATGACAACTAGGAATGACAACTAAGTCATAGGGAATACGGTTTTGTCCATGGAGGTAGCATGTTTTGTCCGATTTCCCGTCGCTGTCTAGTCGCATCTTTGTAACGCGATTGCATTGGCAATAGAGAATAATGCCCCTGTTCAGCAAAAATATAATTCTGATCGATAATTTTGATTCCAACTAAAGTTCAGTGATTTTGAACGTGCGTTGAAGTACATTAGCGGCAATCATCGCCTTAAACGGATTCATCACCCACATCTCAACTTCACCACCAGAATCTGAGCCTACTTTGTGCCATCAATCACGATCCTTTGTTATTCTCATCCACCTTCAGCATATGGCTTTGAAAATATCTCTGCCATCCTTTAAAATATAAATATCTTTGCTAGCCCTCAAAGCTCAGTTAGTAGTAGCTCTGCCTTCTTCGCTGTAAGCCGTAGGTTCGATCCCCACCGAGAACAAACATTTGTGTGATGAACATAGATGTTTGTTCTCGGCGAATGCAGTTATTATTTTAAGTATGTATTCAAAAGCTTACAAGTATAATATCAGCTATCTGGGTCCCTTATAGCTCTGCTCAGTTTGGGGCTAGATAGTGCTGTATGGGAAGTACACCAATATTTATTTTATTTATTGTTTTCACAGAATCTCCGCAGCCAGGTCCACCGACCTCAACAGTCAGCATCGGCGAAGGTAGTTCTTCTGCAGTCCAATGTAGTGTACCTCACAAGAAAACAGATCAGCTGCGATGGTACAAGGTAAATCACAGAGAGGTGTACTTCACTTAAATCACTTATTCCTAGTGCTAGTACCTGCAGGTAGCAGTACTGATATGATTGCGTAAACACTCATTTCCCTGAAGCACAGAATTATAATAAATAATAATAATAATAATAAATATTGGTGGACTTTCCACACAACACTATCTAGCCAAAAACTAAGCCAAAACTTGTAATATGGCAACCAGATAGCTGATATAATACATAACATGCTTATTTTTTGTAAATACATACTTATAATTAATAATAACAACCAGACAGAGAACAAACATCTATGTTTATCACACAAATGTTTGTTCTCGGTGGGAATCGAACCCACGGCCTTTGACGCAGAAGGCAAAGCTACTACCAATAACTGAGCTGTGAAGTCTGTGAATTTAACAAGATCATGATATTTTTCAGAACGGTGTGCTGATACAGACGGGAGAATTGACCCTTACCAACGCAAGAGTGCCAGACTCCGGTATATACACATGTAGGGTCAGTGACTTCGCCAAGTCAACTTCTGGACACACCTTGGTCAAAGTTGGGTACAAACCGAGATTAGTCAACGAAGGGGAAGAGAATATCGAATACGCTGAAGGGACTCCTTATGAACTTAGCTGTGAAGCATATGGAGATCCAGAACCAGTGGTACGTAGCTTTTTTTTTAATACTACTTGCTGATGGAGCAAGCAGATGGCCAACCTGATGTTAAGTGGTAATTAGCATTTATAGCAAAGTATTGCCTCGTAAGTTACGCACGATAGCTTGCTTGCACGATGCTTTTTAAATTGATTATTGTTTATTATTATGTTATGTAAAAAACCTTTTTTTGTTGTTTTTTTTTTAATCATTGTTTTCTTGTAAGTATCTACTTACCTACATTTATATGTAATGAGATAAGTTTAAGTCTGATTGTATGTGTTGTGTGTTTGGCAAATAAATGATTGTCTATGTCTATGTCTACGATAGGAACGTGCCAAGATGCACTGCCCCGAGTCCATCAACTTGAGGCATACATATGTTAAGATATGCCTGCGTAATTTCACCGGCAAACACACTCTTTAAACCGAAACACAGCAACGCTGCTTGGCGGCCGAAAAAGGCATAATTTATTGATTTTTAAAATAGTCTCCTGATCAACATTAAATAAAATATAAATAAATATTGGTGGACTTTCCACACAGCACTATCTCGCCCCAAACTAAGCCAAAGCTTGTGATATGGGAACTAGATAGCTGATATAATACATAAATACTTTTTTTTTGTAAATACATACCTTTAATATTATATAACACCCAGACAGAGAACAAACAGCTATGTTCATCACACAAATGTTTGTTCTCAGTGGGGATCGAACCCACGGCCTACGGCACAGAAGGCAGTGCTATTACCAACTGAGCTGTGAAGGCTGTCACTGTTTTGTTGTAGTTGCTGCCGATACCTGTTTTTAACTAAATATATATATATTAATTTAGCTTTACTTTATTGACCTTTAGTAGCTGCCCAGAAGTATAAAAAAAAACATGTACAAATCACAATTTTCTTTTCTTTTTCAGACAACTTGGTGGCATAACGGTGAATTGATTAACACGACGAGTTATTATCACTATTTTGAAATGGAAGTAGATACACAGGGGCATTATGAATGTGAATCCAGAAATAATTTCGGAACTGTCACTAAGTCATTCAACATTATCTCAAAAGGTAATTAAACTTTTAATTCATATCTCTATTATAATAATTTATAAATACTAACTTAGCAAATAAGTTAGCCTGTAAGTTTACTAACAAAATATGGACTACAATTGTCTGAATTAATAAATAAATTAAATTAAATTATAATAAATATTGGGAGACATTCCACAGCACTAACTAGCCCAAGCTAAGCGAAGCTGGTACTACGGTTTGAAGAGTGTGGTTGCCGGTGTAATTACAGGCACATGAAGCTTAACATATGTATACCTCAAGTTGATGGACGCAGGGCAGTGCATCGTAGGGCACGTTCAATGCTTTGTTATAGGTGCTGGTTACCACTAACATCAGGTGGGCCATCTGCTTGTTCCATCAGTTAGTTGTATAAAAAAAAACATTCAGACACAGAACAATCATCGTGTCAATCACACAAATGTTTGTTCTCGGAATCGAACTGTTGAAGAATCGAACCCACAACCTTCAGCATCTGAACTAGACGCTTGAAAAAAATTATGAATATAAATTTTCAAATTCTGTATATTATATATCTTTACCATGTACTTTTGTAATTTCCAGATTGCTTGATCGATATAAAAAAACAATCTTCAAAATACCAACCACTCATGGTATCTACAAGCTTTCGCTGGCCCCAGCATGACGTCAAAAACGGATTCATGTCCATTCCCCAGCGCCAGTACGTCGCTCTGTCCTGCCCGAATCGTTTCAAAGACTTTCCGCGACGAAGCTTGGTGGCGTTCTGCGAGGGAGGAACCCGATTCATTATTCAAGGGCAAACTTACGAATACTCTGACATCGAGTGCACAGAAAAAGTGACACATATTGTTGAAAACAGGGGCGAAAGCTGTTACACTGGCAACGCAGAGCTCTTAAGCGTAGTTTTTAAAGTTTCATCTAGCAGTATCACAGCCTATGATGTTTGTTTCGACACAGACAATAACAAGCCTGTGTACACAACTATGCGTATGCGCAGTTCCGTGGCTGATGTCAGTTACTCGGAAACTGAATGGGCGGATAAGGAAGTGATTGATATCAGTTTGGACGAAGCATTCGAATGTGATCTTCAGAATGACGTCACTTCAACGGTTTTGCAGAGGTGGTTCCACAAGGACGATCAATGTTGCTTCAGTAGACGGATGTTAGTGAGTCCCCAGGATCTGTTCCCAGGAGTTCCACAAAGAGCCGCGTATAGCTACTTGAATGTCGTCCCTCATTGGAGCACATGCAATGCTGAGGTAAGTGCTGGTTCAATATCATCATCTTCATGCCCTTCTTCCAGTCTTCTCTAAGTCTAAGTCAAAGACAAAGTCAAAAGGTACTTAATAAAGTTACAAGGATCACTTTAAAACGTCTTAAAACCAGGTGAATCTATGTGCCAGTTCCACGCGACTAAAGCCTAGAAGAACAGGCAACAAACTTACGGCTTGGTTCGTTATCATTCGTCATATCAGTGTTCACCTCATTCTTACTCATGCCGTTTGGAGAGTTTATTATTATACCTATTTATTGTCGATTTATCTATGCTATAGGTCGGAGTCGGAGGCGTTTGTATACTGCTTCTTCTTCTTGTCGTGTCACTACTTTCTTTCGAAACAGTGTGGTGAAAGGATTTTAAGTGCGCCTCAAGAGGCTCAATAATGTATACTGCTAGGACGGACATACATGAACCTCCGATTGCCTGTGATTATTAAATTGTATCATTCGTCAAGACTGAACAACTGGAGTTCACATATCAAGAAGAAATTTAAAACATAATCTTGTTTCCATCCTTTTAGTTTGGGCAGTCGGGTTTTTTTATTTTTAATAAATATTTTATTATTTACTTAGTTATTTATTATGTTATCTACTTCTGTAATTTTATCTTCAAAACGTGAAATTGCGAACAAGAACTTGTTTGATAGTTTTACGAGTCTTAAGTAATGATCTTTTCTATCCTAACTAATAACTAAACTTCAATATTGTATTACTTTGTAAAAGGATCATACAAAAGAACGGTGGGAACCAAGCCGTAAGTTTGTTGCCTGTTCTTCTAGGCTTTGGTCGCGTGGAACTGGCACCTAGAGTAGTCACCTAGCTTTAAGACGTTTCAAAGTGATCCTTGTGATTTTATTGGATAAATACCTTTTGACTTTGACTTTGACTTTGAATCCGCTGACAAGCAGCTTACAACCTATCTTTATTTTAGTCAAACAATTGGAATGAAGTGGAGCAGAGAGTACGGACACTGGCTAAGGCTACATACAGTGAGCTAGTGGTGTCTACCGGAGTGGCTGAGAACCTTACCCTACCGGATGCCTATGGTTTAGACAGGAACATATTTGTCGTTGACAGTAAAAGCAATACACAGGACGTGCCAAAATATATATGGAAGGTATGTTTAACAAGGAGAAGTCCACTCTCTCTTGTCGCATCACTAGTTTCTTTCGAAACAGTGTGGTGAAAGGATTTTAGTGCGCCTCAATTTTAGAGGCTCCTCTCGAGCACTTGACACATTATGTTATAGAACTTCTTAGGTTCTACGACATGCCGGTTTCCTCACGATGTTTTCTTCACTGTTTGAGAGTACTGGCATTGTGCACATAAACTTTTTGAACAGAAAAACTCATAGGTGCACGACCGGTTTTGAACCCTCGACCTTAGGATCGGAAGGCGGGGCCGCTACCACTAGACCACCAGTGCTCTGTAGGAAAGTCTATGTCCACTGTTGAACTACACTAGACTTGTGATGTGGTGTGTGTGTGGTGATTGTGATGTGATGTGATGTTAGACTTGTGGTGGAGCTGGAGGGGTTTGACGTAGTCACTCCGCTTAGCAGGTACACACGGATATACATCATTCAAGTAGGCATTTTTAAGGGTAGTAGAGCTCTTTGTGAAGAGCTCGTACTACCACCACGCCTTTTTCTGCCGCCTAGCAGCGTTGCTGTTTCGGTTTGAAGAGTGTGGTTGCCGGTGTAATTACAGGCACATGAGGCTTAACATTTGTATGCCTCGAGTTGATGGACGCAGGGCAGTGCATCGCAGGGCACGTTCCTATCGTGCGTGACTTACGAGGCAATGCTTTGTTAAAGGTGATGGTTACCACTTAACATCAGGTGGGCCATCTGCTTGTTCCATCAGCTAGTACTTCCCCGGACGAGCCCCTCACAAAGAGTTCTACTACTCTTACAAAGAGCTCTACTTACATACTTACTAGTAATACTTACTTACACATAACAACTATGTATAAACTAAGCAATAAATATATTAAGTCCACTATGTAGGCCTTGGTTTCGATTCCCACATAACATAGATGTTTGTTCTCTGTCTGGGTGTTATATAATATTACAATTGTGTATTTACAAATAAAAAGTATATCAGCTATCTGGTTCCCATATAACAAGCTTCGGCTTAGTTTGGGGCGAGATAGTGCTGTGTGGAAAGTCCACCAATATTTATTTCATTTATTTATTTATATTTTTTTTAAATATAGTTCAGAAAAATCCTTTTTTTCTAGGTGGTTCAAGAATCAGCTACAGAATCATCTCTCGTCATAATACAAGTGAACGTACCTGACTTGGAGCAAGCAGAAGCGGCCAAATACGTCCGTTGTCGTGACATCTGCAACAGTACCAAGTGGATGAAGAGCTTCACGTGGTACGACGTCCGTCGAGGGTTCACTTATTGCTGCACGCTGAAAGACTTCGAAGATAGCTTTGGTTTTAGTAGAGTTTTCGAACCTTATTATAAGGTCTTGAACGATGTGTCTCTGATTCCCGAATATAGTCTAACGTAGTTGTAAGAGTGTTAGTAATTTTTTATTAAGCATATAATAAGACATTGCATTAGATAACTGTTTTATTAGTTTTATAGTGTTTACCTACGTGTTTACTTCTTTAAGGAAATCACAAAGATTATGTTTTTATAATATCCCATGATTTTTATCCGAGTGGTCTGAAATTCCGCGGGAGGCACGGTGACATAAGTAACGTACTAACATATCCCTATGAATTATTGGCCGGTTGTGATTACAGTCCGATTACGCAGGTGGTTACGCGCATCAAGGGGAAGGTCGTGGGTTCAAATTCAACTCGGTTAATAATGGGATATTATCAAAAATATACCTAGATAATTAAAGCTTAGCTTAGTCACTACTTCAACTATAGTCATCTCTATCTGGTAGTATCTAAGAAGTAAACCTGCAAACATTTCTTAATTAAATCAGTGAAACAATACATTTTTATATGAAGTGATATTTTTTCGAAAATCTTCATTGATTGACGGTTATCTGAGCCTTAAATATTAAAAAAGGAATTTATTTTAATCGACATAAACGACTAAAATTTAATATTTTTATTTTTACCTCATGCGTATTAACGCTAATTATAGCGTGGTGTTAAAATGGTGTGATATACTTTTGTGGTAATTACGCAAAAAAAATTGAGAGGATAATGTTTTATAAAATAATAAGGTAAAATAAAGTCGAATGAGCTCGTAGCTAACTCTGGTGACAATGATTTCAGGACACCTCAATTCTAACGGGATATTTAAGGCCAGGACGTCTCAAGGCTAAAAACTATTTAAGGCAATCTCTTTTTTTGGGTTCGTTTATATTTTAGTACCCCGTTTTTTTTACATAGTAAGTCATTGTTGGTTATTATAGGTTTATTATTATTTTTGCTCCAAGTTTCATCCAAATCGGTTCAACGATGTCACTAGGCCACAAACATCCAATAATCGTAACTTTTGCATTTATGAATTACAAGCTGGTGCCCGCGATTTCGTCTGCGCAGGATTAGTCACACAATATCTTTATAAATTGTAGCCTATGTGTTATTCTGATGTATAAGCGATATTATTGTAAAGTTTCATTAAAATCCATTCAGTAGTTTTTACGTGAAAGAGAAACAAACATCCATACTTACAAACTTTCACGTTTATAATATTAGTACGATGTTGGAAGTAGGAAAGAATGTATGTATGTCCACACATAATTAATTTCGTACACAGCTTTGTTACTTGTTAGGTAGTAATTTAGCTTTTTTTATAGTATTTTTAATTTTTTTTATGAATAAATATTTACTTGTAGGTATGTTACGTATTATGCCAATAAAAAACTAAATAAAATTGTCTGTCATATTTTATTGATTCAATTTAAAATAAACCTAATTGAGTCTGAATCTTGTCATGTCAATTTGAACCTTCTGATATGGTATTAGAGAACATTATTTGTGGCAAATATAACTATGCAAGATGAGAACGAAACTCGAATCTATTGACTATTTACCATGCCAATAAGATTCACATTCATCTTGTGCTGTAGAAATTGCAAATGCTCGAAGCTTTTGTATATGCATCAAAAATATAATTTGTATTTAAAAATTACTGAAAACCAAGATTAATATAACAACAAGACTATCTCATTTTGTTTTGTTTCTCAAATCTAGCTCTAATACTTATAGCTCATAGAGTGGTAGCAAATGTACAGAATGCATCATTTTATATGCAAATTGACACATAAGGTACACTTTATGAGTAAATAAATACCTTTATTTCTAATAGGTTAAACACTCATTAAAAAATCATATCTTCTTTCGTACAAACTATATTAAAACACTTCGTACTGAAACTGAACATTTATAGAGAGAAATAAATACCAAGTGACACTATAAAAGTGTTCCTTTTTCATCCAAAACAGAAAAAAAAACTGCTTCACGACTTTCCACAGATATCCACAGAACTGGAACACTAATAAAATATTTTTTTTTACTTTCCATCGACAGAACGTAACAGAACAGTTGGTGGGAATCGTTGAGATTGAAGCCAGGTGTAAAGCATAGTCTTATAAGTCACAGAACGAATGGGAAAAATTCCCAGTAGTTCTGCCGACAGAACAGGTGGGAATAGACGCAAAAAACCATAAATTGTGGTCATAGCCACTATATAGTTATATCATAGTGTGCGATAATTTGATTTTTCAGTTGACCAACAAGGAATATTTCAATGTTTATTGTTTGAAAAATAACTTTAAATAATTTTATCAGCCAGGTAAATCCCGCGTAAATTACGTCTGATAAAAAGTTTGTACTCGCAAGCTGCTTTAAATACGATGTTTGGCAAAGTTTTCAGCAGTTACACAAGGTTTGACAGTCAACATGCTACTACAGGCAGTGGCTTCAGGTTTCATAATATCTTTCATGATATTATGCCTCAACAATAGAAGTTATGCCCATATTATTGACGTTCCAAAGTGTTTAGTATATGAAGAGTTCAAAGAGGCTGCTCCGGCTCTACATCCTGTTGTAGTTGAAAAAATCAGAAATATCACATTCGATAATTTTTTACCACGTAAGTATTTATTTTGTGAGAATTTCTTTAATAACTTCCCTGCTTTCTTTATATTGTGTATTCAATTTTGTTATTGTTGCCAAGCGTCAGACATGTGTCAAGTGGTCGAAAAGAGCCTCCTTGTGGCGCACTAAAAATCCTTTCACCACACGGTTTCGAATGAACTAGAGCACGACAAGAAGAAGATGTGACAATACTACCATATCTATGGATGAATCTATGGATTTTTATACTGGAATTCATATGGACAATGCCAGTGAGAATGTTAAAGGAAGGCTCTTGCCTTGTAGTAAAATTCTACAAGTTCTCTTATACGAGTGAAAAGTTTCAGGTTTTTTTATCATCAATACCCATTTGCTGCTGTAGCATACCTCATATTTAAACATGTAGGTTTTAACATTGTTCTGTAAATTATACTTTTTTCTCCCTTTTTTTCTATTGTGTTATAATCTATTATTCTTCGTATAATATGTATATTTCATTATGATGTTTAGTATGTTGTGTGCTCAGTAGTTAATAAACGATTGTATATGTCTATGTCTATGTCAATATTTTTTTATTCACGTCTGGAAAATCTCCATTTAACATCATACAGGCCATGCGCTTGTTCCATCCGAAACTTGTCTAAATAAACATTCCCCGATATATTAAAGTGATAATAGTGATAGACAAAGCGGACGTAAAATTAAAACAATGTTGACAATTTAAAAAATATTCAAATAGTAGCAGAGTAGTAACTGTAGAGCTCTTTATGAAGGGCTCGTCCGGGGGAGTACTACCACCACGCCTTTTTCTGCCGCCAAGCAGCGTGGCTGTGTTTCGGTTTGAAGACTGTGGTAGCCGGTGTAATTACAAGCACATGAGCCATGAACTTATGCCTCAAGTTGATGGATGCAGAGCAGTGCATCGCAGGGAACGTTCCTATCGTGCGTGATTTACGAGGCAATGCTTTGTTATAGGTGATGGTTACCACTTAACATCAGGTGGGCCATCTGCTTGTTCCATCATCTAGTTGTATAAAAAACATTGTGCGTGCTACCTGTACAGGAAATATTATGTAGGTAGGTACATCAGCTACTCATCTAACGGCCTATCAGCACGACCTACGAGTAATTCAATATGAACTGCGTCAGCGGTAACAGGGGATTTTCTTAGCGCCACAAACTTAAAACTTTCTATCTAATTCTGATTACACTAAAAGTAAAAATAGCATAACACATTGACAATCCTAATACGTAGATTATTTTATAGTTTCGATGGTCGCGTGATAGATTAATAATAATAAGGAAATGGTTAAAAACAAGCGAACATTGATATATATCAACAAAACAAGTGCAAGTAAATTTAAACGCATACTTTGTGTTTTTTCAACCATAATAAATACACAGACTTAATGTACTATTCGTCGGTGCTCAGAATGCCCTATTAGAGTACGAGATATAAATAAAATAAAAATCGTTTATTTCAGACCACTGAGTCCATAGAGTACACAAATTTTCACACAAAACTTTTGAAAACACTTAAAACTTAATTAAATAGGCATGCCGTTGTGAAGTTCTGAAGACGATCAATGGGAGAAGTATATTCCTCTATTGATCGTTCTCAGCACAAGACATTTCATGTCGTCAGTCATCATGTTATCAGCAACAGTCCTCAGGATTCTGTTAGGACTGCCCCGCACTCTGCTAAGTGACGCAGTTTTCCTGCGTACCGGGCGTGATAACCATCTGCGCAAACATCTCTGATGATAGCAATTTTGTATAGCTGCATGTGTAGGGAATATGTCATCTACCTAGTGTTCCCACGTAGCTATTACGTTTTCCCAAAACTTAATTCGCAGACTAACGCGAATGTTCTTCTCGCTCGCACATTGAACAGATTTTGACATATGAAAAATCGCAAACAACCCATATTCCCTTCAGTAATTGTATACTTTCAAAAATGTTGAAATATGCTTGCGAGAAATTGTTTGACGGGGTTAACTCCGATGAAATAAACAATAATTAAATGTTTCTTTTCAGCTGTAACTACAGTGACGTATGGTCAACATATAAGATTGATATGCGATATAGAGCTACCTTTCAAAACTTGGAAGGCTCGATCCAAAGAATTGACTGAGGGTCTAAGTGAGGACCACAGGGAGCTGGATATCAAATCAGTGGGGCTGAGTTTCCATGGAGAGTATATCACTTGTGAGGCTAAGCTGCTGCCGCAATCAGGGTCCCCGAAAAAGGTTCATGGGACACATTTTATGATTGGTGATTTATGTGAGTACCTTTTTTTTGTGTTTACCTTTGTTTGTTGGCAATTTATCTCGTTCATCATCATCATCTTCCTGCCGTAATCCCACTTCATGTGGGGTCGGCACAATAGCTCTTTTCTTTCCACTTCCCTCTATCATCCGTCATCTCAGTCGTCACTCCTTTCTTACCCATGTCATCCTTTACGCAATCCATCCATTTTTCTTTGGCCTTCCTCTACTCCTATATCCATTATCCATCCACATTCATAACTAACACTCTTTTCGTTACATGACAATTTATTTATTTTATTTATTTATTTATTTATTCTTAGATTCACAGTTTTTCATTTATCTCGTTATAAACCATATTTAAAAGCTGTGGCTTTTTTTATGATATCTGATTTAAAAAAAAATCGTAACATACGAGTACAAATTGGTGTGCATTGCGATAAACTTTTGCGACGTAACCCCAAGAGTTTGGAAAATCATAAACTGGTTTCAATATTTTAAAGTTTTGACTGTGTATGTAAACATCTTAGTGCAGCCAACAGTCTAAATATCCCTGGTGTAATCTGATTTAGAGAGCCAAATTGTGATACAATATTATTTTATTTTACGGTCGAGTTAGAACCATGTTCCAAAATGAGTGAATGAATGAAAATTCTTTATTCACCTAACAACAAATAAAAGCACAAATAACTAATAGTGTACAATGGGCAGTCTTGCTCTCGCTGTAAAGCGATATCTTCCAGACAACCTTTGGGTGGAGAGAAGCCTAGTAAAATGCAGGTTGGCTTGGGTGTACAAAAACTTATAAAGAAATATGCTACCTATTTGAATAGTCCAGACTTTTCATAACGCACATAAGACTAATCTTAGATAACATAATGTAAATTTATTATATGCAATGGACCACCCATTGTTTTGCAAGAATGGCTATTATGGATAGTATAGCAACATTATATTCCCGAAATGGGTAGACTGTTGGAACAAAATTACCTGTATAATATATATTACACAGTTTTACAAGAAATTATTCTTATTCTTATCTTTATAAATATATTTCAGCTCCACCATTGATAAGTAATCGCACTCTGACTACGGTAGCGGTGATGGAAATGGCCACTATAACTTTGTCATGCAAGTAAGTGATCTTTTGATCATCAAAGGTCGTGGGTTCGAATCCGGTCGTGCAGCAAGTGATTTGAAAATTTTATGTGCCCAATGCTTCTGCTCTCGAAACATCTTGAGGCTTGCAACCTATCACATATAAAGTACCTACCTATTATATATATATACCTATTTGACGTATCTCTACATGGTGAAAGGGCAAAAGCTGAATTTCGGATTTCATTTGATATTTTTATTTACAGAATCGTTGGCGGTGTGCCCGCGCCTTCCATAAGTTGGCAAGTAATGAGGACTGGTGACAGCGAATTCAAAAATTTGTTCGAATTCAGCGATGAGCTGACAATCGAGAACGCCACCTTTGCCAACGCTGGACAATACCGATGCATTGCGGTGAACGCAATTGGTCAGGCCAACAAAACTATCGGTAAAGCACGCAAAGTAACTTTAGATTTTTATTTCCAACTTGACAAAGTCAAATTCAAAAAGGTATTTATTAAATTGAATCACAAGGTTCATTTTTAAATATCATAAAGCTAGGTGAATCTAGGAGCTGTAGTTCTACGCGTCTAAGCCTTTATTATTATGACTAAAAGTTCTTGTAAGTATAAAAAAGAATACAGAGAGGCCAATCTACCCGATATTGAGAAATTACTTCTACCTATAACAATTTCGTAGTTAAAGAGCACGTCCACTTAGGACGAGTCCTTTGTGATAGTACGTCTAAGAAATAGACTTACGGCCGGCTTCTGAAAGCTCGATCACAACTATATCGGATGTCAAGACTTGACATCCGATTAGTTTTTGTAACTTTGTTCTGAATAAATATTACTGATATTTTCAGATGTAGCTGTAGAAAAGTTGCCAGTAGCAATCATAGAAGAAGATTCGGAGAATACTTTTCCATATGGCAATACTACCGAGTTTACTTGCAGAATACAAGGATATCCATTACCAAAAGCAGTGTGGACAGATAACAAAGGAAATATACTGGTTTCTGGGGTAATTTTTTTTTACTTGTACGTCTAGCATTTTGGATACCTGATAGGTATCCAGAAACAGAAAACAAGAACTGAGAAATTCATGGATTGTTTGATAGTGTAAAGAAGGATGGAGGGCAAGAAAGAAAGTGGTCCCTCCAGTTTCAAGCTCAATTTTTTTTTGTGGTTTAGGTCTATTAGTCCATTTTGTTTTATAAAATTAGCTGGTGGAACAAGCTGATGGCCCACCTGATGTTAAATGTTAAGCATCACTTATAACAAAGCATTGCCTCATAAGTCACGAACGATAGGAACGTGCCCTACGATGCACTGCCCTGCTTCCATCAACTTGAGGCATACAGATGTTAAGCCTCATGTGCCTGTAATTACACCGGCAACCACACTCTTCAAACCGAAACACAGCAACGCTGCTTGGCGGCAGAAAAAGGCGTGGTGGTAGTACTTCCCCGGACGAGCCCTTCACAAAGAGTACTCTTATGTATTAGTGCATTACCTCACAAAGCAAGTATTTAAAGAAAAAAATCTACTTCTTGAGTATGATCCACATGCAGGGTAGTTATCCCCTCGGATCTTCTAGTTCCAAGTACCAACTAAAGATTCTTTGAGGATGTGTAAGGGGTAGTCAGGTTCGTACAATTATTATATTGGGCACATACCCACATTTAGCAGTAGTTGGTATTCCGTACGTGAGAGGTTGTAAACCCGACTCAAGAACCACGGCCATGTCCATTAGGATGCCACTCTAAGTATGATAAGTCTCATGTGCATAATTGCAACAACAAACGCCAGAATTGTAGGAACGGTTCTTTGAACGTTCTTATTTAAGAATTTTAATTGCAGGAATCCAAAATAAATTGGCATGAAAAAATAAGTGTATTGAAACTGCAAGAAATGAAAAAGTCTGATAATTATACTTGTCATGCGGAGAACGCCCTCGGCACAGCAGAGGTCCCTGTGAACGTTACAGTTTTATCACCTTTCGTGGTCCATGAGCATTCTGAGGGTAACATTATTTTATAAACTACATCACTTTCATGTCAACGAAAAAAGACAGCAAAGACTTATCGGTCTGATAAGCTAATGGAGCGCTCAGCGACCAATATGAATAATACCATAATACTTTAGTTTTATTTTCCTATTTATATAATACAACTTGATGATGGAACAAGCAAATGGCTCACCTGATTTTAAGTGGTAACCATCACCTTTAACAAAGCATTGCATCGTAAAACGGCTCGGGAGGAACGCGCCCTACGATGCACTGTCCTGCGTCTATTAGCTTGAGGCGTACAGATGTTAAGCTTCTTGTGACTGTAATTCCTCCGGCAACCACACCTTCAAACTTCAAACCTCGAAACCGAAACACAGAGCATGCCTTTTTCTGCCGCCAGGCAGCGTTGCTGTGTTTCGGTTCGAAGGGTGTGGGTGCCGGTGTAATTACAGGCACATGAGTTTCAACTTTTTTTAAGCCTCAAGTTGGTGGTAGTTTTTTAGTTGAATACTATATTGTATATATGATTAAATCGTGATCTTTATTCATTTCTTTCGTTCAATTTCAGATACAACATACTTACATTACGGAAAGTGGACGACCATAGTTTGCAACATCACATCTTCATTTCCAATGAGAATGAGATGGTTCGGGCCGAAATCAAAGAACTCGATAGAGTTGAAAGAAATAACTACCGATAAAAAGTACCAGATATCAAATAGTGAGCTTAAGATCATATTCATGGATTTGGACATGGTTGGAGACTACATGTGTGAAGCTTCCCTCATTTCTGATGCCGATGAGAAGGTGGCTTTTACCACCAACGTGCAGATAGATGATCTTGGTGAGTATACGTTTATATTCTTTTCACACGGTTGACTAAGCATGGCTTCATTAATAACACACAAATGTTACAAAAAAATATTTTTTTTTTAATTTTTTAATACAACAAAACTTTTTAAAATTTTCGATTTTGTTTTAAATTATTGAAAAAATTTAAAACAAAATCGAAAAAAAATATTTCATTAAATTTAATTCTCCGTCAGGGTTTTATAGATAAATCGAATCAAAACTCAAATCAAAAGTTTTTTATTAAGACAGTTACAAGTCCACATTGTTAGTAAAAAACTTAAGTATAGGGGTTAGTACTTAATAACTAAAACAGATTTCGTCCTCTGAGAGAACTTCCACACCAGGGGACACGCTTATTTGTTTGCAATTTCCTTTAGGATGCTGTTGCTGCTCGAGCGCACTCTGCTCAGTAGTGAGGCCGTCTTTTACCGCCAGATGGCGTCATAATTATATTTTCAGTAAAAATAAAGTTTTAGTTAAATTTCGCGTAAGTAAAATGCGATGGCACTTCTTCAACTTCTTGGTGGGCCACGATTCTTATAAGCAGATATCCCATTTTATTAAAATATTTGAGGACTAGGTGCTGCACTGTTTAAAAATAACTAACTTAAAATATGTGTATTCAATTGTGATCTGCTTTTCAGCTGTTCCAGTGTTGTATGATGCCACTAAAATTATTGTAATGGAAGACAACTCCATATCTCTATACTGCAAGTAAGTTTTTGTACTACTTTTTCTTATTTTACTTTCTTGCTGTAATCCTTACGTATCTATTTGTGTACTGAACTTTATGATTTGTTCGTGCTGGGGCCTTATGCCCACTTCGAGCGAGATTATCTCACGGTGGAAATGACGTCATATCTCGTTCAATAACTCGTTGACGTTGCGTCTCGCATGAACTTTGAATGAGAAAATTGGGGAGTAAGATGGTGAGAATGGGCTTAAATAGTTATCGAACGAGATATGACGTCATCTCTACCGTGAGATAATCTAGCTCGAAGTAAGCATAAGGCCCCTGAATACATGTTTTGTGTTTGTGCTCAAAATAAATATATTTTATTTATTTCCATTAAATTTAGGATAATATAAATAATTATCCAAATCAGAGTAACGTTATCCGTCAGACAAAAATATATCCGCCTCTACTAGTGCTATTCCGTAAATTCACACCCGTTATTTTGTTGTTTAGAGAATCGATATCCTCCAACTAATAAGTCGACAACGTCGAAAATAATTTTATTTGATGGTGTGCAAAAACAAAATGGTTAAAAAAAAGTACCTTTCGATAAAAACATGACCAACATAATATATTTAAATTACCATCATAAAGATTTTTATATTTAGAGCTTTCCCATATTAAAGGCTTGTTCGTGGGTTCAAAAACCACTCGGATCATAGTTTAAAAGATGTTAAAAAACCTTAAAAATTATTAATTATATTTTATAGAATTTTCGAAGGTGTTCCTCGACCTTTTTTTTTTTTTTTTGACGCTGGGAAAAGTGCGTTACGCATTCCCCCCCATTGGAGGATGGAGGGGATATGTGGGACTCCCCGGTTTTCCGCTCCCGGTATACCCACTAAACAACCCAGCGGCACTCCCGCGTCGCCTATATGGAGGGGAACTGGGAAACTGGCAGAGCCTTTTCATCCAGTCCCCCGCCGGCGACTGGCACGCCATTACAGCGGAGCCCCCGCAGTGTCCCCGCCTTTACGGCGGGGCCCGCACGCCCCCCCCCCCTTTGCAGGGAGGGGCCCGGGAACGACCGTGAGTGCCCGGCCGTTCCCGCCCGACGGGGTGGTGAATAAGTGCAATGCGGGTGAAGGCCCCTTCAGGTCTTCTCCCGCTATTCACCACCATGAGTGGCGCGAGAAGTTCCGCGTCTCTCGCGCGCGCTCTACCGCCTGGGTAGACCCGTAGGTCTACCCTGCCTCATCGCACTGTGCCCTCTGCTAGCCAGAGGGACACGCGGAGAGGCCCACCGTGTCGGGTTATTAGCCACCATGAAACACGTCCGCAGTACTCTGCAGGCGTGTTTCATGGTGTTACCAGGGTGCAGTTGATCCGATCTGCATTTCATGCAGATCGGAAACTGTTCGAAAGTTATGGCCAGACAAACATACATACATACATACATAAAATGCCAAATCGCCCAAGTTGAAACTAGAATCTTCGTTCGCTTCGCTCACTCGATCAAATAGTTATCGAACCAGATATGACGTCATTTCTACCGTGAGATAATCTCGCTTGAAGTGGGCATAAGGCCCCTGAATACATGTTTTGTGTTTGTGCTCAAAATAAATATATTTTATTTATTTCCATTAAATTTAGGATAATATAAATAATTATCCAAATCAGAGTAACGTTATCCGTCAGTCAAAAATATATCCGCCTCTACTAGTGCTATTCCGTAAATTCACACCCGTTATTTTGTTGTTTAGAGAATCGATATCCTCCAACTAATAAGTCGACAACGTCGAAAATAATTTTATTTAATGGTGTGCAAAAACAAAATGGTTAAAAAAAAGTACCTTTCGATAAAAACATGACCAACATAATAATATTTAAATTACCTTCATAAAGATATTTATATTTAGAGCATTCCCATATTAAAGGCTTGTTGGTGGGTTCAAAAACTACTCGGATCATAGAAAAAACCTCGAAAATTATTAATTATATTTTATAGAATTTTCGAAGGTGTTCCTCGACCTACCCTGAGCTGGCAAGTCATGAAGCACGGAAACCCTACCTACAGAGACTTGCCCCAAACAAGTGAAGAATTTGAGCTACAGAACATTACTGCATCAGCAGCTGGGATGTACAGATGTGTGGCCAAGAATCCTATGGGCGAAATAAACAAAGTCACTGGTAAGAGCACTGGTGGTCGTAGCGGCCTTGCCTTCCGATCCTAAGGTCATGGGCTCAAAACCGGTCGTGCAGCAATGAGTTTTTCTGTTCAAAAATGTATGTGTCAGTCACAGTGTCAGTACTCTCAAACTGTGAAGGAAAACATCATGAGGGAACCGGCAAAGAAGTGGCCGTAGATCCTAAAAAGTTCTAAAACATGTGCTAAGTGATCGAAAGTGTGGTGAAAGGATTTTAAGTGCGCCTCAAAGAGTTGAGGCGCACTTAAAATCCTTTCACCACACTTTTTCGAAAAAACAAGAAGAAGAAGTACGTTAGTAAAACGTTCTTTCAATTTATTTACAAAAGAAAAGTTATATTAACTGATTCCCATAGTACACAAGCGTTGCTTAGTTCGTGGCTCATTATTTTATTTTAATTTCTTAGAGGTTGTTTTGTAGAATGCTTACCAATAAGTATAAGTTTATTTATTTTGCAGAAATTCTCGTACTAAAACCACCAGTTGCGGTCATCGAAGAAGGGTCAGCGGTATCCGTGGAATATGGAAGCAATCATACCTTCACATGCAGGGTCATAGCATACCCACTGCCGAGTATTGAGTGGGAATCAAATGTGACATCTAAGGTATCTACGTACCAAATTAAGATACTGCGTATACATTTAATTTTAGACATTCGCGCTGCCACTCGCTTGGACGGAAATGTTGCCTTCTATGTCTACGGCGGCGTCGGTCGGCAATGTGTGTTCACGCAACACGGGCAACGCGAGCGGCAACGCGAGTGGACATGGAAGTGGCCTGTTTACATTTTCGCATTGCCCAAGTCCCTTCCCATGTCTCTGCACATTTCCACGGACATGAGCTTAGTGTAAACGGGGTATTATACACCGTTTGACAGCCCTCATAGCTCAGATGGCAGTAGCTCTGGCTTCTGCGCTGTAGGCCGTGGGTTCGATCCCTGAAGAAGCATTTGTGCGATGAACATGTTTGTTCTCTGTCTGTCCACCTATATTTAATTATTTTATAATAAACATTTATTTAGCCTAACAAAACATTAACACAGAAGCCCTAAGCCAGACCACAAAATCGACAACATTTTTTTTTTCTGCTGCTCATATAAGTCTGAGGAAATGCTCCTTACATATCGGTGTTGGCAAAAACCGGATCTTGCACAAAAGTTTCAGTTGCTGTTTGTGAAATATAAGTAGGTAGACAGAGAGAGAGAAGATAGTGGATTTTTATACTAGGGTTTAAATTATATATTTATGTACAAACAATTATATATTAACAGTTATATGTATTTATTATGCAATATGGTTATAGTTACCCTGTTTTAATATGGTTACAGTATGACCTCTCTCTTGTCGTGTCACAAGTTTCTTTCGAAACATTGTGGTGAAAGGATTATAAGTGCGCCTCAAGAGGCTTTTTCAAGCACATGACACATGTTATAGAACTTTTTAGGTTCTACGACATGCCGGTTTCCTTACGATGTTTTCCTTCACCGTTTGAGAGTACTTGCATTGTGCACATACATTTTTGAATAGAAAAAATAATTGGTGCACGACCTGTTTTGAAACCACGACCTTAGGATCGGAAGATCGCTACCACTATACCAACCACCAGTGCTCTAAAAGTACGTAGTAGTAATAGTAGTAGTAGTAAGTAGTATGGCCTTAAACATAGTAGGTACCTAATGGATAAGGTAAAATAGTTGTCTTATTTTATTTTTAAATTGTTGTGATATATTTCAGGAAACCGTCATACATGAACATAAAAAGATCAGTAAAATTGCTGTAACAAGAATGATAAGGAATAACATATATTCCTGTTACGCAGAGAACAAACTAGGGCATGATGAACAAAGTATTAACGTCACAGTATTATCACCATTCACCGTTCACCAAATTTCTAAAGGTACACCTTCCTACTACCTATTTACTTTATATGTAGGTATATTCCTAAATAGTTTTTTTTTATACAACTAGCTGATGGTACAATCTGATGGCCAACCTGAGGTTAAGTGGTAACCATCACCTATAACAAAGCATTGCCTTGTGAGTCACGATAGGAACGTGCCCTACGATGCACTGCCCTGCGTCCATCAACTTGAGGCATACAGATGTTAAGCCTCACGTGCCTGTAATTAAACCGGCAACCACACTCTTCAAACCGAAACAGCGTTGCTGCTTGGCGGCAGAAAAAGGCGTGGTGGTAGTATTTCCCCGGACGAGCCCTTCACAAAGAGCTCTACTACCTAGTCTTAAAAGTGTTGCGTGGTTTCGTATCCGATCGTCAGAATATTTCTTTATTGGTACTTTCAAACAACTTCGCATTTTTTGAGATAAAAATTGCTGAATTTATTTATAAAAAATCGCAATCAACCAAGTTTCCAAGAAAAACACAACAAAAAATCAGTAAAGATATAATTTCACTAGGTTTTTAGTAACGTTTTCTAAATTCAGAGCTTGATAATATTAGATTAGATTACATTAGAAAATTCTTTATTGCCCAAAAAGAAGTGCATAGGCGAACTTAATGCGAGTTAGCATTTTATTCCAGTTAACCTTTGTGTAATGTGGAGTGGATATGTATAATATGAGTAGTATGCATTTGATACGCTGGTATGAAATTGACAGCTCAATTACATGACTATTAAATGATGTTTACAAAAAATATATTATTTCAGATATCACCAATGTGCATTACGCAACATCAACAAGTCTAGTCTGCAACATCACCTCTTCATTCCCAATGAGGATCAAGTGGTACCACAACTCGACTGAAGTTCACACATCTGACAAGCACACGATATCTGCAAATGAAACGGTGCTACATATCTCGTCTGTGGACCTGGATCTAGTTGGAAAATACAGATGTGAAGCTTCTCTTCTAGACGATGATGAGCCAAGGAAAGCTTTCACGACAGGCGTGCAGATAGATGACCTTCGTAAGTGTTGTAATGTGTTTCACGAAGATGGGTTAAGCATTGTTTTTTTTTTATATCAATTAGGTATATATAGGTAAGTCAACGGACGTGCCGTTGGGAAGTTCCTAATTGAATAAATTAACTTAAATTGACTTAAATAGCTATCTGCTTACCATTCTTTTGTGAGCTCGTTTAAGGGTCATACACACACAACGCCCACACAATCACCTCGAACAGTCTGAAGAGAGAGAACAGTCTGATCATGAGTTTTCCCAGACTCTGGCAAAATTCATAGTACAATATGAACAAAAACCAAAATTTAACCGTTTTTGGCGTTTTCTTTTTAAGTGAACTACATTTTTATTTTTCAGTTAATAGTTGCTCTGCCTTCTGCGCTGTAGGTTGTGGGTTCGATCCCTACCAAGGATAAATATTTGTTTTTTTTTCAGGCCCTCCAGTAATAACTTATTACAGTGGTTCAAAAATAACAGTCAAAAAGTTTGAAGATTTGACATTGGCTTGCAAGTAAGTAAGATTTAAACCATTTGTAGATTTTAGTTTTTTTAAACTAATTAGTATATGGCAGCAATTGCGGGGTACCCTAATATAATAAAAATATAGCCATTATTTTAAAAATATTGTTTAAAATATTTCGTTGACGTTGAAATAAATTTATTAAAAAACAATGTGCCACCTAATTTTATATTCATTTTATTCTAGTTCTGAAAATATCATTAAATCTCTATGTTTGAACTACCCTCATCCGCACTCCTCTACTATGCTATGCTTGGAGGAAATATCATAATATTTCCTCCAAGATGCTGTTTAGGAAACTAGCATAAAACTGACACTGACAGAATTGTGACAACACGCCACAAAAGTCACAAACGAATAAGTCAAGTCAATTCGGTTGATTCGTTTTCTGACATTTTGGATGCAGCATAGTTTTTACATTTTAATTGTTTTTCTAGTGTTATTTTGAGTTGTGTCATTTCGGTGTTATTTTAACCAACATTACTTGAGGTCTTAGCACAAAGTGTAAGCATTTGGAATAAAAGTATATCATGTGATATCCTGATTTGACCGAAAATGTTTCCAATGTTTTGAAGAAAACCGCCACCATTTTCTTCAAAACAAATGACGGCCGACTTGACTATGGACTGACTTGACTAAAAAGTATTCAATACAAATTACTTGACACTGGCAAGATTGTCTGTCGAATGACAGACAGGAGCCATAAACGGAGAGAAGAAGAAGAAGAAGAAGATTCTTACCACTAATTTTTCACTGACATTTCCAGAGTTATGGGATATCCGGAACCAGTGGTAACATGGACGGCCAAGCTACCAGGCTCCTACAGCCATCAGCCCGTAGGAGAAGGAGAGAGCATTTGCAGTACCAATGTCGGTTCAGGTCAAGCGGGTTCATACATTTGTACGGCATCCAATGTAGCTGGTGTTGATGCTCGAACGATTGAAGTTACTGTATCTAACTAATCTATCACAAGGATTTTTTTAGCCCAACCAAAAAAATGTTCATTATTCAGTTCAATCACATTGAAATATCAAAAGTCGTATCAAAACTCGTGCCAGTACACGATAAATCTTAAATCCGTACCATTCATGTGTCGGAGAGAGAATATTTGGTCATTTAAACTTTCATAAAAAAAAATCGTGCTGAGCTCTCAAAAAAGTACTCGTTCTGGGCCCCGGTTAGTTTAGTCGATTTTGTTATATTTCGTGAGTATAGTTGAGTTAGTTAGTATGATTATTATTGTTATTATATATTTTTTTCAAGTCGTCATTTTTTATTAGCGTTAAGTTAGAATATTACTATTATTTCTTGTAACTGTAACGATTGTTGTCGCACAATGGATGTCGCAGTTGCTGCATTGTCGTAGGTACTGCTGTCACGGAGGACCAGCATTTGCTGCTATAGCATTTATGCTTTAGCATTTTATGTCACTTACTTTTCATGTCTATTCTTGTATTTTTTATAAATTGTACCTATATACCTGTGGCTTAAATAAACGGATCTATTCCTATCCAGACCAATGGTATTTGTTTTTGGTATTAGAAATCATATAGACAATTTTATGTTCCAAAAGAATACCACTCATAAACGAATACCAAAACAAGTTATATGGTACAGTCAGTAATAAAAATGCTTTAAAACGTTATTTTATGCAGTGTTTATTTACCTATTCAAAATCAGTCTTATCAACCAAATTAAAGAGTAGTAGGAAAACGTTTGGTTCATTAAAACAATAGGAGCAAACCTCACCCTTTTTTGCAGGTAATATTTTTTGGCAACTGATTTACCTATGCTACTCGTAAGTAAATATGCCGGAATGAATTTAATTTGTGATTAGTATTGTACATAATATTAAATTATTACAAAGCAAAATAAATTATTTTTGTGACTGTACCAAAAGTTATGATTTGGTATTCGTTTCCCAACGAAGATTTTATATAGATTTAGTACTTCATTTAAATAATTTGAAATTTGGTATTCGTCAGGAACAGAAAATGTATGACGACAAAAACAGGTATTAGTTTTTGGTATTAGAAAGGAATAAACGATTTTGTATTGTATTGTGTAACAATGTGTATGTGAGCAATACTGATTTACGCCGCCATGATAGATTCGTTTCTTTATTTGCCCGATTAATACCTTATTTAAATGTAAAATTGTAATTAAGACTTTTACTACTGCTTTCATACTATGTATGATTATGCAATGAAAACCAATTTCAATCATTATTTTTTATATTAAGTATTATTTTCCAATAATGAAAATGAAATCGTTTTGTAATGAAAATCTGGGTTTCTTTTTTACCAATAGAGCTGTACTACGTTACCAGTAGTCTTCATCTTCCTTTTTTTTTTATACAACTAGCTGATGGAACAAGCAGATGGCCCACCTTATGTTAAGTGGTAACCATCATCTATAACAAAGCATTGCCTCGTAAGTCACGCACGATAGGAACGTGCCTTACGATGCACTGCCCTGCGTCCATCAACTTACGGCATACAGATGTTATACCTCATGTGCCTGTAATTACACAGGCAACCACACTCTTCAAACCGAAACACAGCATTGCTGCTTGGTCGCAGAAAAAGGCGTGGTGGTAGTACTTCCCCGAACGAGCCCTTCACAAAGAGCTCTACTATTCTTCCTGCCAACATCCCACGCTAAGTGGGATCGTCACAACAGGTTTTCTTCTTCTGATCTCCTCTATCATTCGTCATCTTGGTGCTCACTTCTTTCTTAACATAATACTTCCAGTAATACCACTAACAATCATTATGTCCTATCGTACCATCTAGCAGGGCAGGTCCAGATGTAGTTTGAATAATAATTATTTCCCGTAGCACTATTAGCACACAAGCAATAATAATTTTTCCACCCGTGAACTTAGGAATCAAAGTCTATCAGAACTTAGTAAAATCCCTGGTAGATGCTCCTTGCCTTAATAACGTAAATTAAATGATGTAGGAAAACATCGGCGATGGGCTTGCAACCTGTCACGTATGGAATACCACCAAATGCAAAATGTGGATATCTATGTCAAAAATGTAATGTTTAGAGCTGATTTCACCATGCTCTGTTAGATTAACAAATGATTAAAGGGCCGTTAAATATGTCAAAATGCACGCGTTTGACATCTAAGGTTAGATTTAACGGCCTGCTAATCCTTGATTAACAACTAACAGAGCATGGTGAGATCAGCTCCCAGACGTAGGTACCTCTGACGTCATCAAATAATCTGGAATTCGTACTTAAGATAAGATAAGAAAATTCTTTATTGGACATAAATAAAGTACATAGGCGAACTTAAAGCTAATTAGCATTTTCTTCCAGTTAACCTTTGTGTTATGTGGAGTGAGTGGTAGTGCTCTTTGAGACAATAGAGGAGAAAAACCTTTAAAAAACAACAACTACTTCGTCCAAACTTCGTACAAAGAGATCTGAAGGGATATCTACCGTGCCTAGGAATCAAATTCGTTAAGCTGTTTCAGTTTCATTTTTAAATGAACATAAATAGTAGTTACTGTGATATCAGTGATTTTAAAAAATAATTTATACATCGCACCGACTTCAAAAATAAGAATAGGTTCTTATCGAATCAATAAAATGGGTGTAAAAGCCAGTTTAAAATAATTAGATATTGAATAAAAATAATCAACTTTCTTCTTCTCTCCATTTATGGCTCCTGTCCGTCATTCGACAGACAATCTTGCCAATGTCAAGTGATTTGTATTGAATAAAAGTATTCAAGTCAGTCCATAGTCAAGTCGGCCGTCATTTTTTTTGAAGAAAATGGTGGCGGTTTTCTTCAAAACATTCGAAACATTTTCGTTCAAATCAGGATATCACTTAATACACTTTCATTCCAAATGCTTACACCTTGTACTAAGACCTCAAGTAATGTTGGTTAAAATGCCACCGAAATTACACAACACAACTCAAAATAACACTAGAAAAACAATTAAAATGAAAAAGCTATGTTGCTTCCTAAAATGAGAAGGCAGGCATCTGGGACCACAAGAAACTTGGACCGCGGTCCCAGTCGCCTGTTTGCATTTTTTGTTCTGCCATTTGGGACCACAACCTGTATAGAAGTAATTGTACAGTCGCCAGAAAAATCAAAAGCTAGCACGTGTTTTTTTTTAGCATTATTATGATCGAGTGAGCGAAGCGAACGAAGATCTTAGTTTTAACTTGGGCTATTTGGCATTTTATGTTTGTATGTATGTAAGTATGTATGTGTGTATGTATGTTTGTCTGGCCATAACTTTCGAACCGTTGATCCGATCTGCATGAAATTTGATAAGTCGATAGCTTGTGCTTGAGAAATTTACTGGTAAGTATATGAGTAAAATCAGATGAAGGGTTATTAAGATATGGGGTTTTTTAAGGGGGCAAAAAAAAAAAAGTTACATAAAAAAATCAAACTACATGTCATATGAAAGGGCTTTGTTTGGACATTCCAACACAATTTTTACTTTTTTTCTGGGACGCTCGATTTTTGAGATACAACAAAAAAGTTAAATTAAGGAAACTAACGATCCAAGAGCTCCCATCTCTAGGAATTTCGTTGACATCAAGGTTTTTCTACTGGTCGCCCAGTTAGTTTGCTTTTTCTTATTTTTTTTTCTTGAAATAAATTAAGAAGGTACTCAGTTCTCATAAAATGGTGATAGCGACCAGGTCTGATGATGGAGTCAAGGTCTGCTCAAAGGAACTCTTCAATAAATAGGCCAATAGAGTTGAAACTTGGTTACCGTACCAAGTTAGTAAGCGGTAGTCAGAAAAAAGTCCAAACATAATGTTTGGACTTGCCTCTGACTACCACCTACTTAAAGTTTTGGTGCGTTTGTCGGGTTGCATCACGAGATCTCAGTTCGGGGCGAACTACTAGTTTTACTAGCATCATACCTCTATATACTAGCGGCGCGTGTCGTTGTAGGTCCAAGTAGATCCAGTAGTTTTTATAAACATATCTATGTACAATAATTTAAATATTATAAATTATCTGGTATTATCTGGTTAATTATCTGGTTAAAGGTTGTCTGGAAGAGATCGCTCTCAGCGATAAGACCGCCCATTGTACTTCACTGAAACTTTTGAACTTTATTTTTGTTTTTAATGTGTTAAATGTCCTTGTGGTGTGCAATAAAGAGTTTTCTATCTATCTATCTAATTATCGTACATAGGTATGTTTATAAATCATTTATAGTATACCGTTGTAAGACTGATTTTAAAACACGTTATTTTATTTTTAATTAGGTAATGTACATATTTATAATTGTTAGAATATTGTTTTATTGACAAATAAATATTTCACGACAGATTCGTTTTTTTATTTCATATACTTTTCGTTCTAACTGTACTTAAATTCGGATTAAACAATAGATTTAGTGGTAATATTGCGAGTGGTCCCAGTTGCCTGAGGAAAAGTAATTAAATTAATGAATCAGGCGACTGGGACCGCGGTCCCAATTTCTTGTGGTCCCAGATGCCTGCCTTCTCCCTAAAATGACAGAAAACGAATCATAATCAACTTTCGAAATGATGTTCAAGGTTGCGACACTGACATTATAGAACTAATCCAAAATGGTTGAGATCTTACAATAGCGTTATCGTATTCTTTTACGTGTATAATATTAATTTATTCGTTAAAAACAACAGCGGCAGTCAATAAAGTTAATTAACTGGTTTTCAAGTGTAAAAACCATCTTTTAAAAGAAAAATTATGCGAGGAAGAATTATACGAGGATTAGTCATCGACGATAGAAGGTTTTATAATATAGCTCTAAACAAAAATTAAAATTAATTGCCTAAGTTCATTTTCATCATCCACCCTTCAATTTTTGGAATATTGTACATACCTTAAAATCTCTTTTTATCTCCTATAAAAATTAAAAATATGCCATCACTCCGACATTCTTTAAAATAAGAGACAAGATTAAAAAACTTGGGATTGATTAATCTCGTCCTTGGCCGGATCACGAGTCCATTTTGATATTTGTGGAGTTAACGTATCGTACCGATATGCAACCTTATTTTGTTATAGTTAAGGACCTCTTGAGGCGCACTTAAAAGCCTTTCACCACACTGTTTCGAAAGAAACTAGTGACACGACTTAGAGAGACTTATGGACACAATACGTTTATGAATTGTTGAATTTGTTCGTGATTAGGCCCCTGATACGGGATATGTTAAGGTAATTTGGGCACGGTGATTTCAGCCTTGGGGAGCTGTAATCTTACACCCAATTTGTTTTGGTTGTTTCAAATACATTTTCATGAAACATGTTGAAACGGGGTCATTGGTATTTGACATTACTCAAATAGAATGTCCGCTGCATGTGTCAAATGATTATATCTATATTTTGAAATATTTGCACACTTGATTATATCAACTGAATTTCATAGATCATTTTTGTCCACAAGATCGGTTTCAAGATTTTTAATATTATTAAATATAACTCATAGGACTTTACAGTCCGCTTTATTATAATAAGTCTTAATACATTTTCTAGTAGGTAGTTAAGGATAAGGTTGGTAGTCAGCTACGATGTCAGATGTCGTAGAGTTTAGATTTCCTTTGTGGGAAAATTAGCAAAATATAAGTATTTGTTGTTTATTTATTTATTATTATTATGAAGTAGACGGTGAGACGCGGTGATGGCCGGTGGAGCAAAGCCTTGACCGAGTGGTGGCCAAAGTCAGGCCAAAGAAGTTTAGTGCGTCAAAAAGCGCGATGGGTCGACGACATTGTGAAGGTCGCAGGAAACACCTGGACCAGAGACGCACAGGACAGAAGAGGCTGGCAAAGCATGAAGGAGGCCTATACCCAGCAGTGGGTGATACCAGGCTGAAATGATGATGATGATTATGAAATAAATAATAATATTTTTTATTTTCTTTTAAAGGTGGCTCCGACCAGCTAAGAGGTAACGCTATAGATAGATTTCTCATAGATATTAGATATTAGAGAAAATTCTCTATTGGACAGAACAAAATGTATCGTACATTAACGAGAAATAGTAGGGGAGGCCATGATGCTAAATGGGGATTTCCTCGAGCGTCATAGAGACCTATTGGATTGCAAAGCTTAGATGATAAGAAGAAAAAAATGTTATATAAGTATACCTTTTCATCGGTGGGGGGAGCGGCTACAGATTATCAAAAATGTAAAAAAAAACTGTTGCATGGACATACTCGAGCGCGTCAGATATTGATAGCACCAATGTCCTACGTATTTTTAATAATGTACGTATGTTAATCTGATCGTTTGCATAATGGGGGTGGTCGTACTTAAGGGTTCAAAATGAAAAAAAAAAAAAAAAAATGGAGCGCGTCAGATTTTTTAAGGGGGTGTTATGTGAACCTAAAAAAAAAATCTTGTTCAATAATCTGATGATTTTGATGTGACGCAAACTCGCAGCCATTATTTTAATATGCAAAAAAAAATCGCCATTTTGAAATACTCAAGCGCGTCAGATTAAGATATATATGGTTCATCTTTATGTCCTAGACGTGCTGTCTCATAATCTGACGATTATCTAGAGGGATTCGCCTAATCTGACAAAAAAATATATTTTTATTTTGATTTTTTTAAGCCATTCAACTTAATTAATTGAAAAGCTCAGGAAATAGCATGCAAATAAAAAGTATAAGTTTGTTAAGTAGAATACTTGTATTTATAAGAAAATAATATAAAAAAATATGCAAAAAAATATTATTTTTTTTACAATTAATTGATTAATTAGTCATCATCTTCATAAGTAGAATCATCTTCTTCTTCTGGCTCGATTTCATGGCACGAAATAGAAGCGCGCAGAGGGGAATATAGGCACCATGCAGCTAAACTTTATCGACGAATATTTGTTACTTCGGCTTGTGGAAATCGTCAGATTATATATTTTTCGTTATCCTTGAATTATTTACTTCAAAATAAAAAAAAATTTAGCCACGCTCGAGAATGTCGAGATGACGTTTTTTTTTTACAACTTTGTAGCCCTCCCGTTTCTTTACGTCACTCTCAAATTGTCAGATTAGTGGAATATACACTTTTTAGCATGTAATTAACTCACCCTAACTTAATCTGACGCGCTCGAGATTTTCCGATGATCAATTTTTTTTTACTAATCTGATCCTTTATCCTAGACGGGCGGCTTTATATATGGGGCTCATATTTGGTGGAGGTTCTTAACCAGGTACAAGGTATCCCCCTGTATATTAATCTGACGCGCTCGAGGAAATCCCGAAATCCCCTCTTGGGCTCCCCTACTAAAAGCATTCTCTTTCAGTTTACTTTTGTTTAGTTTTGAAAAAACCAAAAGTGTATTGCAAAAAAATGGATGATAGGGAGCTATTTTCTTTATACAGCGTTGCTGTCTCTCGATTTGAAAGGTGTGGTAGCTGGTGAAATTACAGGCACATGAGGCACATATGTATACCTCGGGTTGATGGACGCAGAGCAGTGCATCGTAGGGCATGTTCCTATCGTGTGTGACTTACGAGGCAATGCTGTTTTAGGTGACGGTTACCACTCAACATCAGGAGAGCCATCTGCCTGTTCCATCAGCAAGTCGTTGGTAAAAAAACACTGATCGCCGTGTACGTCATTGCGGACGCGAGTTGAACGCGTTTTTTTTTTTTTTTTTTTTTTTATACAACTAGTTGATGAAACAAGCAGATGGCCCACCTGATGTTAAGTGGTAACCATCACCTATAACAAAGCATTGCCTCGTAAGTCACGCACGATAGGAACGTGCCCTACGATGCACTACCCCGCGTCCATCAACTTGAGGCATACAGATATTAAGCCTCATGTGCCTGTAATTACACCGGCAACCACACTCTTCAAACCGAAACACAGCGTTGCTGCTTGGCGGCAGAAAAAGGCGTGGTGGTAGTACTTCCCCGGACGAGCCCTTCACAAAGAGCTCTACTACTCTTACAAGGCCGATTCATTGATCTTTTTGACAGTATCCCGGTTTTTTAAACAATCACTAGTTAAATGTCAGTGATAATCAAGCAGTCACGTAGTCATCAATGATGTAGGGTTTACTTCCTTGGGTCACGGTCGTTATTTAAGATTAGACAGATACAAACTGTGTATTAATGGCCTAAACTTTGATTAGTGTTGAGCCCATGGCTTAAATAAATTGAAATAATATATTATTATGCATAATAAAATAAGAGAGGTTACACATCGCAAAGCTCGCTAGATGAATATAATGAAATAATCCGAATTTCGAATGGAATTGAATTAAATTTCTGTCTTTTTTTTTTAATTTTTTTAAAGTGTGCCCAGCCTATGTTTTTCAGTCTCAGTCCAGACCGCTCTTTGTACATTATTGGCTAAATCTTTTTATCTGTATTTTGGTGTTTTTCCGTTGTTAGTTTGTAAAGTGAACAGAACAAATAATAATTATTCTTCGTTCAAAAAAAACAACGTTTTCACCCCCTCGAGGTAAAGTCGAAGTCTAAGTCAAAATGTATTTATTCAATAAAATCACAAGGATCACTTTGAAAAATCTTAAAGCTAGGTGACTCTAGGTGCCAGTTCCACGCGACCAAAGCCTAGAAGAACAGGCAACAAACTTACGGCTTGGTTCCTACCACTCTTTTGTATGACCCTTGTTACAATGTATTAGAATACAATATTTAAGCTCCAGTGTGGTGCCAATCGAATTTAGTGAGGCGTAGGCATAACAGAAAGAGGTAAAGGTAATCAAATTCATAAGACACACGCTTCGCTTCTAACAGCTGATAGCTTGAAAACCCCATCGTTGTTGTTAGAATACTAATTGATTTCCTCATAATGTTTGACTTCACCATTTCAGAGTACTAGCCTTAGAAGGATTATAATTATTAGATACGCATTCATATTATAAAACTTAAGGATTATAATAATTTCAGTAGGTAAGTAAGGTTTTACTTTTTTGTTCCTTTCAATATTTGGATTGCGTTAATCGTTTATATCCAAAGGTTATCTGAAAAAGATGGCTTTTAGTGATATGGTCCGTAGTCTTTCTGTTCGAGTAGGTATGTTTTCTTTTGTTGTTAGTGTCTAACTTATTATACCTATTAGTTTTAGCATTAGCAATGTAACTTTTGCAACGACGATTTTGGCAATCGTAAACCGAAGGTTATGACCTATTGTTGCCCGTTAAAATAGAATTTAATATAAATTATTATTAAAGCCTAAACTGTCATTATGTCTCGTAAACAAAATTTTATGGCACTTTAGCAATGGCTTCAATATCTGAGTTTAAAGTTTTATTGGTTTGTCGGTTTTGTTATTGTCGGTCATACGCATTATTTTTGATTTACAAAAGAAAACTCTATGCTCAAATAGACTTAGGTCAAAATTGATTGTATGTTATAGCATGAATGAACCACTACAAAAGGGTGTGGTGAATTAGCTATTCGAATCCTTTTATGAAAATACTAAAGTGTTAAAATGATCAAGGTCGTGTTTATAGATATAAAATTGTTACGAAATATGTTTTAAACCTACCATTAACTTTAAAATCAGCCTGAAGAGGCATAGGCCTCTTTTATAGATTTTCATAGATTTATAGCTTGAGAGCACTGGTGGTCTAGTAGTAGCGGCCCCGCCTTCCGATCCTAAGGTCGTGGATTCGAAACCGGTCGTGCACCAATGAGTTTTTCTGTTCAAAAATTTACGTGCACAATGCCAGTTCTCAAACGGTGAAGGAAAACAACGTGAGGAAACCGACATGTCGTAGAACCTAATAAGTTCTATAACATGTGTCAAGTGCTTGAAAGGAGCCTCTAAAGGCGCACTTAAAATCCTTTCACCACATTGTTTTCATGCATTATAACCAGGTAGGTATTGAACTTTTGCATGAAACAGCTGTTTTTTTTTACGTTCACAGTGTTGATTCCTCAGAAAAAGTTATTCATATTAATGGGTACTTTAGCCCCCTGAAGTTTTCAGGAGTGGTATATTTACGCCTTGTATAATTTTTATTTTTTAAGTACAATGTACCACTTAAACCCTGACTTGTTATATTTTAGATTACCAATAAATTGATTAATCTGATTTGAAAGAATGAAAAACATAATTTTCCACTCAAAGTAAAAGTACTTAATATGGTTTTAAAAAGTAGATCAAAGCGATCCGTGTAGGTAGTGCTTTTCTATATTTACGGCCGGTTTCTGAAAGCTTGATCAAAACTAATTGGATGTCAAGTCACTCGCCATTTCAGCTATTACATCGAATTAGATAGAGATAACAAGTGACTTGACAGGCGATTAGTATTGATCTGGCTTTCAGAAACCGGCCGTTAGTCTTTAATTAGAGTTTATTTATGTTTATTTAATCTAGCACACCATAGAATCGTACATTATTACATGTTCAGTTTTAACCAAAAAGTGTTCGTCCAACCATCTTAATACCACACTTGAGACACGTCCTAACTAAGCTTTCAAGACATTAGTCACATGGCCTTCTTATCGTCTTAGACAAAATAGGCTTTCGACACGTGTACAATAGTTTGTAGCTCAAAAATCACGACTTAGACGACCCCTTATTTGACCCCTAATTTGGTAAGACATATAGTTATACGATGCAACGTGTATTGGACTAAGTACAATATTTTGCTGTCATCAAATTGAAATGACTATACCTCCGATGATTTTATAGGTTAGGTAATGATCTTGCTCATTAAAATCAATTATATTGCAGTCCGGGCATATAGTTTGTAGAACTTACAATCGCTGGGGAATTGAATACTGCTCTTGAATAGCGACCACGAACCGAAAAACAACCAATGTCTGTCAAAATACTTTATTTTTAGTAGGCACATCAATTTTCGGAAGACAAGTCGCCATTCGACTGGCTCTCTGTTGTATTTTTATAATAAACTATCAACGACAAATTTTAGAGGTCTTCTAAGTGCGCATCTAAACGCCTTGTCCATGATTATTACTTTAATTTTACCATGTGATGTTATATTATATTTTAGATATATACAAGGTGCGTTCCATAAGTTGTGTATATAAACTTCAGGGGGCTAAAGTACCCATTAATATGAACAACTTTTTCTAAGGAACCAACACTGTGAACGCGAAAAAAAAAACAGCTGTTTCATACATTTTAGCCTGGTAGGTATTGAACTTTTGTATGAAACAGCTGTTTTTTTTTTGCGTTCACAGTGTTGGTTCCTTAGAAAAAGTTGTTCATATTGATGGGTACTTTAGCCCCCTGAAGTTTATATACACAACTTATGGAACACCTTGTAGATAGATAGATAGATAGATAAATACTTTATTGTACACAAAGAAAAACACATACAGAGACATAAAAATAATTAGGTACAATGGGCGGCCTTATCGCTAAGAGCGATCTCTTCCAGACAACCTTTGGATAGAAAGGATTTAACGAAAATCAGAAAGACGGCGGTGTACAAAACCTATTCTAACTATACCTAAAACGTAAAGCTAAGTAAATACCTAATAAAATAATAAAAAGAATACATATATAACAATAAATATATTCCTAACAATAATACATAATAAATATGAATAGAATATAAATATACTCTATAATACATATACCTACACACACATAATAACACATAATTATATCAAAGGATTATATAGGTATAGGTACCTGGTCTACGTTGACAACAAAGAAAAGTAATGATTATTAACACTAGTTTTAAAAATATGGATAGATTTAGATAGACGGACAGATAAAGGCAGAGAGTTCCATAGTCCTACAGCTTGTATGGTGAAAGACTTGCCATACATTTCTGTACTATGAACAGGAGTTGCAAGCTGTAGGGTTTCAGAAGATCGAAGACTTCGATCGTTCGTTTGGTGCAGGAACTGAAAACGCTCCTTGAGGTAAGGTGGAAAGGAAGAATTAAAGAGTATACAAGTACATTTGAAATATTAAGAGTAGTAGTACATTTTAAGAGTAGTAGAGCTCTTTGTGAAGGACTCGTCTGGGTACTGCCCCAGACGAGTCCTACCACCACGCCTTTTTCTGCCGCCAAGGAGCGTTGCCGTGTTTCGGTTTGTTGTGTGGTTGCTGGTATAATTACAGGCACATGAGGCTTAACATCTGTATGCCTCAAGTTGATGGACGCAGGCCAGTGCGTCATAGGGCACGTTCCTATGGTGCGTGACTTACGAGGTAATGCTTTGTTATAGGTATGTACAGTATTTTTATTATTTTATCTAGATAGAAATGTAGTCTTCTTCTCTCCATCGAAATGGAATATCAAATTGTCGCACGCCAACCTCTTTTTCTTCACCTGTCAAGGTTGGTGGGTAGAAAATGCTGTCTCGCATTAAGCTGTCCTTTTGTTTACTGCAATAAATAATTAAATAAATAAATAATTTATTGCTACTGCTGTCGCTATGGCTTGTTTTTAAATACCTCCGGTACTAACTCTTTCAAAGATCTTTACTATGACTACCTTTTAGAATAATTTTAGCTACCTATTAAAATATGCAATATAGAGGCCTTGTAACTTTATAGCTGATCAATAATAATTTAATAAACATTTAATAGCCAATCAAATCATGTCAGTTCTTATACGCATTTGTATAAATTCAAATTTAATTTTGATGAACACGCGTAAATCAATTTTTGCCGTAAAACTAGCATTATATCTAAATGTTACATTGTAAGGTCGGTAAATAAACAGTAGTAGAACAAAGTTTTCTTTTATTCTTTAATCGATTGTGTAATGCACGATTGTTGTATTATTTTAATCGAATATTTCCTAATGCATGTGACCCCTGACCTCCTTTTCTATGACAATGGAATATAATTAAAAGGTATCGAATTTCTTGCGTCTGGTATTTATATTCATTTAAATAAATTAACAAAGTATAGTGATTAATTAGGTGATTGGGTTTATCCATAATTTTATTAATTCCATAATTTTATTTTATTAGTGTCTAACGGCCGGTTTCTGAAAGCCCGATCAAAAGTAATCGCATGTCAAGTCACTTGCTATCTCTATCTAATTCGATGTTATAGCTGAAATGGCGAGTGACTTGAAATCCGATTAGTTTTGATCGAGCTTTTAGAAACCGGCCGTCAGTATAATTATGATTATTATCATGTTTATGACTTCTTCTTCTCTCGTTTATGGCTCCTGTATGGTTTTAATTTTGACAAGCAATCTACAATCTGTCAGTGTCAAGGGAATATAATTAATAGTTGTTTACAAAATCATTATTAATGAATGACTATTGTTTTTTTTTTACATTTAGGCAATCATACGCTAAAAGCTTTATTTTCTCATAAGTGCATATCATGTTTTGAAATCATCATGACAAATTATAATAAATGACAATAAAGGACACTTCACAAAGTGACATCTAGCCCAAACAAAGCAATTAAATCTTACACTATAGCAACTAGATCGCAAACATACCTGTTACTATTTTTTTATAATTTGCCTGCATTTTGAAAATCGTATAATCTTACTGTTAAAATCCGAAAATCTTACCGCTTCACGACTTCGATCCTCAGGCATGTTAAATATCCACTCAGTTATCTAAGAACCAAGTAGTGGTCACGTGGAACTGGCACCTAGTTTTAAGACGTTTCAAAGTGATCCTTATGATTTTATTACTTAAAATCTTCTGACTTTGACTTTGATTTTGAGTAGGTACCAACTCAAGATTCTGTGAGGACGTCTAAGGGGTGTAGGTAGTCAGAGGTACCTTCGTCCAAATATAATTACATTTACCTATTAGTCTATTTTCATTGCATTTAATATTATTTTATATTATGGAAGCCAATTTGATAATATGTTGTAAAAAAGGTAGTGCATCGTAGGGCACGTTCCTGACTTGCGAGGCAATGCTTTGTATAGGTCGTACCCACTTAACATCAGTTTGACCATATGCCTGTTCCATTAGCAAGTCTAAAAAAGTTTATTATGAGAGCAATAACTATCGATAAACTACATCACTAGTGCACAAGCGGATGCGGTCAGAAGGCCTTCACACTCGTGCCCTTTGACTGTGGATGCTCTGACATACCACTCAAGGTGCTAAATTACCACAAGTGTGAGAAAACTAGGAAATCTAAGACGGTCGCTGTTTCAATTATTTTATTACGCGTGACAGTATTTATGATAGATGGGTGTTCGTATTATGAAATGATAGAATGAAAAATACTTTATTGTACACCAAACTGAAAAAAAAAACACTTAAAAATATAAAATAAAGTAGTACAATGGGCGGTTTTATCGCTGAAAGCGATCCCTTTCAGACAACCTTTGCATGGAGAGGATTGTTAAAGTATGGAAGATTGGTCGCAGGTGCACACGGAAAGTTATATGTATAGTAGTCAAAAACATAACATAATAACGTGCCATGAATATAAATAAAAAAAAATTGGTGGATTTTCCATTCCACATAGCTCTATATCACCACAAAAAACAGCTGTTTCATAGAAAAGTTCAATACCTACCGGGCTAAAATGTATGAAACAGCTGTTTTTTTTTTCGCGTTCACAGTGTTGGTTCCTTAGAAAAAGTTGTTCATATTGATGGGTACTTTAGCCCCCTGAAGTTAATATACACAACTTATGGAACACCTTGTATACTTATAATATTTAATAACACCCAGACAGAGAACAAACATCTATGTTCTTCACACAAATATTTATTCTCGGTGGGGATCGAACCCACGGCCTACAGCGCAGAAGGCAGAGCCACTACCAACAGCTGTGAGGGATGTCAAAACTAAGAAATCGAAAACGGTCACCATTTCAATTATTTTATTACCCGTGACAGTAATTACTATAGATGGGTGTTCGTATAATGTGCCATAAAAACGAGGTTTATCATCAGTAGCCCGTTTAAATGCTGTTTAGTTAATTAATATAATTTAATCCAATCAAAATCTGTATTTGGCTTGTTATGTTGTAGTTAGTGTGTAGGTATGTATATTAATATTCTCAGTAATTTATTTTTGATTAACTTTTGTTATATAATAGTTTCTATTTATGAAGCAATAAAATAAAATTGGTAAAAATTCTATAAATTCTATCGTATTCTACTCTTATTAATACATAAATACGAATTTTATGATGTTTGGATGTTTGTGGCTCAACTACCCTAACCACTGAACTAATCGGAATGAAACTTGGAACAAATTCAGTTCACAACCTGGATTAAGCTCGTAACTTGGATTAATATAGAAAACATAAACGAAACCAATGCCGAGCCTCTTTGAGGTACACGTAAAACTTTCACCACACTGTTTTATTTTATTTTTATCAAAATCCACAGCTCAGATAAAATTTAAATACTTATGTTTCTAACATACAGCCAATAACGGATTTACATTTTTAGACACTAGTGACACGACAAGAAGAAGAAGTGAAAACGTCTTGAATATTCATGTTAGCACTATTAATTCATGAGCGAAGCCACGGGCAGCATCTAGTAACCAATAAATTTAAGTTGGATGCGATATTTGCATCCGTTATAGGTAAACTGGCGATAAAAAACGATTTTGGAGTGCCAGTATCGTGTTTTTTTTTAAACGCACGAATTTAATGCAAAAAGGTGTTAAAGACGAGGAAGTTCGTATGAAATCCGTAATCAACACCGATGTCTAGTTAATTATGAGTATCATCGATATCAAAATTGATAACATTATGTTATATTTATTACTAATAGGTAATCATAAAGTAATATGAATTAATATGAAACGTCGAACAAATCTAGACTGGCAAGAAACTGACGACTTATTTATGTGTTCGATAAAGTTTTCTGAACCGGTGTTTATGAATTTTTAAACGTGTTTATTGTTAAATGAAATAACTAATTTAATTATTTAAAGTAGATAGCCACGCATTTGTAGGCACTATATCACCCTATGAGTTATTTGCAGAGTATCTAAGAGTAGAACTCTACTACTACTACCAAGCCGTAAGTTTGTTGCCTGTTCTTCTAGGCTTTGGTCGCGTGGAACTGGCACCTAGAGTCACCTAGCTTTAAGACGTTTCAAAGTGATCCTTGTGATTTTATTGAATAAATACCTTTTGACTTTGACTTTGACTTTACTCTTAGATACTCGGCAAATAACTCATATTAGGGAAGGGCTCGTCAGGGGAAGTACGCTTTTTTCACGCTTTTTTCTGCCGCCAAGCAGCAACGCTGTGTTCCGGTTTGAAGAGTGTGATGGTTGCCGTTGTAATTACAAGCACATGAGGCAATTACTTAACATCTGTATGCCTCAAGGTGATGGACGCAGGGCAGTGCATCGTAGGACACGTTCCTATCCTGCGTGACTTACGAGGTAATGCTTTGTTATAGGTGATGGTTAGCACTTAACATCAGGTGGGCCATTTGCTTGTTCCATCAGCTAGTTGTATAAAAAAAACGAAGATTAAAGTCCGATGGGGCAGGTGGTTAGCGCACCCTCAAGGGAATGTTGTGGGTTCAAATCCCACTGGAATAATAACTTTTGGGACAATATGAAAATCTTTTAGAAACTGATAGAAAACAACTAATAATAATTAATTTTGGAGTTGATTGTACCTCTACTTACGTCAATCTGACTCATTATAAGTATCTTAAATCATAAGTGATAGGCAAACTCTATCGCGTATTTAGTTTCCTTGTTAGTTAATTTAGTCATGATCTTTATAATGTGTATCTTAAATTTACTCATCACCGTGTAGGTTTTAGATAATTTTAGACCATTTCACGTATATATTTAGTTTTCTGTATTACCAGAAACAGAAGCAGTTTTGATCCCAATATAGTTATATTTTTTTTACTAAATTAGTTTAGCGAATGGCATGTGGTACTCTAATATCAGTACAATCTAGCCAAGTAGGCTAATTGATCGAGTGAGCGAAGCGAACGAAGATCTTAGTTTCAACTTGGGCGATTTGGCATTTTATGTATGTATGTATGTATGTATGTATGTATGTATGTATGTTTGTCTGGCGATAACTTTAGAACCGTTGATCCGATCTCCATGAAATTTAATATGTCGATAGCTTGTTTTTGAGAAATTTACTGGTAAGTATATGAGTAAAATCGGATGAAGGGTTTTTGAGATATGGGGTTTTTTAAGGGGGCAAAAATAAAAAAAGTTACAGAAAAAAATCAAGTTACATGTCATATGAAAGGGCTTTGTTTGGACATTCCAAAACAATTTTTACTTTTTTTTTGGGACGCTCGGTTTTCGAGATAAAATTTAAAAAGTTAAATTAAGATAACCAGCGATCCAAGAGCTCCCATCTCTAAGAGTTTCGTTGAAATCAAGGTTTTTCTACTGGTCGTCCAGTTCCTTTGATTTTTCTTATTTTTTTTTCTTGAAATAATTTAAGGAGGTACTCAGTTCTCATAAAATGGTGACGACGACCAGGTCTGATGATGGAGCCAAGGTCTGTTCAACGGAACTCTTCAATAAATAGGCCAATAGAGTTGAAACTTGGTAACCATACCAAGTTAGTAGGCGGTAGTCAGAAAAAAGTCCAAAGATAATGTTTGGACTTGCCTCTGACTACTACCGACTCAAAGTTTTGATGCGTTCGTCGGGTCGCATCACGAGATCTCAGTTCGGGGCGAACTACTAGTGAGTAATTTTGTTTTGACTTAATTTTATATAATTAAATATAGCTAAGAATCTGACCTTTGGCACTTTTCTTAAAACCTCTACTTAAGGCGACACTTTGTTCTTGTGTTCATTAAAAAACGATAGATATCCCCACAAACCTTTTTGTACCTTAAGTCAGAGGTACCTCGAAATATTACAATTATTAATTTTATAGGTATTATTTATGCCTTTGTATTATTTATTAATAATTCAATCAATATTTTAATATTTTAAATTTTCTCAATATTATATCACTGGTGGTCTAGTGGTAGCGGCCCCGCCTTATTCTAAGGTCATGGGTTCAAAACCAGTCGTGTACCAGGCGTGTGAGTTTTTCTGGTTAAAAAAATATTTACACAGTGCCAGTACTCTCAAACGGTGAAGGAAAACATCGTGAGGAAAGCGGCATGTTGTAGAACCTAAAAAGTTCTATAACACGTGTCAAGTGCTCGAAAGGAGCCTCTTGAGAGGCGCATTTAAAATCCTTTCACCACACTGTTTTGAAACCAGTGACACGACAAGAAGAAGAATTAAAATATTAATATAACATGATCCGAACCTTATATTTAATGTTTTAACCTTTTGTAACCGCTAAACTTGTTCGCAGTTTTCTTTTTCATTTTGATTAAAAACTAGTTCAGCAAAAAAAGAAAACAATGGTAACGCTCTGTTTCTTAATATTGATTTTAAATAGGTCGACCGCATTATAGAAGCAAAACTCTTTTTTTTCCCTTCGCCAAACTACTATCAAGTTTTTCGGTAGCTTTATCGTTTGCAATTTTTCATTACTACTTTTTTTTATTTTTTTTTAATACAACTAACTTATGGAACAAGCAGATGGCTCACCTGATGTTAGGTGGTAACCATCAACAATATCAAAGCATTGCCTCGTAAGCCACGCACGATAGGAACGAGCCTTATACGATGCACAGCCCTGCGTCCATCAAGAGGCATACAGATGTTAAGCCTCATGTGCCTGTAATTACACCGGCAACCACATTCTTCAAACCGAAACACAGCAACGCTGCTTGGTGGCTGAAAAAGGCGTGGTGGTAGTACTTCCCCGGACGAGAACTTCACAAAGAGCTCCACTACTCTTCACATACATTTTAGTGATTTCATATTTTCTCAGTGTGCGAGCGAGTCCGCGGCCGCACTGCCGTCGTCGTCTTATAAGATAATTTAACAGTTGCACAAGTATTTATAACATATTCACACACACGCACAAGACATTACATTCCATACTACTCATCTACACACCACACTACATGCACAAACAAAATTACAAACCTAACTACCAAGTCAGGTTTTTTATTTTGTTAGTTTGTCTATTTTTTTTTTATCTCTTTTTTTTGTCTTAGATACCTAATTAAATTGTTTTTATCTTTCTATATACCTTATTATGTGTAATCAATATCGGGAAAATGCACTGTCTGCTGTATGTAACACAGTTTTTAATAATTTAAACAGGAGACTATCGGCCGGCTTCTGAAAGCCCGATCAAAACCACTGTCTACACTGTTTAAAACGAAAACTGGAGACTTATGGCCGGTTTCTGAAAGCCCGATCAAAACTAATCGCATTTCACTTACTATCTCTATCTAATTCGATCTAATAGCTGAAATGGCGAGTGACTAGACATCCGATTCGTTTTTATCGAGCTTTCAGAAACCGGCCGAGAGTCTATTATTTTATTTTGTGCTCACGTTTCATGGAAATGTAATTGTATTAGTATTCCAATCAAAACAGAGGATTTTAAATTATCCTTCAAAGTTGTTTTAAAATTATGCATGCAATATCGCTTTAACAAATAAATTAAGATTCTGTTGAGCGATACGTTAATGTTATTTGATATAAAAAAGTAAAAACTGATAAGTTAAAAAGTATTGAAATGGCACCGTACAACTATTATAGCAAGTTTCACATCTATGCCATTTCCATTACCTCCGCATTGACTGATGTTTAGAAAAATGGAATTCCACGACGATACAAATCTTATGTCCTTTTGTGAATAAAACAAAGACGCATTCCTATATAAGTACTCGAATAATGAGCCACGTATCGAGTATTGACTAACGCCGATGTCTGTAAGCCTACGTTTTTTACAAAACCATCACAGTCTTATGACTGACGTCTGAGAACACTTTCAGATCACAGCTTCAATAATGACATATTATATTTTAAATCTTAGGTGATAGGTATCTCTATCGTAAATTATTTCCTTGTTTTTTAATCATGATTTTCATAATTAAAAAACTGTTTGTATCATCCATCCTTATCTTTTATTACCTACGGTTCGTATCCCTAACTCAAGCGCGGATCCGACGTTGTGGGCACGACCATGTGGGCATAACCATAACCCTAATAGCCGTGTGACGTCTCACACAGTGTTCGCCCCACGACTTTGCCCTCATAGAACTATACACTATACAAAATTTTGGTCAGACCGTCAAATTATAATGTATATTGTAAACATCTCTAAAGATGCAGAATGCACTATATCGATCATGGGCGAGTTTATATCAGACTCGCAGTCGCCTTTTCGGGTGGCTGTGATCACAACTTTTTTTGAGTGGCCTGCCTATCTACAACAAAATAAAGTTGAATACGATACGTTAACACCACAAACGTCAAAATGTATTCGTGATCAAGGTCCTGAATAAGGTTAAATATCGCTAGGATACATTGACGAGCCAAATGTCAAAATTAATTCGTGATCAAGGCCCAGTTTGAACATTTCGGTCAGTTTGGTGAGCAACAAAACTTCTAGCCAGGTTTATGAAGTTTATGAAGTCAGGTCAAGTTGTTTTTCAAAGGTGTTTTGTTTTTTAGTGTCCAATTATATTTAGAATTCCGAAGTTTGGCATTGCTCTATTAGTTTTTTTTATTGTGGCGATGGGTATTCATTTCGCGAAGTAGCAGGTATTTATTGTGTCTGTTCTTATTTATTGTCCCAATTAATTAATTAATTAATTTAAAAGTTTGTTGGCTGCTGCTATGAAGCATTATTATTATTTTTAGTTTTTTCTCTTTTAGTATGAAATATGTGGCTATTTAGAGGAAAAAGCTTAGAATCTATTCATTTTCTCGAACTTTTGTATATAAGGGTACCTAATATTTTATGGACCAATGACCAAAGACTCGTCATCGGAGCTACCTAGGATGGTAGTTAGGTATCTAAATAATTTTGTACGCCTGTATTGGTAGGATTTTTGTGATACTATTATTTTTAAGAAGACCTTTATGTTTGTACCTAAAATTCTGACAAATATTTGATTTGATTTGATTCGAGAACGTGTGACTGTGTTATGGAGAATTATCAAAATAATTCAAGCATTGCTTAGTTCGGGGCTAGCTGGCGCTATATGCAATGTAAGCCAATATTGTCACAGCGATCCTTATTATTCCATTGAATAGATATCTTTTGACTTTTACTTTAATTTATTTGTTTAAGGCGAAGACAAGAGCTAATGCGACTCTCGCTCTCAACCAAAAATCGCAATCAACCAATTTGTGTGCAATCACATTGCACACAAAATGGTTGATTGCGATTTTTCGAAAATGTGCTTAGTGATTTTATATCTTTCAACATGTCGAAACGTGCGAGCGAGAAGTTGTTTGATAGTTGTCAGCCCCTTAATAACCATGGCATCACACTTCTTCACGTTGATGATGATGACCTATTTTGAGCATTATTATTATTAGCTTTATTACAGTCGCTATGACGCTCCCCGGTTTTAGGAAACTTAAGATTTAGAGGAATGTATGATGCATATTGAACAAAAGATACCTACTTCTAAAAATCTTCTTCTAACTGTGTCAATGGTTTCATTTCTATTTTTACCTGCGGCAACGTTGATGATAACAACGTGTGTGTGTGTATTGTTAGTAGCTTGTTAGTATCTTCTTTTTTATCTACTGCTATTATACAATTTACCTTAATTTCTAAAAATGTAATTAAATTACCGACAATGTATAAAGGTACTAAAAACCTTCTTCTGTCCTTTATAAAAGAGTATTCGATTTTTTTAAGGATTATATAAAATAAGGGTTGTTTTCCTATAATATTTAAAGTAGTAGATGAAGGAACCGTCCGAGGAAGAACTTCCATCATGTTTTTTTCTATCGCCAGGCATCGTTGCTGTGTTTGCCGGTGAAATTACAAACATAAGAGGCCTAACATCTGTATGCCTCAACTTGATCTTGCAAGGCAATGCTTTGTTATATATGACGGTTACTACTTAATTATCAGGTGGGTCTTAATGCTTGTTCTATCAGCAAGTAGTATAAAACAAAATAAAAAAACCAATATGACCGTACCTATTCGAAAGGCCCTACCATTAGATGACCAGTGCACCACTCTTTATTTATATTAAATGTGTGATAAGACCACAGTTCTATAAGAGTATCTATGAGCATCACGCTATTCAGATTTCGTAACCAGATTTTCGTAGCATTGTTTAGAAACCGGCCACACGTTAGCAGAAGGGCGATAATTGAAAACCCATTGGCTCCTGATTTTATCTGCGTGTACGAAATTTGTTGGCCAATCCGCAATTGACCAGCAATTTCATTGTTTCCAATTGGGGTGATGTTCGGATGGTCCAAAGAGTTTTGAGTTTTATTTTTGTAGGTTTCCTACGTTACGTTCAAACTGTAAGACTATATTATTTTATTTATTAATTTTTATATAATTAGAACGATACAATTACACTAATTAAATCGAATAAAAGCTAATTAAATAAACCTTAAACGAATGAATGTAATAAATATACAACGTGTAACATAATAACGACCAAAAACCAATAGGGTTATGTTACACGTTGTAAATACATATAATAATATAATAAAATTAAAAAATATACATAATATTATATTTATAAAACTCCGACAGAAAATAAACAGATATGTTCATTACACAAATGTTATATGTATATAGGTATGTGTACCATAATTATTTAAATAACAGTTCTTACAAACCAATAGTGATGACACATCATAATAGCAGGTTCAATAAAATGTTATTTATAGTAATAGGTGCCCAAAATGCTATGAGAACTATGCGAATGATTACTCCGATAAGTTTTTTGGTACGCGACCAAGACAAGCGACCACGACATACTAGTACGTTCATGTCATAGCTAATTTAAAGCAGTGACTAAGGTGAAAAGGTTTTTTTTGCTGATGGAAAAGCAGATGGCTCATCTGATTTTAAGTGGTAACCATCACCTATATTAATAGCATTACCTCGCCAGTCACGCAGGTAGGAACGTGCCCGACGATGCACTGCCCTGCGTCCATCAACCTAGGCATACAGATGTTAAGCCTTCTTGTCAACTCTTCAAACCGAAACACAGACGCTGCTTGGCGGCAGAAAAAGACATGGTGGTATTACTTCCCCGGACGAGCCCTTCACAAAGAGTTCTACTATTCTTCAATATACTGTAAGGATGGTCTTAAAGCGTTGAGTTAAGATTCACTATCATGTCGCGGTCTCCTGTCGCGGTCGCGTTCCTCGATGCCTTATGTGACCTATGAAGTAAAGTTTGTTATTGCCGAAATGCGTATTTAATTTATTTGATTATGTACGAAATCAATTGAACGGTAATTGTATTAGTTTTGAAGAAAGTGACCACAGTTTTAACTCAAAACATTAAATAAACGTAATATATAGCATACATTTAAAGTGAAATCCTGTCCATCCAAAGCTTGTATGGAAGAGATCGCTCTCAGCGATATGACCGCCCATTGTACTTCACTGAAACTTTTGAACTTTATTTTTGTTTTTAATGTGATAAATGTCCTTGTGGTGTGTATTAAAGAGTTTTCTATCTATCAACATTTTCGTGATATTGATATCCCGATATAATATTTCGACGAACCTCTGACTAAGAAATCTGGCCCTTCCTTTATTACTAAGAAATCTTAGAAAACTGGGACTGCGAGAGATACTTCAAGTGGGTACGGATGACCTATATTATAGGTTATAGTTCTGAATTATAGGCCCTATAACTTTAGAAAAAACAAGCAGGTTCACAACTTCCCCGTAGAAAGGCTATTTTATAACATTTGTAATCGTTATGCGATTGGAAACATCGGTGGCTCTATTCCATAAACAACGAATTCACGAAGAAGAAGTAAATCCTTACTTTTATGTCAAAACACCCAGACAGAGAATAAACATCTATGTTCATTGCACAAATGTTTGTTTTGAATGGGGATCAAACCGACGGCCTACAGCGCAGAAGGCAGAAATACCCGTTGAGCTGTGCCAAAGGCAAGATAAAAAACAGTTGAAAATTTTAATAATATTTTTTTCATAGAAGTGTTTATACCCGCTATATTACTGACGCAAGTTGATAAAAACGACAGCGGTTGATAAAGGTAGGTAATATTGCGACCACCGTTGGAAAGCTTCATAAAGGCTGGGAGCTTTTATTACATGTTTAATTACGACAAAGGAAGGCTTAGTAGCCACTCTGCTACGTTTCTTAATGTTTGCTGCACAAAATTGCACCTTATGAAGACGTCTTTTAATTAGACGCTGAACTATTTTTCTGTTTCCTTTGTTATTTTCTCGGACTATATAAGCAATATCTTAGGAGACATCTACCGTGCCTGGGAATCAAAGTCATCATTTTTTTTATACAACTAGCTCATGGAACAAGCAGATGGCCCACCTGATGTTAAGAGGTAACCATCACCTATAACAAAGCATTGCCTCGCAAGTCACGCACGATAGGAACGTGCCCTACGATTCACTGCCCTGCGTCCATCAACTTGAGGCATACAGATGTTAAGCCTCATGTGCCTGTAATTACACCAAAAACCACAGTCTTCAAACCGAAACACAGCCACGCTGCTTGCATGGCGGTAGAAAAAGGTGTGGTGGTAGTACTTCCCCGGACGAGCCCTTCACAAGGAGCTCTACTACTCGGGGTAGATTTGTCTAGATACTATCATATCTTATCGCGGCATTTCTCAGCTGAATCGGGCTTAAACTTAACCACGAAGAAATGCTTGGTCTAGTCAGTACGTGCTGACTGCCGGTTTCCTCACAGTGATCTCGATTTCGGTCATCGTTTGGGAGTACCAGCACTATGCAATAAGAAAAATCGGTGCCGTGACTCGATTTGAACCCACGACTATTGTATTAACATGCGGAATTGTCACCAATCGACCATCAATGTTCTTACAAACATATTACACAATAAAAGGTAATTGTAAAACATAAGATGCTGGGCCGCCCATTCGCGTGTTCCAATCAGCCGATACAATCATGACAAGTGGTGACTTATGAGGATTCTTACGAAAAGAACTCGGGACAGTTAGCATCAGAAGTTGATAAATAGATAAATATATATGGGTGGACTTTTCACACAGGCCTGATGACTTCGACAGAAAGAATAAGGTTCTCGTTTATTCAGTGCTAATTTTTATTTAATGTATGTAGTGTACACTGATTACACGTGACAGGTTGGATTTTAATAAGGTTTCTATTGAGAATCATATCCAGAAAACTCATTTTTATCTGTTCGAATTTTTGACTATGTAAACACTTTTAGAGCCGCCATGACAGTCTGTAATTGACGTTTGACATGACGCATTGCATTTTGCAATGCTTTCACAGTTTGCTTTTTTTGACGTTAATGAGCTCCACTCTCAAGCTTGACATAAACAACAGTTGTCAAAATAACATTTCACACATGTCAGTCCACCATATTTTTAGTACATTGTGTTGCTCTCTTTGACCAAGAAAATCTAGAAGCGCAAGGAAACGAACTTAAAATTTATAAAATAAGCAGTTAGAAACTGTTATTATATTGCTAAGCGATGTTTATATACACTGTATACAGAGCCAACCCGGGCTCCACACATTGATGAAACAACTCCTTTATTATATTCTTTACTATCACGTTTATTTTTATTTTTTATTTCAATTAAATTTTTTTGTGAAATCAGTTGAATTGTGATCTACTTTTGACACTGACTTTACTCGTACTTGACCTCTGTTCGATCGCGTGAAGTACGGTGACTTTACAAATGTAATAATTTGTTGTTCAAAACTGGATTTTAATTAGATGAATACCTAACATGAATAAATGAAGATTTTATAATGTCCCACAAATAATTATCTGAGTGGGATAGTCATTTTATATTATTTTATATAGCAGTTGGTCCACCTGATATTAAATGGTGACCATCGTTTATATTTTGATATAGTCGATGGCATTGCCTCTCAAATCACGATATTATGAGTGTGAGTGTGCCCTGCTATGCACTGCTCTGCGTCCATCAACTTGAGGCGTACAGTTAAGCCCCATATGCCTGTAATTTCACTGGCAACCACACCCTTCAAGCCGAAACACAGCAAAACTGCTTCGTGGCAGAAATAGGCGTGGTGTACTTCCTTGGACGAGCCCTTCACAAAGAGTTCTACTAAGAGTTCCTGTTTGGCCCACACAACACAGAGGAGACTAAATGTCCTATAACATGATTTCTGTATTTTCTCTCTTTTTGTTTTTGTGTATTGTTTTCTCTATTGTTATTTTTGTGTTCTCTGTGTATTGTGTGTCAAATAAATGTTTCTTTCTTTCTTTCTTTGCTACTTTTAAAATCGTTGTGATTTCCTAGAGTAGGTATAGACGAGAGAAAAGGATTTATCATCAAGACATTAACCCCCCCACCATCATGGTAAAATCATATATTAGCCAAAATAGCGTAAAAAATATACACAAATATACCACAACCAAATTATGTACGTCATCAACAATCTCTAAAGATCATTAACATTTAATTAGTCACAGTAATGTTAATATTCATCCGTAACACAATATTAAACCTTTGCACCAGATGATGCAAATCGCTAGCACGAGTTATAACGTTTAAATGTATACATACTTTTTTTTTTCGTTTGGTGAGTAGAAGTGATAACATTTCTAATTTTTTTCTATATTATAATAAATTTTATTAAATATTCTAAGGCAATTTTCCGTATGTTGTTTTAAAATTTTCATTATTTCATCATGCAATTTTTATGGTGCACCCAAACCAATCATCTTATATTATAGGCTCCTCTCCACCCAAAGGTTGTCTGGAAGAGATCGCTTTTCAGCGATAAGACCGCCCATTGTACATATTTATAGTTGTTATTATTTGTTTCCTATTTAATTCGTTTGTTAGGTGTACAATAAAGCATTTTCAAAAATTCATTCAGACATATATAATGTGGAGGATAGACGGGAAGAAGACGAAAGATTTTATTTTAGAACTTTGTTAGTAGTAGAGCTCTTTGTGAGGGGCTCGTCCGGGGAAGTACTACCACCACGCCTTTTTCTGCCGCCAAGCAGCAACGCTGTGTTAAGGTTTGAATGGTGTGGATATCGGTAAAGCTACAGGCACAATAGGCTTAACAAGTTGAAGGACCCAGGGTTGAGCATTGTAATACACGATCCTATCGTGCGTGTCTTGCGAGGAGATACTTTGATTCCCATTGAACATCGGGCTATATAGCCCACCTGATGGTGGTATTAAAAGATAGTTTTAGAAGAAGAGGAAGAGAACAGAGTGGAGGAAGAAAATCTGTTGTGCCGACCCTATGCAGATTGGGATGAGGATAGAAAGTTAAAGGGTAAGAGTAGTAGAACTCTTTGTGAAGGGCTCGTCCGGGGAAGTACCACCACGCCTTTTTCTGCCGCCAAGCAGCAGCGCTGTGTATCGGTTTGAAGAGTGTGGTTGCCGGTGAAATTACAGCAACATGAGGCTTAATATCTGTATGCCTCAAGTTGGTGGACGAGGGCAGTGCATCGTAGGGCACATTCCTATCGTGCGTGGCTTACGAGGCAATGCTTTGTTATAGGTGATAGTTACCACTTAACATCAGGTGGGCCATCTGCTTGTTCCATCAGATAGTTGTTTAAAAAAAGGGAGAATGGAAGAATATTACATGTTGTGCCAACCCCACCTAGGGCTATAAGGGCAGGAAGTTGATGATGAGTGGATGAAAAAGCTTCAAACTGTTCATCCGTTTCTAGTAATTTATCAAAATTCTAGAAAATATTGACTCTAGCGACTCAAAATCTTTTAAACCAGTGCTATCTTGGTCATCAAAAATCGCCATTGTCTTCAGCATTATAGTTGCATAAAGTGGCTTTGTATGTCAGATATCACAATATACCGATTAATCATTGAAATTGGAAACATATTGCAACACGCGGTATGGGGAGTAGCTTACGTAGTAACTATTATCTAACCTGTGTCACAGCTTTTAACCTTTAGCTAGTGAGGATATAATTATATGATGATTTTCATTGTCGAAATTCTTAACGGCGTCGTAATTTTTTACAAATAAAGAGTTTAAAGATGATTCTTGCTGCAGTTTAAATAAATCCTACTAATATTATAAACGCGAAAGTTTGTAAGTATGGATGGATGGATGGATGTTTGTTACTCTTTCATGTAAAAACTACAGAATGGATTTTAATGAAACTTTACAATAAATATATATATAAATATATAGCTTATACATCAGAATAACACATAGGCTACAATTTATAAAGATATTGTGTGAATTATCAAAAATATGACGATAAGTGTCAAGTATGTAGGAAAAATATACCTACCATCTGCGAGATATTCAGGCATGCGCTGCCAAAACTGCTAGATTTACACATATGTACTACGCCACGCTCATATAAGCTACTCGAAATACTAATCCTGCGCAGACGAAGTCGCGGGCACCAGCTAGTATTATATAAATACTAAATCCTACTCCGGGTATCGATCTAACTTTTAGAAAAACAATATTAGTGATCCAACGATCTGCATATTTTCTTACAATTTCTTCGATCCATCTGTATCCAAAAGAGCGCTGGTGGTAGTGGGAATAAATCCGCATTCTGATCTTAAGGTCGAACCCTCACGTGCACAAAATTATTTGGGCAGCGGCGATAGGCTTGCAACCTGTTACGTATAGATTACCAACTACTGTACTTAAATGTGGGTGAGTGCCAATTTTTTTTATACTTCTAGCTGATGGAACAAGCAGATTTTAAGTGGTAACCATCACCTATAACAAAACATTGCCTCATAAGCCACGCACGATAGGAACGTGCCTTACGATGCACTGCCCTGCGTCCATCAACTTGAGGCATACAGATGTTAAGCCTCATGTGCCTGTAATTACACCGGCAACCACACTCTTCAAACCGAAACACAGCAACGCTGCTTGGCGGCAGAAAAAGGCGTGGTGGTAGTACTTCCCCGAACGAGCCCTTCACAAAGAGCTCTACTACTCTTGATTATTTTAATATTTAGAAGTACTACCTTTAGACTTTTTTTAAGAATCTCAAGCTGGTTCGTGCACAGATAAAAGAAGAATACGTACGTGCAAAGCCGTGAACTCTTTCTGTTTGTTCTTTATCTGGCTATTAGAATAAATAAAAGTTGTTGCATTTTGCAAATCAAAGTATATTAAGTATTATAATATATCAGCTATCTGGTTCCCATAGATATTTACTTAGTTAGGTAGTCGCTGTGTGGAATGTCTACCAATACTTATTTATTTATTTCAACAATTTTTTTTATTATTCCTTTCCTTTCCTTGATACTTTCATTAATTATTTGAGAGCATTGGCATTCGAAAACTTTCAAATTATATCAATAGAATAGTTAAATACCAACAAATTGGTACTATTTATTTAACCCGGAAATATGTATTGCATCATAAATACCTATACCTTTTGTATGAGCCTTCGGTATTATGTATTTACGCGGCCTATGAACTTTGTCAGTAGAGCCTTACTCATGTTTTTTATATAACAGCTACTGTCATTGTTATAATATAACATTTATTGACCTTTGTAGAGGATAGTGGAAGAAGAAAACCTGTTGCGCCGACCCCACTTAGCTTGGGATAAGGGCAGGAAGATGATGATGATTTGACCTTTGAGCCTAATAAAAGTCATCTTAAATTTGTTGAGAATAATAATTATCTTATTTTCTCAACATAATTTAAAAAAATCGTGAGGAAACCGGCATGTCGTGGAACCTAAAAAGTTCTAAAACATGTGTCAAGTGCTCAGCCTCTTTGAGACGCCTTTAAAATCCCTTCACCACACTGTTTTAAAAGATCTAGTGACACGACAAGAAGAAGAAGACTTTGTAACGTCATCTAACCGAAGTGTATAGGCATCAGTTCTATGCTACGCGTAGAACTGACATAAATTAGTTTTATTTTTATGAAAAATCGATACAACTTTACATGTTTCTTCCTCAGACACGGTAGATATTCCAGAGCTTGAAGGTCTAATAATTGTACTAAGTAGTTGAAACAAGATCGCGGAAAAACGCGAATGCCGAAAGTTACTGCACGGAAAAACGATTCATCGGAACGTCTCCTAATCTACATCTACACTAATCTACACTAATATTATAAAGAGGAAAGATTTGTATTTTTGTATGTTTGTATTTTTGTATTTTTGTATGTAACGAATAGGCTCAAAAACTACTGGTCCGATTTCAAAAATTCTTTCACCATTAGAATGCTACATTATCCCTGAGTAACATAGGCTATATTATATTTTCAAAAAAATCAGGGATCCTTACTAAAACTCCAATAATGTAACCCAAGGTGGAAAACAAAAACCTTACATCGCGTGCGCTGCGAAAACTATTGGTGATAGAACAAAATAATGTACTACGACTTTGCAGAACACGTCATCATCTACAAAAAATGTCGCGACAGCATATGTCTATCTATTATAGTTATGTCACAATAAGTGTTCTTTTATTATAAAAATTTAATTAAAATGCCGCCGCTAGAAAAGGATCTTTATTTGTACCTTGGTATTAATGCTTATCCAAATAAATCATTTCGTATTCAAGACTGTTTCAATACCTATAGATTACTTTTTGAATTTTACAAATCGGACATTCCATTCAAAAGATATGACGAAATTAAAAATTTTAGCTCGCTTTCAAATATTATTAGTGAACGCGCGGTTCCAAGGGGCGCGTTTTTACTCACTCAGGGAGAAAGGCGTGCGAAATAAGTACACGCGAGACTCTAACCTACGTTCTAAGTTTATCCTAAAATGTTCAAAAAATGTATATCCACCCATGCGAAGCTGGGACAGGCCGCTAGTAATATATAAATTTTACAAAGTTTAGATGTCCTTAAACCGATCGGGATTAAATTTAGAACAATTTATAGTATGTATACATGATTATTATATACTTCAGCAACTTATTATCGGAAATAAATACCGGATATGGGGTAGAAAACATAGACGAACCAAATATAGTAAAAACGCCTTAAATATTATTGTTAGCAATCACTACAGATGCGTGAGTGAAGCCACGGACAGCAGCTAGTTATTAATTAAAGAAGCTTTAGGGCCGGTTTCACCGTGCTCTGTTAGTTACTAATCAAGGATTAAAAGACCGTTAAATCTAACCTTAGCTGTCAAACGCGTACATTTTGACATATTTAACGGCCCTTTAATCCTTTGTTAATCTAACAGAGCATGGTGAAACTGGCCCTTAGTGAGACAGTTTCTCATTAAGCACCATTTGAAGTTGTAATTTGAGCGTTTACATTTTTTAATATTAGGACTACACTAATTAAATAATTGCATTTACCTCATGTCTAGGACCTTGAAAGCACTCCACAGTCTCAACGTCTAGAAATTGAGATGTTATGTAAGTGGTCGCAGAAAATACCTCCGGCATGAGACGGTCTGCGGCGTGGACATCTGCGCGGCGCAAGTAGGTCAGAGTAATAGCTCATGTCTTTCACATCGGCAGACACCGGTCCAATGAGGAGTATTCTTAAAAAAATGCTTATCAACCGATAGCGAGATAATGGATAGCGTTGCTGTGTTTCGGTTTGAAGAGTGTAGTCGCCGGTGTAATTACAGGCACATGAGGCTTCTGTATGCCTCAAGTTGATTGGCAGGGCATTGCATCGTATGGCAAGTTCCTATTGTGTGTGACTTACGAGGCAATGCTTTGTTATAGGTGATGGTTACCACTTAACATCAGCTAGTTGTATAAAAAAAATATAATGGATTGATTATAGATAGAAACTACTTTATTGCACCCCGACTTATGGATATATCATAAAAAAGTTAAAACCACTTGTTAAGTATTTATAATCTAGGTGAAATGGTTTTGTTTTATAATAACTATGTCACAACCCCTGTACACTGTTCTGTCTGTAAAAAATAAACTTACTAAGTACAATGGGCGGTCTTATCGCTAAGCGGACAACCGTTTATTAATCCTACTCCTTCTATAATTATAACCAATGTGAAAGTTTCGATGTCTGGATGTTTGTGAAATAAAAGAAAATAAAGATTAAAAAACAAAAAAACAAAATCTTTTTTGGATAACTATTGTTTGCTTTAAAATTAAACTGGCCAAGTGCGAGGGTTCCGTATCATTATCTATAAAAACGGCAATAAAATTGTTGTATGGGAGCCCTTAAATATTTATTTCATTCTGTTTTTTAGTATAGTTGTTATAGCGACAACAAAAATAAATCATCTGTAAATTTCAACTGTCTAACTATTACGGTTCATTATATACAGCCTGACAGACGGACATGGACATGGTGACAGACGGACAGATAGACAGACAGACGGACGGACAGCGGAGTCTTAGTAATAGGGTCCCGTTTTACCCTTTGGGTACGGAACCCTAAAAATACCGCGTGAACGGGATAAAAACATGAACGAACCCAATAAAGCGAAAATGCCGAAAATATTATTTTTTAATCACTACTAATACTGTTTCTGAAAGCCCGATTAAAACTAATCGGATGTCACTTGCTATCTCTATCTTATTCAATGAAATAGCTGAAAATATGGCGAGTGACTTGACATCCAATTAGTTTTGATCGAGCTTTCAGAAACCGGCCGTAAGACATTTAAAAGGGCCAAATATTGTATGGTATAGGATACATAAGCAATCAAATAAATCAGCCAAATATAATTATTATAAACTATTTATATGAGCTCATGGTTTCGATAACCTCTGTGACGCTGATTCGATGAAGCCTGCAAATTTATGTCTTAAAAACAAGTCTATTTGATAAAAAATATTAAAAATACAATAATTTACCATACAATTTGTTCGTGTTACCAAGCGCCTATACAGCCTAACAACATGTACAGTCACCTGCATTATGATGGTTAACACTTCATAATGTTGAAAATTACATCATTGCTTGTAGGTATGTACGTTTGATAAATTGCTTATTACTTTTGTGCTAACATCTGTTTGATCGATTGGACGTGATACAAAAGCATTGACATATACATTGACAGGTGACTACAGTCAACATCAGTACCTCAAGTCCGAGTTCTTGATCGTTTTTGGTATTTAGTTTACCGTTTTTTTTAAACAACTAATGATGGAACAAGCAAGTGGCCCACCTGATGTTAACCTGATGTTAACCATCAGGTTAACATCAGGTGGTAACCATCACCTATAACAAAGCATTGCCTCGTAAGTCACGCACGATAGGAACGTGCCCTACGATGCACTGCCCTGCGTCCATCAACTTGAGACATACAGATGTTAAGCCTCATGTGCCTGTAATTACACCGGCAACCACACTCTTCAAACCGAAACACAGCATTGCTACTTGGCGGCAGAAAAAGGCGTGGTGGTAGTACTTCCCCGGACGAGCCCTTCACAAAGAGCTCTACTACTCTTAAAATCCTATTGCTAGCCTGGGTTTTGTTTACAGCTACGAAAGTTCTCAGCTCGCCCGATAGAGGTGCTTATCAAGTCGCCATACAAAAGTCGACCTGACTTTAAAGAAAACGAAAAAAAAATTCAGACCTCGGGTACTGATTATATTTATGCGTTTTTACAAGCTTTGACAATATCACTCATATTGTATGTAGTTTTGAGAAACGAGACTGATTACTCAAAGTCAAGGGTATTTATTCAATTAAATCACAAGGATCTCTTTGAATTTTTTTTAAGCTATGTGAATCTAGGTGCCTGTTTTAAACAAACCTAAAAGAAAAAGCAACAAAATTACGGCTAGTCGCGTTAATCTCTCGCTGCAGGCTCGGTCAGTGCTCAACCTATAGTCACGTTAAACTCCCGCTGCTAACTCGGTCATAAATCATCTTAACACACGCTTATACGGATCGTCCGTTCTCCTAAGTGCGAGAGAGAGAGATCAATATTGCTGTCTCGTTCCGATAACTTATGACCGAGCCTGAAGCGAGAGTTTAACGCGACTATAGTGATGTTCTGGTCCAATTACGAGCCGTAAGTTTGTTCTGTATCTATTTTTACAAACTTATTTATGTTGAATTTAAAATTGCACGCGCTCTCAATCAAATGTTTTTTTCTACTTGCTGATAGAACAAGCACATGGTCCACCTAATGTTTCACTGTTTAATGTAGGTACATAATCTGATCCTGATTTACTAAACAGAGTGTACATTGAGAAACCAGTATGTCAAACAAAATACTTCTTTTTGATTTTTATCAAGTTTTTTTGGCTAAATTCTCGAGCGAATATGTAAAACCGCGGCTGTACCTGTGTGACCTGTACGAATTTTGACCTTGTAAAAATTAAAGCATATCTAGTAAGATTCCGTAGTTTAAGATCACAACACCATAGGCACTAAGTATGCAATATATATTTATTTGAACTCTTTGGAAGTGCCTTTGCTCTGACTATTCCTTAGACATCATCCTGCTAATATTATAAACGCGAAAGTTTGTAAGTATGGATGGATGGATGTTTGTTACTCTTTCACGTAAAAACTACTGAATGGATTTCAATGAAACTTTACAATAACTATATATTATAAAGCTTATACATCAGAATAACACATAGGCTACAATTTATACAGATATTGTGTGACTAATCCTGCGCAGACGAAGTCGCGGGCACCAGCTTGTATAATATAATCCCCAGACTCACCTACATGTCTACAAAAAAAACTAAATAAATAAATAAATATTGGTGGACTTTCCACACAGCACTATCTAGACCCAAACTAAGACAAATCTTGTAATATGGGAACCAGATAGCTGAAATAATACATAATATACTTTTTTTTTTAATACATACATATAATATAAACTAAATTAAAATTACTAAATTAAAAAAACTAAATTACTGACACAATAATATCTTGTTGTAAGTTAAGTACTTACTATTATATACTATATTATAATTTTAGCTACTTTAGTTTCCTAGTAATTAAGTTTAGTATCAACATATTAATCATATGTTTAAGCACCTATTTGTAAGTTTGTAAAACACAAGATGATAAATAATAATTAAATAATATTGAGCAGTTCAAAAAACAATACTGACAATAATATGATAGAAGAAAAAGAACCATTTCTTTATTATTAGAATCTAACACAATTTGGTAACTATGAATGAATGAATGAAATAATTGAATGACACAAAAATGAATGAAATAATTCATTCCTTTTTTGTGTTAATTTTTACATATTTAATGGGCTAATATTGGACTGCAATCTCACCTGATGTTAAGTGAGGATGCGGTTGACAGTGTAGCTACACTTACCCAAAATATACCTACATTTAACTGTTCTCAAACATCAAAATTATAGGTATTCGTAAAAACAGACGCGTATTTAAAACAACACTATTTATTTAAAAACTCGTTACATATTCGATAAATTGATAAATTGTTCACAGCAAATCAATCGGTGAACAAAATCGGAGCTTTAGGTAAGCGTAGCTACACTAGCTACACTTGCCTAAAATATACCTACATTTAACTGTTTTCTTAAAAACATCAAAATTATAGGTATTCGGAAAAACAGACGCGTATCACATTAAAATTATAAGTATTCGGAAAAACAGACGCGTATTTAAAACAGCTGTTTATTTAAAAACTCGTTACATAATCGATAAATTGTTCACGGCAAATCAATCGATGAACAAAATCGGAGCTTAATAAACTAAGGCATCATACAAGCAGTTCAAGGCCACACCCCCATTCATTGTTGAGTGTAAATCGCAAGTGATGTCACGCAGATGAGCTTTACTGCAGCCAAAGGCTATATAAACACTTTCACTGATCGTGCGCGTGAGTCTTGGGATGAGTCTGCGCGCACTCTGACCCAGCGAGCGCGCGAAACGGACATTTGAATTGAGAAGTTTAATTTTTTTTTAATTTTGTGAGTGACGTGCGTGCGGTGATTTTTACTCTTTTGTGCGCAAGGTGAGTTATTTTGGATTTTTATCTGTGGAGGTCAAAGGGCATATATAATTTCAATTTATTTTTCAATTCGATTGCTTAGGTTTTGCAATCTTTCAATTATGTAAATTAGGTTATATTCAGCTGTAATATTTAAACGTTATCTTAATTAATTCGTAACCAGTTTAATAGATGAAATAATTATTTTAAAACAATACGTTTACCTAATAATTTTCATTCTTAACAATAAGTTTTTAACAATGTATGCTTAAAATTCTAGTCCACGCTTATCCATTAGCCTACATTATTGGCTAGATTTTAATCTTAAGGTACATTATTTATAGGTTATATGCGCTAATATAAAATAACTACACTTAAAAGGTTAACATAATCATTAATTTAAAATTGTAGTAATGACCTACATTTCAAGTTAATTTAAACTATTTTTTCAACGCATAGATGTGCGATAAAATTTGTATTGTCTCGGAAGTGCCTTCCGGCGATGCTGCCTCAAGATAGCGTTCAGGAAACCAGCTAACTATTCACTTTTGGTTTCTACAACAATCTGCAGTACCACTGCATTCCGTTCTTCACACACGGTAAAGACCTACGAATTCATGTTACCATAGAGCCGACATCGTAAAAATAAAGAGTGAGTGTGGTTGCCGGTGACATTACAGACACATGAGGCTTAAAATCTGTATGCCTTAAATTGATGGACGCAGGTCAGGGCATCGTAGGGCACGTTCTTATCGTGCGTGGCTTACGAGGCAATGCTTTGATATAGGTGATGGTTACCACATCAGGTGGCATCTCCAGAATACATTGAGCTACAATTTAAAATACCCTTATGTCAAATGACCATTATGAATAGCATTTTTCTCTGACTTTTAAATTCATTCTTATATTACTGACTAGTTTACCAAACATTTCTCTCTATTTCACCAATGGGTTTACTGAAAAACAGTGACAGAGCTAATTTTAAGCAATGTGTAAATTTAAGTTGCATTCAAAGTTAAGGTTTTCACACAACAAAATGAAGAGGATCACTTAAAACGTCCGTGTGTATTATTTGATAGCGTATGACTTCCTATAATCCACCTGTTCACTCTTGTATAAAAAATGCTAGATTGTAGTAATCCAGAAATACTGATGAGGGTATAGAAAAAAACACACTACGATGCAGTAAAAGAACTTTGTAAAAAAATTAAGGAATGCCTACCATGGATCTTTATTTGTAAAAAATAGCTTCATATCATCCATTTTTGTGCACTACTCTTTCGGTTTTTTTTTTCAGAACTACACAAAGGTTAACTGGAAGAGAATGCTCTCTAGCATTAAGTTCGACTATGTACGATACATTTTGTTCTGTGCAATAAAGAATCTTTTTACCCCTCATCTATGGAAGGGCGGTGTGTGTCTGTCTGAATTTTGATGTTTTATGCGACGATGACCTGTCTATGGCTTTTTGTTTCTATGTTAAAAACGCATTAGATGGGTGCGTTCTTGCAGCTGTTCTGCTAGTACAGATGACATTTTGAATGCATGCCTAGCCTACTACTCATACGTACTACTGCGCATGCATTTATTTTTAATTGATATTTGCACGAACAGTCAAGACTTCAAGGCAATGAACAGGTGTCTTCTATACCGTTCTGTCCCATCGCCGGCTACATAGTCACTCACCATCAGGTGAGATTGTAGCTAAAGGACGGGCTTTATATTAAAAAAGAAATGAGATATTACATTTTTCTTCTGTTATGATTAGATTTTTTTTTGAGTAAACTAATACATATTTTTTTAACTCCATCATGTAAATTCATTATCAAAAGGTTTCATCGAAGCCCTATCTATGTACATATTACCTTCACTAGATTGGATGCTAAAATATTGGGTATAATTTCGTCATCAAATCAATCCCAGATTATTTCTTTTTTGCAAAACAATGATTCTTTCCAATGTCACTTTATTTTCACAAAGTGGATCACTTTGAGCCAAAATAAATAAATAAAATAAATATTGGTGGACTTTCCACACTGCACTATCTAGTCCCAAACTAATCAAGCCAAGATGATCTCTATTAGCTTAATGATCGGGGATAGTTCAACCCCTGAGTTCGGGTTCAAAACATCATTCAATTTTTACTTCTGTATGTTATAACAATGTAACCATGTGCATTAGTACATACGTATATTGAACGTTAGTAGATAATGAACAATTGTGTGCAAAGCATTTTTTTAAACAATTCTACACGGGAAACAAAACCTTTACAAAGTAAAACTATTGTTAACTTGCCAACGTACTTCTGCCCTTATTGTATACCTCTTATAGACGATTTTCAAACAGACTTTCTGTAGAAAACTTTGAACTCTCAAACTGTCAAATTTCAAACCTTTTTTTACATAATTTGAAGTGTATTTGTTGCCAGTCATTACAAGAACAAAAAAATAAGTAGCATAATTTTGTAAGAACGATACTAAATAACGCTAGGAGCCAAGCAGTAAGTTGCTGTAAGTTGTTGTTAAGCTGCAAGTTGTAAGAGCCAAGCAGTAAGTTGCAGACCAAAGCCTGTTCTTCTAGGCTTTGGTCGCTGGGGCCTCGCGTTAGATTCACTTAGTTTATGAGACGTTTCAAAGTGATCCTTGTGATTGAGCTGAATAAAGACCAATTTTGATTTCGTCAAGTTAAGTTAACTAATAACTTAAAAAGTAAAAAAAAAGGCGATTTTTTTTTTTACTTTTTTTCAAAAAGTCAGTAATGTAGTCCCAAAGCAATGTTTGCAAAACCAGATAACTGATCGATTATCTGAAAAAAATTAATATTTTTGGCGTACTTTAAAAAATGCGTTCAGCGTTAAAATTACTCATTATATCAATCTTAACAGCTACATTGTAATATTGATAGATCATGTTATAAAACGTATATCTGTATAAATAAATGAAAAAAACTGTATAAATTTTTCAAACGGGTAGATGCCCTGGAAGCAAATACGTAATATACTAAAATTGGAACGATACATAGAAGATTAGCATGGCCCCTGCGCAAGAATAAAGAAGATTAGCAAGGCAAGGATGACACGCAAAATCGTAAAGTGTTCCACATTGTAGTATAAACTTGCGTCGGCAGAACATATCTATAGCTAGTTAAGCAATTAAATAGGATGCAAATAGCATGAACTATTCAATGTAAATCTACAATTCTGCTGTGAACGTGTGCTGCATACAAAAGACATAAGCGCGCTGTATCGGTGTACTATTTGTGTTTTTATGCGTTGGCCTTATAACTATACGCACTGATGATAAATGCAAGGACCTGCCTATTTGTTAGATTTTTAAGGCTAAAAACCATTAAACTGTATTAAATAATGATTTATACAGCGTCACGGGAACATAGACATAATTGCGATTGACATAATTGCGATAATTGATTACAAAATTAAATTATCATATGATCAAAAAAATATCAGTGAATGCACTGATAATAGTAAACTATCTTCAATTAGTCCAGTACGTAAAATAAAAAAAACAATAAAACTTCTTTAAAATGGGTTTGCCATTCTAGTTTATTTCCAAACAAATGTATATATTTATACATTTAAATACGTAATGGAAGAAATGATGTAGCTCTGACCAAAATTAAGCAAAGCTTGTATTGTAGAAACCATAATTGATAGTTAGTGCCATAATTAACATTTAAATTTGGTAATTAATGACAAAAATTGGCAATCTGATACTTTGATATATTTCAAAATCAGCGATGGTGATGCGATTGCTTCACAAGTCATCACAATCATTTGGACATTCACAAAATGAGCAGAACGCACCATAAATACTTATGCCTTATGCATGGCCACGCATCTTAAACTATCATACAAACACACTTATATGAGCACTGAAGCACTGATACATTGGACCCTAAAAGCCTCTTGCGAAAACTAACTACGAAACGGTTTAAAATATTACCATTCTCACTTAATTTCAATTCGTTGAGATATCCTTGAAACGAGGATACAAGATTGAAACTTGAAACAAGATAACTCGAAAAGTATTACGATATGTTTTGTAGAGTTCTGAGCTCCTGGTTCTATTTAATTAGATTTCATGCATTAAAAAAGAAACGATTTGACTTAAAAATAAGAATATTTTATTTATAATAAAATAATAAAAATAAAATATTCTTATTCTTATTGTGTTCAAACTTAAGAATAAGCTATTTTTAATATTTTATTGAAAATAGCTTATTTTTAAGTTATTTTCAGCGTCAATTTAGATAGAAAAAAAAAATATCCTAAATATCACTGTGGTTGACGATAGTCTGAACACGGATAAATAGAAGTAGATTTCAAACAAGTTGTAGGTACCTTAGTTCCCTTGACCTTTGCAAAGAAAGTGGCTTTCCGTTCAACTAAAACCAACCTATTTCCAATTCTGTCTAGCGAAAGCTTACATACGGCGACTGTGCACTCGGGTATTGATTTGAAATATTTATATAGTTCATAAGAAATATACTTTTTTTATTTACGAAGCACTGACTTACTTTCACAGATCTTTTTAAATAGTCATAATAAAATAAAATAAATATACTTATAAGTTGTGGAAGCCAATTTTTAATTATTTGTAAATTATTTTCATTGATAAAACCGGGTTGATCATAAACATGTTTTCTATAAATACTTTTATAATAAACTTACATCTGATTCCACACGATTAATAAACATTCAACTTCGGTAATACTACCAACATACAAGACATATTATGATACAATATATCATTTATTCATTCATTTGACAAATAGTCATAATAGGTGCCATTACTGTCTACATCGCCCTACGGCTAGACGTGGCGAGTTATTGCATTCTATTGTTATGGAAGCTACTGTATCAAGTTACAAACTAACTTGCTTAAATTTAAAAATAAATTATGAATTATGATGTGACTTCAGTGGTGGAGCGACTTTATTTATGCCGCACTTTTACGTGACTAAAACGTTTAATAATTAAGGTTTTTTTTAGTAGTTTTTCTAGTAAATAGCTACGAAAACCCCACTGTATCTTATTAACTTTAACTCCAGACTTCTAGTCAACGTGTTATCTCAAGGTCATAATAGTTTTTACGTTTGGAGACAGAAGCATAATATTACATACATCGCTATCAAATCATTCTGAAAATTTCACTACTAGTAATAGTTATAATTAATGAATCTATAGAATAGGCCTATCTTTTAGATTTATTAATCATTCGGGGAGTGTACCATGGTCACCACGATTGGCAGATAGATTGGTGACCGCAGAGGTATCTCTTTACAAGATTTTAATACAGAAAATTAGTTTTTTTTAACAACAATGTCTTGTATTTAGGTAAGTCATTGGTATGCTTTTCCATCAAAATTTATGCTAATCGTCAAAAGAAGATAGATAATTAGCATTTATAATTTGAGTTTTGTAATTAAAACATTATATTGTACTTTATGGCCACTTTCACTTACAAACTTACGTATCTAAGAGAAAAAATATACCAAAGGCATTCAAAGTTTGTAGACATGTTAAAATGCCAAAATACCCAAAAAGAAGATATTTTATCGCCTCATCTTCAATTTATTGCAATATTACTTTACCAGATATGGAGTCCTTAAAAATAAACTTCAAGATTTGAGACAGAATATAAATTTTAAAATTGACCTTCAGACTTGAATTAAAAGTGCCTACTTAACCTGACATGTCTTTTTCAAGCACACACGTTTATTCATCGATGTTTAAAGTAGTCGTTACTGTTATAAAATCAATAAAACCTTTATCGAAAAGTTATTCAATGCAAAACAAGTTGACGAGCCTTATTATTATTTTGACTAAAGTATTTATTAACAAAGAATATTACAAGGAATACATGTATTTACGAAATATACCTACAAAGTACCGATAACAAACATTTTTTATTTTTACAATGAATACTTACATGTATTTACATAATATACAAAGTATGTATATGTAATTACAATGTACTGGTCCATATAAAGCACACTAATTAAATACAATATAACAATATAAATAGGTATTAAAGGTATTATCGGGATAACTTGACAACGACTCTTTGACAGTATCTATTGATGACCATGGCCCTTACTATCATATGGGCCATAAGCCCGTGCCAATGGCTCTTTCATAACAAAAACGTTATCGATAGTGCCTTACGCACTAGACACGCTCTAAAGAAGATGTGCTCAGTACTTAATGTCAGGGGTCGGCTAGCGAAAGCCAAATAGTTACGCTCGCATTATGTAACGTTACGCTGACACGGAATTGTATGTTGATAAAGGTAAGTCACACTGCTTGATAGAAATAGAGAAAAAAATAGAAAAGAAGAAAAAGAGGACCGAAGAAAAAGTAAAAACTTAAAAAACAATAGCTTACTAAAATAAATAATTAGCAAAAATATCTTCTTTGGAGTTTAGTTAAATTATAAATACTTAAATACTTAATAAATGATTAATATAAAGGACAAATATTTGGGAAAATTTGAGTCATTAAAAAAATACTACCTATCATAAAAAAAATAAGTTGTATGTTTAATAATAGGAAAGTAGGAAACAAAGAAACAAATCATGCCACCTACTTAGCTATTATTAAAGTCAAAATTAATTAAACTTTTTATTTTTTTGGTTGTTTATTTATATTCAGTGTATTGATAATTTTTGGGTGGCTTTGGTCCTGCAGTACTCAAATTGTGTTTTAAATTAAAAAAGAACCTAAGTATGTTTAGCCAATATTTATTTATATGTTTAATATTTATTATGTCATAACAATTCCAGGTTTAAACGTAGATTATAAAATAATACTTAAGTACTGAAAAAACAGTTTTTCCGTAAACGCTGCCTTATAATAATTATGATACGTAAACATGACATGTTTGTAATATTGTTCAAAGTCAATACGCCTAATTGCGATATTCGTAATCTTTTATCGTTGCAATATGTTTTTTTAACTATTGGGTTATTTGTGAGCTTGATAAATAATAGGTAAATATTTTTTACTTTTATGAATATATTCGTAAACCTATGTCCTATTGCCTCATGGATTCGATAATAGGTAGAGTTTAATTTTAAAAGATTTGGGAAAACTTACAGCTGAGTTCATTAGAAAGGTTTGATAAAAGGCTTATTTTAACTTAGTAACACAGTTAAATCCAGCGCGGAAGGTACGAATTTAACGCATGTTACTGTTATTACTTTGCCAATTCTTAGTTAGAATAAAATTGTAACATTTCGCTCAAACACAAAATATTCGCTGCAGTACAATACTTTTGCCAACTAACCCGTTCAATCGTAAGTACGTAACTCACAAACTGGGTAAGTGTGCCGTGTATCTTCCGTGAGAAGCGCCCTACCCACAACAATGGTGGATTTGAACCTGCGAATTCGTAGCACATGTAAATAACATGATTTACGCATTGGTCTACAAGCATCAACAGCTGTTATCGCTTAGAACTCCAATTATTTACGTAATAACACGCAGTCAAATTAAAGTTCTCATGACCGTATTTTAATATCTTCTTTAGCAGTCATTATATTTTTCTTATACTTGCTGATTGAACAAAGAGATAGACCTAGTTGATAAACCTGATATTAAAGGTAACATTGAAGCATTGCCTCGTAAGTCACGCAGATAGGAACGTGTCATAAAATGCTCTGCCCTGCGTCCATCAACTTGAGCCATACAGATACTAAGCCTTCTGTGCCCGTAATTTCAACGGCATTCTCACCCTTCAAACCGTAACACAGCAACGCTGCTTGGCGGCAGAAATAGACGTGGTGACTCCACAGACAAGCACTTCACAAAGAACTCTACCACTATCTAATAAATATGAGTTCATGATGCTGCATATTCCCTGGTAATTTTTTTTGCCACCTTAGACGACATCAGTATTCAGTATATTTATTGCATTATTATTTTTTTTATTTTATTTTATTTTATTAAGAATAACAATCAGTTGATACATTGTAATCTTACTTACATAATGGTACTAAGGATTGTGTGAGTAAATGTACAACCCACTACGTTATCCACAGATTACTAAGAATGAATAATACTAGTTGAAGTTGTTGTGAGGTTAAGTTTTTTAATTAATAGGGATGAAGTTAAGTTGCAATAAAGATTGAGAATCAAAGAAAACTATTTATTTTTATAAGGATAAGGATAAGCGTGTGCGTGTGCAAGTAGTTCATATTGTACATTTAGACATTAAGTAGCATATTTTTTAAAGTTCTCTTAAATGTAGGTTCAGACATTAGGAATAAATCAACATCGGTAAAATTGTTATTGTAAGTGTCTACAATACGACGCAGCGGCAGGCGCACTCCAGCGTTGCTACGACAAGTATGTGTGTGGAATAAGCGGTTAACGCGTACCGCCCGCCGATGCACAGTACGAGGCACTATGTAACACAGTTTATTCACTAATTGTGGACAGTCATATTTGTTATGACACAGGCCATGAAGCAACATGACCTGAAGAAGTGTACGTCTGGATTTCAGCGATAAAACTTTGTACCTACTAAGCAGCTCCCTATATGATAGGCAATCACCTTTACATCTGTAATTCATGGCTTTTAAAAATTTTTTTTGAACAATTTCAATTTTTTTATTATATTTTTCGTATAACGGATCCCAGATGGCACAAGCATACTCAAGCTGTGGGCGTACTAGTGAGTTATAGAGATGCATAAAGGTTAAGGGTTTATTGAATTCGCTAGTAGCTCTCAAGACAAAGCCGTACATTCTGAACGCCTTATTTACTATTGTTTCGATATGCTTATCCAGATGAAGCTCACTGTCCAACAGCACTCCGAGATCCCGCAGGGAGGACACCTTTGCCAATCTCTCACTACATAACTGATACTGATAATCTTTTAAACGCTTATTTTTGGTAAATGTTATTGAGTTACATTTGGGGATGCTTAGTTTTAGTTTATTAATATGGCAGTAATCCGATAACCGATCTAGATCGTTTTGAAGAAGATAACAATCATTAAGGGTGATAATAGAATTAAATATCTTGAGGTCATCAGCGTAAAGTAGGAAATGTGAGTTGACAAAACACTCCTTGATATCGTTAATATAAAGGTTAAAAAGCAGAGGACCAAGTATTGATCCCTGCGGGACACCTGATGTTGCAACGATGCTTGCGGAGTGGTATCCATTGACCACTACTCTTTGACTTCTGTTATTTATGTAGGAAGAGAACCATTTCAACAAGTTACCTCTAATTCCGTTGAAGGCCAGTTTTGACAATAGGATCTCGTGATCCACCCTGTCAAAAGCTTTCTGAAAGTCCGTATACACAGCGTCGGTTTGGATGCGGCTATCCATATTTTTAAATACCTGCTCAGTAAAGATCATCAGATTAGTAACAGTAGATTTACGTGTTACGAAACCGTGTTGCTCTGGTATTATGATTTTACTAACGATTGGATAAAGTGCATTATGAACCAGCCTCTCGAAAAGCTTCGACAGGGTGCTAATAATAGATATAGGTTGGTAGTTCTGTACGTCGTTTCTTGATCCTGCCTTGTGGACTGGTACTAAATTTGCGCATTTCCATTTTTCGGGAAATGTTCCCTCCGTCATAAATCTATTGAATAATATGTAAAGTGGTTTATGTATTGTATTAGCAGTGCATTTGAGAAATAATGCAGGGAGGTGATCAGGGCCAGGACCCTTTGATGCGTCTAGGGTTTTTAAAGCGTTCTTTATGTCAGTCTTGTCAAAGTTAATGCTATCAATAAGATTGCAATCTTCAGAGAACTCAGTAGAACGGGACCATGCATTATGTGTGTACGTGCTAGGCTCATATACAGAGTGAAAAAATGAGGCAAAGAGGTTGCAGATTTGCTCAGGGTCTTTTGAAGTACAAGTTTTATATTGCATTGTAGCAAGAATACCGGGTTTATTTTTACGCTTTGCGACAAAGGACCAAAAGTATTTTATATTATTAGGTATGGCCTGTTCGACATTGTTTTTGTAATTCACAAAAGCTGTTTGGCATTCAGTTTTAAATCTAGACCTATACAGGGAGAAGGTTTCATAATCAGAAAGATTTTTAAACTTTTTCCAACGGCACCATGCATTATTTTTATTTTTAAAGATGTGTATAAGGGAACGCGGAAACCAAGATGGAAAAGATGATATTTTTGTTATAGACAGAGGGGTATGTTCTTTTATTATATTAAAAACCGTTTCATAAAACTTGTCGAGTGATTGTTCAGCTGACGTTCCACTTAGTAACAGCGCCCAGTTAGTATTTTCTAATTCCAAGTTAATGGGTAAATAATTGGCTTTGTAAAAATTATATTTAGCTACTTGTCGGCGCCTTAAGGCATGTTCAGTAGAAAAGGTTGTATATGTCACAAATGGTGGATGAATTGGATCAGGCTTTACGAGGTCACACCCAGGAGCTTGGACTATGCAGTAAGTATTAGCAATTAACAGATCTAGGATTTTGTTATGACAGTTGTAAAGTCGATTATACTGTTTTGCATTTCCTATGGCCATAAAACAGCTTAGACAGGAACAGATGTCAGAAGTACATGAAGTGCTCATAGCATGATCTATGCCATCCGAGATCCAGTTAGCGTCCGCTATATTATAATCACCAAATACATAATAGTTATCTATGTTAGGATCTATTAATATTTCCTGTAATAAATTTATGTGAGAAATATATATGTCACTCGGCATATTTGGAGGTATATAGGCTGCACTTATAATATGTCTTTTGTTTTGACTTGCGCTACTGATTTCCACCATGACATGCTCGATTACACTACATGAATACCCTAAAGGGAGGGACAGACTAGTCGGCCGCAGATTCCGTAACACAGCAATCAGTGCTCCACCTCCGTCCTTCTTGCCAGTAGCTATACGGTCGCGGTCACAGCGGAAAACCATATAACGCTGATCAATGAACTCATCATCAGCGATCTCTGGCACCAGCCAGGTTTCTGTTAGCACAATGACGTCATAAGCGTTGGATAATATATTCATGTACAGTAAAGCAGGCTTGGTACGAGTTCCTCTGCAGTTTTGATAATAAATACACACATTAGACATAGGGCGTACGTAGGGGGGGGACATAGGAGCCGGCGGCAGCAGGTGCGCCGTAGGGACCGGCGGCAGAAGGGGCGCCGAAGGGGCCGGCGGCAACAGTTGTACCGTAGGGGCCCGCGGCGACAGGCGTACCGCAGGGGCCGTCGGCAGCAGGCGCACCGTAGGGGCCGGCGGCGACAGGCGTACCGCAGGGGCCGGCGGCAGCAGACGCACCACCGTGGCCGGCGGCATCCGATGTACCACTGAGGCCAGTGGGCGTTTTATAGGGGCCAGCAGGAGCACTATAGGGTCCCGTAGCAGCCGCGGCGCGAGAGGCGGCTTGGCGCAGTATCTGCGCCTTCGTCTGAGCCGGCGACGGCGGCAGCGCGCCACGGCCAGGCTGGGGTGCGCGGGGGCCTGATGCAGGGGTAGGCCTGTGGGGCGTCTGTGTGGTAGCTGGCGGCGGTTCGTCTTTAGATGTCGGGGCAGCCATTTTCTCGATGTCTTTGCTGGAGCGTATGGCCAGTACATGTGAGGTGTCAGACTTGCGAACAAGTATTGTAGCGTGCTTAGTCCACACGTATCTGAAGCCGAATTCCCTAGCAGCTTCTCTTGTTTCCCGAAAGAGACCCTTATTTCTCATTATGATTAGGATCGCGGGAAGGATCGGTGGATGGAGAGGGCTCGGAATCGTTCTTCCTGGAAATGTATAGGGGAGGCCTATGTCCAGCAGTGGACTTCTTTAGGCTGATGATGATGATGATGATTGCATTATTATGAATGTATGTAGATTTAACATTGTCATACGGGAGAGCATGGATACAAGTCCATCTTTTCCGAATTAAGTAATTAAATTAGTAATCGATAAACCGAAGCTCCTCATTAATATTTTACACATAAACAAGTCCATCTGTCAGTTTAAGATTGACCTTTTAATTTATTTGACCTTAGTGAACCTCTTAGTTATTCCAATAACATCATATAAAGTGTTGGGGTCAAATCATTTTATATAACAAAAACTATCTGAAGTATGCACTGACTGAGGAACCTTGACAAAGAAGTACTACCACCACGCCTTTTTCTGCCGCCAAGCAGCGTTGCTGTTTCGGTTTGAAGAGTGTGGTTGCCGGTGTAATTACAGGCACATGAGTCTTAACATCTGTATGCCTCAAGTTGATGGACGCATGGTAGTGCATCGTAGGGCACGTTCCTATGGTAAGTGACTTGCGAGGCAATGCTTTGTTGTAGGTTTGCTATTTCTTTTCCTGTTTCTAATATGGCTGGTTTTAAAAAATATAAGGTATCAAGTCCACGCATAACAGTAATGGGGATCTTTGGGAAGGGCTCGTCCAGCAAAGTACTACCTTGCCTATTCCTGCCGCCAAGCAGCGTTGCAGTGTTTCGATTTGAACGCCACAACCTTCAAATTAAAACAGAGCAACACGCATTGAACGGAAAATTTCTAATATATGCCTCAGGTTGATGGTTTAGTTTATCGTAGGTCACGTTTCTAACATACGTGTCCAAAGCTTTGTTATAGATGGTGGTTACAATTTAACATCAGGTAGGTCATCTGCCTAGTCCATCAGCGAGTGATATAACAAAAACAAAGCTTGCAGGTCAAGCTATTATTTAAAAAAATATGTCGTAAAGTCAAATGGCATCGCAATAAATCGTGAGACAGGAAACTATAACTTAGATTTGTGATTTTTTGCCACGTTCGCCAATTACGACACAATTATGTTAGCACTATGACATTTAGGTGAAGATATATAGATATGTTACATTAATTATCTAAAACTAACAATATGGATGAAGAAACTTCTTTTTCTGATTCTTATCTCTTTTTAAGAGTAGTAGAGCTCTTTGTGAAGGGCTCGTCTGGGGAAGTACTACCACCACGCCTTTTTCTGCCGCCAAACAGCAACGCTGTGTTTCGGTTTGAAGAGTGTGGTTGCCGGTGTAATTTACAGGCACATGAGGCTTTACATCTGTATGCCTCAAGTTGATGGACGGCAGTGCATCGTAGGGCACGTTCCTATCGTGCGTGACAATGCAATGCTTTGTTATAGGTGATGGTTTCCACTCAACATCAGATGGGCCATCTGCTTGTTCCATCAGCTAGTTGTATAAAAAAAAACTACGAGTAGTATTATTAGCGAATTAGGTACAAGTTCTCACGGTCGCCTTGCCGGTGTAAAAGTAACAAGTTTACAACTGATTGTGTCATACCGTGTGTGAGCAGGCGCGGATCCAGCCCTCGAAAAAGGTTGTGGTCACAGCCACCCGAAAATGCGACTGCGAGTCTGATATAAACTCGCTCATGATCGATATAGTGCATTCTGCATCATTAGACATGTTTACAATATATAATATGACGGTCTGACCAAACTTTTGTACAGTGTTGTAGTTCCACGTGGACAAAGTCGTGGGGCGAACACTGTGTAAGACGTCACATGACTATTACGGTTATGGGCATGCCCATCTTGCCACAACGGTGGATCTGAGCTTGTGTGTGAGCATCCGTGGTCTAGTGGGTCACCCCACCTTCTGATCTTAAGGTCGTGGGTTTGAATCCGGCCGGGCGCAAATGCCAGTGCTCCCAAACGATGAAGGAAAACATCGTAAACTAACCAGCTAGTATTCCAGCAGTGGCAATGGGCTTGCAACCTGTCACGTATGAGATACCAACTTCTACATGTGTATGTGCTAAATGCAATAATAATACATATACCTACCTGTCTATAGATATTTTATTCAACTGTTTTATAAATAGTTTAGAAGATAACTTTTGAATAATGTTAAACATCAAAACATTACAAAACAAATTACATCATAGAGAATCGGTAAAACACTAGTATAATAAAGTTATATTCATAAAGACGGCACATCAATATAATAAACTACGACCTTCGGTATCAAATGAATGAATCTAATTTATATTTCAATTAATTGACCGTGAGATTGACGAATACAAATGTACATTTTAGACGATTCTACCATAAAGATACCAGGAAAGACGGGTAGCAGCTTTTTTATAAGTTCAATAAACATTTTTTGAATTTGAGTTTTGAAGGAATCCTATAATAACTATAATTATATTGATTTTTTATATCTGACATCTTTCGTCGATTCAACTGAATATACTTTGGTTATTGAGCAGGACTCTTGACAGCAATTAGTCAGAACAATAAATGGAGCCACGGTCGTAGGTTCAAACCCCACTTTAATAATAACTTTGGAATATTATAAACATTGAACTATAGGGATAAAAATGTTTTAACAGTTCTATGACGTAACAGTCCTACAGAACAAATGGGAGTTACTGCAATGTTTGTGATTTCCTTAAAACTAATAAAATATTATTATTATATTATTTATAAACAGTATTAAGTTTTCTCAAAAAGACCACCACCTGCCTCTGCCTATCCTCTTTAGTTTATGTAATACGGAACTCTCGTAGAATAGCGAGTAGTTAGCACGACCCGGAGGCGTCCGCATCTTCGTAATACCTGCCTACTAACTGTTTGTGTAGCTATGGATACATTAGACGGGTCATTGCATAAACGGCGCAAAAAGCTAAACTCAGGCTTTTGTGGTTTATGGATAGACTGTAATAGATTATAATAATATCTTAGTAGATTGGAAACCCGACTCCAAAATGTTTTGCTATCACTAAATTGAAACAAATGATTCGGCGAATCACATTTTTATAATATGGCAATTATCTACTTATTCCTTATGGACCCATTACATTATGATCGAAATCGGACCGTTCATTTAGGGGTCAGTCCGTTAATATACAAAAACGCGCCAAATACAGAACTTATTTTAGTTGTCAACGTTTAAAAGTTGAAATCCTCATCTTAGTCCACAGGTCAAGAAAGCGTTCTTCTTTATGTATTGTATGTTAATTTTTCCTTGAGAGAGTTGATGAACTTGTTTGTCGATTGGGTAATAATTACCTGGCTTGTAATAAAATGGCAACTTTATTGTCAATATCCTAGCTCCTGGGCTTTCTACTTACATAATTTTTTGCCTTTTATGATTGCTTAATACTTTAGAAAAAGCTGATGGTCGAATAATAAATAAAATGAATAAAAATTTATAACATTTAAAAACTTTCAAAATGTATGATAACTATTATTTTAAGAGTGGTAGAGATCTTTGTGAAGGGCCGTCCGGGGAAGTACTACCACCAAGCCTTTTCTGTCGCCAAGCAGCGTTGCTGTGTTTCGGTTTGAAGAGTGTGGTTGCCGGTGTAATTACAGGCACACGAGCTGTATGCCTCAAGTTGATGGACGCAGGATAGTGCATCGTAGGTCACGTTCTTATCGTGGGTGACTTGCGAGACAATGCTTTGTTAAAAATGAGGCAACTTAACATCAGGAGGGCCATCTGCTTGCTCCATAAGCAAGTAGTATAAAAAAAGGATTGAACATTGCACGTATGTACACAAAAATTGAAAATTATTCATTGAATAACCATTGGAAATGAATGACATGACACATTGACCATGCACTTAACTAGAGGCGAATGAATAAAATAATAATTGAACATTCCATGATAAATTTCTTTTGGAATTTGCAATTTAACGCTATTAAGGGCGGGTTTCATCATTTCTGAATAACGCTTTCGGTCTGATAAACATGTTTTCATCTTTCCTTTGAACAGGTCTAAAGTAGAGACGGATTTTTTTATATGCATTATGCGAGATGGTTAAATATGCCTTTATTTCAAGGCTCTCTTAAAAACGATGGATATAGGAAAATTATAAAAAATGATGGAACAAGCAGATCGCCCACTTGATGTTAAGTGGTAACCATCATCTATAAAAAGGTATTGCCTTTATCCTATCGTGCGTGACTTATCACGCACGATAGAAAAGTGCCCTACGATGCACTGCCCTGCGTTCATCAGCTTGAGGCATACAGATGTTAAGCCTCATGTGCCTATAATTACACCTGCAACCACACTCTTCAAACCGAAACACAGCAACGCTGCTTGGCGGCAGAAAAAGGCGTGGTGGTAGTACTTCCCTGGACGAGCCCCACACAAAGAGCTCTACTACTCTTGATATTATAGTCCACTTGTAGTTTATTATAAAACTTCTTAAAAAATAACTTGACATAAATATAAACAGTCTACGAGACCTTTGTAAAATAAAATCTACGAAGGGTTCAAGATTCTGCATGTTGGGTTTTCTTCCTTGCCGCCTGCAGGATGTCCACCGCTGAATTAAATAAGGCTCTCCCATATACCTAAAGTGACTGGTTTGCATGGTCCACACTTCTAATGCATGGTCACCATTCAAAAACTTTGCTGCCCCAAAGGCCGTTAGTTTTAAAACTAATAGAATATCGATTCGTGACGTAAAATCTGTTCAATGAGTTATTTTTAGATTGCTAGTAAAATAACTTTAAAACCAGAAAACATTTAATTATTCAAATATAGAGCTGGTTGGTGGATCTGGCGCGACTCGTTTAGAAGCTCTTTTCATACAAACGTTACATACCCATATCTAAACAACACAAAACCTTATCTAAGGTGTGAATTTTCAAAATGCTTTCTTAAAAAAGTGCGTTTACACCCCTCTAACAGTATTTGCGCCAAATTTCAGATATCAAGACTTAGTAGTCTCAGAGACTGTGATAAGCAAGTGAGTGGACTTCTCGTTTTTAAATATGGAAGACTGTTTGTCGGTAAGCCAATGATCTTAAACTATCCTCCTTCATAATCGGTCCCGGATTGTTGAGGATTTTGACTCCTTCTCATTTTCGTGGCTCTCCAGTTGGATCGGTCGGTGGCTAGATGGAGTGCCTGATGCACCGGCTATTCCGAATGCTCTAGTATCTGGTCAGACCAGTGGTTTCGTACTTTCTGTATTTTAATAGTATAAAGGAAAAGAAAGACCTCAGTTAAATCATCAGTGAATGTCGCTGCAAATCAAAACAAAACATAAACTGAAATGTGAAGGTTAGTGAGTGCTGTATTGTAATTACAAGCAAATTGTTAACTAGCGAGACATCTGTAAATTGATCGGCTATTTCATTTAATTAAAAACTGCGTTCGTGGGAAAAGCGTCACTTTTCAAAACATTATTCAACCTTGAATTAAACGTGGCAATTCATATGACATACCTATTATCAGGCTAACCTATTGCTTTAAATCTGCCTCTTACCACATCCATTACCTTGTTCTTTATGGTCACATCACACATCCAACTCAATATTCACTTCTTCGCTGCATTCAGCCATGGCAGCCATAGACCGTGAGTTCGATGTTCCCCGAGACAAGCATTTGTATGATGAATATATGTTACAATTTATTATAAGTATGGCAAAAAAAAAATATCAACAAGTTTGGCTAGTTTTTAGTTTAAATACTGTGTTCCCATACCACTTCTGGGAAAAGGTCTCCCTCAAATCACTCAAACCGTCTATATCCCTTGCTTTTTCTCACCGTTGTATCTCAAAAGTCTTTCTTAGCCGACCCCGATCACGTATTCCGCCTAAATTGTATTACAAAAATAAAAATACCAGTGTAACTCTTTATTTTAAGGTATATTTCTTAGTAGGCTAGCTTACAGCAAAAGCCATAAAATACGTAATAGTATTTGCTAATAAATAAATAAATCACAAAAGAAAACATAGTTTCCGTTTTGTCACACCTCGCATAATCGGCCGGCGACTTACTTCACACGAACACGCCAACTGTGGACAGTCAGCTTCAAAACTAGTACTAGCAGTAGTCATTTATCAAAGAAAATATTTTTTCTGAATTAATATTTTATAATACCCCACAATTTATTAATTATACAAGTGGGATGCGGATTGAAAATTAATAAAACAAATTTATTTATTTATTTTTATTATTTATTAAAAACTTTAGCAAAGGGATACAGCGTATAAAATTGTTTTTGGAATCTATTAACAAGCACCTTCTAAAATCATATACCATTTAAAGTTTTTCAATACTACGAGTATTTTACCCCATTATTATTAATTTTTACACTATAAAGAATAATCTCATAATTTTACCAGAAAGCCTATACAAGGTGTTCCCTTAATTGTGTATATAAACTTCATGGGGCTAATGTACCCATCAATATGAATAACTTTTTCTAAGGAACCAACACTGTGAACGCGAAAAAAAAACAGCTGTTTCATACAAAAGTTCAATACCTACCTGGCTAAAATGTATGAAACAGCTGTTTTTTTTCGCGTTCACAGTGTTGGTTCCTTACAAAAAGTTATTCATATTGGTGGGTACTTTAGCCCCCTGAAGTTTATATACACAATTATGGGAACACCTTGTATAGTACAACCTGTCAGCCTATCTACTGAATTCCATTCTTACCGAATTCCATGTAGGTCAAAATTTAGAAAAGACATGAACTTCTGATGTTTAGCATACTCGTACAACTGTACAATGTTATGGCAATAACCCGACTACGCAAAACAATAGAGTTTCATCACGAGTCACATCACTATTCATGCATATAATTTTGTAATAGAGTATTAGCATAAAATGTTTATGACAGCTCTTAAATAATGAAAATCTCTATATATTTTAAACATCTTTTAATAATAATAATAATATACTTTTATTTCAGGCATTAAAAAAAACCCATAAATAACAAAATATTAAAGCAACCTAAATAAAATAAGAAGGAACAATAGGCCACTTATTTGCGGTTTCTGCCCTGGTGTACCGAGAGCCAAAACCTGTATATAGGGTTGTATAAATTATCAGCCATGCACTGTAAAATTCTATTTTTGGAATTCCTAAGGCCACTCCAGAAAGAAGCTACTCGCGAGCGAATAATGGCGAAGAAATCCGGGATGGATCCGGGAATCCGGGATGCACGGGCATCAGCGAACATGCTTTAAAATAAAAATTGTGTTGCAACATCCTTATTAAGTGCAAGTGTTGAATCTCAAAATATGTACTCAGTCCTAAGACCTGACCATATTAAATCTACATCCTACTAATATTATAAACGCGAAAGTTTGTAAGTATGGATGGATGGATGTTTTTTACTCTTTAACGTAAAAACTACTGAATGGATTTTAATGAAACTTTACAATAATATACCATAAACATCAAAATAACACATAGGCTACAATTTATAATGATATTGTGTGACTAATCCTGACGTAGTCGCGGGCACCAGCCTGTACACAACAAGGCAACAAACATACTGAACACCGAAATTTGCTTCAAACGAATATAAGTAATAATAAAAAAAGTGTGCTGTAAAATTCCCTAAAAATAGTAAAAGACGCAACTCAAGGTTAAGTTCTTTAAATTCTAAATACCACTATGTGCACAAAAATACTAATCTGTCCGAGTTCTGTTAAGGTAATAATCTGCGACCTACGCAAATACAAAGACAAATTTCGTCACTTCACTTCTTGCGTGAATTGAAGGAGGTTTCTGTTGATGCGGCGGCCGTAAAATACTGTTAGTCAGAATCATATTTGTTTTCATCTTCTGCTGCTGGACGTTGGTCTTCGAGACGTTCCTGGTACTGGTATTCAGCTTTTCTCATACAGTATTTGCTAGCTAGTAATACATTTCACAGATCGTCGTCCCAACTTGTCGTAGGGCAGGGATGGCGAACCAATGCCACACGTGCCAATGATGGTGGAGGCTCTTGGAAAACCGGTTGGATTTTTTGTTATTATACTAATTAATACTAGTAGTTCGCCCCGAACTGAGATCTCGTGATGCGACCCGACGAACGCATCAAAACTTTGAGTAGAAAGTAGTCAGAGGCAAGTCCAAACATTATCTTTGGACTTTTTTCTGACTACCGCCTACTTACTTGGTACGGTAACCAAGTTTCAACTCTATTGGCCTATTTATTGAAGAGTTCCGTTGAACAGACCTTGGCTCCATCATCAGACCTGGTCGTCGTCACCATTTTATGAGAACTGAGTACCTCCTTAATTTATTTCTAGAAAAAAAAATAAGAAAAAGCAAAAGAACTGGGCGACCAGTTGAAAAACCTTGATGTCAACGAAACTCTTAGAGATGGGAGCTCTTGGATCGCTGGTTATCTTAATTTAACTTTTTTGTTTTATCTCAAAAACCGAGCGTCCCAGAAAAAAAGTAAAAATAGTTTTGGAATGTCCAAACAAAGCCCTTTCATATGACATGTAACTTGATTTTTTTATGTAACTTTTTTTATTTTTGACCTCTTAAAAAACCCCATATCTCAAAAACCCTTCATCCGATTTTACTCATATACTTACCAGTAAATTTCTCAAGTACAAGCTATCGACTCACCAAATTTCATGCAGATCGGATCAACGGTTCTAAAGTTATCGCCAGACAAACATACATACATACATACATACATACATACATAAAATGCAAAATCGCCCAAGTTGAAACTAAGATCTTCGTTCGCTTCGCTCACTCGATCAATAATTATTACATTTTGGTTGAAATTATTTCAAATTATTTTTATTTGAGGGCACGTCTGCCTCATATATTTTCTTAGAAAAAATGGCACGTTGATTCAATAAGGTTCGCCACCCCTGTCGTAGGACAGCTGGCGCTACATGGCAAACGTGGCCCTTTCATTTTAGCTTACTAATCCTACGATCTATGTCAACTACTAGGATTTTCTGTCAGATAACTTCGTTGCGGATTTTATTCATCAAAAAGCTCAGAGTCCGCAACAGTAAGGTCGGTTTAAAACTATAAAGTTGCAGACAGACCTTTCTGTTAGTGTCCATGTTTCGACAATATTGGACAGGACGCATTAGTTAAAGACTTTTGTTTTCAAAAATTGACGGATGGGTGACAAAGTTTGTCAATACCCTAAAGCCCGGACTTCACCGCGAGCGGAGCGGAGCCATTAAGGACTCCGTTTAACTCGCAAGAATAAACTGCATACTTATATTTCCACCAACAAATAGTCGAGCGGAAAGGACTAAGCGAGCAGAAAGTGTTGAAATGAACTCGCTCAGCTCTTTTTCCTTTTGCAGTGGAAATCAAAAGATAAAACTCTGTGTTGGTGGAAATGTAAACCTATTTCATTGAAAAAGAGTCCGTTTCGCTAACCATTTCTCACTCATTACCCTTTCGCGGTGGAGACCTGGCTTAAGTGTATCCTATTCTTCAATAATATGATATAGTAAAATTTTTGCTCCGTCAATGACGGTAACTGATTCTTAGGAGACCAAAGCAACGGTAAACAGTGGGATCATTAGTACAAGGAAAATCCACACATGAATTATGTATGAAAGTGCAAGTTCTATTCATAACTCTTGTTTTTCTTATGGCCTCACAGATCAGTTGGTAGTAGCTCTCTGCCTTCTGCGATGTATGTTGTGGGTTACATTCCCACTCCAAAAAAACATTTGCATTATCCTTTCGCGCGTGGAGGCTATTTTGGATGAAATTTGAAGGGGCCTATAGAAGGCCTGGCGGATAAAAAAAAACCAACGGTGCGTGGCATTAAAATGAAGATATCTCTAACGTTTTATATCAGAGGTATGGGAGTTGTATGTAAAACTTATGCTATTTGAAGTAAGCTAACATATCCTGAATAGTTTATTCCAGTTTGCCTTGCAATTAACCAATAATTTCAACTTGAAATCAGGGTGAGCGAATTTTTTCCAGTCTATTGTACAAAAGTAGTTATAATTTATAAAACGAACCATTATTTAAAAAAAAATTATGCTTAGAAACACTTAGAACATAGCTTATTCTATGTCTGGAGGTTCAATATCATCTTCCTGCCCTTATCCCACGCTAAGTGGGGTCGGCACAACAGGTTTTCTTCTTCGACTCTCTTCTATCATTCGTCATCTCGGTGCTCACTCCTTTCTTACTCATGTCATCTTTCACACAGTCCATCCATCTTTTCTTTGGCCTACCTCTCTTTCCAAAACCATCTACATCCATATCTAATACTCTTCTCGTTGTATGACTTTAACAATATGAATTTTCAAAAAAAGAATAGTGTTTTATCAGCTATAATGGTTTCCATAGTAGAGCAATCTGTAGACTGTTACAAACGATCTAGAGATCAGCTAATCGAAATCAGTGCCAATTGAAAGCATCTTCAAGAGACTGGCTGCATTGCCACGCTGATGTGCTGAGTAACCTTGCTTAGTTCAGTTTATACAAGGTGTTCCAATACTTGTGTTTAAAAACTTCAGGGGGCTAAGGCAAAAGTTCAATACCTACTATTATATAATACCTACCTGGCTAAAATGTATGAAACAGCTGTTTTTTTTTTTCGCGTTCACAGTGTTGGTTCCTTAGAAAAAGTTATTTATATTGATGGGTACTTTAGCCCCCTGAAGTTTTTAAACACAAATATTGGAACAACTTGTATAGACATCGACTAGATTGTTTTAAAAAAGCATGAATACCATAATGGGTTATGTTTTCCTGAGTACAAAGCATGACATAAGATGAAACCTTGTTTGTGTTTAATTTTTCATGTTAAGAAATATTAGGCTTTTTAAGTATCACTGCTACGCCGTAGACCGTGCTACGACATAGCCAAAAGAAAGAAAGAAATTCCTTCTCCATTCCGTTTTAATGCATAACTTTATATTTTACTTTAGACCTGTGTCGTGAGTGTAAGTTTTTATAATATCTATGGTACAGTAACCATCAGAAATGTATGACTTTTTACTTATGATTATTCATTCTGACTACAGTTATTCATAATTATTTAAGTACTTGGTAAGACTTCGCACATAGTTTTAAACAAACTTTGACATTTTATTTCATCTACTTTCAATACGAATTTTGAAAACTAGTTTCTTATAGTACCTATTATTACGAGAAGAGTGTTGGAAATGGATTTGGATGGTTTTAGAAGGAGAGGCATGCCAAAGAAAAGATGGATGGATTGTGTGAAAGATGATATGAGTAAGAAAGTAGTGAGCACTGAGATGACGTCTGATAGAGGAGAGTGGAAGAAGAAAACCTGTTGTGCCGACCCCACTTAGCGTGGGATAAGGGCAGGAAGATGATGATGAGTTTCTTATAGTACCTATGTTTTTCGTAATTTTTGCTAATAAATAATATTTATACTACTGCCACCTGAATCAAACCTGCACTGTCGTCACTTGCACCACAAAAGCCGTTCTTGTGACTAGGTATTTGTACATTTCAACATTGAAGATTCTAATTCATCTGTAATGTACTAATGTCAGCGCACCGAGTATAGATGACCTAGTTAATCGAACTTACCGTGAAAGGTTTACCTTATCCGTTTTAATCTTCGATGATTTGCCTACAGTCATGGAATAATTGTTTTAGTTATTTATTAAATATCAGCCTATAAATGTTTAACTTTCAACACATTAAACCCAATTCTTTCTTAATTGAAAACCACGAAAAAGTACTAAAACTAATTCAATATATAGCTCAGTTGGGCTCTGCCTTTTAGGCGGTAGGATGGGTTCGATCCTGTTACAAAAAAAGGATATAACTATTATATCAGCTATCTGGTTCCCAACATAAAAGCTTTGCTTAGTTTGGGGATAGATAGTGCAGTGTGAAAAGTCCCCTTCTTCTTGTCGTGTCACTAGTTTCTTTCGAAACAGTGTGGTGAAAGGATTTTAAGTGCGCCTCAAGAGGCGCCTTTCTTTTGAGCACTTGTCAAATGATATAGAACTTTTTAGATTCTATGGCATGCCGGTTTCCTCACGATGTTTTCCTTCACCGTTTGAGAGTACTGAAAGTCCCCTGATAAATGATAATTAATTATCTAATTATAAATATCTTATTAGAAGTTCTCCTTTGGTCATCATACAACCTTCAGCGCAGAAGGCCATAGGCCAGTCGAAATTAATAATTACGTCAGTAATATTTATGAAATCGCATAATTTATACCATAATTAATATTTGCCTATATTGTAGTACAAAATCATTAGTTTAGAGAAGTGGGTAACATTGCCATCATCGATTATACAGTGCGTAACACTTCACTACGCACAATGATGCATAGAGTTTTCAAGCGTAATAAACTAGCAAGCAAGTTCAAGTCTAACGGCTGGTTTCTGAAAGCGCTATTAAAACTAATCGGATGTCAAGTCACCTACTATCTCTATCTAACTCGATGTAATAGCTGAAATGGCGAGTGACTTGACATCCGATTAGTTTTGATCATGCTTTCAGAAACCGGCCGTTAGTTCTTTTTTCTATCCCTAAGAATTCCACAATTTGAAAACAATAAAATGTGCATATTTAAAATACGCCTACTGTTAAAGGTTAATGTCAAAAGAAGGTCTTATTGTGACACAAGATGATTTGAATCGCTTCAAAAGGCACTTTGCTCAAAGTGGTTATTAATTTGTCAACAGAATTCTACTGTTGAGATTTTTTGTACTCTTAAAAAGAAGTAGTTATGGTTAAACACTTTAAACAAACATTTGGATTGACCGTTGTTTAAATGTCATGAACTTATTTGTAAGTTATTAGATTTTTAGAATTAATATTTATAATCAGCATTATGCATCTTAATTTGATGCTAAAAGATGCGTAGTTTGCCAGCTATTTTAGCTAGTTTAGCATGGCGCTAAAATTTCAATTTTTTTATGAATTTTCCGCACAGCAATATCTAGCCCCAAACTAAGCCAAAGCTTGTAATATGGGAACCATATAACTGATACAGTATTTTTTTTTTTGTAAATAATTACTTATTATATTAATAACACCCAGGACAGAGAACAAACATCTATGTTCATCACACAAATGTTTGTTCTCGGTGAGGATCGAACCTAACCTACGGCGTAGAAGGCAGAGCTACTACCAACTGAGCTGTGAAGGCTTTCCTGATATTTATTAAGACTGTCTGCGTCTATCGCTAACTTTTGCAACGCTTTACTCCGAAATTGGTCGATTGCGATAATTCGATCTTCAAACATATTGAAATGTGCGAGCGAGTAGTTGTTTGACTAATGTCAGCCTTTTAATAACATTAACTTCATTAAAATGTAAGCACAAATCAAATAAAACTAAATCCTCATCAATAAGTTAGCACTTGTAATTTGATTATGCGTGCGTAAATATTTAAATAATTATGTAAAACAAACTGTGTTTCAAAGTAAACTATGATTATTGCCAACGACGTGCCTCCGCGTAGTATTGCATGCAGTACGTGGGCGCCGTGCCCTTCTCATCTATGGCATATATCTACAAAAACATTTGGTGACGTTCTTAGCTTCTTTGTCATTTCTAACCGATTGACGAAGTAACGTCGCGGCCATCGTTTGGACCGTTCTTCTCTTGTCGTGTCACTAGTTCTTTCGAAACAGTGTGGTGAAAGGCTTTTAAGTAGGCCTCAAGAGGCCCACTTAAAATTCGAGGGATTTTTTGTAGGAAAACTTATTTGGAAAGCAAATATTTTTATATTTTGTGCAAAAAGTTATTAAGTATCCGAGTGGGATTTGAATTGATTTAGAATGATCAGATTTATATAATATTTTTAGCGCTGACTCTACCTTATAGGTTTTATTATACAGAGTGTTAAAACACTAGTAACGAAAACTTCAGGGGGCTAATAAAGTACCCATCAATGCACATAGTACTTAATTTAACTCATATCATTGGTTGGTTTTGTTTCTTTCGGTTTATTCCCTAGATTCTTGGGCCTAGATATTTAGTATTTAGCATTAGAATCTACCTGTTTACTTCTTTTTGGTTTTTTGTTACATTGGCCTTTCTACCTCACCTTGATCATAACTTGATTAATTCTCTTATTATAGAGTATAAAAATGTAAACCTTTTAGAAAATAAATATATATTATTATTATTATTATTATAAATATGAACAACTTTTTCTAAGGAACCCAAATTGTGAACGATAAAACAAAAACAGCTGTTTCATACATTTTAGCCAGGTAGGTATTGAACTTTTGCATGAATCAGCAATTTTTTTTCGCGTTCACAGTGTTGGTTCCTTAGAAAAAGTTATTCATATTGATGGGTACTTTAGCCCCCTGAAGTTTTAAGCACAAGTATTTTAACACCCTGTATATAAGTATTTATTTTGATGTAGGTACTACTTACTAAAAGCTGATTTCACCATGCTCTGTTAAATTAACAAAGGATTAAAGGGCCGTTAAATATGTCAAAATGTACGCGTTTGACATTTAAGGTTAGATTGAACGGCCTGTTAATCCTTGATTAGTAACTAACAGAGCATGGTGAAATCAGCTCTAAATATCCAGAATCTAATAAACTTTAAGATCTATACTCCAACATAAAGACTAAGATCTTTCAACTCTTTGACCTAGATCCATCTTCAAAGCTTAGCTTAAGTCTAGACTTGATGCCAAACTTGGGATTGATGAGGTAACGTGGGTCAGCTAGAGATTAAGTTACGATAGCTACGTGGGAGTCTACGTACTCATATAACTTAATTACAAACGCCACACAATTCATTTTAAGTGTGAAGTGCTTAAGTTTTAAGCGTTTTGAATATCTTAGCTAGCAATAAACTTATCTAGTCATAATTTTATAGTGATACAGGTATTTTTTCTAGTCACGGTAGACATCCCATAGATATCTTAGAGAGGATATTTTTTAAATTTGTTTAAAATATAAGTATATCATAACAATGACTGCGATCCTTTGGCACGGTAGACATTCCTTCATTATATTTATCTGTATGGTATTGTCCGTTTAACAATTGTTGTTTTTTGTTTCAGGTAAGCATCGCAAGGATCTCAAAGATCTTCAATACCAAATGATCTGAGGGAATGCCGACCATGCCTGGAGATAGCGAGCGTATTTCAGTTTTTTCATCGCTTTGGTCAGAAGATACTTGCTTATGAAGATACTAAGGTTTTTTGAGGTTGACCGGGTTAAGACATAGAATATTGTAAAGGTTTTTATAATATCCTTTAAGTGGTTTGTTCTCTGTCTGGGTGTTATATAATATTATAAGCATGTATTTACAAAAAAAAGTATATATGTATTATATCAGCTATCTGGTTCCCATATTACAAGCTTTCGCTTAGTTTGGCGCTAGATAGTGCTGTGTGGAAAGTCCACCAATATTTATTTATTTTAGTTATTATTCAAGCGGGATACTATAAAAATCTTCGTGATTTCCCAAGTGAAGTAAACACTATTAAAACTAATAAGTATATAACATCGTGTGGAAAAAGTTTACGATTGTATGCTTGCGAGTTTACCTCTCACAACTTTGAATTTAATATTAAAATGAAACGTATAGAGTATATGTACATCCAGGCAACTGATCATAAGTTATCGAAAGTGTTTTCAATTAGAGTTCATTGCGCACACGCATACTTACTAACTTGGAGGGGGCAGTGCGGACACTACCAATTTGATCTTTTGAACTGAGATGAGAAGTGGATTTCAAATAAACTGATTGGCCGTTTCGACTCTGCCTCCTTATTAGGCGAAGACAAGAGCTAATGTGACTCTCGCTCGCACGTTTCGACATGTTGAAAGATATAAAATCACAAAACTCATTTTCGAAAAATCGCAATCAACCATCTTGTATGCAATCACATTGCACACAGTTTAGTAAAAATTTCATTTTGATCGATACATGTTTTCCGATTCAAAAGTTTGCTTTTCTAGTTTTCGTACATAGGCAAACTTTTAAGTAGGAAAACTTGTATCGATCAAAATGAATTTTTTACTAAACTGTGTGCAATGTGATTGCACACAAAATAGTTGATTACGATTTTTCGAAAATTAGTTTTGTGATTTTATATCTCTCAACATGTCGAAACGTGCGAGCGAGAAGTTGTTTGATAGTTGTCAGCCCCTTAAGAATCTTGTAACATGTCCGCGACAAGCATAAAACGATATTCATAACTGTCAATCGTATGATACTTAGGTATATTATGACGTTAATAATCAGCTTAATATAATTGCTAAACCTAATTTAATTTAAGGACTACCTATAAAATCATGTAACGTAAAAAAATAATCATATCTATTTAACAGTAATTGAAATTTGTCGCTTGAGCGCCAGTTATGCTTTCCATTTTTAAGGTTCTATACCCAAGGGGTAAAACGGGACCCTATTACTTAGACTCCGCTGTCCGTCCGTATGTCTGTCTGTCTGTCCGTCTGTCACCAAACTGTATCTCATGAACCGTGATAGTTAGACAGTTGAAATTTTCACAAATGATATATTTCTGTTGCCGCTATAACAACAAATTACTAAACTAAAAAACAGAATAAAATAAATGTTTAAGGGGGCTCCCCTTAAGCATTAAATATAATCTCAATATAATTTAAATTGTGAAGAAGCTTTCCGCTTTAGATAAAATATAATAAAGCTTTGTATAATCCGTCTCTGTTTTATATGAAACCATGTTTTAACGTGTGAAAACGGAATAAGATGGTCCACCTGATGTTGAGCAATCAACTTTTAACAATTACATTTTCTCACAGAGCACGTTCTAAGAGGAGTAGAGCTTACAAAGAGTTTTGAAACGACAAAAATAATTACTTTAACATTATTATGTCCTAATACTAATAACGATGTGGAACTTAGTTATATTGTAATGCAAACTACAACACCAGGTTTACACATTGTTTCCATTTGTAAATTAGTTATTATGATTTTTTCACACGTTTTTAATACGACCTACTTCGCTGATGTCCATACTCAGAGACGTCAAATACGGTCATTTTGTTTTAATTAAAATTTAATGTGTGGGTGTTTAAATTGCGTGGCCGACTGAATGACAATCGACGTAATATATCTTTAGTGTATTTAGAAAAAAAAAATATGTTCAAATGGTATACCACGTGGGCTGCGCAGAAAGAAAATTCTTATAAGAAATGCGTTCTGCGCTTTCTAATCACGTGTTTAAAATCTACTATACCGTCAAAAAGTTGGTCCCAAAAACTTGATAATACGATGTAATGCAAAGTTAAAAAAATCTACTTTAGATATAATACAAAAGGTTATACAAAGATTGAATTAAAACTAAAAGTGATCCCATAGTGCGGGAGAAAAAAGTTTAAACCTCTGCCAAAGTATTAATATGACACCCCACAATGGGACACATCCATATAATTATTATAATCAAAAAAATACAGCTGGTGGAACAATCAGATGGCTCGACTAATTTTAGGTCATAACCATTGCCTTGTAAGTCACGCACGGTAGAATTCATTTGGTTTAATTATTACAGCCAAAAATGTAGACCTGTCAAAGTTAGACCTGTCAAAGTTAGTAGAAAGCTTAGATTCTAGCAACAACACTCACGAATTCTCATAAAATCTGCAAATCTATGAAATAGCAATCAAAAATTACACCCATCGGTTAATAGACAACAATTTATCACAAAATTGACGTCTCTACAACTGCCTTGAGAAACATTTGAACATAATAATAAGTTCCGCGCAATTTGACGAATAAAACCAGCATTGTATTATTAGGACAAGCCGACAATAGACCATGAATACATCTTATGTCTAAATACGGTTATTTTGAAAAGATTTATTGCGATTGGTCAATTGTATCTGCTACATAGTTGTGCGAAATAGAGAACTGACTTGCTTGAAAATCACATGTAATCGAAAACAACACTTGCATCTTTGGTTATGTAAGTGACTTAATCTATTCGTCTACAGCGCTACGATTTAATTAATGGACAATATGAAATATATTGAAGTATATTGCTAAATCCACACTGAGCACTAAAACTGAAATGTTTTGAAAAAAGGATAGCAATCGACTTTTTATCCCGAACAGTTTTGCGGGGGAAACTTTGAGGGGGAAATTTGAGGAGGAAACTACTTTTTTTTTTTTTTTTTATACCATTAGCTAATGGAACAAGCAGATGGCCCACCTGATGTTAAGTGGTAACCATCACCTAAAACAAAGCATTGCCTCGCACGATAGGAACGTGCCCTACGATGCACTGCTCTGCGTCCATCAACTTGAGGCATACAGATGTTAAGCCTCATGTGCCTGTAATTACACCGGCAACCACACTCTTCAAACCGAAACACAGCGTTGCTGCTTGGCGGCAGAAAAAGGCGTGGTGGTAGTACTTCCCCGGACGAGCCCTTCACAAAGAGCTCTACTACTCTTAAAACTCTACTACTCTTACTTAACCGTTAAATAAATCTAATACCATAATACTATGTCTATTTCTGAAAATCAATTTAGATTGAGATTTAGAGCTGATTTCATCATGCTTTGTTAGATAACAGAGGATTAAAGGTCCGTTAAATATGTCAAAATGTACGCGTTTGACATCTAAGGTTAAATTTAACGGCCTGTTAATCCTTTATTAGTAACTAACAGAGCATGGTGAAATCAGCTCTAAGCCAGGAAAATTTAACAGACAAGACACTTTTGCATTTCTGGATGAGCATGTATGGATGAGCATGTATGGATGAGCATAAGCAACAAGAACAAGTAAGAAATATGATATTGTTGTTGTATTGACTTAATCTTTTATGTATCTATGCCTGAATAAATATTAAAAGAGGGAGGAAGTAAAAGATTTGTATGTTAAGCCTATGATGCGAGTTTCCGATACTTATGTTACATACACTTATGTTAAGAGTAGTAGAGCTCTTTGTAAAGGGCTTGTCCGGAGAAGTACTACCACTACGCCTTTTTCTGCCGCCAAGCAGCGTTGCTGTGTTTCGGATTGAAGAGTGTGGTTGCCGGTGTAATTACAGGCACATGGGGCTTAACATCTGTATGCCTCAAGCTGATGGACGCAGGGCAGTGCATCGTAGGGCACGTTCCTATCGTGCGTGACTTACGAGGCAATGCTTTGTTATAGGTGATGGTTACCACTTAACATCAGGTGGGCCATCTGCTTGTTCCATCAGCGAGTTGTATAAAAAAAAACACCATAAACAGCTGGTTACTCAAACCAAAGGTTTCTATGGTGTCATCCGTTGAACAAGTTAGGGGGATATTCGCGTGCCTTGAACGATATTACTAAGTCAAACCCATAGATGTTAAGAAACAGCTTAAGTGGAATATTATTATGTATCAGTGCGCTAGTCTAGACAAATTTCTTTTCATATATTATTTTAAGCAAGTTTGTATTGGCTTCCAATAAAGCGTGGCGACTGCTGCAGCCCTCCAAAGCACAGAAGCATTGAGCTGTAAACATCACCCACCGTAGAAATTACCCACCTTAATACTAACCACGTATAACGTTGCTTAAGACGCAGACAACCAACTCTTATACAAAGTGCGCTGAGTGTCGGGAAACAGAATGTCTAGTCCGAAGCTCAGAGCACCAAACCATAGTATGCCTGTAGCTTCTAGTAATATAACTTAGATATACTATAATTATGTAACCTTTTTCTGAACAATAAACGATAATTGTATAAAAAAAAGTCAAACAACTTCTCGCTTGCTGAATGTAGTTATTAAAAAAAAGGCTCAGTAAAAATATAGTCCCAATCCAAAAACAGTCTTCCTAGCAAAAAGTTTGCTATACTAGTTTTTTTTTATTACTCAACTGCCTTTGGTTATTAAAAACTACGCTAAGTCCGTACACATTTCCCTATAAAACGTCAAAACTGTTCGTACTTACCCAAACTCGTCCGGCTTAAGGCGAAGACAAGAGCTACTGTGACTCTCGCTCGCACGTTTCGACATATTGAAAGATATAAAATCACTGAACTCATTTTCGAAAAATCGCAATCAACCATTGCACACAGTTTAGTAAAAATTTCATTTTGATCGATACATGTTTTCCAACTCAAAAGTTTCCTTTACTAGTTTTCGTACATAAGCAAACTTTTAAGTAGGAAAACTTGTATCGATCAAAATGATATTTTTACTAAACTGTGTGCAATGTGATTGCACACAAGTTGGTTGATTGCGATTTTTCGAAAATGAGTTTAGTGATTTTATATCTTTCAACATGTCGAAACGTGCGAGCGAGAAGTTGTTTGATAGTTGTCAGCCCCTTAAATGATCAAGCTAATACGACCCTAGCTTGCTTCTACTAGCCTTCCATTACCGTAAAAAAACGTAAAACCGCGTCACGAATCCCTGTTAAAGTTTTGGTGTACTTTTCCTTACGCCTAAGAAATCTAAAAGATCAAAGTTCCTACTGACATTTTGCCCAATATTTACATAGTAATTTGTTTAGTAAAGCAATGGGTCATTTGGCAATACGCCGCTAGCCTTACAAACGCTAACTGCTGTAAACAAACTCATATGCGTAAGTAAACACGGCAAGTGCAAATAGCCACCGAGGACAGTTAAAAATTGACTAACTGTAATTCCAAGGCACGGTAAGCATCGTGTCAGACCAGTCACACTTTAGAACGATAATGCGAACTAAAATTCGGAACACGCACTAGATTGATTTAACTAAAAACAGCACTGTATTTCATCTAAATAACAAATTCAACTCAAACTCCTCGCCAAAAAGGAAAACATGTGCTGATCTAATAAACAAAAAAAAAAAAAATTCTGAAACGTAAACAAATCATCCGTTCCCGATACTTTTTTGACAGAATGTATAACGTCGTATACAAGGTGTTCCACTAAATAATGTCAAGCGGGAACAGATTTTCGGCTTGCATTATTTAGTGCAACTAAACGGTTACCCGAATCGAGTTTAGAAGGGTTTTTTGGTACTACTTTTGATTAACATTACTCACAACTCAGTCTACCGTAAAACAACTTTTAACTCACTCTCATTTCATCACGCACATCTTAAAAAAATTAAAGATATAAACTAAGGGTTGTCAGCCTTTTAATATATCCTTATCACTCTTATATTATGATCATGTTCTATTGTTCCCTATTTTGTAAATAAAAAACAATGTTTCGTTTTTTTATGCTATAAATCGTTTTGTATACTTAAGCTGTGATATTTATGTTCTGCTGATAAAATTGAATATAAATTAAAATGTTTATAATGTATAGGTCATATTATTGTTTGATAAATAATGTGAAATATTGTTGTAAACAAAACTAATTTATTAATTAAAAACAAAACCCACCTAGCATTTATAAAAACAGAGCTTCGTTTTTTTATACCTGTGGGTCGAATAATCACCCACTAAAAATGTCAACTTACTGACTCTTGACATTTAGTGGCATTATAAATAAGTGTACATCCGCTAACTCGCTTCTTCAATAAAAACCTAACCCTGAGTTGGAAAAACGATTATTATGTTACTGCTAAGTGCTATAAAACGTCGTAATCTCACTATCGTAGGCGGATCTGGGGCCTAATCACGAATGTATTTTGACATTTGTGGCGTTAACGAATGCTAGCGATATTCAACCTTATTCTGTTGTAGTTAGGGATACGATAATTACGCGATTTATATCAAATTCGTTCGTGATTAGACCCCTGTAGAGTAATACCCCTTCTTCAAATTGGTGTCGTTTCGGTTGTTACATTTATTAGATAGGTAGCACTCAAAGTATTGCCGTCCTCGTTGTTTCAGTTCATAAGAACGAGACGGCAACATTTTTAGTTCTGTCTAATTCAGTTAATTTAGGATAATACAAAATTTTTACACGGATTTAGCTATCAAGTAAATTGGGACTACCTAGTATGACGTAAATATACCCGCAATTGTAGAAATTTTAAGAATATCAGTCTGAGGTGGTATGCTTATTTGGACGTTAGCGTAAACAGAAATGATCTTTAATATATGACACAATTTTTGTTAGTTAGATGTTACTTCAGAATATTCGCTTATAAATAAACAAGTAAACACTTTCAGAGTTATCGACCATATACCAAGTAAACCGTAAATTATTTTCCAAAACATCTGTAAAACTGATTGTTAGGTCACTAATTAACCTTTTTGATGGCAAACCTTCGATGTTCAAATGCCACCTACCTTTCGCTTCCAGATGTCCATCGGTTGTGAGGCCATAGCTTTCAAGATTTGGTTTTATTCTGTAAAAAAAGCTTCTCCAAGAATACATTTTACAGTAAATAATCGTCAACAAACAAATTGGTAACATTCATCATATTTTTATTAAATTACATTTTATATTTAAATATTGAATTCTAAATATATTTCATAATCCCGTCATTTTTTAGCAGCTCTATAAAGTAAACTTTTCACTGTTACTTTCATGTCAATGATAACTTTTCTGCAAAAAAAACCTACTTCAATGGTTTTCTCATGAATGCCATTGTCAGAACTAGACCAAGTGGATTGAAATGGGACCACCAGCTTTCAAATAATAATAATAAATGAAATAAAAAATAAAATAAAAAAGGAATCAACAAAATCTGTTCACCCAGTCGAAAGTTTTGAGGTTACAAACATCCTCCTTTTTTTTTGAAGTTGGTTAAAAAGTGGTAGCAACAGACTTGTCGTTAATTCAAGCTAATGACTTAGTTACTTAATTGGTTAGCGATCAATATGAATAAGACCATTAATGTATAAAAACCTATTAAATTTATTGACGCTGCCTATATTATAGACTTAGAAATAGACATTTATATATTATGATAATGATTATAAATATTAAAATCATTGTTTCACGCTGTTAGAATAGTTCTTAGGGCGTAACAAAATGACCAGGACATGAGCCCCGTTGAGGCATTTGAAAGGTTTTTTAGTCCATTTAATGGGTATCATAAAATCGGTTAAGTTTAAGTTTAAGTTAGATAAATTTACTACATAAACAAACACACCAAAACGAATATATAAAGGCAATATATGAAAGATTCAGAAAAAATACTCGTGTTAATATAAACCTATACTTAGTAGGTATAGTAGGTATATTGGTGAACATTCCACACAGCACTATCTCGCCCCAAAATACATTTTTGTAAATACATACTTATAATAACACCCAGACAGAGAACAAACATCTATGTTCATCACACAAATTTTTGTTCTCGGTGGGGATCGAACCCACGGGCTGCGGCGCAGAAGGCAGAGCTACTACTAACTGAGCTGTGAAGCCTGTCAAGTATTCTCTTATCTGTGCCTATACCTACTGAAATTCACGTTCATTATTACAATAATAATTTAAACGCTTTGCATTACCAAAGATAAACAATTGTACAGTCTTTAGCAATGACAGATGGTTTACTTAAATTTCATCACACCCTGACAAATCGTTCACAATTTTATACCAACTGACACCACACACTCGTGTATTGTCGTTAATTATTATCTGTCAACACTGACCCGCTCAATCAACGTCACTTATGCATGCACGATGACAGATCGTGACAATGACATAAAATTAGTCAATATTACACAAGCCATACCTAATATTACAATGATAGAAATAAGATTAGCTTGGGTCATAATTATTTACATTAGTATGACCCAAAAGCATTGAAGAACATAAAAAAAATGACAATTCCTACATGGAAAAATTCCTAGATGACACAGATAACATAAAGAATGTTCCTGTTTTAATCCATCCTTGCCAATTTTGCTGCTCACTATTGCCATCAAGGATATATATTTTTTATTATTTGTCATTTTTATTTTTAAAACTACAAACAAAGCAATCCACTAACGCTATTTTTTATAAAAATAACAACACTACATCAGCAAAGTGTCTCTCATAGTAAAAAAAAAACATCTCTTTATAACAGACATATTTTTTTATGTCAGTACAATTATGTCACTGATCAATTTTATCAAAAGTTGGAACACCACTTCTAAAGATATTGCATACTTTATGGACATGACAGATGTATGAGCGTACGCAATATGAAAGTTTACTTGCATAATTTGAGTGTTTTATGATCAATTCATTCTTGAGGAAAAACTATAGACATTGCAAAAATCTTGAGGTTTTTCTATGAACCGTGCCTATTGGCCAATACCAAATATTTGTTTACGGAGTTCTTACATGTAACATTTTCATTTAATTTTCGTAATGCCCTGCTCATTGCCACTTCAACTTTACTATAAGCTTATTCTGAAAACTAAAAACTTTCTAGACATTTTTTCACCTAGCATTCGCCCGCGGCTCCACTCTCGTAGTATCTACCCGAATAACATTTAACAAGTATGTTACTTCAAGTTACCAACTATGTATATTTTCAGTTTCATCCAAATCTAAACAGCCGTTACGGAGATGAGTGGGAACAAACATTCACAGACCCCATAAACTTTCGCATTTATAAAACTAAGTACACTGTTAAATTTAAAGATACCATGACCTATCATCGCTCTGTTAAAAGTATTATGTCATAGTTCAAACAAAATCGCTCCCTATACATAGCACACAATACAGTTCTACCTACTTGAATAGCTTCCCATCATGATACGGATGAAGTATCTACTTTCACTGTCGATGTCGTGATCGACTGAGATCTCATCTGATGATGGGTAATATACCTATATAACTAGTATACCTATATTGCTACAGCAAAGTACAGAACATAACATTTTACCGCGGTTTCTCTTTTGTTTTTTTTTTCAGTCCGAATATAAACAATTTGTTTTAAAATTTCAAATTGGATTTTTAAACGAATCAGGCTGACGTTCTTTTTTCAAAAGGTTTTGAAGTCAGAATTTTTGATAGATTGTTATAACGTACGAAATTAGTACTAATATAACTTACTATGTAGTACGCTGTGGCCTAACGTATTTTTAGTTGTTCTATTATCGATTCGAAAAAAATAATCCATAAATCATTTATGTATTTAATAATTTTTATTGACGCCATATTAGAACCCGTTTTTCTGTTTAAGCTTTGATTTTTTGGTTACTTTACTAAACACATACTAAATCCAACATTAAAATGTTTCAAATTTTAGGTGAAGTTTTATCCTTATTTTCTTATTCATAAAATATTCAGAGTACTTTTTCAAAAAGGACTTTGTTCTCGAAGAAGATTGTTTAATGGATTGTAATATGAATCTTTAATTGAACAATCTTGAACCGAGTCTAGACTTTCATGGCTGACATTTCGATCAGTACGCAACACATTCTGATCAGCACGATAGTTGATCATGCCCAAATAGGTAGCTTTTGTGAACGAGCTGTGTGGAGCAATAGGTGTAATTTACATAGTACTTGTTATATATTGAATACGTATGTATGTTAGCTTTAAGACCGAGACAATTATCAAACAATTTCTCGCCGTACATTACAATTATTTTTTTATGTTAATATTTTCGATCTGAAACAATTTTTTTGGTAGGAAAACTAGTTTTGATCAGAATTATATTATTGCTAAACCTTTTAGTGTTATTAACTTTCAGTGATTTTATATCTGTGATCTAGACGGTTGTCAGCATCTTAACCAACTCCAAAAAATACCATTACACAATTGAGATTGTTCCAAAGCTGTAATGGAGCGACACTTTTATGCGAATATTTTCAGTATAATTTCTATGCAACAGATTTTTGTTTTTTTACTTTAATTGCATGTGATTTAATCATTTCTTATAATGTGAGAAATTATTAAATTATAATGAATTATATTTATAGCCCTATATAATTAAATTTTGTTCAAATTCAAACTTACTACTTCTACTTACATAAAAAATGGTGTCCCTGTGTTTTACATATCTATGATCGTAAATATCGTACATTACTGTCATGGAAACTTGACAGTTTAGATGACACAAGCATCTAAAAAGTAGGTATTTTTTCTAGTCTTTTAGTCTATTAAGCATGTGCTATAAAATTAAATGTTCTTCTAGAATGAACAATATAAAACTGGATATTAAATGATAAACGCCATCCAAATCAGCTAAATTACATAATTGGGATTACCTTTTGAGATTTAGTTATTTACCAGTGATTTTAACTATTTTAATTAAGTATGTAATTGCTGTGTAATTATTGAACACCTGCTTTATTATTAATTTAACTTTTAAAGTCCTTTATTTTTTTTCTAGAGAAGAATATAGAAATAGAGAAGAATTTGAGAAAATGTAGAATATCTGTTATTTTGAGCCATTGTTCCTACTACTAGACGGACATTTCCCATTCCTATCATTAATATTGTAATAACAAAACAATGTTCACAACCTACACTGAACTGGACTTCTTTAGGTTGATGATAATGATGATGGATAAAGTCGTGAGCATTTTTATGGCATATTAAAAGTGTGAGGTGCTCACGATTACCTCCACGTATTAAATGATTTCATATTTACAAAACACATTATTGAGCAACCTAATCACGCCTGGAACATTTGAACATCATCAAAACAAACTTAATACGTTCAACTTTAACCTAAGCGCCTTAACTAAGTGCTATGTACAGTCGACTGCACTAAGATATAAATAAATAAATATTGGTGGATTTTCCACACAACAATATCTAGCCCCAAACTTAGCAAAGCTTGTAATATGGTTTTTTGAGAAGGGCGATGAAACCACGGGAGTTACAGAAAAGTCGTGAATGGAGTCATGCCTCGATTTATAAGAAAGAAAACAATCACTGTATGTTTAGTTTTTTTTTAATCATTTACTTTTGACGGAAATCGACACGAATAATTAAAAAAAAATATCTTCTCATAAATAGGTATTTTGTTTTTAAAGCATATTGAGGTCGATTGAAGAATTCTGAAGATAATATGGCTATTGGTTGGATTGATTGTATTTTGTAAGTTTTAAACATAGTTTAGATAGCATACCATATAGGATATATTATATACACGAATGGAGTATTTATGCACTGATACTGGTCAAGCTTCTTAAATATGACGCTTACTCATCATCATCAGCCTAAAGAAGTCCACTGCTGGACATAGGCCTCCCCTATACATTTCCAGGAAGAACGATTCTGAGCCCTCTCCATCCACCGACCGCCCGCGATCCTGACAATGTCGTCAGTCCATCGGTTAGGAGGGCGTCCCACGCTTCGTTTTCCTGTTCGTGGTCGCCATTCGAGAACCTTTATTCCCCAACGGTTATCAGCCCTTCGAGCTATATGACCTGCCCATTGGCACTTCAACTTGCTGATTCTGCGAGCTATGTCGGCTACTTTGATTTCCTCATTTCTGATTCTATCCCGTAGTGAAACTCCCAGCATAGCTCTCTCCATAGCCCGTTGAGCGACTTTGAGCTTGTTGATGAGGCCAATAGTAAGCGACCGCAACTGATGCGTGTGTACATTGGTATCTTTTATCAAATGTCTCAAGTCCAACCTTTTCATTTGTTTATCAAATAATCATATTGTGCAATTTTCAACATGTCTGTATTGCTTCTGATTCACACGTAGCCTCTACAACATGACATTTACGTTTTTTTAAACAACGAAATAGCAATCAGTCTAAATCACCTGTGACTAGCATTTGGCGTGATGTGGTAATGATGTATTGATTGTTTTATTAGTGTGGGAATATCACGATTCTGCAATTATTTTGGGCTAGGGTCAGTGTTGCCATGTTTATTGGCCTTACAGCTCAGGTGGTAGTAGTTATGTTTGCTGTACTGTACCAGATTTAGACCTTGAAATAAACATAATTGTTTTTTTTATACAACAAGCTGATGGAACAAGCAGATGGCCCACCTGATGTTAAGTGGTAACCTAACCGTCACCTATAACAAAGCATTGCCTCATAAGTCACGCACGGTAGGAACGTGCCCCACGATGCACTGCACTGCGTCCATCAACTTGAGGCATACAGATGTTAAGCTGTAATTACACCGACAACCACACTCATCTTTAAAAGATAATTAACTAAGACAAATGTATACAAAACCATCAAAGTTTTTTATTACTTGCCTTTATTTTTTCTACTTTAATTCTTAGAAATATTTTAGTGTTATTTATATCTTACCAGAAAATCTTAATGAACAAGTTTTTTTTCTTTAAACATATAGGCACTTAACGCTCGTTTTTCTAGGAAAGTTTGAAAAGTTATAAAATATACACCATTAGCAACATAAAAGTAAAAAAATATGTAAATTTTTAATGATGTGGTTTTTTTTTTCTCCTATCTTTTTAAACAGGCTTGTATCCGTGCCTGTGTTACTACTCATTTTATATCAATCACTTGACTTTATACAAGGTAAATGTTGAATGATTTTTTACATCCAGCTGCCGCCCGTGGTTTCGCTCGTTATTCTTTGATATTGCTAATTTCGATGGTAAAAGTCATAAAACAAATTTTATGACTTTTACAATGTATAATAATACCCAACCCAAACCTGACTTTCACATAAAAATACATAACTGCAATAGCACCGAAACTGGTTGTAACTGCCCTAATATAAATAAAGTAACGACCGCAAAGTACCTGGGAATTATGATTGACCAACGACTATCATGGCACGCCCATTTAGAACTTCTCATGGGCAGAGTACGTAAATTGATATGGATTTTTAAAATCCTGCGACATGTTGCGCACAGAGATCTAATCAATCAGATATACACATCATTGGCCCAATCTATTTTAAACTATTGTATACCAGTCTGGGGTGGTGCTACAAAGAGCAAGTTTTTAGAGTTAGAAAGAGCACAAAGGTCCTTACTAAAGGTAATGTATTTTAAGCCTTACAGGTACTCCACCGATATGCTTTATTCAAACTCGAGTTTATTATCAGTTAGGAAACTATATGTACTACACTCTGTTTTAAAATTGCACAGGTCTCTTGAATATGACCCTACCAAACTTAATAAAAGAAGAAAAGATAAGGTAACACCTAAAATGACTGTTCGTAGTGAATTTGCCTCACGACAATACTTAACACAAGCAACACATATCTATAGTAATCTGAATAAGAATTTAAACATTTATTCTATGAACAATTACAAATGTAAAACCACCCTCAATGAATGGTTACTGACACTGAATTACGAGGAAGTTGAGAAACTTTTAGGTATTGTTTCATAGTAAGTAGGTACGTAGAGCAATTCACACAAGAGGGTTTATTTTCTCTAATCAGATAATCTAATCGGAACAACCCTCTACACATTCAAACAACATAAACACACACACATACCCTCACACACACACACACACACAGGTTTCTCCAGTAAAACCTTGACTCTTGAGAAGCTTGTTATCAGGAGAAACCTAACTCACACACATTTCACACAACCACACACCACGCCTTATTTCGTTCCCACACACAAAACTCACTTGTATAAGCACTGGAGGGTTTCTTCTCTATAACCAGACTCTTACGAGACTGGCGTACCAGAAGAACACTCAAAAAAAAAAAAAAAAACACACATTCACGTCTTTTGCTACACCCACACATTTTATATTTAGTTTAATAGAATAGTTTAGTAGAATAGTTAGTTTTTTAGTTTAAGATACAAGCTACAGCTTCAATAGTACTTAGTCTTTAATATAATTGTCACGGGAGAGCGGGATTTCCTAACACAGGTATTTATATACTTAAAAGGAGATCTCAAACCCATAAAATGTAAACATAGATTAAGTTACTGAATAAACATTTGATTTGATTTTGATTTTTGATTTGATGGGATTGGTAACATTGATCTGACGAGTTCATTAATTAAAAAGAAAAAATAATGCATACTATACAAGGTGTTCCATAAGTTGTGTATATAAACATCAGGGGGCTAAAGTACCCATCAATATGAACAACTTTTTCTAAGGAACCAACACTGTGAACGCGAAAAAAAAAACAGCTGTTTCATACAAAAGTTCAATACCTACCTGGCTAAAATGTATGAAACAGCTGTTTTTTTTTTCGCGTTCACAGTGTTGGTTGCTTAGAAAAAGTTGTTCATATTGATGGGTTCTTTAGCCCCCTGAAGTTTATATACACAACTTAGGGAACACCTTGTATAGATATTTCGTTGAGTTTTTTAAACAAAAAAAAACATATGAAAACTAAAAAAAAATCAGCTCACAAAGACCATTTTGAAACTTGAGCTAAACATTGTAAAAAACGGAATTATTTTTTTTTTGAAAAGGGATGATGTACCTAGAAAAAAAACTCAAAAATCCTATTATAAAAAGGTATTTTGTGACTTATTCCTCGATAATATTTGACCCACACCCATCATCTTATAAAATTAACATATTCATCAAAAGTAAACTTGTTATTAAACAAAATGTCAAGGTCCACGAGACTATTTATTTTTATATAATAAATAAATATACAACTATAATAAATGTATGTAGTAAATGTTCGTTTTGATGAGCGAAATTAGAATTTATTACTTCGCTGCGTTAAAAAAATACAATGTGTGAACAAGGATGCGAAAATATTCGGATATCACCACATTCCTCTCGACATCGAACTGGCTACCTATGAGTCATATTTATTACTGAAATAGAAAAACTCTACACAGTAAAATTATGATAATACGTAGTATTATGTGGACAATACGGCTTTGATTGTTTTTTACTGTTAATTTATTAATTATAAGCTGGTGCCCGCGACTTCGTCTGCGCACATCACATAATACCCACAATATCTTTATAAATTGTAGCCTATGTGTTATTCTGTTGTATAAGCTATATTATTGTAAAGTTTCATTAAAATCCATTCAGTAGTTTTTACGCAGAACAGTAACAAACATCCATCCATCCATACTTAGAAACTTTCGCGTTTATAATATTAGTAGGATTTTTAACTTTTATTTTTATTATTACGTATAGCTAGCAAGTGCACCGTACTTTGTATTCTATTGTGTAACACTCCCACTTCTTTGGATGATTTGTATCTGTGTGCTTCTGCAGATATCATCGTTCGTTACTTTATATTACCATTTTTTATACAACTTGCTGATGGACCAAGTAGATGGCCCACCTGATGTTAATTGGTAACCATCGCATATAACAAAGCATTACATCGTAAGTCACGCTCAATAGAACTTGCCCTACGATGCATGGCGTAGGTACAGATGTTAAGCCTCATGGGCCTGTAATTTCACGGGCAATCACACATTTAAAACTTGAAACACAGCACGCTGCTTGGCGGCAGAAAGACCTACTTTTACACTAAAAGTAATTTAATTAAATAAAAATTTTTAATAATTGAATTTAATATTAACACTAATATATTGTATAATACATAAATTAGTGAAACAAATTAACTATAATATTAAACTTAATGGCACATTGAAGCCTTTCTGATGTACTGTGCCGAATTCGACACATTACAATTCATATTCGGCTGAGGTAAGCTTATAAACATAATCCAAAATCAATTATCTAAATGCCAATATAATTATTATATTCGTAAATTAAAATTATAAAACCACTCAAATTGTAATTTATGCTTCAGTTCAGCGTGTGTTGTTGCACAATCGTCTTATTTATAATCGGATTTAAGTTAAATTAATAATTAAAAAAACGTATTATGAATGATGACATCCAAAGAAATAGAAGTCGAAAAAAAAGATGGATGCACTTTGTGAAAGATGACAAGAGTGAGTTCCTCATGAGCGGGTCATCTAAAGCGCAAAACATCAAAGTAGCATAAGGCCTAAAACGCTTATAGACTGATTAGTAAATTACCTAAATTACGTAAGGTCTAAGTAGCAAAATGCCTGAAATGCATTATGTCTGCTATGCTTATTACCTAAACTTCATTATGACTAAGAAACAATATGCCTAAAATGCACAATATGTAAGTAAGAAAAAAAGTCAAGCAAATTGCGTTTTAGACACCTTACAACATAAGTAAACTGAGTTTTAAGTTTTTTTCCACTCAGGCGTTTTGCGTCTTAGGTGTTTCAAATCTTAGGCAATTCAATTCAATTCAATTCAATTTATTCCATTTTGATACAATTTGTACACTCGGAAAAGTTACATTTTACAAAAGAGTAGACAAAAAAAACACAATAATATTTGTACATACCTAATCGTACCTACACCAGAAACAATCAAATAAAAAACTGTTACATGCTAAAATCATCAACCAAGGCTTCGTCAATGGTATAAAAAGATTTAAACGATAGAAATGTCCTTATTTTGGCGATTAATGAATTTAACTTAACAGGCATATTACTTTTTATTCATACATGTTAGGCATTTTGTTACAACGGCTAAAAGCGTTTTAGATGACCCACTCATGAGGGGAGTGAGTGAAAAGGGAGTGGAGCTCTGAGAACACTTGATTCAGAAAAGCTATTACAAAATTGATGAAGCTCTGACAGACAAAACAATATTTAATATAGACAATGTTACTGTATAGTAATGGCGACTTTAATCGTAATTATTGTACCTTTGTAGTATTAGTTTTTTTATTTTTGACGATGCTTTTGCTGATTTGATTATTTTATAATTTTCGTTGGTAACATTATTTTGCTTTTTTCTCTAATCGAGTCGCGTGACATTTTTTATTGTATTGTTTTTATTTCATTGTGTGTACATTATTATTTATTTTTATTAATGGTTTGATTTAATTTTATTACAAACTCTACCGTGATTATGACTTAGTCTAAGAACATTGTAAATGTCTAAAGATGTGAATAAATGAAATGAAAAATGAAAAGATGACGACTAATAGAAGAAAACTTGAAAACCAGCTCTGCCGATCCCATTTTGCGTAGGACGTGAGTAGGATTATGATGATACAAAATAAATCAATTTAGAATATATCACAAGTTAACGCGATGAAACATAAGTCGATTATTAAAATTATAGAGAAGTTACATATGCAAATTACTATTTAACATTGACTATCGAATCTAGATCCTGGTATCAGACTTGTTTTTAATTAGAATAATACGATTATGTTTGAATACAATTAAGTTTTGAATATAACAAAACCTTAAAGTTGTCTATTTTCTAATTCATGACATCATCGCAAATCTTAAATTAGTGAAATATCAAGAAAACAAAAGACTCCGAAGAAAAAGTCGTAGAGTGGTTGATTGACTCATTTACATTGCTAATTCTTAAAACTTCTAAAATTTATCGATCAATTGATTACATCGTAACTTGTCAGAACATCGCAACGTGTCATTAAAGAATTGTCACTAAGTCACAAAGGTCAGACATACAAAAACATTATTATATATGGTATAATTGGATAGATTGATATTAAAAAAAATGGTAGTTATTCGTTATTATATCACTAGGCAAGACGAAAAAATCTGGTGTCAATGATCACCGACCGAAAAGTTTCGTAATTCTGTCTAGTTTTTTTTTATACATCTAGCTGATGGAACAGGCAGATGGCCCACCTGATGTTTAGTTCAAATGACACGACGTCATCGTGTCTAGTCTAGGTCATTTAATTTGTGAAGAACCCGTTTTCCTCAACCAGATTCGAAACATTTTCTCTTTTTTTTTAATTTTGAATTTTTTATTTTAGTTTGGTGTCGAATTAATTAGTAACCTATTATATCTACGTCATTTAAACTTTTATAATATCTATTACAACAAGTATTTTGTTTTGACAGATTCTTGTAATTTATACTAAGCCAATTATAGCAACAATTTGGTATTTATTTTTACTTTTATTACTAGTCATTGCTAAAGATTGTTTTTTGTTACTAAAGTTGTCTTTTTAACATCTAGTTTAAAGATATAATGTACTTGCGTATAAACTTTTTTTTAATAGCGATTTCAATTTGATAGAACTTCACTTAGTTTGTTAAGTCATCACTTCCACTCGGGATTTATCAGAAGGCAAAATTATAATTTTGACTGTTTCAAAATCTTTTTAGCAGCTCTGTGGGAAATAACTGGCGTGCAAGGTTTTGTATGACACTCTTGCCTAACCATTGTGTACACGATTGTACCCTTGAAATATGAGTTTATAATTACTCGGTTATAGATCGGGTGAGAATTTCATGATTTAATTAGATTAATAAAAAAATTCACATGCCCGATTCTCAGCGTTCCATTTGGAAGGTTAATATAAACCTATGTATATGTAAGTACAGTAACGAAACAAGTGAATCAGTCGAGCGTAAATAACAATTCTCTGAATTAATAAGAAAATAGACCGAATCACAACTAAATTGAATTTCTCTAAAGACAGAAATTCACAGAATAAATCATCATGGTATGGCCCTAGGGCCTTAACTGAATGGCAATAAGACGTCATAGTACGGCCTCTGGTGGTTACTTTGTTGTCTAGTTGATACTCTGAGTAATCGCAAATTACAGGGTACGATGACCTCGTGCATAATGTCAGCTGGATGAGCAAAAGGTAACACAGATGGTATGGCTTCTGGCATGCCGAGAATGTTTGGTATTTTTATCTATAAAAAGGCGATTTATAACAGCTTTGTTTTAGTTATAACATGGTTAAAGCCTTCTGCACTGTAGGCCGTAGGTTCGATCCCCTCCGAGAGCAAACATTTTTGTGATTTTTGTCATACATGTTTGTTCTCTGTTTAGGTGTAATCCTACTAATATTATAAACGCGAAAGTTTATAAGTATGGATGTTTGTTACTCTTTCACGTAAAAACTACTGAATGGATTTTAATGAAACTTTATAATATTATAGTTTATACATCAGAATAACACATAGGCTACAATTTACAAAGATATTGTGTGATCAATCCTGCGCAGACGATCTCGCAAGCACCAGCTTGTAAGTATATATTTACAAAAAAAAATGTGTTGTGGTGATGGTAACCACTAAACATTCGGTGAGCGATGAAATAAGGAAGTAAGTAGTACAAAAGTCTAGAAAGCTCATATCACCAACAGTCTCTCTAAATTATTATGATACCAACAAAACGAGTAGGAATTAAACAATTATATATAATTCTGTTTCTGTGTGTGTTGCCTAAAATAATAAGAAAACAAGCCAATCCAATCTTATAAACAGATAATGTAATAATACCGACATTGGAAGGGAACGAGACCAAAGGTCTTGTATTTTGAATCATCGCTATTAGAATGTGGATGCAAATGTTAAAGATCAACGCACATTAACATCGGATTACCCGTTCAAAGCAATTATTTGAAATTATTAGTGCTTTTAAAAAACGAAATTGAATTTCGCTCTCATGATAGCCATGGATCATGATGATCAGGAACCAAAATAAGCGTAGACCTCCCATCCGATAGACCGATGGTATTATGAATATCGTAAGTTCAAAATTTTTTCTCAAAACTAAGGGGATTGCTATGTCCAGCAGTGTACTTTTTGTACTTCTCAGGTTTAATGACTGAAAGAAATCACTTCGGCAGAATACCAACGTCTATTGCCAAACCAGTAGCCAGTGTTCAGTATGAGAGAGAGTTTTTACTGCATTAGCACACATCACTATTTCATGATGTTTTTTATTGTTTAAAGTTTTGTGTTTTAGTTGCATTGCATTTTTGTATTTCTACTTGTCCAATTCATAGAATTTTAGTCTGATATTTTGTAGAACTGTTACTTATCTTTCTACATAGCTTAAATAGTGTAGACCATGCATAAACTGTGAGGCAATGCTCTGATAAAGAGGATGGTTACCACTTAAGGCGAAGACAAGAGCTAATGTACCCCTCGCTCGCACGTTTCGACATGTTGAAAGATATAAAATCAATAAACCCATTTTCGAAAAATCGCAATTAACCATTTTGTGTGCAATCACATTGCACACAGTTTAGTAAAAAAATCATTTTGATGGATATATATGTAAGTTTTCCTACTCAAAAGTTTGCATAAGTACGAGGACTAGTAAAGCAAACTTTTGAGTAGGAAAACTTACGGTAAGCCATCTGCTTGTTCCGCAAATATAGAATCAAATTTGTTTAATCTACTTGCTGATGGAACAAGCAGTTGATGCACCTGATGTTAAGCTTCATATGCCTGTTATTTCACCAGCTGCTTCTTGCTGCTGTTACTTCAGCCCTTTAAACCGAAACACATCAACGCTGCTTGGCGGCAGAAATAAGCACGATGATAGTACTTCACAAAGAGCTACTCTTACTATCGTCTTATATATCTTTTTATGGCAGCAATTTCAAAGGAACAGTAGGTATTTGACGGCGGTAACAAAGCGATGACTGCTTCATAGCAATCTAGATCTAAGTACCGGCACGTATGAGTAACTGGGATTTATTGGATGATCTTTAGTCTTGGCTGTACCCGTTCTTCCATAAAAGGTCGCAAGAAATGCGAGTAGCAGGGATCTACTCCATAAAACGTTTAACGAAGTTTTCTATGGACAATTCGTTATACACTGCGTGGTAACGCGACCACACTTGTCTTATTATATAAATACAAGCTGGAGCCCGCGACTTCGTCTGCGCAGGATTAGTCACAAAATATCTTTATAAATTGTAGCCTATGTGTTATTCTGATGTATAAGCTATATTATTGTAAAGTTTCATTAAAATCCATTCAGTAGTTTTTACGTGAAAGAGTAACAAACATCCATCCATCCATCCATCCATCCATGCATTCATCCATCCATCCATACTTACAAACTTTCGCGATAAATAAATATTGGTGGACTTTACACACAGCACTATTTAGCCCCAAACTAAGCAAAGCTTGTAATATAAGAGCTGATATAATACTGACATACTTTTTTTTATAAATATATAATACATAATAACACCCAGACAGAGAACAAATATCACACAAATGTTTGTTCTCGGTGGGAATCGAACCCACGGCCTATAGCGCAGAAGGCAGAGCTACCAACTGAGCTGTGACGGCTGTCAAAAGCTGTGTATTAAGAGTAGTAGAAGTCATATTAAGAGCTCTTTGTGAAGAGCTGTTTGTGCAAGGCACGTTCCTATCGTGTGTGATTTAAGTGTAGTAGAGCTCTGTGTGAAGGGCTCGAAGAAGTACTACCACCACGCCTATTTCTGCTGCCACGTAACGTTGCAATTTTCGTTTAAAGGGTGAAGGTGACGGTGAAATTACAGGCAAATGAAGCTCAACATCTGTATACCTCAATTGATGGACGCAAGACATACACTTATAGGACACGTTCCTATCATGCGTGACTTGCGAGGCGATGCTCTGTTATAGGTGATGGTTAACACTTAACGTCAGGTGGGCTACGCACACCACGCAATGTAACTTAAAATTACAAAACGAAGCTACGGTATCGTTTTTCTGAGTATAACTCCTTATTGAAAAACTCTTGAGAAATATGCCATGTATCGTTTCCTTGATGTGTAATCTGCCGTAGGAAATACCAGGTGGCTAGGTGATTGACAGATGACCCCATGTTGTATGTGAACAAAAGTTGGCTAGTTAAATATTCATTTGAATACCTTGATCATTGTGTGTAGGTACAAAACGAACAAAAGTTAGTTGAATAATCTATTAGACATTTTGTATAGCCATGTCAATGCCCTTTGCAGTCTGCTTGTTTACCTACTTGCTATCATCATCATCATCAGCCTAAAGAAGTCAACTGCTGGACATAGGCCACCCCTATACATTTCCAGGAAGAACGATTCCGAGCCCTCTCCATCCACCGACTTCCCGCGATCCTGACAATGTCGTCAGTCCATCGGGTAGGAGGGCGTCCCACGCTTCGTTTTGCTGTTCGTGGTCGCCATTCAAGAAACTTTAATCCCCAACGGTTATCAGTCCTTCGAGCTATATGACCTGCCCATTGCCACTTCAACTTGCTGATTCTGCGAGCTAAGTCGGCTACTTTGGTTCTTCTACGGATTTCCTCATTTCTGATTCTATCCCGTAGTGAAACTCCCAGCATAGCTCTCTCCATACCTACTTGTAATAATAATAATTGATTTGATTGATCACCGCAAAATGAGAAGTTTTTAATTGCACAGTCCATCTATCCGACAATTTTCTGAATGTATAAATTTTGTTGTTATTTTTAGGTATAATACCATCTTGAATATGATTATTGCATCTAGAGCAGGTGTCTCAAACAAAACTAGTAACATAATAAACAAATGAATCACATACAGAATGACGTTCCTATCGTGCGTGACTTACGAGGCAATGCTTTGTTATAGGTGATGGTTACCACTTAACATCAGGTGGGCCATCTGCTTGTTCCATCATCTGGCTGTATAAAAAAATAAAAAAAAATACGATTAGAAGGATACATTTTTTTTATCACCAGGTTTTCGGATGATGATGATGATCACAGCCATGATGTCGGTGATGAAATTGTAAATTGATCATAGTTTATATATTAAGAACTATGATCAACTAGCATTCCCCGTGACTTTGTTTACGTGGTCCTATATAAAAAGTAACCTATTTGATATTCTGAGTCCAATATGTTTCAAGTTTCATTCAAATTGTTCCATCCATTACAGCGTGGCTGACCACACGATCGCATTTATAATTATATATAAAGTATAAACAAATGATATGACTAAAGACCATCAAAGTCATAATCACAAGATTCATAAAGTTGTAACAGTCACAAAATCCACGATGCTGAGTCAATCATCATAGAATTCTGTAAAACGACACGCCATCAGATCGTGACTTTGAATGAGCGGTCATTAAACATGTTTATTGTGGCGTACACAAAATATTTACTGCATAATAATTTTGTCGTCGGAATTAAGATTATAAATTACATTTGATTCTATATTTCTAAGTTGATTTAAGTAAATGAAATCTAATGTATATTTTTTTTATTTTACAGGTAAATATATTGAAAAAAAGCTTACTGCTTCGTGTTCCAACTTGTTGGTAAGCTGTTTGGAGGAATTTAAGAGAAGAGTGTCAAAGTCAAAGTCAAAAGGTATTTATTCAATAAAATCCCAAGGATCACTTTGAAATGTCTTAAAGCTAGGTGACTCTAGGTGCCAGTCTCTCTCTCTATGCGACCAAAGCCTAGAAGAATAGGTGTGTGGCAGTGAATAGGTCTTACTTATAATGTTTTAGTTAAGCGTGCCTCGACCTCATACATATTGCGGTTAAACGCAACTTTATAACTTGTAAAAGAAAAATGCATTATGAGATCTAAATCCAAGCAAAAGAAAAGGTTCCAGATAAACGAGGTCGCTGTTATGTAGTACAAGAAAGTAAAGAAGACCTCATTGAGACGACTCAAATGGAGGAAACTGCATCAGAAACCTTACAAGAGCTAAACTGAAATTTAAGAAGAAGAATAAAGGATCTAAATCACTAATAATAAATACATACATACATACATAAAATCACGCCTGTTTCCCATGGGGGTAGGCAGAGACCACGGATTTCCATTTGCTACGATCCTTACATACCTCTTTCGCTTCATTCACTCTCATAACATTCTTCATACATTCTCGTCGGTTTAGGGTACTCTTGACCTGGCCCTTCTCTAGAACGTCTGCTATCTGACCGAGATACGTTCGCCTAGGTCTTAATAATAATAATAAATATTGGTGGACTTTCCACTCAGCACTATCTAGCCCTAAACTAAGCCAAAGCTTATAAAAAGCTATAAAAAAACTTATATAATAGTTTTTCTTTGTAAATAATTACTAAATATTTTATTTATCATGCAGACAGAGAACAAACATCAATGTTCATCACACAAATACTTGTGCTCGGTGGGGATCGAACCCACGGCATACGGCGCAGAAGGCAGAGATACTACCAACTGAGCTGTGAAGGCTGTCGATCACTGACCTGTAATAACCTCAATGCTTCCCTGAAAAGGTAGATGTAAAGCCAAGCAAAACCGGGCAAGCGAATACTATAGTTACTGCCTAGTTGCCTTAGACATTATGGCAGCTATTTTAGGTATGCTGAGGTAACATAGCTATCTGCCTGCAATATCAGATATCAGATTCGTAATTGGCTATTAGGATTACAAATTTTAAGCAAGACGCATTTAAATAAAACCGTGCCTCTGAGTGATACCCCTTAGACAGCGTTTAATATGTAAGTCTCTGGGTACCAAGATATCAAGGATAGTAAGAGAAGAAAGAAAGAGGAGAAGATATATATATATAGTAGCATTGCCTTCCGCGCTGTAGGTCGTGGGTGCGATCCACAGAGAACAAACATTTGTGTTATGAGCAAAGATGTTTATTCTCTTTCTGTGTGTGTGTGTTTACAAATAAGGATCTGGATCTGGTTCACAGAGAAACGGCCGGTTTCTGAAAGCTTGATCAAAACTAATCGGATGTCCGGTCACTCGCCATTTCAGCTATTACATAGAATTAGATAGTGATAACAAGTGACTTGACATGCGATTAGTTTTTATCGGGCTTTCAGAAACCGGCCGTATGGCTGCAATACTTTTTTTTGACAGCTGAACGAAAAAGTTTTTATAATTTAATTAGACTTCGACAGTTGAAAAGTGCGCGTTGAAGTCTTTTGTATGAAAAATTGAATAACTTAAATAATGATTTTCATTTTTATTTGTTTTTGTAATCAACATCGACAAGATGTCCCCTTGAGATCTAAATCACATATAATTTTAAAAAAATAGTACAAATATACTAGTAGAGCTGACAAACAATAGGTATATGAAGCCAAAGTCAAAGTCAAGAAGCATTTAATTAAATTAAATCACTTAGATAACTTTAAAACGGTCACAAGTTTTATCATGGCCATTCTTGTATATATTTTGTTTATCTGTGGCATAAATTAATGATTTTAAGTAAGGACAGATACATCAGATGAGCTGGAAAGACCGACTATTCTAATGATGTGAAACCAGTATTAGATCCGTGTGTAGATATTATATTCCCGCACCTATTTATAGACGCATGACATGAATAGCATCGGTTGATGGATAGCGACTTTAGATAGTAATCTATTGTTGATTAAACAGCTACTGGTGTTCAAATTGCTGCCTATTATTATCTGGTTATATTACGAGATCTGAGGAACACTTCACCGGTTCGAATCCAGTCGTGCACCAATGGATTTTTCTTATAGAAAAATGTATGTGCGCAACGCCAGTGCTCTTAAACGGTGAAGGAAAACATCGTGAGAAAACATTGAAACTATGCCCACGTTTATGAAACTAGCATAAAATAGGAATTTTTAGAATTGTGCCAACAGCCACAGCAGCCAAAAAAGAAGAAGTTGAAGTACATGTATTATATCAGCTATCTGGTTCCCAGATAATACGATTTGGCTTAGTTTGGGGCCAGATAGTGCTGTATGGAAAGTCGAGCATTTTTTTTCAACAAATAGCTATAATAATGAGGTATGCTAGATGTTAAGTTAGTTAAGTTAGGCGTAGTTTGTAGGATTCAAATTGATAATGCATATTACTATGTTGTCTGTACCGAATCAATTGAACGAAAGGAAAATAGTCAACGCTATCTAGGGAAGCAATTATAAAGCATTTTTTTAAGAGTATTCCAGTAGCAAGAACTTCACTTAGCAAATTACCAATACTTAAACAATTATCATCAATGAAAATTTATCAATTATTCATTCATCACTATTCATATCATAATTAATTAATTTAATCTCTCATTAACGACGGTAATCTGTCAATAAATCCGCGAAACTAATGATTACAAAATGCCGCAAAAAGCGAGTTGCTCAACATACAAGTATTGTATAAGTTCAGGTCAACAGAGTAATAAAAATAGTACGCGTGATGCTTTGTCATTTTGTTCATACGAAGTTTTTAAAATGATGGTTTTATTTCTATTCGTACTATTTTAGTGTGTGTATTTTTCTTTAGCTTAGTTGAGCTTGATCTGTCAAGCTCAACTAAGCTAAAGAAAAATAACGCTTACTGCAAAGACAAAAGCGAGCAGTATATGTACAGCCTGATGCGTAATCGTATCGACCTTAGTTGTTGTAGATTCGGATTCCACTCGGTCCATACCTTTGGGGATCTGATATAATCTTTCTGATTACTTTTAATACAGTTTTTTAGCGTAACCAGAAAATTCTGGATCACGTTCCCTCCCATGTTATCTTTATAATTCAAGTTATTTTTGTAAAAAAAATATAATCTAAATCATTTAATACATGAGTACATATTTACCTTAATGGCAAATGGTAATTAAAGTAAAGTAATTGTCATCGACAGAAAATAAAAACTCAACATTCGTTGGGCCATCATATTCTGACACTTGTACTCATTACAAAATCTTAGAGCTGATTTTACCATGCTCTTTTAGTTACTAATCAAGGATTAACAGGCCGTTAAATCTAACCTTAGATGTCAAACGCGTACGTTTTGACATATTTAACGGTTTTTTAATCCTATGTTAATTTAACAGAGCATGGTGAAATCAGCTCTTATTCTGAGTGTTCGTACTACTCAGACTAATCTATCGGGTCCGACATGTTACTTTTTTATTACTCTTATGCTTGCGGTCAATAGTTCAGCCTTTAAAATAAACGTGTGAGGTAACCGAAATTATTTATGCACGATATAATATTACAAGTTGTATTAGTGGTAAGTGTTTTGAATGGAGATTTCCAATAAATTGATAAGAAAAGGCCCAACGCACGTTAGAATTAAAGCATAAAAAGGCCCCTAAAGAGGGAGTCAGAAAGAAGAAGCGATGCTGTGTTTAAAGGGTGTGGTTACCAGTGCAATTACGGGCACACGAGGCTTAACATCTATATGCCTCAAGATGAACGCCGTGCATCGAAGGGCACGTTCATATCGTGCGTGACTTGCGAGGCAATGCTCTGTTGTAGGTGATGGTTGCCACTTAGCATCAGGTGGGCAATCTGCTTGATCGGGTAGAATAAAAAAATATAATAAAACCTGTGAAATCCAGAGCGCATATTGAGCTGATCATTATCTGTCTCTACATTATTTTTAATAAAAGGTTGACAAGTAACGAAAATACCTACTATATGGGGGATAGTCAGAGACGAGGCTAAAGTTATGTTAAATAGAGTGGTTTCTAAAATATTTTCTAAATCTTATACTTACCGTGATTCACAGTATAGCTAAATAAATTCCGCAACACTACATAGTAAGTACAAGATGGGACCGAAACAAGCACCTTGTGCAACGCCACTCAAATTACAGCAATTGAGGTCCAAAACAGTAATTAAGGGTTACGGAGAGCCGCAAGATTCATTGCCGACTGCTAAATTGTTTTACTTTTGACTTATGCATAATATTTATTGATGTTTTCAAAAGAGTTACACAAGATACAAAAATTTAATGGTTATAAAACATAAGTTGTTTTAACAATCTTACGAAGAGGATTACCTATTGGAGCGTGAGTCTATGATTGGTTTAAATTAGTAGGTATTTATTTTGAAACTTAAATGTTTGATTTAATTTGAAACTTTTGATTTAATCACAACTCATCTTCCACTATGCACCAACTCAAGATTTATTGAAAATGTATATAAAGATTAGGATACTCGGGTACATATTTGGACTACCTACTTAGCAATCAAACAAGTGTTCAAACAAGTGAAGCTAAGTCTGGCGCCGGGGTTAGCCTATATGTCGTCCCTCTACGTTTAAGAAAAATAAGTTTATTATTTATTTATTTATTAATAGACGAGTAGCTGTCGCTGATGTGTCTATATCGCAGTGTTGGAATTGTCGTTATGTATGATTAATTTGTTTGAGCATGGATTGGTTTGTTCGAAGCCAGTTGTCGAGCTTGTTTTTAAAGGCATTGACAGTAGGAGCGGTAACTACGTCTTCTGATAGGGCATTCCAGTTGTGAACCACTCTGTTGCTGAAGAAGTGGTAAGAGGCAAGTAAGATGGCTGGTCGGCAAGTTATTAATTCGATTTTCCAACATAATTTATTGAACTACATAGATTAAGTAAAGTGCAGACGTCCATCTAAACATTATAAGCTTCAAGGAAATAAAGCCATTTTGCAACACGTTTTCGACAGTAACAAAACAGCATTGCAACTGTTCTCACGGTTAATTTCAGTTTAATTCAACCAACGCCACTTAATAATTAATCAAGTAATTGTTCGGCATGCACGATTGTTTACACAATAGTATCAACAGGGATTAGAGATGACCTCTAAATTGATTGATTTGATAATGCCGGACGTGGTATGATATTCTTCACCGCAGCCGGAAAATACTATTATAACTATACTTAGTTCCGTTTATACAATGAATGAAAAAAATATCCATGCCCATTATTTTTATATTTTTTTTAATTTTTAATAAAATTAAATAATAGCTTAAAATACCTACGTATAAAAATCTGTCATTCTATTTAAAAAGGTAAAATATTTTTTTGTAGTAGAGTAAATCATGTTTTTTTTTTTTTTTATACCAGCAACTGATGGAACAAGCGTTTTTTTTTTTTTTTTTAATTATATTAAGTATATTATATTATATTATAATTAATATATTTATATTATAATTTTAACGCTGCGATAAGTATACGTTGCTAGTTTTTTTGCATCTGTGAGTTTAATATAACGGTTGTCATTATCAATTATAGATTATTGTATAGGAACGATAAAATTGATGTAAAGTATGTTATAAAAAACATTCATTAATATTCATTCAGGCGTCCCTTTAGTAAGATTCGTTGATCAGTATCTAAAAGTTTTATAGTCGTTTTGTTGACGCTGTCTTTTTTGTGTATTTTGATTGGTCATCACTTGATGATGACCAATTACTCCACCGTAAACACTGAATGTTAATAAAATAAAGAAAGTTTGAAGAAAGTGACATACACTTCTACAAAACTAGCTATTATCTACACTTCAATGTGTCCTGACTACTCCCCTTAGAAAAACATCAATATCATTAACATCCCCATGGAAACTTGAGTGGGTTTTTAGTACCTAGTAAGAGCTTTGAGAGGTAATTTACCGTGTCTAGGGAATAAATTTGATTGGATAGGGAATTCTTTATTTTCTAAGGGCCGCTTGCATAACGATCACTAATCGTCTTTAGCGACTAATTAAATTCTGAAAGCTAAACATGATTAGCGAACTGATAATTGAAATTATGTTTACGCTAATTTTGTTTAGTTATGTAAACGTGTTTAATAAATACCATTAAATCAAATTTTAATGTAATAAAGACCTCTAAAACTTATTATTATAAAAAGCAAATGCATCAAAATAAACTTACATAGCTGTCATCCTACACTTACGAAACGGATTTTTGGAGTGCATTTTGTCATAATTTTTTACCCATCTTCAACATAAACTTGATGCATTTCGAAAATTATGTAAGGCGATTGTCGATTGTCGATAAAGCACCCGTCAGACCGGTCTAGGACATATATGACGGTATACCTGGTGAAGTCGACTGACCATGGCACACTTCACGGGTAACTCATCTTATGCAGTTATTGAATCAGGTCACATGATGAGCATGTTAAATGATTGGAATACAGCAGTGTGCCCGATAACGCAGGCAACCGTCAAATAACTTCTCGATTGCATATTGTTTTTTTTTAAGATATTGAATTACTGGGAGGTAGGAAAAAATTTCAAACAACAATGTTTTGGAAAATTATATTGCAAAGGTTCACCTATACTATAATATCATTTAGAACACGGGTGGTCTAGTGGTAGCGGCTCGCCTTTCGATCCTAAGGTCGTGGGTTCGAAACCAGTCGTGCACAAATGAGTTGTTCTGTTCAAAAATGTATGTGCACAATGGCAATACTCTCAAACGGTGAAGGAAAACATCGTGAGAACAACTACTGCAAAATGTGGGTATGTGCCAAATGTGATGTTTGGACATACCTCTGACTACCCCCATTTTGAGTTTTATATCTTCAAAAATGTTAAAATGTGCGAGCGAGAAGTTGTTTGACAGTAGTCTGCGTCTTAAATGACTGGAATACAACTAGTAGTTCGCTCCGAACTGAGATCTCGTGATTCGACCCGACGAACGCATCAAAAATTTGAGTAGGTAGTAGTCAGGTGCAAGTCCAAACATTATTTTTGGACTTTTTTCTGACTACCGCCTACTAACTTGGTATGGTAACTAAGTTTCAACTCTATTGGCCTATTTGTTGAAGAGTTCCGTTGAACAGACCTTGGCTCCATCATCAGGCCTGGTCGTCGTCACCATTTTATGAGAACTGAGTACCTCCTTAATTTATTTCAAGAAAAAAAAATAAGAAAAAGCAAAGGAACTGGACGACCAGTAGAAAAACCTTGATGTCAACGAAACTCTTAGAGATGGGAGCTCTTGGGTCGTTGGTTATTTTAATTTAACTTTTTTGTTGTATCTCAAAAACCGAGCGTCCCAGAGAAAAAGTAAAAATGGTTTTGGAATGTCCAAACAAAGCCCTTTCATATGACAGGTATCTTGATTTTTTTTTGTAACTTTTTTTATTTTTGCGCCCTTAAGAAACCCCATATCTCAAAAACCCTTCATCCGATTTTACTCATATACTTACCAGTAAATTTCTCAAGTACAAGCTATCGACTTATCAAATTTCATGCAGATCGGACCAACGGTTCTAAAGTTATGGCCAGACAAACATACATACATACATACATACATACATAAAATGCCAAATCGCCCAAGTTGAAACTAAGATCTTCGTTCGCTTCGCTCACTCGATCAATAAAGTTCCCTCGATAAAACTCGTAATTCGATCACGTAATTTTAAATATCAATTTTGAAGATATGACCTTTGTTTGGGCTAATTTCGATTCTTCCGAAGTAGTTTATTGATTCAAGGCGTGACTAATAATCTAATCTTGATTTTAGAGTTTATTTCCGCAAAGTAAATTTTAAATATTTATTATAATTATACAAGGTGTTCCATAAGTTGTGTATATAAACTTCAGGGGGCTAAAGTACCCATCAATATGAACAACTTTTTCTAAGGAACCAACACTGGGAACGCGAAAAAAAACAGCTGTTTCATACATTTTAGCCTGGTAGGTATTGAACTTTTGTATGAAACAGCTGTTTTTTTTTTCGCGTTGATAGTGTTGGATCCTTAGAAAAAGTTGTTCATATTGATGGGTACTTTAGCCCCCTGAAGTTTATATACACAACTTATGGAACACCTTGTATAATTATAATAAATATTTAAAATTTACTTTGCGGAAATAAACTCTAAAATCAAGATTAGATTATTAGTCACGCCTTGAATCAATAAACTACTTCGGAAGAATCGAAATTAGCCCAAACAAAGGTCATATCTTCAAAATTGATATTGGGTACTTTAGCCCCCTGAAGTTTATATACACAACTTATGGAACACCTTGTATAGATTGGCAGAATAGTTATTATACTTGTTATATCTACTTTAGATTTATTAATCGAATCTTAAAATCACCGAGTAAAACAGATGGTTTTTTAAACAGATAAATATATCAAAAAATAGTTATTTCACACATTCAAAATGACTGAATGAATTTAATGATATTTTAATGAGAATGACCGTAAAATGGTAATATATTTTAAATTATGCAATGCAATATGAACTTGAACTATGTTCAAAATATCATTTGTCTTAATAGCAATTAAATAATTAGCAGACACGTGACCTTTTGATTGTAATTTAAAAAGTAGTGATTTATTAAATGAGGTCCATCTTCATCTAATCTGTTAATAACTTACCTGTCAAAATTCTTGTCATAAATAATTCTCGAAAGAATACATCCTTGAATTAAAAGTCAAGAAATAGATACACGCGGATACTCATCAGACTATACATACAATTCACGGATACACATCAAACTATACATATATTCATTTTTATGTAGGTAAAAGTGAGAAGTTGATCAAAAACCTATTGTTCTTAAGTACTTCTCTTGTTTTTCTTTTTTTTTCTCATCTTTTATATGCCTACCTATTTATTGTATCGTACCTATGTACTAATTTGTTCGTGCTGTGCCTATGCGTGAGTCATAGTAAATGCATTTTCATTTTTCTTTCATTGTAGCACCTTCGCTACGCAGTAGCTAAATAAATAATCAAATCATAAACACGTCTCATTGCCTCCTAATCGATCTTCGCTGAAGCACACAATAGCCCGTACAAATCTACAAAACCATGAGAAACACGTCCATTGTGCCAGCCAATATTTTAGAATGTCAGTAATTACGCTATTGATACTTTGTTTAATGCTATCTCATTTTTCGTTGCATTATCGCATGGAGTAGGTATAATGCTGGCTTAACTGCTAATGGGAGGTCTAGTATTGAGTTCCTTATTACATCGTACTGCAATGCATCTTATTTCATAACCTCTGAAAGTAACATTATTGAAGTACTAGGTCTCTCTTCTCTCTCTTGTCGTGTCACTAGTTTCTTTCGAAACAGTGTGGTGAAAGGAGTGCGCCTCATGAAGCTCCTTTCAAGCACTTGACACTGTTATAGAACTTTTTAGGTTCTACGACATACCGGTTTCCTCACTTAGAATCCTTTCACCACACTGTTTGGAAATAAACTAGTGCCACGACTAGAGCACAAAACAACCTCAAAGAATATTGAGTTTGTATTTGGTATCAGAAGATCTGATCTTCCTGGGGATCAAACTCGTGAAGTCGAATTTATTTTTCTATGAAAGAATAACATAATAGTGACCACGTGACAGCAGCAGAAGCTTATAATAAGTAATTAGAATAATTGAATACGACACCTATTGTAATTTCGAAACGGTCCACATAATTGGTACATGAGGAAACCGCGAAACCAGAGTTCACCGGCTGACCTCACGAATCCATGATAGATGCAACCTTACAATTAACTCGTGAACCGCCAGTTAACGTCTCCTGAGCACCAGTTACTGGCGATGCCGACCGAAGAGAGTAAAATCTTCAGTAGTAGACATAGACAGACATTTATTTACTAAAATACACATATAAAAAAAGTTCTTGACGTGTCACCGTGTCGTTGACAGGATTTTAAGACTTCGAGAAGGATTTAAGCGCCTTTTAATTTTTTTGTTTTCTAGATTTTAATTTTAAGATTTTTTTGAAAATCTCATTGTTGCACGCCCAGTTTTAAACCGACCTTAGGATTAGAGAGTGAAGGCGCAACCACTAGTCCAACAGTACTCTCACACAAATTGAGTGAAAGAAAAAAAAACAAGGAAATGAATTAGGAGATCGATATTATGTCAATGGGTACTATCACCGATTACAGAGCATTGCCTCGCAAGTCATGCATGATATGAACGTGCCCTACGATGCACTGACCTGTGTCAAGGTGCATGAGGCTAAACGCCTCATGCACCTGGAATTTCCTGGCACCCTCAAACCGAAACTCAGCAACGCTGCTTAACAGTAAAAATAGGCATGGTAGTAGGTACTTTCCCGAACGAGCCCTTCAAAAATAACTGTGTACTTCTAGGTATCTGATTCAATTTTACAAACATGCCCTAAAGACCTCGCTTGATTGAGTAACCAGAGATCTATCGCGAATGGGTTACAGCCGTTTCTTGCCTGTTCTTCTAGGCATGGCCACTAACATCTAGGCCACTGGGCTTCATATTACAAAATTTAAAGTGTACATTAAGAATAATCTAATAAGGAAAGCTTATTATACTTTAGATAGCTATATTAATGATAAAAGTGCGTGGCCCGATGTCCCGGTCGCTCTGCCCCACAGAGTACTTTGTTATAACTGGAACTCTGCCCACCGGCAGCTAAAATCTATGCAATGCCTGTACTATTGTGTTTTTTTTTCTACTTTTATAGATTGTATGTATGCTTATGGTATTATTAGTTTGAAGCGTATTAGCGTGTGTTGTTTTATGAATGTTATTACCCTTACCTTTTTCTGTTACACCTACGCTTCACTAAATTCGATTGGCACCATTCTGGAGCTTCAATATTGTATTATAATACCTACATTGTAACAAGGATCATACAAAAGGGCGGTAGGAATGAAGCCGTTAGTTTGTTGCCTGTTCTTCTAGGATTTGGTCACGTGGAACTGGCACCTAGAGTCACCTAGCTTTAAGACGTTTCAAAGTGATCCTTGTGATTTTATTGAATAAATACCTTTTGACTTTGACTTAGATTTACCTAGTTTCTAAAACAGTCAAAACCAAAGTGATCCTAGTCAATTATTTCATTAATAAAACCATTGACTTTGACTTTTCTTTGACAAAGACGTTATAATAAATCTACCTAATGGTTTTTAAATGATGTTATAAATAATGCATTAAACCACAATCGTTTGGAAACCACTCATCGCTGGATAAAAGATATCCTTGAATGGTCTTTTCAGGCTTTGAATCAAATGCACAGAAAACGTTAATCTAAATTTAATAACGTACAGAATTACTATGCTGTTGACAACACTCGCCCAAGTGACCGCATAATCCGCAGTGAGTTTATAATTTGACATTCTCACATCACTAGCGCCATCCGCGTGAGTGTTTTGGTAGTGAAATTGCCAGCATGAGTGAGGCGAAGCTCGTGATCGAAGTGATATCGGATCCACTAGGTGATACTCCCCGTGATTTTGTTATTTACGGAATACTAACACAGGGGCCGAACGCGCTTGTTATGCCAAAAATACATTTTGTTAAGCCACTGCGTATTACAAAGTACATGAAAATCTTCTTCTTCTCTCAATTTATGGCTCCTGTCCGTCATTCGACAGACAATCTTGCCAGTGTCAAGTGATTTGTATTGAATACTTTTTAGTCAAGTCAGTCCATAGTCAAGTCGGCCGTCATTTTGTTTTAAAGAAAATGGTGGCGGTTTTCTTCAAAACATTGGAAACATTTTCGGTCAAATCAGGATATCACTTAATACACTTTCATTTCAAATGTTTACACTTTGTGCTAAGACCTCAAGTAATGTTGGTTAAAATACCACCGAAATTACACAACACAACTCAAAATAACACTAGAAAAACAAATAAAATGAAAAAGCTATGTTGCTTCCAAAAATGTCAGAAAATGAATCTACATGAAAATCAATGCGTGGCACATTTAATATGACACAAATCGATTGAATGGTAGCCAGCTACTTATACGTGATATTCGAAATTCAAATAATGTAAATTTGAATTTCGAATATACCTTGAGAAAACACAAAAAGTTTTGTTTTAAAAATATACGTTTCAAACTCTGCTGTATAAAAAAAACAGCTGTTTCATACAAAAGTTCAATACCTTTACCTGGCTAAAATGTATGAAACAGCTGTTTTTTTTTTCGCGTTCACAGTGTTGGTTCCTTAGAAAAAGTTATTCATATTGATGGATACTTTAGCCCCCTGAAGTTTTAAGTACAAGTGTTGGAACACCTTGTATAGTTTACATAAGTTTTTCACACGCTACTTAAACAAATTGTTCAACATCTTGAACTTTTCAATTGCGTAACTTCATGATATGATAGGTTAAATAGAATAAGTAAACTATTGACAAAGCATTCGACTCACGATAATCTGAAGCCCAAATATGTGATGAAAAATTTCAAAACATCTTCAACATCGGCACTTGACACTATTGTTATTTTGTTATTGCAATTTCTAGAGAACGAAGATTTTATCACCTATGCAATACCGTGATGTGAATGGGAGAAATAGCTGTCAAATATGTCACGATTCGTAAGAACCACGTAACAGAGGTCATCCAACCCTATTCTAGCATCATAAGTCTTTAGAAGTACACTGGATTGCAGCAGAAATTAAAAAAAATCTTTAACGAAAGATTTTTAAGTAACGGAATAAAAATTAAAAATATATAAGCAAAGCTTGTTATGGGAACCAGATAACTGATAGAATTAAAAAAATATATATATAACACCCAGACAGAGAACCAACATCTTTTTAGGGTTCCGTACTCAAAGGGTAAAACAGGACCCTATTACTAAGACTCCGCTATCCGTCCGTCTGACTGTCTGTATGTATGTCCGTCTGTTAGCAGGCTGTATCTCATGATAGTCCTGTAGTCCGACTCGCACTTGTCTGGTTTTTTTTATTGCACAAATCTATGTTCTGAGTGAGGATTAGAACAGAGCTGTGACTGTGAGGGTCTTTTAGGCAGAGACTTTCCTATAACATCCGTAGTCGCCTAGAACTTTTAATTCTCAAGAATTGTCGGTTAAACTCTTCCTGGAAATCTACGAACCAGGCTTATGCAGTACTTCTTCAGGTCCATGATGATGATTTCCCAATTACAATATATTCTTTGAACTAGTTACAAAATGTGTGGAATAGAACCTCGGTCTACAAACAATGGAGTATCAATCTTCGAAGACAAATTGGTGAAGTTTTTTGTCGCCAACCTATTCAGAGACTTGTTTCAATAGATAGGCTTCGTTGCTTCATATTGATAAATGGAATAATAAATACTAATTACACATTGAATGGTATAAATAGAACCTAATACAATTCGTTAAAAGAATTATCTTACAAATAACTTTATCTGTAAAAAGTTATAAGAGTAACTTTAATCTCTCACAGCTCAGTTGGCAGTAGCTCTGCCATCTGCGCCGTAGGCCGTGGGTTCGATCACCACCGAGAACAAACATTTGTGTGACGAACATAGATGTTTGTTCTCTGTCTGGGTGTTTTTTAATATTATATGTATGTATTTACAAAAAAAAAAGTATATATGTATTATATTAGCTATCTGGTTCCCATATTACAAGCTTTGGCTTTGTTTGGGGCCTGATAGTGTTGTATAGAAAGTCCCAAAAAAAAAGTTTGACAATAAAAACTTACTACAGATTTTACAATAGTCGACATTTTGTTGTGTTTTATTTTCCAACTTTACATTGACATGGTAGAAAAACCGTAAAAAAAAGAAGATTAGAGTGAAATTCAACAGATGCAAGTCTCAATCCTCAAATGTATTTCAAGAGGTTTATTTTCTATTTTCTGTTATGCCTACGCCTCACTTCACCTCACTAAATTCGATTGGCACTACACTGGGGCTTCAATATTGTGTTAATTACATTATACCAAGGATCATACAAAAGAACGGTAGGAAAGCCGTAAGTTTGTTGCTTGTTCTTCTAGGCTTTGGTCGCTTGGCTCCTAGATTCACCTAGCTTTAAAACGTTTCAGAGTGATCCTTGTGATTTGATTGAATAAATACCTTCTGACTTTGACTTTAAGCAGAATTAATTACGCCTAATTGGTCAAAACGTTCAAGACTAACAGACATCTTGAATACCAAGTAAGTTCATTATATAAATAATAGAAAAGAAAAGTTTTATTTGGCACACAAATACGGGTACAGCCGACTTAAGAAGTGAGACTTTATGAGACATATTTTTCACAGAAATACTATGACATACAAAGGGGGGGCAGGGGTACGCCCCCCCCCCCTCCGACGGTATTTTTGTGTACTGTGGAGATTCCATCACACTTAGAAGCAAATCAAATTATCAGAGTTGTTAAAATATATGAATAAAATAACAGAAAGAACATGAGTGAATCTCTTGTCTATTTCTGGCTGGAATTGCTGAAATTTTGACAGTTTTTTTTTTTTGATGACAAAGTACTATGCCTAGAGCTACTTAGAGCAACACGGGCCACCGGCGGACCGGAGGGGAGTAGCCTTCGCAGGCATTCCCCTCTGTCAAAGTACAAGTCCACGCGGTCCTAGACGTACAATAAAACTAGTTGCAGCCGCACTGCTCACTAGACTAAATCTAGTTGCGGGACAGAATCAATGTCCTTTAAAAAATGTCGAATTGTTCTGTTTTATGCTGCAAAAAGACATCTGCCACGTCAAATTTACAAAAAGATGGCGTTACCTTTCATATGTAAGTAATTTTTAATCACATTATTACTTTAAACTTCGTTTAAACTTAAAAATCACAATATTATCGGTCGTGTTGTTTCCGATTTGTTAACAAACACAGGCCGCTCGCCTTCATACAATAAGCGGATCGGTCGAGCGACTGATCCGAGACATTTCCAGAGACATGAGACATTTGCGTATCGACAGTTGTTACAACTACGGCTGTAAGCAAATTGTCAGTGTCACCTCATACTGTTAGGACACAGAATGTATCTATGTATGCATGAAATTGTTAGTGTATTTTTAATTAGGTATGTGTGAGTTTCGTAGTGACAGACGATTATTTTTGTGTGGGAATTAGAGAAAGTGTGCGTAACACAAATTTCCCCCCGCAAAAAATGGCAGACAGTTTTGTATCGGTAATAAACGCTACGGCCACTCCCCTCCGTGTTGCTCTATGCTAGAGCTATGACAATCATTAGCAACAAATCCGTACTTCTATGACAATTCTGATAGTGACAAATGGCATTGCACCGTCAGTCGGCGTCGCGCCGTAATGTGGGAGAGTTCGCTATCTGGAATGTGGGATTGTGAATGCAAATTTCATGATGAAATTCGTGAAAAGCTGTTAATAACATGCACATTGTTTTTATATTACCTACTTAGGGTTCTCCGAATTATTTGATTTTAATTTTATCCAGAACAGGGAGAAATAGAAGTCCTTGGCGGAGGCTTTTACCCAGTGAGACGATACAGGCTTAAGAAAAAAAATAATTTGAATATAGTTTTTGAATTCATGATTTTGATTCACTGAGCAAACTGGGCCAAAATTATAAATAGAATCGTGAACTAGGTGCTCTATAATTAAGATATTGTAGATGAATTAGGTACTACGACACCTAATAAGCATGCCTAATGTAATGAGGTACACTATGCATAGTCTATTATTGTTTGTTTACGTAGCAATTGGTAATAAGCCATGTTTGCAATTAAATACTGTTTAATCGATGTCCTGAAGCAGATGTCAGGACAAAGATTCTTACAGTGTTTTGTAATAGATTACAACACAACTTAGCCCGGCAACACAGCCTTGCATTGGTTATATGAGTGGTCGTAAAGATTTCCAATTTTGAGGATGTATGGGTCTGTGCATGAGGGTGTAAAAAATAAAAATTCCGGAAATTCAACTAACACTACGATGCAAAAAGAAAGTATTTCAATGCAAACGTTTAAAATACTGTTAAACTTAGACAGTTATACAGTTAGTTATACAGTTTATCACTATTTATGTTCATAATTTTGATTATTGTCACATGTCCCACGACAATTAATTTCACTTTTAGGAATTCTTTGTTTGGGTTGTTGTTTGTATGATGATTTCCATTTCCAAAGCTGGTCATTTTTCCATTAAAGTCAAAGTCAAAGTCAAAAGGTATTTATTCAATAAAATCACAAGGATCACTTTGAAACGTCTTAAAGCTAGGTTACTCTAGGTGCCAGTTCCACGCGACCAAAGCCTAGAAGAACAGGCAAATAACTTACGGCTTGGTTCCTACCGTTCCTTTGTATGATCCTTTTACAATGTAATATAATATACTATTGAAGTTTAGTGAGGCGTAGGCATACAGAAAAAGGTAAACATAATCAAATTTATAAGACATTCCAAGGACTGCACTTGTACTAGCATAATATAACCTCAGTTTTATCAATTTAATAAGTTGTGTTTGACCTATCATGCTTATTGTTTGTTTATTGGTTCCAGGGCCCCATGAAGCCGCAATGCGCATAGCGGCACTAATCGCGCTCGTGCAGGTATGTACCTAAAATAAATAGTAGTCACACTAAACTTAATTACCTATCAGATGATTGACACAGCTTAAAACGCTGATAAACACAACAAACGTATTTCTATCTCGATCGCACATTTCCTATATTTTACATATCTTTTTATATATAATTCTACGTGTCACTGAACTCCTCATAAGCGGTTGGATTTGAATGATTTTTTTGTATGCGTTTGGGTGGCATCCTTGATGGTTTAGATTCACAAATCAGCCCGGCAGATGGCGCTGCAGTCGCTTGATATATCATGCAGGACAACGTCTGTCGGGTCCGCTAGTTAAAATATAGAATGAGTTATGAAAAATCACAAACAACCAGGTAATGGAAAAAATAACATTACAAAGTTTTTGTGCACAATTATGTTTTTAAAAATATTTCATCTATCAGTGATTTATTTTCAAGTACCTACTAACACATGTGTCAAGTGCTCGAAAGGAGCTCTTCGAGGAGCAATTAAAATCTTTTCACTACAATGTTTTGAAAGAAACTAGTGACACCACAAGAAGAAGTGATTTATATAAAAAAAAAATGATGTGCGAGCGAGATAGCTGCCCCTCTGAATATGGACCCCTCACCGCTTCCAAAGCATGCAGTACTAGAACAGTGGCTAAGAGCACTAATTAGTAACAATACCTAGTTAATAACTTCAATGCGGTAATTGCTACTGTAGTATTGTATTGCAATACATTGTACAAGTTAATTCTATTGTACCGTGACGAATTTTTTGTTACCTGCACCGTGTTTTTGTTAAAATGCACCGTGTGGAAGTCCACACGGTGCATTTTGGGTCATTTAAATCTCACGTTGCTTTTTAATATAGATAATTTATATATTTGGTACCGTTTATGAATAATATTCACCTATAACAAAGCATTGCCTCGTAAGTCACGCACGATAGGAACGTGGCCTACGATGCACTGCCTTGCGTCCATTAACTTGAGGCATACAGATGTTAAGCCTCACTCTTCAAACCGAAACACAGCAACTCTGCTTGGCGACAGAAAAAGGCGTGGTGGTAGTACTTCCCCGGACGAGTCCTTCACAAAGAGCTCTACTACTCTTAAACTTCTTTACTTTTTAATTTGGTTTTACTAAGTTGTATTACTTTAACTTTTCAAATAAAGTTATATGAGGCACTGGCTTTAAACAGATGAAAAGCATCAACGTATGTAATAATTGTCATTTACCCACAAAGCAAAATATTGAATACCACATACAAAAACACGATATTTTTTTAGTTCATGTAGGCGTTAAACTCTTGGTTGTCTTAACCTCGGTTATCGTAACACATTCTATCAATAATCTGACGTAACTGCGATAGCTAAGTAGTACTTAAATATTTGCCAAAGCTGCAGTGAAGTGCTCAATTCACATCCTTATTTTGAGTTACCTACATCGTTAGATGACGTAACGGCCATTGATCTGGCACATGGCGCGATCTGTAGACACATAGGTAGTTATTTTTCAGTTTTCAATAACATTAGTCTCAAAGCGCTACCTGTCCCGATACTAAGCAAAACTTATACAGTGGGGACTATGGGCAACTTTTTTTGTAAATACTCATAATTCCCAGACACAGAACAAACATTGCGTTCACATATATATAACATATGTTCTCGGAGGGGATTGAACGCCCATCTTTACACGTTTCATTAGGTTTTCAAAAAAGAAATGAGTTCAGACATTTTCACATGATTTATTCATTTAATGTTATCTAAATCTACATGGCATCATGTTAGAATAACGTACAGAATACAGTTATTTTTATTTGGCTTTGTGTTACTTGATCTGTACCTATCCGTTTGTACATCTATTGTATTCGACAGCCTTCACAGCTCAGTTGGTAGTAGCTCTGCCTTCTGCGCCGTAGGCCGTGGGTTCGATCCCCACCGAGAACAAACATTGGGTGATGAACATATATGTTTGTTTTCTGTCTGGGTGTTATATAATATTATAAGTCTGTATTTACAGAAAAAAAGTATACAAAGTAGTGTATCAGCTATCTGGTTCCCATATTACAAGCTTTGGTTTAGTTTGGGGCGAGATAGTGCTGCGTGGAATGTCCACCAATATTTATTTATTTATTTATTATTGTTAGTATTCTAATAAAATGGCACTACTAACTGGCACCTATAGAGTCACCTAGTTTTAAGACGTTTCAAAGTGATCCTTGTGCTTTTATTGAATAAATACCTTTTGACTTTGACTTAAATATTAATGAGTAGGTACCTAATGTATTTGTTATTTCTTTTTTCACTTCTCTTTGGGAGTTCAAATTAACCTACAAATATATGCTTGCCTCATCAGCAAAATTCAACCCATATACTAAAGTTACCGTACTTGATGGGCAATGCGCAAGCGCATAATAATAAAATGCTCATTAGATACATCAAGCGGATAAATATTCCTCAGAGGTAGGTATTAGGTACCTATCTATCTTAAAAGTGTAGGTATGAACCTAACTTTATTTGTCAACAAAAGATAAGCTGTTGAAGAGAGAAAATGGAAGATATCTGCATCGTTTAAAAAAATACAGATTTTATAACGACTCTTCTCTAGTCTTAAGATGCTGACAACCTAACGCTTAAGTACCTTCCTACCGCGATTTAGTATCTTCAAAAATATTTAAATGTGTTAGTTAGCGGTCATCAGCGCCTTAGGCAAAAGTAATAAGTATTACATCAGCTAAGTAGAAGAGAGTTTTAAGAGTAGTGGAGCTCTTTGTGAAGGGCTCGTCTGGGTGAGTACTACCACCACGCCTTTTTCTGTCGCCATGCAGCGGTGCTGTGTTTCGTAAGTTGATGGACGCAGGGCAGTGCATCGCACTGCACGTTCCTATCATGCGTGATTTACGAGGCAATGCTCTGTTATAGGTGATGGTTACCACTTAACATCAGGTGGGATATCTGCTTATTCCATCAGCTAGTTGTATAAAAACAACTATCTGGTTCCCATATTACAAGCTGTGCTTAGTTTGGAGCTAGATAGTGCTGTGTGTCCACTTCACTTCTTCCACTTTTTTTTTCCAGTCCACTTTTTTTTTTATAATGAATAAACTGTCCTTTGACTACAATCTCACCTAATGGTAAGCGACAATTTAGCCAACGTTGGAGCAGAATGGTCTAGAAGACACCTATTCACTCTTGTCTTGGAAGAGATATAGATTGTAGTGGTCAGGAAAAACAGACGACGGTAATGAGTTCCACTCCTTAGCAGTTCACTAATATTTCATCATGATCATCATCTTTTCAGCTCGTTTGCACCCACTTCTGAGTGCTTACTCCGCTTTAAGGGGCTGACAACTATCAAACAGCTTCTCGCTCGCACGTTTCGACATGTTGAAAGATATATATATATGGGATTAGAAAACGCAAACTGTTACGACAATTAAGTAACACTTCGCTACAGGCCTTGACCCGTCGTTTATTGACACCTCAAGTTGCATGATACATCAATTTGACAGGCCTCATAGCTCAGTCGCAGAATCTATGTTGACAGCCCTCACAGCTTAGTTGGTAGTAGCTCTGTGGGTTCGATCCCCGCCCCGAGAACCAATTTGTGTGATGAACATCTCTGTATGGGTATTGGTTGACCTACCAAACAAAAGACAATCAACAAAGTCAATTCATAATTAGCGGAGTAACCGCGTAACAAACATACAAAAAAACATAAAGTAGGATTTATGAAAAATACATGAAGTCGATTAAAAATTTGGCTAAATCCGAATCCAGGATATGTTTTTTGTTTTGATTTTACCGCTATCGATTCAGTAGTTAGAGCGTGATTGAGCCACGAACAGTCAAACATTTATACAACGTGTAACATAATACCCCTTTAAGGTCAAAGATCAAGAGATCAGACCAAGCACTGGAATAATTTGACGTGTACAAAATTTGAATACTTCGTTTTAGAAATTCCCATACAAAAGATAAATAAATATTGTTTCAGAAATTTGCAAAAACCCTGATACTGTGTACGTGAACTTGTTATATACATAAGCTAATTGCGTTTTGAATTGGTGGCAGCTCTTTTACCTATTTTATCTACTGTTCACAATTAAAGGTAAAAAAACAGCTGTAAATAGGGCTGCGTCATGTTGTATTAGTTTCATTTTGGAGGAAACTTTAAGAGGCATTTCATAAATGAAAAACTTCGAAACATCAAAAGTCTTATAACTACAGTTGTTCGCCATGACCTGTAGAATATCCTGTTTCCGGGGTTATAGGGGTATTATGTTACACGTTGTATTTTAGTGGGGTAGGGTAAGATGTGTTTGTATAATCAATGTCCCACTGCTGGGTAAAGGCCTCCCCCCATTCCCTCCACTCTGTGCGATCCTGTGGTGCTCCACTCCGGCTGGTATTTGTCGAGCTCACCATGCCATCTCGTTCTTGGTCTGCCGCGAAGCCTTGAATATTATAAAATTCAACTTAACATTATAAAATAATAAAATTAGTAGAGCATGGGCCAATTGCTCTTTATCAGATTTACAAAACGTGAGAAAGAATTAAAAACCTTACAAGCAATAATAAATTATCTCGACAATAGGAGTTTGAATCCCAACTCGACACGGAAAACGATATAAATTTAAAATTTACGGAAGTCTATCAGCATGTAATGTTGCATTATTTATTTCCTACAAAATAATTAACTCGTGCACAAACCAAGAGCTTCTCAGTAGAACAGGAAATGATGTTAACTTTTGAGAAAAATTACGCAAAAGTCTGCTATAGAATGTTATAGGTGTTTAAGTATACGTTGCAGTATTGACAAAAATCTATAATATGAATTTTCAAGACAAGAGTGAACAATCGAAGCTAAACGTGCTCAACCTTACACGCATATTCACATTTCTTCATGGGTAAAAAGAGAAGATATAAAAAGACTGGGCCATTTTGTCTTTAAAAGGTCACAGTTCTTTTTATTGTTGTGTCACTAGTTCTTTAGAAACTAAGAAAGGAGCCTCTTTGAGGCGCACGTAAATCCTTTCACCACATGTGAAAGGATTTACGTGCGCCTCAAAGAGGCTCCTTTCGAGCACTTGACAGTGGCGTAGCTAAACGGACATAGAGAAAGAATCGGGATGAAAACTTAACTAAAAAGTTGACGGGTGAAATTGTCGAATTAAGCTTATCGCTGATGCAATGTGCCAAACTCAACCAAACTACCAAATAACAATAACAAACAGCGCATGCTTATCGAGGACGCTTGGCAAATAAATGTGTTCAAAGTCTTAACATCGGGAGTTCTCTGATTGTTGATGTTCATTTAAAACCATAAAAAGCCCCCTGAGCTCCGGGGCCCTGGTGAACTGCACCACCTGGCCCTACGATAGCTACGCCACTGGCACTTGACATAATGTTTTTGAACTTTTTAGGTACATAACCTGATTGATCTCCGCAGAACTGAAACCATCTGCTTCTTGATTCACCGTCAATTCTGATATTGTAGAGCTAGGTTCGTCACACCTGGCTAAAGCGTTGTAATTTTTAATGTTTCCACTTTGTTCCGACATTTTATGAAATAACACGTGGGAGCGCTTTAATCATTGTGCTTTAAACAATAAATTACAGATTTACCGATAGTGTAGTCTGGCAATAAATCCTTGGTGTTGTATAATACATACATAGAAAACAGGTTATCGGTGCTGACACCCTGTATTCTGGTGTTTTTTTTTATACAACAAGCCGATGGAACACGCAGATGGCCCACCTGATGTTAAGTGGTAACCATCACCTATAACAAAGCATTGTCTCGTAAGTCACGCACGATAGGAACGTGCAATACGATGCACCTTCCTGCGTCCATCAACTTGAGGGATACAGATGTTATGCCTGTAATTAAACCGGCAACCACACTCTTCAAACCGAAACACAGCAACGCTGCTTGGCGGCAGAAAAAGGATTGGTGGTAGTACTTCCCCGGACGAGCCCTTCACAAAGAGCTCTACCTACTACTCCTATGAGAACGACAAACCAGATAGAATAAGCGTATCAAAAGCTTGAGCTTGCCTTTGTTAATGTCCTCTCTATTTCTGTCACATTCTTATGTATTGTATTGTGTGCAAAAAATAATCATTCCTTTTCGCAAGTCTATGTCCTATACGATAGGTTAGGTTATATTTTTTAAGTCGACCACCGTCAGTGGTATTTCTAGTAGTGTGGTTACGTAACTGGTATTTCAAATTGGGCATAACTCCGATATTCGAATGTCGGCCACAAGTTTATATGAACTGACTTACTAAATTTATACCGGAGCATAGGTTACGCTGGTAACCTGCATTGTTTGTGAATTTGGAATATTATGGCAGCAATTTTACACGGCTTAGTGATATGCCCCTAATTATGATAGCTTAAGCTTAATTCGATGATTACTATTTGCACGCTAAAGTTTTAATCAGAATGTAACCGCTTACCTTTTTTTAAAATATCAGACAATTAGGATCCCCTATGATGAGTATGATTTTTTAGTTTTAAATGATTTAAGCAAGTATACACAGCCTTCACAGCTCAGTTGGCTTCTGCGCCGTAGGCCGTGGGTTCGATCCCCACCGAGAGCAAACATTTGTGTGATGAACATAGATGTTTGTTCTCTGTCTGGGTGTTATATAACATTATAAGTAAGTATTTACAAAAAAAAGTATTTAAGTAGTATATCAGCTATCTGGTTTCCATATCACAAGCTTTCGTTTAGTTTGGGGCGAGATAGTGCTGTGTGGAATGTCAACCAATATTAATTTATAATGCAAGTACTAAATACACATGAGAAGTTAAGCTATCTGCAAACCTTTGCAAACGATCTAGATATAACTCAACTGATCTGAATCTATACCAATTTAAATTTAATTTTTAAGAGTAGAAGAGCTATTTGTGAAGGGTTCGTCCGGGGAAGTACTACCACTACGCCTTTTCCGCCACCAATCAGCGTTTCTGCGTTTCGGTTTGAAGAGTGTGCTTGCCGGTGTAATTACAGGCACATGAAGCTTAACATCGGTATGCCTCCAGTTGATGGACGCAAGGCAGTGCATCGTAGGGCACGTGCCTATCGTGCGTGACTTACGAGTTAATGCTTTGTTATAGGTGATAGTTACCACATAACATCAGGTGGGCCATCTGCTTGTTCCATCAGCTTGTTGTTTAAAAAAAATTGTCCCCAGTGTTTTTTTGTGAAGTATTTTCATAGTGTTTTGGTTCTGTGAAGTATTCTAATAGTATTTTTGTTTTGTAGCTGTCGCTAGCTACAGCTGTTTCAGATGAGAACACACTCACAGCCGCTGAGCTGAACTTCGAGCTCTCCGCTGACAATGCTCTGTCTCCTTTTGTCGAAACCTCCGCTGAAGATGCAGTCACATTTATGCGAGGCTCCAGAGCCGCAGGTACGAAATAAACCTTTATTCTTCTTTTTCTTAGGGTGCCTCTCCACTAATGAAGGTTGGAAGTCCTCCTTTAATTTCTCTATATCTAGAGCAAACCTAAATAGATCTTCTACTTTCCTGATACTAACTAGGCCATTGTCTAAACCAGCTAATAAAATAAAAAAACCCTACCGGCTACGCCAAAAATATTTATTTAACCTGGCGCAGCCTTATCAGAGCAAAGTTAATATCTACTATTAAGGATTTATTCGTAAAAATATGTTTATTTTAATAAACGGTGAAGAAAAACAATGTAAGGCACGTGGTTTATTCAGCCCCGCACGTGTTGACGAAGACTTTCTTATGGATAAAGCTATCACCGAGAATACGGTACACTTAGTGCTTAGAACACTTGTCAGTCCACAAAAAATGTATCAGGCACTACAGCTTCCCTAGATAAGGGGCGGGTAAAAGTTACTTTTTACAAGAACAGACTTTACTCTAGATTGATTATTGAGTAGCTCAAATGTTATTTTCTTTTCTAGACACACCTTTCGCCCCAGACATAGACGTGCAATGCTCAAATGACTTTATTGACGTGACCGTCGAGTTCAACGATGTCTTTGACGGTATTATCTACAGTAAGGGGTTCTTGAACGATCCTAAGTGCAAGTAAGTGTTGTTCCGAATATATATATTTAAAAAAATGAACTCCAATGTAATGTAATTTTAAGGACGGCCCTATTAAAATTCTGGCTTTCTAGAAAAGAAGAATAGATGAAATTTCCTTAATAATTGAAAACATGCGTGTTTATGCGTATTATATACTCGTAGGTTTGGTTGGTTTTAGAAAAGCAAAGAAAAGATGGCATGAGTAAAAGAGGAATGAGCACTGAGATGAAGAATGAATGGAAGAAGAGAACCTGTTGTGCCGCCCCACAGCGTGAAATAAAGGCAGGAAGATAATGATGAGTTTATAATATGCGTAAACGTGCTTACTTCCAGATATGTTTCACTTGGAGGCAGCCAGTCCCGGTACTCGTTCCGAGTGCCGCTCAATGGATGTGGCTCCCGCCCCTTATGCAACGCCTGTGGTACCATCGACAACGTGCTGGTCTTCCAAGCTGATGACCTAGTACAGGGTCCACTTGACTTTGCCAGAAAGGTCTCTTGTGTCCGTACATCCTTGGAAGTCTCAGTGAACGGCAATGCGGTCGCTTCTCGCGAGCAGCATATCCTGAAATTGAAGCCTTTCATGGTGGACATGTTGGACGTGGTTGCTGTCGAGGGACCAGCTGGTGGCGTGGAGTGCTGGATGGATATCCAGAAGGGCGTTTTCCCCAACGTAAGTTCGTTTCAGAGTATCTTTTTATTCTTTCAGTAAATATTCTATACCTTCTGATAGACTGCGGGGTTTTTTATAGTATGTTTTTTTTGTATCTTAAATTATATCATCATCATAAACCTAACGAAGTCTACTACTAGATATAAGCCTCCCCATGAAAATCAGGAAGAATAATTTTAGAAGCTAGGGTTGTTTTTAAACTATTCAATGTAGATAAAGTAACTGTTTCATTAATATATGGAGCTGGGGTCGGGGGTGACAAGTTTATTTGCCTACAAATTAAAGAAATTGCGCTTATATGGTAATCTCTTATTTTTTCCAACTTTTCTATGTAGCGTACCTCCTAGACCAGACCCACAATAAAAATATACCAGACCCACAATAAAAAAGGTCCTTTACTTACAAGTATGCCATAGACCAGACCCACAATAAAAAAGGTCCTTTACTTACAAGTATGCCAATTACTTTCAGACAACTCCTCTCAAAGACTCGATTAAGATCGGAGAGTACCTCACCATTTTGGTATACCTGAAAGACGTGAGAAAGCAGTTTAACCTGAAGATCCACGACTGCTGGGCGTATGATAACGATGAGTACGATAGCCCAAAGACTAAAAAACTTCAACTGACTGATCAAGAAGGATGTCCAAGGTATGTTGATCTGTAATGTTTTAACTCTCTACGTACCTGGAAATAAAATAGAATCATTAGACATTCTGTTATTACCAGGGGTCGGAATAGGTAGAGGTTTTAAGTAACAAATGACGTAAAATTATCTACGCAATTTTAACGTGGATATGCCTTTTAAACCCGGAATTGGGGATTAATAATAATTGTTTTCTAAAACTTATTGGATTCTTTATATACAACTAGCTGATGGAACAAGCAGATGGCCCACCTGATGTAATCTCTAATACTATAAGACTCAAAGTCCTGACTGACTGACTGACTGACTGACTGACTGACTGACATATAGACAACGCACAGCCTAAACCGCTGGTCCTAGAGACTTGAAATTTGAGGAGTACATAGGTCTTATGGCGTAGAGGTGCACTAAGAAGGGATTTTTGGAAATTCAACCCCTAAGGGTGTAAAAAGGGTTGAAAACGTTTGTATGAAAAATAGTATTCCTTGAACCTACAAACTTGAAACTTGGAGTACATATACTTCAAGGCAAAAAAAAAGGAAAGGCATTTTTAGTTTTTTAAAACTACCCTTAATAAGGGTGCAAAGGGATGTAAAAGTTTGTATGGGAGTTTTTTGACCGCTGGTCCTAGAGACTTGAAATTTGAGGAGTACATAGGTCTTATGGCGTAGAGGTGCACTAAGAAGGGATTTTTGGAAATTCAACCCCTAAGGGTGTAAAAAGGGTTGAAAACGTTTGTATGAAAAATAGTATTCCTTGAACCTACAAACTTGAAACTTGGAGTACATATACTTCAAGGCAAAAAAAAAGGAAAGGCATTTTTAGTTTTTTAAAACTACCCTTAATAAGGGTGCAAAGGGATGTAAAAGTTTGTATGGGAGTTTTTTGACCGCTGGTCCTAGAGACTTGAAATTTGAGGAGTACATAGGTAGTATGGCGTAGAGGTGTACTAAGAAGGGATTTTTGGAAATTCAACCCCTAAGAGTGTAAAAAGGGTTGAAAACGTTTGTATGAAAAATAGTATTCCTTGAACCTACAAGCTTGAAACTTGGAGTACATATACTTCAAGGCAAAAAAAAAGGAAAGGCATTTTTAGTTTTTTAAAACTACCCTTAATAAGGGTGCAAAGGGATGTAAAAGTTTGTATGGGAGTTTTTTGACCACTGGACTTAGAGACTTGAAATTTGAAGAGTATATAGGTCTTATGGCGTAGAGGTGTACTAAGAAGGGATTTTTGGAAATTCAACCACTAAGGGTGTAAAAAGGGATGAAAACGTTGGTATGAAAAATTGTATTCCTTGAATCTACAAACTTGAAACTTGGAGTACATATACTTCAAGGCAAAAAAAAAGGAAAGGCATTTTTAGTTTTTTAAAACTACCCTTAATAAGGGTGCAAAGGGATGTAAAAGTTTGTATGGGAGTTTTATGACCGCTGGTCCTAGAGACTTGAAATTTGAGGAGTACATAGGTAGTATGGCGTAGAGGTGTACTAAGAAGGGATTTTTGGAAATTCAACCACTAAGGGTGTAAAAAGGGATGAAAACGTTGGTATGAAAAATTTTATTCCTTGAATCTACAAACTTGAAACTTGATGTAGATTTACTTCAAGGCTAAAAAAATAGGAATAACATTTTTGGTTTTTTAAAACTACCCTTAATAAGTGTGCAAAAGGATGTAAAAGTTTGAATGGGAGTGTTTTGACCGCTGGTCCTAGAGAGACTTGAAATTTGAAGAGTACATAGGTCTTATGGCGTAGAGGTGTACTAAGAAGGGATTTTTGGAAATTCAACCCCTAAGGGTTGAAAACGTTGGTATGAAAAATTTTATTCCTTGAATCTACAAACTTGAAACTTGAAGTAGATTTACTTCAAGGCTAAAAAAATAGGAATAACATTTTTGGTTTTTAAAACTACCCTTAATAAGTATGCAAAGGGATGTCGAAGTTTGTATGGGAGTTTTTTAACGCTTGGTGCGATTGACTTAAAACTTGAGGTCAATATACTAAGAAATAAATAATTAAGAATAACACTTTGAAGTTTTCATAATTACCCCCGCAAAGGGTGCAAATGAGTGTAAAAGTTAGTATGGGAGATTTTTAACGCATAGTGCGATTGATTTCAAACTTGAAGTAAATATATTCCACAATAAATAGATTAAAATCACGTTTTCACTATTTTAAAACTACCCCTGCAAAGGGTGGAAAAGACTGCCAAAGTCCCAAGGTTTGCATGGGAGATTTTTAACGCGTAGTGTAATTAACTTCAAACTAAAAGAAAATGTGTTCTGTGGATAAATAACAAAAAAACAGTTTGATTTTCGAAAACAACCCCTGAAACGTTACCCTCCTTCGTTGCGCTCGAGTAAAAAGGATACAACGAAGCGTCAATGTTATATTCTGTGTTATATATGGGATATTCTAAAAACGGGAATCTTGAGTTGGTACGAAGAGATATGAGGGTATCTACCGTGATTGGGGATCAAAGTCGTGAAGCTGTTTCGTTTCGTTTGTTTTTGAGGTAGAAACTAGGAACAAATAAGTACATATTTTCCGTGTAGGGTTGTCTTTGTTGTATTTGTCATGTTTGTGCCAAACTCAGTCAGTACCTATACCTACCTACCTAATATAGGTAATGTACGCCTATAGGTATCCCATATACCTACGTAGGTATTTAAAATCTTACCCTAATAATATACGATCCATACGAAAGTTACGATGTTTTGATGTTTGTGGCTCAATCACGGTTCACCACTTCAACGCGTGCGAAGCCGCGGGAAGCCACTAGTGATTTATATTATTGTCTGCTAAAACTCTTTTTTCCTATGTTAAACACAAACGAAGTAGCGTTACACGTTACACGTACATCAGGGCTATTTTAAAGTACTCGGAAAGGTTTCCAATAGGTAACGTCAGTTTTTACCACATTTAATTTCGAGCTCATCATGAAAAGTACCACCATTCTTACTTCTGCCACCAAGTAGCGTTGCTGTGTTTTGGTTCGCAAAGGTACTGGTGAAATCGCGTATCACGGTGATGGTCGTGATTGAAGACGGCAGTGCATCGTAAGGAACGGTCATATCGTTAGTGATTTACTAGGCAATGCTTTGTTATAAGCGGTGGTTACCACTAACATTAGGTGGACCATATGCATGTTCCATCAGCAAGTAGTATAAAAAAATATGGAAATAGCTTCTCCCATAGCGGAATCATCATCTACTGTTTAAGTATACAATATCTCTAAGAAGCTTTTGAAGTTAGAAGCTTAAGAAGAGTTTTGTCAAAAACTGCCACCACTTAGCCTCTGGTTGTCTGAAACATGTTGTAATTCTTTGTGTTATTATTTATAGGAAGAAACTGATTGAAGGATGGCAGAAGTCCACCAACACGGGCAAAAGTGGAGCCACTTTGATTGCTCACAGTAAAGTCAGCGCATTCCGCTTTCCAGACACTGACCAAGTCTACCTCACCTGTAATGTTGAGGTTCGTGTTATTAAATAAATCATGGAACTGATTTTAAAACATTATTTAAGTTGCCCGAATTTTGAAGTTCAATATATTTGTGTGAACTCAAGCTTATTTGAGATTTCTATTCCAGCTTTGTACTGGCAACTGCGATGCTAGTTGCACAGGCATCCAGGAAGTATCAACAACAATCCGGCCTCAAACTTGCTACCCAGGATCCCGGGAACCGCAATGCCAACAAGTGACGCCACCAGCTCAAGTTAAATGCTACCCTGGTTCTGCCGATCCTAGATGCCCTAAACCTACGACCCCCGAAGGACCAAGATGTTTCCCAGGCAGCAATGACCCTCGTTGCCCTAGACCGACAACTGTAGTACCATCGTGCTACCCTGGCTCTCCCGACCCCAGATGTCCACAACCATCTCAACCTACCACGTTAAACCCTCCCACTTACTTACCGCCTGTAACCACTCCTTCCTCACCAAGGTGCTATCCTGGCAGTACTGATCCTCGATGTCCAAGACCTACAACTCCAGAAGCTCCAAGATGCTTCCCCGGAAGCACGGACCCTCGTTGCCCTAGGCCAACCACTCCCGAAGCTCCAAAATGCTATCCTGGTAGCTTAGATCCAAGATGCCCTCAGCCTACGACACCGTCTCCACCAAGGTGTTTCCCTGGTAGCGCTGATCCTAGGTGCCCTAAACCCACTACACCTGCACCTCCAAACTGTTTCCCTGGTAGCACTGATCTTAGGTGCCCAAAGCCAACTACACCTGCACCTCCGAAATGTTATCCTGGTAGCACTGATCCTCGTTGCCCCAGGCCAACCACTCCTGAAGCTCCAAGATGCTTCCCAGGGAGTGCTGATCCTAGGTGCCCCCAACCAACGACGCCTGCCCCTCCTAATTGCTATCCAGGAAGCTCTGACCCTAGGTGTCCAAAACCTACCACCCCCGCCCCACCAAGGTGCTATCCTGGTAGCACCGACCCTCGTTGTCCAAAACCCACAACGCCTTCTTGCTTCCCGGGGTCTCCTGACCCCAGATGCCCTCAGCCCTCCAGACCAAGCACTCTGAACCCACCGACTTACTTGCCACCAACCACGGCAAATCCAACAAGCCCTGCTCCGCGCTGCTATCCGGGAAGCACAGATCCAAGATGCCCTCAGCCTACAACACCGTCTCCGCCTAGATGTTTCCCTGGTAGCACTGATTCTAGGTGCCCTAAGCCCACTACACCGGCACCTCCAAATTGCTACCCTGGTAGCACTGATCTTAGGTGCCCCAAGCCAACTACACCTGCTCCTCCAAGTTGTTATCCCGGTAGCACTGATCCTCGTTGCCCTAGGCCAATCACTCCCGAAGCTCCAAGATGTTTCCCAGGAAATACTGATCCTAGGTGCCCCCAACCAACCACACCTGCTCCTCCTAATTGCTATCCAGGAAACTCTGACACTAGGTGTCCAAAACCCACTACCCCAGCCCCACCAAGGTGTTATCCTGGTAGCACCGACCCTCGTTGTCCAAAACCCACAACGCCTTCTTGTTTCCCTGGATCTCCTGACCCCAGATGCCCTCAGCCCTCCAGACCAAGCACTCTGAACCCACCGACTTACTTACCGCCAACCACGGCAAATCCAACAAGCCCTGCTCCGCGCTGCTATCCGGGAAGCACAGATCCAAGGTGTCCCCAGCCTACAACACCTTCTCCGCCTAGATGTTTCCCTGGTAGTACTGATTCTAGGTGCCCTAAACCCACTACACCTGCACCTCCAAACTGTTTCCCTGGTAGCACTGATCTTAGGTGCCCCAAGCCAACTACACCTGCTCCTCCAAAATGTTATCCTGGTAGCACTGATCCTCGTTGCCCCAGGCCAACCACTCCTGAAGCTCCAAGATGCTTCCCAGGAAGTGCTGATCCTAGGTGCCCCCAACCAACGACGCCTGCCCCTCCTAATTGCTATCCAGGAAGCTCTGACCCTAGGTGTCCAAAACCCACCACCCCAGCCCCACCAAGGTGCTATCCTGATAGCACTGACCCTCGTTGTCCAAAACCCACAACGCCTTCTTGCTTCCCTGGGTCTCCTGACCCCAGATGCCCTCAGCCCTCCAGACCAAGCACTCTGAACCCACCGACTTACTTGCCACCAACCACGGTAAATCCAACAAGCCCTGCTCCGCGCTGCTATCCTGGAAGCACAGATCCAAGATGTCCCCAGCCTACAACACCGTCTCCACCTAGATGTTTCCCTGGTAGCACTGATTCTAGGTGCCCTAAGCCCACTACACCGGCACCTCCAAATTGCTTCCCTGGTAGCACTGATCTAAGGTGCCCCAAGCCAACTACACCTGCTCCTCCAAGATGTTATCCCGGTAGCACTGATCCTCGTTGCCCTAGGCCTACCACTCCTGAAGCTCCAAGATGCTTCCCCGGAAATACTGATCCTAGGTGCCCCCAACCAACGACGCCTGCTCCTCCAAATTGCTATCCAGGAAGCTCTGACCCTAGGTGTCCAAAACCCACCACCCCCGCCCCACCAAGGTGCTACCCTGGTAGCACTGATCTTAGGTGCCCCAAGCCAACTACACCTGCTCCTCCAAAATGTTATCCTGGTAGCACTGATCCTCGTTGCCCCAGGCCAACCACTCCTGAAGCTCCAAGATGCTTCCCAGGGAGTGCTGATCCTAGGTGCCCCCAACCAACGACGCCTGCCCCTCCTAATTGCTATCCAGGAAGCTCTGACCCTAGGTGTCCAAAACCCACCACCCCCGCCCCACCAAGGTGCTATCCTGGTAGCACTGACCCTCGTTGTCCAAAACCGACAACGCCTTCTTGCTTCCCTGGGTCTCCTGACCCCAGATGCCCTCAGCCCTCCAGACCAAGCACCCTGAACCCACCGACTTACTTGCCACCAACCACGGCAAATCCAACAAGCCCTGCTCTGCGCTGCTATCCGGGAAGCACAGATCCAAGATGCCCTCAGCCAACAACACCGTATCCGCCTAGATGTTTCCCTGGTAGCACTGATTCTAGGTGCCCTAAGCCCACTACACCGGCACCTCCAAATTGCTACCCTGGTAGCACTGATCTAAGGTGCCCCAAGCCAACTACACCTGCTCCTCCAAGGTGCTATCCCGGTAGCACTGATCCTCGTTGCCCAAGGCCAACCACTCCTGAAGCTCCAAGATGCTACCCAGGAAGCTCTGACCCTAGATGTCCCAAACCAACTACCCCAACCCCACCAAGGTGCTACCCTGGCAGTACCGACCCTCGTTGTCCTAAGCCTTCTACTCCTACCCCTACTTCCCCAGCATGCTATCCCGGTTCTCCAGACCCCAGGTGTCCTCAGCCACCTAGGCCAACCACTCTAAACCCACCTACTTACTTGCCCCCAAGCACAGCTGTACCTCGCTGTTATCCTGGCAGTACCGATTCTAGGTGTCCTAAACCCACTACACCTGCTCCTCCTAACTGCTATCCAGGAAGTTCTGACCCAAGATGTCCCAAACCTACGACTCCAGCTCCACCAAGATGCTACCCCGGCAGCTCTGATCCACGATGCCCGCAAACTCCATCACCAACCACTCCAGTCCCTACAAAGATTCCTCCACCCAACTGCTTTCCAGGAAGCTTTGACCCTCGCTGTCCCAGACCCAGTACACCTAACTGTTTCTCTGGTTCTTCTGACCCACGTTGCCCCAAACCAACTACCCCTGATCCACCTCGGTGTTATCCTGGCAGTTCGGATCCAAGGTGCCCGAAGTCAACATCACCCGAGCCTCCACGCTGCTTCCCAGGATCAACAGATCCTAGATGCCCAAAGCCTACAACACCTGCACAACCCACTTGTTACCCTGGAAGCACAGACCTTCGTTGCCCTAGACCAACTACGCCAGCACCGCCTAAATGTTACCCTGGCTCTTCTGACCCTAGATGCCCAAAACCCACATCTCCTGAGCCACCACGCTGCTACCCAGGCAGCAGTGATCCACGCTGCCCCAAACCTACGACTCCTGCTCCCCCTCGTTGTTACCCTGGCTCCTCAGACCCGCGTTGTCCCAAGCCCACGACACCCAAACCAGTTTGCTATCCTGGATCGCCTGACCTGAATTGTCCTCAACCTCCTAGACCAAGTACATTAAATCCACCAACGTACTTACCACCATCTACAGCTGGTCCCAAATGCTATCCAGGGTCGACAGACTCTAGATGCCCTAAACCAACAACACCTGCACCGCCCAATTGCTTCCCAGGAAGCACAGACCCACGTTGTCCCAGGCCTACTACACCAGCACCACCTCGGTGTTACCCCGGTTCTTCTGATCCAAGATGTCCTAAGCCTGCAACTCCAGAAGCACCAAGATGCTTCCCAGGTAGTACTGATGCTCGTTGTCCGAAACCCACTACACCTGCCCCACCAAACTGCTACCGTGGAAATAATGACCCGAGGTGCCCTAAGCCTACAACTCCTGCTCCACCCAGATGTTTCCCTGGCTCTACTGACCCGAGATGCCCTAAACCTACGACCCCTATCTGCTATCCTGGATTACCAGATCCAATTTGTCCGAAGCCGTCAACGAACCCACCAACTTATCTGCCTCCTAATACAACCCCCGCTCTCAGATGCTACCCTGGCAGTAGTGATCCACGTTGTCCCAGACCAACGACTCCTGAATCTCCTAAATGCTTCCCGGGAAGCACAGATCCTAGATGCCCAAGGCTTACGACCCCTAAACCTCCAAGGTGCTACCCTGGCTCGACTGACCTGAGGTGCCCTCAACCAACAACACCAGTGCCACCTAAATGCTATCCAGGCAGTACCGATCCTAGATGCCCTAAGCCACCTACACCTGCTCCTCCTAACTGCTTCCCGGGCAGCTTAGACCAGAGGTGTCCAAAACCAACCACCACAGCCTGTTACCCAGGTTCCTCTGATCCAAGGTGCCCACAACCACCTCGTCCTTCTACTCTTAATCCACCAACGTATTTGCCTCCTGTCACAGTCACCCCTAAGTGTTATTCAGGATCAACTGACCCACGTTGCCCTAGACCTACCACGCCAGCGCCCCCACGATGCTACCCAGGCAGTACAGACCCAAGATGCCCTAAACCTACAACACCAGCTCCTCCTAACTGCTTTCCAGGAAATAATGACCCAAGATGCCCAAGACCTACTACTCCTGAGGCACCACGATGCTACCCAGGCAGCGCGGACCCAAGATGTCCCAAGCCTACAACACCTGCTCCTCCTAACTGCTTCCCAGGGAATAATGACCCAAGATGCCCCAGACCGACCACTCCTGAGCCTCCACGGTGCTACCCAGGAAGTCCAGATCCTAAGTGTCCTCAACCGACTAGACCTACTACATTGAACCCGCCAACGTACCTACCTCCTACCACATCACTTCCGAAATGTTACCCAGGATCTTCAGATCCAAGATGCCCAAAGCCTACCACTCCTGAGCCACCACGGTGCTACCCAGGCAGCTCAGACCCTCGCTGCCCTAAGCCAACTACGCCTGCACCACCTAACTGCTTCCCAGGAAACAATGATCCTAGATGTCCCAAGCCTACAACTCCAGAGCCACCACGATGCTATCCAGGCAGCACAGACCCAAGATGTCCCAAGCCTACTACTCCTGAGCCCCCACGGTGCTACCCAGGGTCATCAGATCCAAGATGCCCAAAACCTACCACACCTGCACCACCTCGGTGCTACCCAGGCAGCTCAGACCCTCGCTGCCCGAAGCCAACTACACCTGCACCACCTAACTGCTTCCCAGGAAACAATGATCCTAGATGTCCCAAGCCTACAACTCCAGAGCCACCACGATGCTATCCAGGCAGCCCAGACCCAAGATGTCCCAAGCCTACAACACCTGCTCCTCCTAACTGCTTCCCCGGGAATAATGACCCAAGATGCCCCAGACCGACCACTCCTGAGCCTCCACGGTGCTACCCAGGAAGTCCAGATCCTAAGTGTCCTCAACCGACTAGACCTACTACATTGAACCCGCCAACGTACCTACCTCCTACCACATCACTTCCGAAATGTTACCCAGGATCTTCAGATCCAAGATGCCCAAAGCCGACTACTCCTGAGCCACCACGGTGCTACCCAGGCAGCTCAGACCCTCGTTGCCCTAAGCCTTCTACCCCTGCTCCACCTAACTGCTTCCCAGGAAACAATGATCCTAGGTGTCCCAAACCAACAACTCCCGAACCTCCACGCTGTTACCCAGGCAGTACTGACCCGCGATGCCCCAAACCTACAACGCCTGCTCCTCCTAACTGCTTCCCAGGAAACAATGATCCAAGATGTCCTAAACCCACAACTCCTGAACCCCCACGATGCTACCCAGGCAGTACAGACCCAAGATGCCCTAAACCTACAACACCTGCTCCACCTAACTGCTTCCCAGGAAACAATGATCCTAGGTGTCCTAAACCCACAACTCCTGAACCCCCCCGATGCTACCCAGGCAGTACAGACCCAAGATGCCCTAAGCCTACAACACCTGCTCCACCTAACTGCTTCCCAGGAAATAATGATCCAAGATGTCCCAGACCTACAACTCCCGAACCTCCACGCTGCTATCCAGGCAGTACAGACCCACGATGCCCCAAACCTACAACACCTGCTCCACCTAACTGCTTCCCAGGAAACAATGATCCTAGGTGTCCTAAACCCACAACTCCTGAACCCCCACGATGCTACCCAGGCAGTACAGACCCAAGATGCCCTAAACCTACAACACCTGCTCCTCCTAACTGTTTCCCTGGAAATAATGACCCAAGGTGCCCTAGACCTACAACTCCTAAGCCACCAAGCTGCTACCCAGGCAGTCCTGATCCTAGGTGTCCTCAAATAACAAGACCAACAACATTGAATCCACCTACATACCTACCTCCATCCACAACACTTCCGAAATGCTACCCAGGATCTTCAGATCCAAGATGCCCAAAGCCAACTACTCCTGAGCCACCACGGTGCTACCCAGGCAGCTCAGACCCTCGTTGCCCTAAACCAACTACCCCTGCTCCACCTAACTGCTTCCCAGGAAACAATGACCCAAGATGTCCTAAACCCACAACTCCTGAACCCCCCCGATGCTACCCAGGCAGTACAGACCCAAGATGCCCTAAGCCTACAACACCTGCTCCACCTAACTGCTTCCCAGGAAATAATGATCCAAGATGTCCCAGACCTACAACTCCCGAACCTCCACGCTGTTACCCAGGCAGTACAGACCCACGATGCCCCAAACCTACAACACCTGCTCCTCCTAACTGCTTCCCAGGAAATAATGATCCAAGATGTCCCAGACCTACAACTCCCGAACCTCCACGCTGTTACCCAGGCAGTACAGACCCACGATGCCCCAAACCTACAACACCTGCTCCTCCTAACTGCTTCCCAGGAAACAATGATCCAAGATGTCCCAGACCTACAACTCCCGAACCTCCACGCTGCTACCCAGGTAGTGCAGACCCCCGCTGCCCACAACCCAAACCAACGACACCCAGTTCTTGCTACCCAGGATCTCGGGATCCGAAATGTCCTCAGCCATTTGCTCCCAGCAGCACTAATCCTCCGTCGACATACCTTCCTCCATTTCCAGCTGAAAATGAGGTCAATTCTATAAGAGTTGCCAGGTTGGCTTCCCCGGATGACGAAGAAGGCGATCAAGTAAATGTTGGTAAGGAACTTAGAAGTGTTACTTATTTCTACTTTAATAATTTGATGAATTTCATTTGAGGATATTGAAATCCTGAATTTTAAGGGCTGAATAAAATTGTAGTTATGATTATAAATTATTCACTAGACATACTATTATTACGAAGCCAAAGAAGTGATGATAAGCTTCATGTATGTAAATAAAATTTCAAAGTTGTGACCGAAATTATACTTTTCAGATGACTTCGAATCTACAAGAACTGTGCCGAAGAAATCAAGAAAAACGAGAGATGTCAGCAATGTATTTGACGAGTTCAAACTTTCATCAGTCAACACTACCAACTACATAGCTATGGGAGCTATCCTCTTCACAGTATTCTCTATAATGGTTACCCTTTTTATTTACATCAGAAACAACAAACGAAGAGATCTGTCTACCAACGAAACCGGAAGCTCTTGCTAAATGAGTAGATATAACACATAAGTGGTAATAATTGTGATATTATAATTAATAAATTACCATTTTTGCAATTTTATACGATATCGCTGCGTCAAAGGATAGTTACCTACCTTACACTGCCTTAGATTTATTATTCTAACATGCGCTTGAGCATATCTATTTTATTCCGTAAAATAGTGCCATAATGCAATCAATATTATTTTCACTTGATGCATATTATATAGTTTTTTAGCCCTAGTCAATGTATGTATTTTTATATTCTGAAATTTGTAACTACTTGGTTTATTACTTTATTACTAACACCATTGATATACTCATTTGTGATATTTTTGTAATGTATAATACACGTAATTTTGCCAATACAATGTGTGGCCATTCATTGTTTAGTTTATGTTTTATATTGTCTACTGACTTTGGGTACATTTTGTAAGACAGAAAGTATAGTATTTCGTTTCTGATGCTATACTCGTTCAAAATGCACCTAAGGTCATAAAGTTCGATTTTCATAGTATCGTTAGTAAGATTGCTTCCAAGTGGTCTAAGTGAAACATTCTATGAATGTCGAGTTTCCTATATTTTTTCCATGTCTGTCATTGTAAAATGTTTGAAAACATTATTCTATTATAAACATTGTTCTGCGGAGACATTGTAATGTTTAAAGAAATGTCAAGGAAATAAAATACTTCTTAAATAATAATTCATATTTTATTATTTCTTTACGCTTATAAAAATACCAATGAATGAAATTCATTACAGTTGAATATGTTGACGATAACTGATGTTATCATTTTATATTATTTAAAAATAGAAGGTAAGTACACATAGTATTTTAGAAGCAGCTTACTTTCTCAGCGTATGTAATAAAATATATTTACATCTACGCCTTAATAATATATCTTAAATTCATTATCACATTCATAAAGTAGTAGAAACTGAGCAGTATTACCACTGAAACAATTTTATAAAAAATATCTTAATATGTATGGTTTGTATACATTATTTATGATAGTGACATGTATCGGATGCATTACTAAATAAACCTCTAGAGAGCAAAGAATTCTGCTTGAACATTTAAAATATAATGTAAACAAAAATAAAGTTGTATCAACAAGAAGTTTACAAGTATAACTAACGTTCAATGAGTTTTAACTTAATTGGCCCATTGGGAGTGTACATTGGGTGAATATGGTAGTCCATGGGCTTGTGGTGATACTCCATCTTGAAGGTTTGCACAATCTGGAAACAATAAAATGTAAACTAGAACTCTTTTTCATATTTATCACACACGCAAGTTAAAGTGACCATTGGATTTAGAAAGAGCCAAGGGACGAGACCATAGAAAGACATTAGACAGCTATTAAACCTAATTATGGCCAATGTTAGTTCAACCGTATGTCTGTTGGTTTTATGATGCACAAGATTTCGTATCGTAAAAATATCACTTCTTATTCTTCGTTTCTATGATACAGACAATACACATACATATTTAATTGTTGAAATATTGCGTTTTTAGCACTTCTATAGCTACTTGTATAGCGTTGTCTGTGGCAACATGCAAGTCGCTCGCGGTGCAGGCATGGGGCGCAGTGGGCAGGTTGTTAGGTGTGAGATGTGGAGGATCCATGCCACAATTATACATTAACTCCTTAGATACTGATACTGATACATCTTCACGACTTTGATCCCCAGGCACGGTATCCCCTCAGATTTTCGATTATAAAGTAGGAAGTCCTGGCTCTTTATGGAAGTCTAAGAGTCATAAACTCCTTAGAGTAGACTAAAACGCACCTTGGCTATGACAGTGTGTATCTCCAACTCGGCAAACCGTCTGCCCAAGCACATCCTTTTACCGAAACCGAAGGGTAATGATGCGAAGGGGTGGTGCTTCTGTCCTGGGATCCTTTGCATCCATCGCTCTGGCCGAAACTCTGAGGCGTCTGTGAAATTATCCTCGCAATTGCCCATTACGTAGTGCTGGAATATTACTTGAGTCTGAAAACAAAAGATGGGCAACGGTTAAAAATCAATGAGAAGGTATGGCAGTAACTTTTTTTTAAATAGTGATGGAAACGGCAGATGTTTTATGAGAAGTTATTTTTTTTATACTTCTTGCTGATGGAAGCAGCAGATGGCCCACCTGATGTTAAGTTATAACCATTACCTATAACTAAGCATTGCCTTGCAAGTCACGCACGATATTAACGTGCCCAATGGTGCCATCGTGGGGCACGTACAGTGCCAGTGTCCATAAACTTGAGGCATACAGATGTGTTACCACATAACATCAGGTGAACCATAGCCTTGTTCCTGGTCATCGTGAATAGTAGTAGCAAGACAACTTACGCCTTTAGGGATGTTGTAGCCACATATAACCGTGTCTTTGCTAAGTTGTCGTCCGTTTCCTATGACGACCGGGTACATCCTGGAAATATCAAATAACAAGATATCATAAAAGTTTTGGCAATGATCATCTTGAAATTTTGATGAGCCTCACAGATAGTAGCCTCTGCTATCTGCTCTGTAGGTTGTGAGTTCGATTACGCCCCAGGACTAAAGTTCATGTGATGAAGAACATAGACGTTTGTTCTCTATCTGTCGTGTTATGATGAATTCTGAGTTCGAGTATGTATCCACAAAAGAATCATATTTTTATTCTATCAGCCATGTGGTTTCCATTTGCAAACATTATTTTTGGCTAGATAAAATCATGACGGACATTACACAAGTATTTCAATTGATTTGTTTCATTTTCACTTTTTTTCATACGTTTATTGATTGGTCACCTTTGCAATGGATTTGGACCACATGTGTGTCACATGTGTAAAGCTGACAACCTAGTTCGTCTTTGTTTCTTACCTCATAACCTCTTTGATACATCCTTTCAAATAAGGCATTTGGTTAACATCTCCCGGTTTCATTGGCCTGCCTTGTAGAACTTTGTTTATTTCCTCATGCAGTCTTTCTTGTACTTCAGGACGTAGTGACAATTGGTACAATGTGGAAGCTACTGCGTTTGAAGTCTGAAAAACAAAAAACATGAGTATAATATGTTTCTCTATTACTCGATTCTCGTAAATGCTAATATGAACGTGCCTATCATGTATTTCATGAGAACAGGAAAAATAATAGCAAAATATTTATCTAGATATTTGCTCTATGCATATTATAAGGCGGTATTATTATATTATTGCGTTGAAACTACTTAAAGGAACCAGAACAGGAAACATGGGGCTTCTGATCCGGCCAGTTTTCAGATCAACAACAGACAAGAAATAATTTTGCTCAGTGTTCAGATGACACAAGCATATTATGCGGTCATATACTACACGTTAAAATTTGCAATAGAGTTAGCTTTATTGGTACCTACCTAATTATCAGCGAATCTTGAGATAGTAAAAACGTATGTCAGTGAACAGTTTGTAAAGGATTATCCAGTTTTATAAGCTATCTCAGAAGGTCTTTTTAGTATTATCTTTAATTTTTAATTATGATATCCCACTGATGGTATTCCTGGTTATTCAATAGTACTTGAAAACACTGATATAGGTTAAAAATCGTAAAAACTAGTTGTGATGAGAAAGTTCAATAGCTCAATGGTACTTGAAAAAACAGATATTTGTTGAAAACCGTGAAAACAAATTGTGTGTGAAAATTCAATGGCTCACAGTATCGATTCCCACGAGGAACATGTCCAAAGCGGCGACGGCAGCGACTCTAGGTCCGGCTGCGGACACCAGGTCTTGGAGGAGCGACTTGCTGCTCCCACTTGCGCGGAACTCCTCTAGCGCCTTCTCTACGTGGCTGAGAGTGACGCTGGAACATAATTTATAAAAAATATTTTATCCATACAGACTATTTTTAACTAGGTAAGGTCTAGCAGGTGAATTAGTCCAATCAAATGTACATACATTTGAGGCATTGTTACTAAGGGCTCGTACACAAAACTGCGATGCGACGTCGCATCGCAAAAATCTGCGAGCTCGTTGTGGACTTTCCCGTGGAAGTTCCTGCGATGCGACGTCATATCGCATCGCATCGCAGTTTTGTGTACGAGCCCTAAAGGCTTCATTATCGTCTATTTTTAGTAAATTAAGGACTCATTTCGACTAAGCCGAGAATTTCCTCAAGATGTTTTCTTCAGCGTTTCAAAGCACTCGCATTTTGAATCCTGGCGTAAACCTTAGAAAACTATGTGGTTACTTATGATTAATCTTCATGTAACTGGCCTTATCCCACTTCAGGTGTGGCAACATGTGTACTGATTTCTTACCCATGACATCTATCTTACAATCGTTTCATCTTTTCTTTGGCCTACCTCTATTTTTATATTGAAGTTTATACTTATGACTAATAATGTAAAAACTAAGAGCCTCTACAAAAGCTAAGAAGTGATGATAAAGCACTAATCTAGAAGAAACCTTCTTACCTAAGGATAGTATCTAAAGCAGCGACATATCGTTTAAACATAGCTGTGGGGTAGATCCTCCACCACGGGGCTCTGAGCTCCAGTTCTCCTACGCTGATGAAGAAAGTGTGAACTGCGTCGATCAGGCGTTGGGACTCCGACCCTTCTTTGGCGTCAAAGCATCCCAGTCTGGTGTCTAGTGCTATGAGTCCAAGAGCTGAAATAAACAAAAGTCATAAGAGAAACCAAACATGACTTATAGTCATTACAGCCTTCACAGCTCAGTTGGTAGTACCTCTGCTTTTTGCGCCGTAGGCCGTGGGTTCGATCCCCACCGAGAACAAACATTTGTGCGATGAACATAGATGTTTGTTCTCTGTCTGGGTGTTATATAATATTTTAAGCATGTATTTACAAAAAAAAATTATATATGTATTATATCTGGTTTCCATATAAAAGCTTTGTCTTAGTTTGGGGCGAGATAGTGCTGTGTGGAATGTCCACCAATATATTTTGTATTTATTAATCACTAGTGGCTTCCCGCGGCTTCGCACGCGTTGAAGTGGTGAGCCGTGATTGAGCCACAAACATCCAAACATCGTAACTTTCGCATTGATTTGTATATTATTAGGGTAGGATACCTACGCAGGTATAAGAGATACCTATAGGCGTACATTACCTATATTAGGTAGGTAGGTAGGTATAGGTACTAAGATTAGCACAAACATGACAAATACAACAAAGACAACCTTACACGGAAAATATGTACTTATTGGTTCCTAGTTTCTACCCCAGAAAAAAACGAAACGAAATAGCTTCACCACTTTGATCCCCAGGCACGGTAGATACCCTAAGATCTCTTCGTACCAACTCAAGATTCCAGTTTTAGAATGTCCCTTACAAACATTGACGCCTTGTTGTATCCTTTTTACTTGAGTGCAACGAAGGAAGGTAACGTTTTAGGGGTTGTTTTCGAAAATCAAATTGTCTTTTTTTTATTTATCCACAGAACACATTTTCTTTTAGTTTGAAGTTAATTAAACTACCCTTTAAAAATCTCCCATACAAACCTTGAAACTTTGTCAGTCTTTTGCACCCTTTGCAGGGGTGGTTTTAAAATATTGAAAACGTGATTTTAAATTATTTATTGTGGAGTATATTTACTTCAAGTTTGAAATCAATAGCACTATGCGTTAAAAATCTCCCATACTAACTTTTACCAGCCATTTGCACCCTTTGCAGGGGTAATTATCAAAACTTAAAAGCATCATTCTTAATTATTTATTTCTAAGTATATTTACCTCAAGTTTTAAATCAATCGCACCACGCGTTAAAAAACTCCCATACAAACTTTGACATCCCTTTGCTCACTTATTAAGGGTAGTTTTAAAAAACTAAAAATGCCTTTCCTGTTTTTTAGTCTTGGAGTACATCTACTTCAAGTTTCAAGTTTGTAGGTTCAAGGAATACTATTTTTCATGCAAACGTTTTCAACCCTTTTACACCCTTAGCGGTTGAATTTCCAAAAACCTCTTTTTAGTACACCTCTACGCCATAAGACCTATGTAATCTTCAAATTTCAAGTCTCTAGGACCAGCGGTCAAAAAACTCCCATACAGAATTTTACATCCCTTTGCACACTTATTAAGGGTAGTTTTAAAAAACTATAAATGCCTTTCCTATTTTTTGCCTTGGAGTACGTGTACTCTAAGTTTCAAGTTTGTAGGTTCAAGGAATACTATTTCTCATACAAACGTTTTCATCCCTTTTTACACCCTTAGGGGTTGAATTTCCAAAAATACCTTCTTAGTACACCTCTACGCCATAAGACCTATGTACTTTTCATGTTTCAAGTCTTTAGGACCAGCGGTCAAAAAACTCCCGTACATACTTTTACATCCCTTTGCACACCTATCAAGGGTAGTTTTAAAAAACTAAAAATGTATTTCCTATTTTTTTGTCTTGAAGTATATGTACTCCAAGTTTCAAGTTTGTAGGTTCAAGGAATACAATTTTTCATACAAACGTTTTCATCCCTTTTTACACCCTTAGGGGTTGAATTTCCAAAAATCACTTCTTAGTACACCTCTACGTCATAAGACCTATGTACTCTTCAAATTTCAAGTTTCTAGGACCAGCGTTCAAAAAACTCCCATACATACTTTTACATCCCTTAGCACACTTATTAAGGGTAGTTTTAAAAAACTAAAAATGTATTTCCTATTTTTTTGTCTTGAAGTATATGTACTCCAAGTTTCAAGTTTGTAGGTTCAAGGAATACAATTTTTCATACAAACGTTTTCATCCCTTTTTACACCCTTAGGGGTTGAATTTCCAAAAATGCCTTCTTAGTACACCTCTACGCCATAAGACCTATGTACTCTTCAAATTTCAAGTCTCTAGGACCAGCGGTCAAAAAACTCCCATACATACTTTTACATCCCTTAGCACACTTATTAAGGGTAGTTTTAAAAAACTAAAAATGTATTTCCTATTTTTTTGTCTTGAAGTATATGTACTCCAAGTTTCAAGTTTGTAGGTTCAAGGAATACAATTTTTCATACAAACGTTTTCATCCCTTTTTACACCCTTAGGGGTTGAATTTCCAAAAATCCCTTCTTAGTACACCTCTACGCCATAAGACCTACGTACTCCTCAAATTTCAAGTCTCTAGGACCAGCGGTTTAGGCTGTGCGTTGTCTATATGTCAGTCAGTCAGTCAGTCAGTCAGTCAGTCAGTCAGTCAGTCAGTCAGTCAGTCAGTCAGTCAGTCAGTCAGTCAGTCAGGACTTTGATTCTTATAGTATTAGAGATTATCATAATAACTTTATTGCGGATATAGGTACATGGCAATACAGATTTCAGGGTTTGAAATGAATGATTAGGTATACAATTTAAAATTAATGTGTAAAAGTATGCAAACTTACACTCCAAAGACCATTTGTGAACTTCGTTCAAAAAATCATCAGGAGTTTCTTGATTTTCATCTCGCATATCTCGTAATCTGGAATGAAAAAAACCCTTTTTTTTGTTAATACAACTAGCTGATGGAACAACCAGATGGCCCACCCCATGTTAAGTGGTAACCATCACCTATAATACAAAGCATTGCCTCGTAAGTCACGTACGATAGGAACGTGCCCTACGATGCACTGCCCTGTGTCTATCAACTTGAGTTATACAGATGTTACGCCTCATGTGCCTGTAATTACACCGGCAACCACACTCTACAAACCGAAACACAGCAACGCTGCGTGGCGGCAGAAAAAGGCGTGGTGGTAGTACTTCCCCGGACGAACCCTTCACAAAGACCTCTGCCACTCTTAAGAAATAAAATATAGATAAGCTTTGAAATTATCATTCAAATCATGTTTATTTTTATTTTCTAGCTAGTTTGTCAAAATACCTGTCAATAAAAGCATCAGCTACTTCCGCCACTGGTATGGTATACTGTGCTGCCGCGCCTGCGCTCAGAGCAACCCTTGACACCTTTGTCCTGAATGCAGCCCAAGAATCTCCATGCCTGAAATTTATAAATAAAATGTTTGTATATCCCACTCAACACCATTATAGCCCCAAACAAAGTATGGATCCAGATGGCCAGTATGAATACTTATAGAAACATTTTTTTCTATACTTTTGTTAGTTACAGAAAGAAAGAAAACATATTTACCTATTTGTTTTACAAACTTCGGTACTACAATAAAACTACAGTAACAATTGTAATTATAAGAATATAGTTCTCAGAGAGAATAATATACACATTTTACAAACGATCTGTTGCGAAAGGTTACATTAAAATGAATACATTAGTTAAACATAATCCCTCATACTACAAAATGGTGACTAAATTTAATTAATGCTTAAAATTAGCGCTGTCTCTGTTTGCCATTACCAATGCGTAATGGATGCCAATAGTTTAATAGTATATGTATATAGTTTATCGTTTGACAGGTTTTTTGTAGTAAGGCCGGGTGAGTTTACATTTCCGTACCTTATTATTCTTCTGACTAGCTAGTTATTATGATGATGGATCTAACCAGGTCTTACTCACACAGCAATAACTCCAGCACAGTTTTCTTCGGCGCCGAAAAAGTCTTTCCTCAGCGTGTGCTTGTAGTAATTCAGGGACGGCATTGAAGGCCTGAAAGAAGTATGTTTAAAAAATTAATAGAAAATAAGTATTTATAAAATACACATGAGATAGTTGCGCTATCAGGGGCCTTATGCTCACTTCGACAGAGATTATCTCACGTTAGAGATGACGTCATATCTCGTTCGATAACTATATATCCCCATTCTCACTATCTAACTCCCCAATTTTCTCATACAAAGTTCATGCGAGACGCAAGGTCAACGAGTTATTGAACGAGATATGACGTCATCTCCATCGTGAGATAATCTCGCTCGAAGTGAGCATAAGGCCCCTGCAGACCATTGCGAACGATCTAGAGATAGTCAACTGATCCAAATCAGTGTCAATTGGAAGCGTCGTCCCCAAGACGCGTTCAGGAATTTCCTTAAGCCCCTTACAGTCATATGCGACTAAGGTTTATTAAGTTTTTTTTTTAATACACCTTGTTGGTGGAACAATCAGATGGCCTACCTGATGTTAAGTGGTAACCATCACCAAGGTATTGCCTCGTAAGTCACGTGTGATAGAAACGTGCTCTAAGTTACACTGCCCTGCGTCCATCAGCTTGTGGCATACAGATGTTAAGCCTCACTCATGTGCCTGTAACTGAAACACAGCAACGAAGCTTGGCGGCAGAAAAGGCATGGGTAGTACTTTCCCGGACGAGTCCTTCACAAAGAGCTCTACTACTCTTACAAGTCTTACCGTACTACAAGTGGTAGTGTGGATGATGATCGTTACGTCTTACCTATGCGGTAGTGCATCTTCTCCTCGGAACACCCTCTCGACCTCGCCCGCTTCGAAGACAAACAGCATGTCGGGCCGGCCGACGAGACCGGTCATTCTGACACAGTTGCCGTAGTCCTGGCGCAAGGAGACGCACACCTTGTCGATGTGTTCCACTGAGTAGCCACCTGGAAGAATTATTATAAAATTTATTGAAATATTCTTTCGAAAACAGAAGCTTTATGATTTTATTACCACCACGCCTTTTTCTACCGCCATGCAGCGTTGCTGTGTTTCGGTTTGAAAAGTGTGGTTGTCGGTGTAATTACAGGCACATGAGACTTAACATCTGTATGCCTCAAGTTGATGGACGCAGGGCAATGCATCGTAGGGCACGTTCCTATTGTGCATGACTTACGAGGCAATGCTTTGTTTTAGGTGATGGTTACCACTTGGGCCATTTGCTTGTACCATCAACTACCTTTCTTTGAGGATTGGGTCAAGATTTTTTTAAGACGTCTAATGGGTCGACTGGTTTCCTAACAATGTTTCCTTCACTGTTTGAGAGCACAGACATTGTTTACATAATTTTTATGCAGGGAAATATCCATAGGTGCACGACTGGATTTGTCAACATCTTTAATAAATTACTGATAGGTGAAAGATCGATACTTTATTGTAATCATACGACCAGAAAAACTACATCTGTATGCTTGTTTTTTTTTCTGTGTGTGTTCTAATTTAATTAATTTAGTAAGTTCCAAAGCGTCACAAGTTATTTATATCACACATCTTCAGATAAATACTACTATTATTATATAATTAGATTATTAGATGATTAGATAATTAGAATATATTGTATTATTAGATACTAGTAGTTTGAGTTTATATTTTTCAATGTTACGTAGAATAGCTTCATAACTCAAGTAATTTTACAGATACGGTTATTGTACATAACCCGGTCCGCCGGTGGCCCGTGTTGCTCTATGTACATAACTAATATTTTTCGCTCACTTTTTTTTTTATTTGACAACTATATCCTGAAAACTATGCCCAATTTTGGTTTGTTTATCTGTCGATACTGTATAAACACAACGCGTACTATGGTGGTGTGAAGGTGAAATAATTGTATGGAGATGACTAAAATGGAAAATTTTATTGGTACTTTAGGAATGAAACCCTGACTTTGTATTATCACCTCTACAGTGGCCTAGCTAGGTGGACAAGGGCCCCGGTGCTTAGAGAAAGAATCGGGATGAAAACTTAACTAAAAAGTTGACGGATGTAATTGTCGAATTGATCTCACGACCGTCAAGCACGTGGGCTTATCGCTGTTGCAATATACTACGGGCGTACTCAACCAAACTACCAAATAGCAATAACAAACAACACACGCTTGGCGAATGTGTTGAATGTCTTAAATCGGGAATTCTCTGATTGTTGATGTTCATTTAAAATCTTTAAAAAAAATGTGAACAGGCTCAAGGTTTTCTAGCTTCGGGAGCTGGCTGACCCTCTCTTTTCTAAGCTTAGGTTAGAGGGCCCCCTGAACTCCGCGTACGTAAAGAAATAAGAAACCCTAGGTCACTCCTCCAAGTTTGAGAAGTTCCTCCAAGTTGGAGGCTGAGGCTGGCTGCAAATTATGAATTATTTCAGCGATAAGACCGCCTATTGTATTATTATTTTATTTTTAGTGTACGTATGTTTTGTTGGTTGTACAATAATGTATTTTCATTCATTCATTCCAATTAAGCCAGATCACTATCACTAGCGGCTAATGGAACAAGACACTTTCCCACTTAACATCAGGTGGGAATTCTGGTAACCATCACCTATAACAAAGCATTGCCTCGCCAGTTACGCACGATGGGAACGTGATGATGCACGCAGAGTACGTTCATATCAACTCATGAGGCAAGGCTTTGTTATAAGCGATGGTTAGGTCTTGACATCAGGTGGGTCATCTGCTTGTTACAAACCTGTCTCTATAGTCACCTTTCTCTAGCCACAAAAGTCTGCTGGTAGAAAATTTATAAGCTCGATTTATGACATGTTCTTTATATCTGTTCTTTACTACCCGCCCCGGCTTCGCACGGTTATTGTGGGGTATCCCTAAGAGATAGACATATACCATCGCGGACTTTTTTATAGACCTTTTTAAGGTGTACAATTCTGTATTACATTATTTTGATCTATCTCGTAGGGTTCAGCCAGCGTTTGTAATGTAAGCGCAAAAAAAATGTTATTTACGGCATCACATTAGAAACCTCTGAAATTATCAGTGTTTCTCTACTATATTATGCATGTTTTATACATATAAACCTTCCTCTTGAATCACTCTATCTATAAAAAAGACCGCATCAAAATCCGTTGGGTAGTTTTAAAGATTTAAGTATACATAGGGATACAGGGACAGAGAAAGCGACTTTGTTTTATACTATGTAGTGATGTGTTATCGTGTGCTATAAATGATTTGGAAATACCTTATTTCCGGATTCCGTATTTCCTTATTATTTAGAATGTGTTAACATTGCACTTTGCGTGTTTCATTCCCTGCCATTCCACTTTCGCGGTCGAGTTCGTGGAGTTTTATTACAGAAGTGAGAGTTTTCCCACGACTTTGTTAAACGAGACCACAATGTTATTAGAAACGATTTTGATGATTTGAATAGATAAACGAGTTGTAGAGGAATTTGCGCTTATTTTTTTTTTATACAACTAGCTGATGGAACAAGCAGATGGCCCACCTGATGTTAAGTGGTAACCATCACCTATAACAAAGCATTGCCTTGTAAGTCACGATAGGAACGTGCCCAACGATGCATTGCCCTGCGTCCATCAACTTAAGGCATACAGATGTTAAGTTTCATATGCCTGTCACACCGGCAACCACACTCTTCAAACCGAAACACAGCAACGCTGATTGGCGGCAGAAAAAGGCGTGGTGGTAGGACTTCCCCGGACGAGCCCTTCACAAAGATCTCTACTACTCTTGAAAAAAATAATAAAAAAATATTTTTTAGGCCCTAGGACTTTGGTTACTTTGCAGTTGGCTACATGTTTTTAATCTCAAGGAGGGGCAGCTGCCCCTCCCTTGGCTTTGGCCCTTGCCTGGGGGGTGTGAGGGGATGTCTTCCGACACATTTGGCATAAGTCCTGTGCCAAATGTGTGACCTGTCTATTTATCAGCCCTGCTTAGCAATTACAAGCCACTTTTCTCATGCCTTGGAGCTCTAAGACTGTAAATTCTTTGAAAATGGGAAAATAGTATTTAACCTTTCGCTGCACTGTTATTAGTGTCATCAACTTTCCATGTAGTAGACGTGGTCGTGACGTTGATGGAGTTTTTTTCATCACTAACCGGAAATGCGTACATTTCTGGGTAATAGCAATCACGACAGGCTTGTTACTTGACTTAATATCCTATAGAGTAAAAACACTACTCCCAAAAACGCAGGTCAATGCGCAGTCAATCTCACTTGCCTATATCTATTTTTTAAACTAGTATAAAAATGAGTTAGATAGTTAGTAGTAATGAGTTAGTTAATAGAAGATAGTTTTATAATGAGTTTTTTTCAAAATATCCTATACTAGATGACCCGGTGTACTTCGTATGATCTTCGCAATTTTTCCATATTTTCTCACCGTTTAAACCTTCCCTGGACTACGATAAACATTTCAAAACCAATATCAGCTAAATCGGCCCAGCCGTTCTCGAGTTTTAGGGAGACAAACGAACAGCAATTGATTTTTATATATTATAGAGATTAGGGGCGCTTTAGGGCTTTGGCCAGAATTTGATGCCTATCAATTGATTGATTTCCATGGTACAAGCTTTGCTTGTAAAATGCCTATCATGACGTACTTCTCTAATACTATAAGACTCAAAGTCCTGACTGACTGACTGACTGACTGACTGACTGACTGACATATAGACAACGCACAGCCTAAACCGCTGGTCCTAGAGACTTGAAATTTGAGGAGTACATAGCTCTTATGGCGTAGAGGTGCACTAAGAAGGGATTTTTGGAAATTCAACCCCTAAGGGTGTAAAAAGGGATGAAAACGTTTGTATGAAAAATAGTATTCCTTGAACCTACAAACTTGAAACTTGGAGAACATATACCTCAAAGCAAAAAAATAGGAAAGGCATTTTTAGTTTTTTAAAACTACCCTTAATAAGTGTGCAAAGGGATGTAAAAGTTTGTATGGGAGTTTTTTGACCGATGGTCCTAGAGACTTGAAATTTGAAGAGTACATAGGTCTTATGACGTAGAGGTGTACTAAGAAGGGGTTTTTGGAAATTCAACCCCTAAGGGTGTAAAAAGGGATGAAAGCGTTTGTATTAAATATTGTATTCCTTGAACCTACAAACTTGAAACTTGGAGTACATATACTTCAAAGCAAAAAAATAGGAAAGGCATTTTTAGTTTTGTAAAACTACCCTTAATAAATGTGCAAAGGGATGTAAAAGTTTGTAAGGGAGTTTTTTGACCGATGGTCCTAGAGACTTGAAATTTGAAGAGTACATAGGTGTACTAAGAAAGGGTTTTTGGAAATTCAACCCCTAAGGGTGTAAAAAGGGATGAAAGCGTTTGTATGAAAAATTGTATTCCTTGAACCTACAAACTTGAAACTTGGAGTACATATACTTCAAAGCAAAAAATAGGAAAGGCATTTTTAGTTTTTTTAAACTACCCTTAATAAGTGTGCAAAGGGATGTAAAAGTTTGTATGGGAGTTTTTTGACCGATGGTCCTAGAGACTTGAAATTTGAAGAGTACATAGGTCTTATGACGCAGAGGTGTACTAAGAAGGGGTTTTTGGAAATTCAACCCCTAAGGGTGTAAAAAGGGATGAAAGCGTTTGTATGAAAAATTGTATTCCTTGAACCTACAAACTTGAAACTTAGAGTACATATACTTCAAAGCAAAAAAATAGGAAAGGCATTTTTAGTTTTGAAAAACTACCCTTAATAAATGTGCAAAGGGATGTAAAAGTTTGTAAGGGAGTTTTTTGACCGATGGTCCTAGAGACTTGAAATTTGAAGAGTACATAGGTCTTAACACGTAGAGGTGTACTAGGAAAGGGTTTTTGGAAATTCAACCCCTAAGGGTGTAAAAAGGGATGAAAGCGTTTGTATGAAAAATTGTATTCCTTGAACCTACAAACTTGAAACTTGGAGTACATATACTTCAAAGCAAAAAAATAGGAAAGGCGTTATTCGTTTTTTTAAACTACCCTTAATAAGCAAAGGGATGTAAAAGTTTGTATGGGAGTTTTTTGACCGATGGTCCTAGAGACTTGAAATTTGAAGAGTACATAGGTCTTATGACGTAGAGGTGTACTAAGAAGGGGGTTTTGGAAATTCAACCCCAAGGGGTGTAAAAGGGTTGAAAACGTTTGCATGAAAAATAGTATACCTTGAACCTACAAACTTGAAACTTGGAGTACTTATATGAACTTTTAGGCAAAAAAATAGGAAAGGCTTTTTTAATTTTTTAAAACTACCCATAATAAGCGTGCAAAGGGATGTCAAAGTTTGTATGGGAGTTTTTAAACGCTTTGCGATTGATTTCAAACTTGAAAATATACTCCACAATAAATAATTTAAAATCACGTTTTCAATATTTTAAAACTACCCCTGCAAAGTTTCAAGGTTTGTATGGGAGATTTTTAACTGTAACTGTGTAATTAACTTCAAACTAAAAGAAAATGTGTTCTGTGGATAAATAACATAAAGACGTTACCCTCCTTCGTTGCGCTCGAGTAAAAAGAATACCTACAACGAGGCGTCAATGTTTTAAAAACGGGAATCTTGAGTTGGTACGAAGAGATCTGAGGGTACCTATCTACCGTGCCTGTGGATCAATGTCGTGAAGCTGTTTCGTTTCGTTTGCTTTTGGGGTAGAAACTAGGAACAAATAAGTACATATTTTCCGTGTAAAGTTGTCTTTGTTGTATTTGTCATGTTTGTGCTAAACTCAGTACCTATACCTACCTACCTAATATAGGTAATGTACGCCTATAGGTATCCCTTATACCTACGTAGGTATTTAAAATCCTACCCTAATAATATACAAATCAATGCGAAAGTTACGATGTTTGGATGTTTGTGGTTCAATCACGGTTCACCACTTTAACGCGTGCGAAGCCGCGGGAAGCCACTAGTATTCTATAAATTGTTAGGCTCGTCAAGCTTTGCTATGCGATGATGGACTTCGCATAGCAAAGATTGAGAGCCTAAAAATATTTATTAATTTTAATAATATTTGAGTCAGGTGCTCTGTGAAACTGAAACCAGTCTTGACGCAGTCGACCATGGCTGCAGCAGCGTTGCGCAAGGTAGGAAATGCACGCATGCCTGCACTGTACTTTGTTTATAATTATACTGTTATAACAAGCTGCTTCCTGTGCCTTTACTCGTTTATCTAAATAGTCAAAGGCTTGTTTTTGAACGGAGGAGTCACACAAAAACTACTAAATTTTTGTTTAAAATATCCGCTTATTATATTTTATGAACTCATACCAATTATTCACGATTAAGTTAGAGAATGCAAGAACAACCAATTTTTTTTTTTTTTTTCGATATGATCCTTTTACAGAATAACACGGGGCATAAAAATACTACCGACAACTTGACTACTTCTTCATCGAGTAATACCAAAAAAGGAATTGGTATTGTTTTTTTTTGTATAAAACTTGTATGTGGTCAGCATAAAATAAATTCCAGGGCTCTTGTAAATACTATGTAAATCACTGCGGTATCGTAATGATAAGTTCTGAAGAAACTGTCACCATGTTAACTTCTAGATAAAGCCATTTCTCAAGAAATGGCTCTAAATGGATACTTTGGTAGGGTAGATGCGCTTCTTCAGTTTTTGAAAGTTTTATATTTATTTGGGATTCCTCCGAGAAATGAGGGAAAACTACAAATTTTTTTTGAAAACTGATATGATTGTAAGTTCTTTTTGAGTAAGACAGATAGATACGATACTCGTTGGTAAAAAATACTTAATTACATACCTCATAAAATTGATACATAACAGAACAGAAAACATCAAAGTGCATGTAAAACAAGTAAGGTATTACGCGAAATTATTTATCTTCAACAAATAAAGTACGCGTTTGTTTTTGTTACTACGAAGGTTAATAACCCATTATAAAAATAAGATTACGTTGCATCCGAATTTAAGCGATGCCCTTGTCCCACATTGAATATTGACGACACACGATATAATTTGTATGCTGGCGTGGTGTGGTGGCAGACCGTTACGAAAAATGATGGTGATGCCTCGAATCATTAAGTTTTAATGGTTTGTAAACGGTGTACAACAACAAGACCCACAAGTGGCCAGTGTTGCCATCTGTATTTAACTTGATTGAACTGCCGAAACCACCAGAAACGACGACGATTTTGGTAAAAAAAAAACTAAAACAATGGACGCGACAGGACAGACTGTTTTATAATATAGCGCCCATAGTTCCGTACATTATTAAATATGATCGCTGAAATTGGGTATGATGTTGGGTGATTTTACCCTCGCTTTGATATTTATATATCAAAGATAGATATTTATACAACGTGTTGATGAAGTTATGTAGGGAAACAAAGAGCGTGTATTTAGACCAAGCACTGGAATACTTTGACGTGTGCAACGGTTGAATACATCGTTTTCGAAATTCCCATAGAAAAGTAAAATTAATATTTTCTCAGAAATTTGCAACAGCCCTGTCTGTGTACGTGTCAAGGTCACACGCACGCGCGCTTCTATCTAGGAAAGAGAAAAACAACGATAACCCTAACCTACGAGATAATTTGAAATACTTACCTTACGGTAGGTAGGTAGGTACGCCGCCAATCCCCTGACACGATATTTTTACTGGTTCCTATGGATTTTGTCATTATTTACTGGCTATAATAACACTGGATAAAACTGGATTTTGGTAAGTTTGCGAGATTTCGCACGACACAGGCTTCAAACTTCACACTAAACCATTACCTCGTAGGCACTGCTCATACACACACTGACTGACGACGGCTTTTTACATAACAATCACCATTTTATCACGTTTGATCACATTTTCTCAACAAAACAATGTACAACAACGCATGTAAACACAAACAGGGTGACCATCTCAAAAGTGGCGGTTCTACCACACACCTGCCAAAAAATCTGCCAAAATCTACCAAGCTTGACGATAAAAATACCAAAAATATGACTTCATACCATCTCCTTCGTGGCTACGGAATAAATTAAATACCTACATTACATTCAGTTACTATCTTTTGATCGTTTGTAACGGTTTGCAGTTATCTAAAACGAGATAGAAGTTGTTTAGAAACCAAATCAATAAAGGTAAAAAAGAATAAGAAGTTTCCAGTTCGGTAAAAAATAAATAAATTATAAATATTATTTCGTTAAAAATTCAAACTAATAAGATTTTTCTTGAAATATTTAAAATCTGCCAAATGGTAGAAATCTGCCACAAATGGTAACACTGATCGGCGGCCGTCGGCCGTCCTGATTGGATATGCGTTTTTAAATGCAACCAATGACAGACAGGTACGTCAAAGATTAAATAGGACAGACTAGACACTTCCCAAAATTGCAGTTGAATAATTTTGTCGTGTCAATGAACCATGGTGGTAAAGTAACATGTTACAATTAAAAGAACTATGAATATCATAAACATTGCTTTACGACATCTAGTAATCAAACAAAAATAAATATTCTATTAAATATTGAGTACGTAGTAGTTACTGAATAGGTAGCAAGTAGGTACCAAAGATCTCAGAGAATGTTTACCGTGACTAGGGATTACAGTCGCGAAAATATTTCTTTTACATACCAAGATCTTTAAAAACAGCAACATCATTATTAGGTAGGCACATTACTAGGTAATTGGTGGCAGTTCTGTTACCTATTTTATCTAAGTTCACAACTAGAGGTCAAAGAACAGCTGTAAATAGGGCTGCCTTATGATGCGTTTAGATTCATTTTAGATAAAAGTTTAAGAGGCATTTCATGAATGAAAAACTTTGAAATTTTAAAAGTCGTAGAACAAAAGTTGTTCGTTATGACCGGTAGAATATCCTGCTTTCGGATTCCTACAACTCTTAATAAACACGTTGTATAGAAAGATATACCTGTGTAAGCTGCATGTGGTTGCCTTTAGTGGATAAGCACGGGGCAGGATGTTGTTTTGTTTGTGTCTAGTATTAAGTTTTGTGTATTATCTCTTGGCGATCCTAATAAATAAATAAATATTTACGTCCAAATTTGCTTTATAAATACCTACTGGTTTTTCGAGGCTATAACTATAAGATATTTTTGATTAAACCGTCAAACCGGTATCTAGATAATTTAAAACGAACTCGTTTGGATACAAAGAAATATTTGATAAGTATATCGGATACATTCTTAAATATCCAATTCCAATTGGCCTTATTACGTCATTGTAATACTATACTAAGAATATTAGTTTTTTGAATGTAGCAATAATCGTGTTATTGAGTTACATCCTTTTGTCAAACTGTGACTCAACGATAAAAAAAACAGCTCAGCTAGTTTGAGAAGATGATGGATAGCGTGAAATGACATGGGTATATAAAATAAATAACTTCTGAGATGACGGATGATAGATGAAAAGGACAACGACAAGAAGTGGGATAAGGGCACAAACATCTATGTTTGTGCACTACCCTTTCGGTTTATCAAAACACACAAAGGTTAACTGGAAGAGAATGCTCTCTAGCATTAAGTTCGCCTATGTACGATACATTTTGTTCTGTGCAATAAATAATTTTCTATCTATCTATCTATAAGGAAGACGATAATGATAATAATAGCTAGTTTGAGAAGTAAGCGGACCTTGACAGCCTTCACAGCTCAGTTGGTAGTAGCTCTGCCTTCTGTGCCGTAGGCCATGGGTTCGATCCCCACCGAAAACAAACATTTGTGTGATGAATATAGATGTTTGTTCTCTGTCTGGGGTGTTATATAATATTGAAAGTATGTATTTACAAAAAAAAGTATATAAGTAGTATATTAGCTATCTGGTTCCCATATCACAAGCTTTGGCTTAATTTGGGGCGAGATAGTGTTGTGTGTAATGTCCACCATATTTATTATTATTTATTTATTTCACATACCTAATAGTTATAATTTGACACCTGCCTTTTATGAAACAACAGCTGCTATATTCATACAAAGTAAATAGTTTTACGTTTTACTTCGTGGTATTCGAAATTTCGCACGAGTACGTTACTTAACTATGGGACAATGTAAAATTTCTACAGCTGCAATAAAATATAGGTAGAATAATATATTGGGAGGTAATAAAATATTGATTGGTCAATCAGAGAGAATTTCACACAGATAATAAATGAAAGGCTTTGAATTGCTTACAACGGTGCGAAAATTCAAATGTGTGATACTTTCGCCACAAAATCTGCGATGGTCTAAAGAATTTGGTATATTTATATCATGTTAAAAGTTATTCGATGTGGGTTGTATGTCTGTATGGGTTGGTAGAGATCTGGTCAACGCATACTTGTATCAAAGCTATTTGATGTGGGCGTATTGTCAACGCGTATCACGAAAAAGGTAGTTCAAATTCGAAATGGTTCATAAATGTTGGATATATTATAAAATAGTTATTGCACAAAATTAATATTTTGTGAATTAAGGATGTATCTATATAGTCTCTGTTTTATCTGTACCCCAAGTATGAGATTTGCTTACGATATTTCGTTTTTCATTTTACGTTTTTGTTCCGTGCTCATTGCCGGTTTTGTATGAACACGCGATATTGATACCGATACGGAACTTTACAAAACCCGCAATGAGCACGGAGCAAAAACGATTCGTTTTGTTACGTGTTCATTGCGGGTTCCGTATCGTATCTCTATCGCGTCTTCATACAAAACTCGCAATGAACACGGAACAAAAACGTAAAACGAAAAACGAAATATCGTAAGCAAATCTCATACTTGGGGTACTGATGTGTTAACTGACGATATTCATCAGTCGAGGCCGTGTTTAAGAACTAAAATTTCACAATTTGTGTCGTAATTATGAATCTAAATGTAATTTTTCAAAGTCTAGACAGTCATATTAGCTAAATAACCTTGCTTATGAAAGTTAAGACACCTTGAGACATAATTATAAACTGTGCGAATTTATAGGTACGTTATATTACTTTTAAAGCGTACCTAACATTTTGATCAGCTGTGACGATTGGATTAAGCGAACGAAAAATATCAAATAATTTTTATGCCCATGAACTCAAGAGTTCGATGGTATAAAAGTATCCGAGGTGAAAAGAACACTTATAAGTCAAGGTAATTTTTTTTATATAGGTCGTAGTTTTTTTTTTTTGAGAGTAGTAGGGCTCTTTGTGAAGTGCTTGTCCGGGGAAGAACTACCACCAAACCTTTTTCTGCCGCCAAGCAGCATTGTTTCGGAGTGTGGTTGCCGGTGAAATTACAGGCACATGAAGCTTAACATCTGCACGTCTTAAGTTGATGGACGCAGGGCAGTGCATCGTGGGGCACGTTCTTATCGAGCGTGACTTACGACGCAAAAATAAGATGTCCTTCTCAAAGAGCTCTACTACTCTCATCTATATGTTGTCTAAGCGATTTTTGGTGACCCAACTCCATCTTTTAACTTTTTACTCATGATTACGCCAGGGTGAGTTAACAACTTACCAATGTAAGGGGTGAATCTCCAGGTGTTCCCCAAGAAAGGCAAGGGCTTTGGTCCCGGTACCTCGTCCCAACTCTTCACCTGAGAGACTGTTTCGAAGACAGGAGCTTCCAAGGCCGCGTGGGTGGACCTGGCTCGCTGGATATGAACTGGACACGACTGACGAGGTGCTGACTTTCCTGAAAAAATATGTACCTCTTGATTATTACGTAGATTACGTACCGATGGAAGGTGGATAGAGAAGGAACAAAATTGATTATTTCATTTCATTTTTTCATTTCAGTAGATTTATTTAGGTTGATGACGTACCAAAGACATAAAGGGAAGGGAATTTTTTTTTCGTCCCAGTCAAGGAAGGTACTACTGAAACTGAAACAGCTTCACGACTTTAATCCCCAGGCACGGTAGATATCCCCTCAGATCTCTTAGTACCAAGTACTAACTCCAGATTCTTTTGAGGATGTCTAAGGGGGGTAGTCAGAGGTACGTCCAAACATTAAATTTGGCACATACCCACATTTTGCAGTAGTTGGTATTCCATACGTGACAGGTTGCAAGCCCATCGCCGCTGTTAGAGTACTAACTGGTTTCCTCACGATGTTTTCCTTCACCGTTTAAGGTACTACTACATATTTATATATTATATATACTGTATTTTCTTATCTGTGTGATGGGGAATAGGTATATTATGTAAATTATGTTTGCGACACACCGTTTACTGTCCATTTTATTGCTATTTGTGTCTAGTTCGTGACAAAAACGTAGAAACGTTAGAAAAGGAACCTTCCCACACTTACACTACCTACTCATAAATCAGTCTTAGTAGTAGTAAGTACCTAAAATTTAAAACCTCCAAAAATAGTAGCTCTACTGAATAGAGCTCTTTGTGAAGGGCTCGTCCGGGGAAGTACTACCACCTCGCCTTTGTCTGCCGCCAAGCAGCAACGCTGTGTTTCGGTTTGAAGAGTGTGGTTGCCGGTGTAATTACAGGCACATGAAGCTTAACATCTGTATGTAAGTTGATGGGCGCAGGGTAGTGCATCGTTGGGCACGTTTCTATTGTGCGTTACTTACGAGGCAATACTTTGTTATAGGTGATGGCCCACTTAACATTGGGTGGGCCACCTGATTGTTCCATCAGCAATAAAATATTCAAAGCCGGTTTCCATTGAAGGTAGACCACTGAGGCCTCACCTTATAAACGTAAGATATTGTCAATCACTAATTTATACAAAGTAATGAAATTATTCAAAGCAGTTATGTAAATAAGCTGATCAAAGAGATACTTACTCGTACCTAAATATTCTCTTCAAGAATCAAATATTCAATAGTTACGTTTTGACAGATACACATGAATATGGTCGTTGAAACCAATTCCTCGTCTTCTTGTGTCAAGAGACTGGCTCTTTCGAAATAGTGTGATGAAAGGATTTTAAAGGTGCCTCAAAGGGGTTTCTTTGGAAGAACACTGGTGGTCCAGTGATTGTTATAGGTGATGGTTACCACTTAACATCAGGTGGGCCATCTGCTTGTTCCATTAGCTAGTTGTTTTTTTTTTTTTAATGGAGTTTTGTAGAACAAGTTACTTGTGTACTATACGTCGTTTGCAACGGTCTGCAGGTAGCTCAACAGTTTCTTGTGTATTTTTTAAGATTTGTAAATACTTGTATATTGTATTTTTTTGTATACAAGTGAATTCTTATATTTTTTTACTTACCAAGAGAGCACTGGTGGTCTAGTGGTAGCGGCTCAGCCTTCCGAACCTAAGGTCACGGGTTCGAAACCGGTCGTGTACCAATGAGTTCTTCTGTTCAAAAATGTATGTGCACAATGGTCTCTCAAACGGTGAAGGAAAACATCGTGAAGAAACTGGCATGTCGTAGAACCTAAAAAAAAGTTCTATAAGCCTCTTGAGGTGCACTTAAAATCCTTTCATCACACTGTTTCGAAAGAAACTAGTGACACGACAAGAGAAGAGAAGGGTTTCTTTCAGGCATTTGACCCATGTTCAACTTGAACTTTTTGGGTTCTAAGAAATGCCAGTTTCCACACGATGTTTTCCTTCGCCGTTGAGAGTATTTAACATTTTAGCCTTTCAGAACTGTGGCTTAATCACGCCCTATCCACTGAACCGAAAACTTAGAACAAACGTAGTTCGTAACTTGGATTAGAATTTAGACATCACGTGTAATACGATCGATTTCGATCACAATTTTAGCCCATACAAAGTACCCATACATAGATACATACCCATATCCATACCCCCATCTTGGTAACAGCTTGCCGTCGTTGAGATGTAGCGAACTGAGAGACTCTTCAAAGGCCACTTCACCACTGCTATTCTACTCCTCATTATGGATGTGTCTGTTAATGCAAAAGGTCAAGGTTAGAACCGAAAATTTAAAAAAATAACATTTATAATTACTAGTAGACTATATTTTAGGCACATAAACTGAATGCTATTTTAAGAGTAGGAGAGCTCTTTGTGAATGGCTCGTCCGGGAGAAGTACTACCACCACGCCTGTTTCGGTTTAAGGAGTGTGGTTGCCGGTGAAATTACAGGCACATTGATGGACGCAGGGCAATGCCTCGTAGGGCACGTTCCTATCAATTTGTTATAGGTGATGGTTACCACTTAACATCAGGTGGGCCATAAGTCTTTGTATATGAATATGAATGTTAGGTTCCTATAACATCGTGAGATGAGGTGAAGGAAAACATCGTGAGGAATTAGGAATTAGAATTAGTATTCTATGAGGCAATGGGCTTTCAACCTGGTACTTAATGAATACTACTGTAAAAAGTATAAGATAAGAAAATTCTTTATTGCACTTAAATAAAGTACATAGGCGAACTTAATGCTAATTAGCATTTTCTTCCAGTTAACCTTTGTGTTATGTGGAGTGGGTGGTAGTGCTCTTTGAGACGATAAAGGAGAAAAACCTTTAAAAAACAACAACTATAACATAAAAATAACCTACTCAATAAATATTTACCTACAATACATACTTACATACAAATTAAAGAGATACATACTATTATAGTTATAACTATAAATATATATAATACATATTCTACTATATGCTCAATTTTGTTGAGATATCTGTTTGGATAAAAAATGGTGGTATAATTTCCCTTTGAAGATACCCAGAGATGTAGCTTCGCGTATTTCCACTGGAAGGGAGTTCCATGTATAGGTAACCAAATGTAAAACTTGGACGTACCTACTTCTGACCACCACCCTTAGATATCTCTAAAAAAAAGAATATTAGGTTAGTACTTTGTCCTAAGAAATCTACAGGGTTATCTACCGTGCTTGGGAATAAAAGTCGTGAAGCTGTTTCTTTTTTTTCTATTCCTATAAAAGCATCCAGAAGAGCGGTCGTTAATTTGTATAATTTTGGGTAATAAAAATTAGCAATCTCCACTACCTAAGTAGTGTGTGCTATGTGGCAGCTATCAACGCCCACCTCGTTACGTTGTAACGATACAAAAACATTATGAACAATACTACATAAACTACTATCAAAGGCAAAAAACTCCACACCAAGGTCAGAGAAAGAATAATCCAACACCCATAATAATATAGGTACAATTACCAACATTATTTCAACTACGATATTATTTCAGTTATATTTACATTCTCGAAGTAAATTACCCACACACAATGTTTCTCAATGATATAACCACGATGTAGAAACGCTGGTCATGCGTGCGTGACGGTACTCCTCGAGTTGGGACCAGTTAATAGGAGTAGTCAGTAGACAAATCTAATTAGATGCGATATCGTGAAATACTTATTAGATATTCAACGCTAATATAACCATGTGTTTATCAGATATTTATAAAGCCTGACATGATGGATGGACTGTGTGAAAGATGACATGAGTTAGAAAGAAATGAGCACCGAGATGACGAATGATAGAGGAGAGTGGAAGAAGAAAACCTGTTGTGCCGACCCCACTTAGCGTGGGATAAGGGCAGGATGATAATCGGCTACAATTTTTTAATTACTTTTATATTATTATGTTTTAAATGGACTATATATGTTATTTTCATAGTGGTGTCAAATCAAGTTTATGTTTTTTGGGCTTTGCATCTACGAGTATTGTAAATTTGCGTCAGCGGTAACTTTTCACACATCCCTTATTTACAAGACGCTGCATTACACGAGGATACTCGCTTTTATGTCCTTGTAGTGAGCGTCACTTTTCTTGGCTTTTTGTTGCTTTTTCGATTCGATTTCAATCAAATTTGCGCACCGTGTGCTGTTTGATCTAACTTAAAAGATATGATAGCCTTCATCTCAATTTATATCCGCAATATTATTTTGTTTCAAATTTGACACCGCCCAACAAAGTGGGCACGGGTCAGCTAGTCCTTGTATACCGATCTATACGATTTACTGTCTTAAGAGTATGTCAACGAAAAGAGAAGGCAACAGTCTGAATGGCCGATAGGCTTTTTTAGCTCAGCGAACATTTTGAAACCCACCATACATCTTTCTTTTCTAATTTGCAAGCTTATCCAATTTGAAAAAGTATGCTCGTGATACTTTCGGTGTAATTAAAGATAGCCGTAAATGTAAGTGGCCTCAACATTTTAAAGTTAATTAGCTTCTATTTTATTTTTAATTATGTTTTTAATGAAATGAAATATGTTGCAGAAAATAATTTAGAACGAGAGATTTAATTTAGAATCAACGATGCGTGGAGAAGATCGCTGTTAGCGATAAGGCCGCCCATTGTATTACTACAATTTATTGTTCGTTTAAGTTAAAATGTGTAGATATCTTTATTTGTTGTGGTAATCAATAAAGAGATAACTATGTATCTTCACTTTGGCAAATGTTTTTTTCAACTGTTAATGTATTTTAATTAATTCACCGTATGTTGTGGGTTCGATTCTCATCCAGTATGTTCTGTCATATGTGTAGTCGTGCCAAAGGTCAATGAGTTATTAAGTATTTACAAAAAAGTGTCTAAGTAGGTATTCCATCAGTACCTACCAACATTGCTTTGGGGCTAAATGTCACTGTGATTAAATAAAACTGGCCAAGTGCGAGTCGGACTCCCGCATGAAGGGTTCCGTACTATTATCTATAAAAACAACACATTTCTTGTATGGGAGCCCCCATCAATAATTATTTTATTCTGTTTTTTAGTATTTGTTGTTATAGCGGCAACAGAAATATACAACATCTGTGAAAATGTCAACTATCTAACTATCACGGTTCATGAGATACAGCCTGGTGATAGCTGGACAGATAGACGGACGGACAGCGGAGTCTAAGTAATACTTATTTACCACCCATATACTTATTTATTTTGAACCGACTATCAGCTTTAGCTGGTGATTTTTATTGCTTCTAGAACCGACAACCGCTGGGAAACACAACAATTCTTCAGTGATTATAACGAACCGGAATTCGTCGTTTACAACGAGTTCCGGTGTTGTCACGGCCACAGTTTCTCGTTATATTAAACTGTAAAACCCTTCAAAATCGCATCAAAAACTGTATATATTTTATAGACCTTCGGATGTTAAAATGACTGTCATTTTTGAATTTGTTGTATTTTCAATAACAGTTTTGCTAAAAAAACTGTTTTTTGTCAATCTACTAGACAAAAACCTAACAACACCAACAGCCAACGCTACATAAACTTAAAAAAAAAAAAAAAAAAACATTATTTAAAAAGTTCAAAGAGTCTTACTTTGCATCAAAGGATTTTTCACCAGATTTTAAGTTTTTAGAAGAATTTGCACAGATATAAATCCAAAAGTTAGAAAACTAGGTGCAATATCGTAAAATAAAGATAAAATAATCACAAACCTCCAAAAACAATCCAAGGAACTTCACTGCACACACTTCACTTTAAAACACTCACAGTATTTTAGTACAACCCTTAGGCCCGCTACACACTGACTGAGCGCTTCCTTACGACGCATGCGCTTTCTGCGCGGGCGTGCCCATTACACGACCGGTTTCAAACTTTTTATCGTGCCATCGAATTCCGAAGATGGGCTTGTATTTCTGCCAAGTTCGCTTTAAGGCGCTGACACCCGCCAAAGGTACTACTCGCTCGCACATTTCAACATTTGCAAAGATATAAAATCACTAAACTTATTTATGAGAAATCGCAATCAAACTCGTCACACAGTTCAGCAAAAATATTATTTTGATCGAAACAAGTTGTCCTAAATAGTTTGCTTATGTAATAAAACTAGTAAAACTAGTTTTCGGTCTTAAATGGATGGTTTTATTTAGACTTTGTGCGGAAAGTGGAACATTTATAATCTGACCAAAGAGCTGATTTTGAGCGATCTAGATTAGTCTTGTAACATTTATAAATAAATAAAAATTAGTTAGCTGCCAAATATTGATTACTAAGCTTCCGCATTTGCCACAATAATGGAATGGCGCTTAGATTTGACTTTTCTTACCACGACAGGCACGAATGGAGGCTTAATCAATATTTATGGCAATAGATGTTAAATTTTGTGATGAAACAAGCCGATGGCCTATCTAATGTTAAGTAGTAACAGTACAATCTATTTAATTTTACAGTGTGTTTGAATCATAAACATCATAATTTACAAAATGTTCAATAATGTTAGTAATTTGTTATTAATACAATATACATAAGTGTGGCTGGTACTATTTCAAATATCTTACAAATTGGTTCAGCCGTTTTTAATTGAACCACAAACATCATTCGTCATCGTAATTGTTATCGTATGATAATGGAAACACAACCCAGCTAGTTCGTTCGCACTAGTTAAACGAGATCGAAAGTACGCTAATCATGAATGGTAGATGGTACTACAAGTGAAACTTTTACACGCTCGTACCAAGAATTGTTAATTGTCTACACAAATTGAAAGCCGAAATCTATTGTATGACGTGTCAGCTTTAAAACTCTTTGTAGCGACAACACAAACTGGTAAATGCGACATACTTACGTCTTCTTCTTGTCTTGTCAATAGTTTTTTCAAAACAGCGTGATGAAAGGAATTTAAGTACATTCTAAGGCTCCTTTTGAGCACTCGAGCACTTTTTAGAACATACATATTCATATTTTAGATGTATTCTTCGACGTAAGAATTTTTGAGTTTTGAGGTAAGTGGATTGTATACAGTTATTTTCAGAAAAAAATAAATAAACTGTAGAAGTGATTAAGTGGCTTCGAGTGTATTAAAAGTTAATGATGATTACTTTTATGAACATCAAAATATGACTTAATGAATAAATAAATAAATAAATATTGGTGGACATTCCACACAGCACTATCTGGCCCCAAACTAAGCCAAAGCTTGTGATATGGGAACTAGATAACTGATATACTACTTAAATACTTTTTTTTGTAAATACATACTTATAATATTATATAACACCCAGACAGAGAACAAACATCTATGTTCAGCACACAAATGTTTGTTCTCGATGGGGATCGAACCCAAGGCCTACGGCGCAGAAGGCAGAGCTACTACCAACGGAGCCGTGAAGGCTGTCAAGAATGACTGTCTTAATGACAACTATGGTTTTTGGTTCATCCAATAATAAACCAAAAGTGAGAAATAAAAAAGCGAAATTGGTTAGGTAAGTATCTCATAGAACACCTACGGAAAGTGTTAAAGTAGAACATTTTTGACAAGTAAATCTTCTAATTACATAACTGTCAAAAAATAATTCCAGTGACAAAAGGTCACAAGGACTTTCGTGATTTTTGAGTAACGTAGAATAACAGCGGCATTGTAGATATCATAAATCTCAAACAACTTAAAACAGTGACACAGATTTTAAAAGTCATAACGGCACAACGTAACATTTCCATTTCTTGAAATATAAAGAAGAAAACAACCGGATTGTAACCCACAGCCTAAAAATCAGAAGGTAGGGTCATTCCCACTAGACCACCGGTGCTCAAAATAAGGATAAACGATATGATATAGGTCATCATCATCATCGTCATCAGCCTGAACAAGTCAAGTGCTGGACATAGACCTCCTCTATACAGTTCCAGGAAGATTCTGAGCCCTCTTCATCCACTGACTTCTCGTGATCCTCATAATGTCATCGGCAGGTTTTTTGGCAGGGTTATTTTTTTGTTATAGTATAGCATTTTTGTATTTTTTATTCTCTGAAACCTTATCGTTTGCGATTTGTCACCTTCTCAGTAGCTTAAATAACTACAAACATTATGAAATGCGCGACCGAGAAGTTGTTTGACGGCTGTCATCCACTTAATGAATATGCATACTACAATATTCTGCTTATAATAAAATCCGGTCACACTTGTTCCATTGAAACATTTTATAGTACCGATCACATTGGTAAGATTCAAGTAAGGCCTTTCTTACATAACATTTCAAGTGCACGTGACATTGAACTTCAATTGAAGTTCGAGCGCAAGTTGGCACTTACGCATCAATGGATAGCGCAAACATTTGCCTCGCTAATACGCACTTTCTATTTTTACACACTTGAATGAATCGACGACGTCAGTACAAAGAACGAATGATAAACGGTTACGATTTTGTGTACAATAGATTTAATAGCTATGAATAGATAAATTATGTTGGTGCATTTATTTGATTTATACATTACTAGCGACCAGCCCCGGCTTCGCACGGTTTTTGTGGGTTATCTCTAAGAGATAGACATATACCATCACGGATTTTTTCGTAGGCCTTTTTAGGGTGTACAATACTGTAGTACATTAATTTGATCTATCTCGTAGGGTTCAGCCAGCGTTTGCAATGTAAGCGCAAAAGGTGTTTATTTACGACATCACATTAGAAACCTCTAATATTATCAGTGTTGCTCTACTATATTATGCATGTATTATACATATAAATCTTGCTCTTGAATCACTCTATCTACTAAAAAAACCGCATCAAAATCCGTTGCGTAGTTTTAAAGATTTAAGCATACATAGGGATATAGGGACAGAGAAAGCGACTTTGTTTTATACTATGTAGTGATAGTGATATTATATTTTTTAATATTTTTAATAGTAGTAAAACTCTTTGTGAAGGGCTCGTCCGGGGAAGTACTACCATGCCTTTTTCTGCCGTCAAGCAGCGTTGCTGTGTTTCGGTTTGAAGTGTTTGGTTGCCGGTAAAATTGAAGACACGTTAATTATACATCTGTATGCCTCAAGTTGACGGACCCTTCTTGCGTGACTTACGAGGCAATGCTTTGTTATAGGGATGATTACCACTTAATATCAGGTGGGTCATCTGCTTATTCCATCAGTAAGTTGTATAAATCTAACACCCTGGCAAAGAACACACATCTGTGTTCATTGCACAAATACCTGTCCTCGGTGGAGATCGAAACGACCGACGAGATGATGTCCTACAGCGCAGAATTCAGAGCTACTACTAAGCTGTGAGGGCTGACATAAGGCTTATATTGGAGTAGGTAAAATAATAACAGCCAATCGCGGATCCACCGTTGTGGGCACGATGGGTATGCCAATTTGAAAAAGGAACATACAAAAGAACGGTAGGAACCAAGCCGTAAGTTTGTTGCGTGTTCTAGGCTTTGGTCACATAGAACTGGCACCTAGAGTCACCTAGCTTTAAGACGTTTCAAAGTGATCTTTGTGATTTTATTGAATACCTTACCTTTTGACTTTGACTTTGATTTTGCCCACAAGTCTAAAGAACTTGTGACGTCACACACACAGTGTTCGCGCCACGGCTTTGCCCAAGTGGAACTATACACTGTACAACATCTTGGTCAGGGCGTCATATATTTTGTAAGCATCTCTTTTGTAGGAATGCACTATAAATCGATCATGAGCGAGTTCATACTCCGACTCGAACTTGGCCGATTTTGGGGTGGCTGTGACCACATCCTTTTTTGAGCGCAGGATCCGCGCCTGCTAACAGCTAGATTCAGCGAGCCTTTGCCAAAAGCCACAGAAATTATAAAAACTAGTGAAAACCAATCAAGCTAGCAACCAATATTCGTATCAACGTTTACGATCGTTTTTCGATATCTCTATCTCAGCTTTCATCTCGATTGTAACTGAATACCTTTCTTTAGTTCACACGCGTTTTCCAATCGTATTGTTTGTTGATTTTAATCAATCCACTTGCTTGCTTGCTTGAATGAATGCTTTGTTATTTGAACACACTACTTAAGCTAAAAACGTCGTCGCGTAGACAAAAAAATGAACAAAAACAAATTAAAATGATTGGTCTACACTGTTGTAGACCACTCATTTTAATTTGTTGTTTTTTTTAATTAAGTCTAAAAAAGACAAACGGACAATGGGATCGATGTTGTAGTGTAAAATATTGTGTAATTATGTAATTTTAGATATTATCTAGAGCGTTCGAAACGATCTGCGGATAGCTCTACTGTTTTATGTATATTTTGTACATTTTCTTTCATTTTAAATTTTTATCTGCGGCTTTAAAAATTTCATTTTAATCTTTACATGTTTTCCTACTCAAAAGTTTCGTACATAAGCAAACTTTTAAGCAGGGAAACTTGTATCGATCAAAATGAAATTTTTACTAAAATGTTTGATTGTAATTTTTCGGAAATGTGTATGATTGATATGCTGCCCCTGAAATTAATAATTAGAGCATTTGTTTTAAGGAGATAACAAAAGCAACTTTATCTCACTATCATTAAGCCTGCTTTTTGATCGCCTGTTCGGATATTGGCGTTCATCAAAAACGCTAAGCCTCTTCTTAGTTCAAGCGGAAACAACACCGATGAGGCTTTCCATCTGGCTTTCTTTCCCGGTTTCATCGCATCAAGGTGATAACTATAAACCTGAATAAAGATTTATTTCTGCTTTCTCTCACAGATGGCTCTAGATTAGCGTGTTGCATATAAACATCTGTAGTCTTAGACAAACACTGTGATAAACACAAAAAAATTTGGTATTAATAAAAAAACTCGAAATCTTGTCTTGAACTTAAAATACGGATTGTGGTTTAAAAAATGAGACTTTTTGGCGGTAAGTTAAAATGATCATAGGCAGTAAGGAGCGCTATAATAAAAAACAGCTTCAAGACTGTTCCTAAGGCACGGGGGAATCTTAAGAAACCTTTGATTTTAATAGATTCGTAATCATGAATTTTAATTCGAATTTTATGCAAGAAAAGAACTAACCCTCGCTTCCTACCCGCATTTTCATCAAGACAGTTGAAGAGTAGAAGTAGGCAAAAAAATGTTACCAGCTTTTCCCTCCCGGGGCGCCTTCAACCTACTTTAAAAGTATTAGGCATAAACTCTATGGTCGAAGCTTTAACTTTTGGTTGGTAAAATTAGAAAGGGTAAAATAACGAGAGAATTTTATCTAGCGCAGATTCAAGGATAAAATACTAATGAGGATTGCCGTTATTTACAAATTATGTTACAAAACTTGAATTTAAATTGATGTCATGATTTTAGGTTGATTCCACGTTTCTGGCATTTCGTATATCTGGTTTTTGACCATTAGTGATAGTGTATAATATGATTTAGGTATCTAGTATGATAGTATAGAATAGAAAATCATTTTATTAAAATCTGACGTTTTGCATTTCTTACGTAATCTACGTTTTGGTTTGCCTAGAGTTAAAGCTCTTTGCACAGGACAAATTCTTGTAAGGATGAGTTAATATTTAACTAGATTCATGAGCAGGCTGGCGTGTACCTAACACAGAGTTAAGTAAGTATACCTTTATTTTTCACCTCTAATAACTACAGCTTTTTTTTACTTATTTAAGGTATCACAAAAAAAAAAAATACAAGGCCCATATACGACCCCTTTCGGCCAAAACTCTGCATCCATAATGGTGGAAAAACGAGAATGAAATATGATATGATATGATATGATATTTTTATTTATTTCCAAAAAAGACCTCGTACAGTACCACTAACCTAACTAAACTTAAATGTAACAATACGTAGGTAGGTAGTAATAGGTAGGTACTTATAAAAGATTTTTTTTATAATATAACTGGTGGTTGGTGGCCGAATCAGATTTGCAATACCTACACTCCGAACTAGTTAAAAAACTGTATCTCGGAGGGTAGTAGGTACTCGTCCTCCTCGCGCAGTAACAATAATTGGTTCAAACACTATTGCACAGTGTATACAGGGTGTCCCAGAAATCAACGTCAAGCCGAAAACGGGCGATGGGCCAAGTCATGATAGTTATCAGAAAAATATAAAAAAAAATACAAAAAATAACAGAAAAACTGACACCCTGTGATGATCTTTTAAGCCCCGTGACTACAAATATTAACTTTTCGTGAAACTTTTTTCTGTAATGTAACCATGAATAACCTTTCTGTAAAATACAAATCAAAATTAAATCATAACTGCCTCAGTTTTAAATAAAATGTTAGATGTTTGGCCAACATTTAATTTAAAATAATTACATCACCCAACTTTAACCGACTGTACTGTAAAAAAAATGTACTACACTATTTTGGCAAGTAACTTTAAAAGATGGCGCATTTAGTCAGGATTCCAAAATGGTACAATACTTGCTAAATATATAAATATATTAATGCTGATAATATTGTGAAAACTTTTAAATCCTTAAATATTAAAAATACTGAAGATCTATGGGGAATGTCCACAAAAGTTTTAAGCGCTATTATAACTGATATTGCACCATGTCTAGCATACATTTTTAATAGATGTGTAGATGAGGGCGTTTTCCCTGATTTAATGAAACACAGTAAACTCATTCCCCTGTACAAGTCTGGAAATGAACAAGATCCTGCGAACTACAGGCCTATTTCGGTACTGCCTTCGTTAAGTAAAATTTTTGAAAAAAATGTTCTTACTCAGTTATTATCACATTTTAACGTCAACGGCATACTTCATAGTCATCAATTTGGATTTACTAAAGGTCGATCAACGACAGATGCCGGTTCGACGCTCCTGAAGCACATTTATGATGCTTGGGAACACTCACAAGATGCGATTGGGGTATTCTGCGATCTGTCCAAAGCTTTTGACTGTGTAAGTCATGCCACCTTAATATCTAAACTTAAACATTACGGCATCATAAACCAGGCAATTGGTCTTATACAGTCATATTTAACCAATAGAGTGCAAAAAGTTGATGTTGGCGGTGAGAGGTCGTCTGGGTCGGTCATTGATATGGTACCCCTATTGGGGGTTTTCAAGGTTCCATATTGGGTCCCTTTTTATTTCTAGTATATGTAAATGACCTTCCACCTTTTGTAAAGGATTTATGTGAAATAGTTCTATTTGCTGACGATACCTCTTTAATATTTAAAGTCGACAGATTGAAGAATTTGAATACGTTAATGCATCTCTGTCGCAAGTACTTAACTGGTTTACTGTTAATAATCTTTTGCTCAATGCCGGGAAAACGAAATGCATTAAATTTACTTTGCCAAATGTGGTTCAGCGTCCAACCAATATTGAATTAAATGGAGAATCACTTACCCTTGTCAATTCTACTATTTTTTTAGGACTTAATATTGATGCAAAATTGCAGTGGGGTCCACATATCAAATCACTTGCTGGTAGACTGAGTTCGGCTGCATACGCAGTTCGCACAATAAGATGGCTTACAGATGAAGCTACAGCTAGGCTAGTATATTTTAGCTACTTTCATAGTGTAATGTCTTATGGTATATTGCTCTGGGGGAAAGCTGCTGATATACAAAGTATATTTGTACTTCAAAAACGGGCGATACGTGCCATTTATAAACTGAAACCACGCGAATCATTGAGGGAGCGATTTAAAGAAATTAATATTCTCACAGTAACTTCACAGTATATTTATGAAAATCTATTATACACTCATAAACACATAGATAGCTTTAAGAAAAAGAGTGATGCACATAACGTTAACACTAGAAATAAAAACAAATTATGTATTCCTAAATTTCGACTCCAAAAGGTAAATGGCTCGTTTATGGGGAACGGTATACGCTTCTATAATAAACTTCCAGAAAGTGCCACTGGGCTTCCTATTAGAAAATTTAAAGCATACATTAAGAATAATCTAATAAGTAAAGCTTATTATACTTTAGATAGCTATATTGATGATAAAAGTGCGTGGCCCGATGTCCCGGTCGCTCTGCCCATCGGCAGCTAACATGTCTGCAATGTCTGTACTGTACCTACTATTGTGTGTTTTATTTTTCTCTGATTTAATAGATTGTATTTAATTTTATGCATTAGGTATTATTAGTTTGAAGCGTAGCGTGTGCTGTCTTATAAATTTGATTATGTTTAACTTTTTCTGTGCCTACGCCTCACTTAACTTCAATAATATATTATATTACATTGTAAAAGGATCATACAAAAGAACGGTAGGAACCAAGCCGTAAGTTTGTTGCCTGTTCTTCTAGGCTTTGGTCGCGTGGAACTGGCACCTAGAGTCACCTAGCTTTAAGACGTTTCAAAGTGATCCTTGTGATTTTATTGAATAAATACCTATTGACTTTGACTTTGACTTTGACTTTGACTTTGACTTTGCTAGAGTACTCCTTAATTTTGAAAGAAAAATATTTTTTTTGTACTAAACCGGATTTCATGACAATTTTATTTAATTAGATAAAATGTTTGTAACCTTTAAATTATGGACTTAAAAATGCCTTTGCTGCGTTTTTAAGTCGCTCACAATTCACAGGTACAAATACATACCATTTCGACAATGTAAGTGAAACAGATAGAGCCACCATCTTGTCGAAAGAGTAATATGGGTTATCAAGTAATTTGTTAGTTTTAGGTGCAAGTTTGAAATAAAATTCAGTCATTGGATTTCTTCAGTTCTGATTTTAATTTAATTACATCAAGGATTTACAGCAAATGTTCAAACTGTTTGCCTTCAGCTGTAATGCAAGCTCTACATCTCCTTAAAAATGTCCTTAAAATTACACGGTAATTTTTAAGGAGATGTAGGTTAGGTTAGGTCATGACTAAAGAAATCCAATGACTGAATTTTATTTCAAACTTGCACCTAAAACTAACAAATTACTTTATAACCCATATTACTCTTTCGACAAGATGGCGAGTCTATCTGTTTCAATTACATTGTCGAAATGGTATGTACTTGTACCTGTGAATTGTGAGCGACTTAGAAACGCAGCATAGGCATTTTTAAGTCCATAATTTAAAGGTTACAAACATTTTATCTAATTAAATAAAATTGTCATGAAATCCGGTTTAGTACAAAAAAAATATTTTTCTTCCAAAATTAAGGAGTACTCTAGCAAGTATTGTACCTACCATTTTGGAATCCTGACTAAATGCGCCATCTTTTAAAGTTACTTGCCAAAATAGTGTAGTACATTTTTTTTACGGTACAGTCGGTTAAAGTTGAGTGATGTAATTATTTTAAATTAAATGTTGGCCAAACATCCAACATTTTATTGAAAACTGAGGCAGTTATGATTTAATTTTGAATTGTATTTTACAGAAAGGTTATTCATGGTTACATTACAGAAAAAAGTTTCACGAAAAGTTAATATTTGCAGTCACAGGACTTAAAAGATCATCACAAGGTGTCAGTTTTTCTGTTATTTTTTGTAATACTCATAATTCAAAAGGTACATGACAAATATTTTTTTTTATATTTTTCTGATAACTATCATGACTTGGCCCATCGCCCGTTTTCGGCTTGACGTTGATTTCTGGGACACCCTGTATATATTATAGAATTTTTTTGAGATATGTTTTGTTTTAACAAAAACAACGACTTTAAAACGACTTTTAAGTCGTGTAAAAGATTTTTTAAGTCTATAGTTAACTCTTCACTAGCATACCTATATAAAATGCAACAAGCTGTTGCATTACTTCATGACTTCCTCATTGCATCGCAAAGGTCATGATCGTGACTGGGAGTTCCAAGAGAAAATAAACTAGTAAGACATTCACCTATAAATATCAGGATTTCAGATGGCTATAACACCTACCTACTAGTTTATTTTTTCTATTTTTGTTGTCTGCAAAATAATATATGTGCCAAAGTACCTATCTGCTAAGGCAATGCTTTGTCATAGTTGATGGTTACCACTTAACATCAGGTGGGTCATCTGCTTGTTCCATCTGTTAGTGGTATAAAAAAAACTCTGACTTGCATTAAGGTTTTATAATTTTATTTTGTAAAAGGATCATAAAAAAAAAGTTACCGTCAGTTTCTTGAATGTTCTTTTAGGCACTCAATGCCTTTCCTGCCTAAATGTTTGACAATGAAAACTAGTTGTAAGTACCTTTTTTAGAACTATAAACTACGGTGTCCGAAAAATCAAACTGCCTTTATGAATAATAGTATATTTTGCATGGCTCCGAGGATCTATAATAATCTTCCTCCAGATATACTTGCAATAACTTCAAACAATTTATTTAAACTAGTAGTTCGCCCCGAACTGAGATCTCGTGATGCGACCCGACGAACGCACCAAAACTTTGAGTAGGTGGTAGGCAAAGGCAAGTCCAAACATTATGTTTGGACTTTTTTCTGACTACCGCCTATTAACTTGGTACGGTAACCAAGTTTCAACTCTATTGGCCTATTTATTGAAGAGTTCCGTTGAACAGACCTTGGCTCCATCATCAGACCTGGTCGTTGTCACCATTTTATGAGAACTGAGTACTTCCTTAATTTATTTCAAGAAAAAAAAATAAGAAAAATCAAAAGAACTGGACGACCAGTAGAAAAACCTTGATACCAACGAAACTCTTAGAGATGGGAGCTCTTGGGTCGCTGGTTATCTTAATTTAACTTTTTTGTTGTATCTCAAAAACCGAGCGTCCCAGAAAAAAAGTAAAAATTGTTTTGGAATGTCCAAACAAATCCCTTTCGTATGACATGTAACTTGATTTTTTTAAGTCACTTTTTTTATTTTTGCCCCCTTAAAAAACCCCATATCTTAAAAACCCTTCATCCGATTTTACTCATATACTTACCAGTAAATTTCTCAAGTACAAGCTGTCGTCTTATCAAATTTCATGCAGATCGGATCAACGGTTCGAAAGTTATGGCCAGACAAACATACATACATACATACATACATACATACATACATACATACATAAAATGCCAAATCGCCCAAGTTGAAACTAGAATCTTCGTTCGCTTCGCTCACTCGATCAACTAGAATCTTCGTTCGCTTCGCTCACTCGATCAACTAAAGCTTAAAAAATTACTTCTGCATAAGGTGTACTACAGTGTAAATGACTTTTTAAACGACAATTTTATATAAATGAATCTATGTATTATTTTATTTTTCTATAACTTTGACATGTTAAATTTAATCTTTTTTTTATAGCTACATTTAGCATACTGTAAAGTTGACCATGGCTGACCCTATACAATCCAACATATTATCTTTCTGTAACCCATGTTTCGTTAAATAAATGAATTTGAATTTAAATTTTTTTTTGTAGGAAAACTTCTTTGATCAAATGGTATTTTCACTGAATATTTGTAATGTTTTGTCCGAAAACTACCTACTTTCAGTAGATTTATATCTTTAAAAATGTCTGAGTAAGAAGTTTTTTGACGGTTGTCTGCATCTTAAAAGGCCTCGTAATAAATCCACGTCTGTAACTGCATCGTCCTGCATGTGAATTATAATTAAGCCCCAAAAACCAGTTGCTTGACCCCCAAACGCACATAACGGCAGACTCCGAAAGTGGTTTGTAAATGTTGAGTGTACAATTTTTCAAGGTTTTCAGCAGCATTTATTGAGGTCCTTGACCCTCACAAAATGTCACATAAACAACAACTAAGCGAGAATGCATTAATTCCTTTAAGGTTCCATAGCAGAATGTTAAAATGGAACCTTTATGGAGTGACTTTTGGACTTCCGTTTGTTTGTATGATTATTTAGTCCTGCAATAAACAATAAATATTGCAAGTCAAATAAATTGCTAACTGTTAGAATGTTCGACATGATGGTTACAATTCTAAATTTCTAATAGTTTTTTTGGACCAAATTCTGAGGTCTCAAGCTAACAGCAACGCGGCCATCATTTAGAATGCCCGTGCTAAATTCATTACTAAAAATGTTTAACGAAGTTTGAAAATACTCCTTCATTTGTAGCACAAAGTAAAATCCTCTAACATAGGTATGTCATTTACTTGTCGTAAGTGCGATGTAGACAAAGCAAATAGCAGATGCTGATTGAGATCTTGGTTTTGAAGTGTGCCTGGGAGTCATAAAGTCTATAGAAAACACTCCCAAGGCTGTGTACACACTTATTACAAGACTTTATGAACCTAAGAGCTCTTAGTCATCTAGTGGGAACGGCCTTCTGTAGGGTTATTACATAAAAACAAGACTATAGCGATAGCAGGAGGATAACGACACAAACGAGCTGCCTGTCATCGCGCTGTCCCTTTCTTGCAATCTCTGTATTTTCTGTAGATAGTTACCTAATGGGTGTGTGGCCTGTGGATGATGTGAATAGATGTGTAACCGACTGTAGATACGAACATCAATTTTCCGACAGAGAGAGTCGTCAATCGATGGTTACTGCTAACAGATACAATAAAAAAGAATCGTTTGACGGAAGTTATTTCACAGTTTACGCCTATTGCACCCTGTCGCGAATAACACAATAGCCCAGCGGATCCTAAAATTTTGGCTGAAATCAAGTTGTTTCTTAAAAATTATAAAAATGTTACACAACGGTAATAAAAAACTCGAAGGAGAGAACATGATGGAACAAATGAAGCATCTGTGAACGAGGCCAGACAGTGGCGGATTTACCAGCAGGCTGAGTAGGCTGGTAAATCCGCCGGTAGTCGATTTTAGGGGGCGATAAATTAGGTTTTTTTTTCTAACATGTAACATCAACGTAGGTATATCTTGTTTTTGGATATATTTCTATACTAAGAAAAGCTCAATCATGAGCTGATGTAATGAAGATGATAGTGCACCAATCATAAAGTTGTAATTTCATTGTCATTTTTTTTTAGTAAATATTATTGAAACTAGGGTTTCGAATTCTAGAGGTTAGTAGGGGCGGCATGAATAGCTTGCTGGCGGCAAATATGTAAATCCGCCACTGGGCCAGATATTGTATGATATTGTATTGATCGGGCGCGCTAAGAACTATCGTGGCTCGAAATGGCTCGCAATACGGAAAACCTAATATCATAAAAGAAACAAGAAACTGGGACTCGAGATACACAGCTTTGAGTTATATTTAATTTCTACCAGAAGGTCGAACCTGAGTTATTTTTAGTTTTTGGATTTAGGTTTTACGTAAACGTCTCAGCGTTTACCTTCTCATACAAAACCATGAGTTATGATGACAGGTTATGTTAGGTTAGCCCATACAAATTTCTTCGGAAAAAAAGGCTCACAATACGGAAAATCTGACGAAACAAAAACTCGACTTGCGTTACGTGGTTGGTAGGTACAGGTCACTAATCTGAGATGGCCATGAAAAACGCCAAATACAAATAAAATACCTCAAGTTCATTATTTATCTTCAAAAATTCTTTTCTTTGCTACGTTCGACAGCCAATTAAATAATCCTCTTACATAACTCGAACATGCAAATATTGTTTTAGCAAATATTCGTTTCTTCATAAGATTTCGCGTTTATAGGCACCTATAACTTTTAATTTTTAAGAGCTGGCACTACATAATAAATGTTGGTCGCCTTTCTTAAGTCAAATGACCATTAAGTTAAATTCACTCATAATAACTTGAGCTGCAATCTGAACCACAGGCATATTTTGGTTGAGTTAGCGTTTTGATTAAGTCATGTTTTGGTATATATTATACGTTCAACAAAATCACGATTTCATAAAAATTAATATTTATACAACGCCATAGTTGCCTAGATTTGGTAAACTTGTCATGATCTAACTTGCTTACTGGTAAGTCGTGCACCAGTTCCAGTCCAAAAATCTGCTGGAAAGCCTATCCAAGAGTGAACGTTCCAAGCAAGAATGTAACTCGTCCAGAAATCTTGAATTGTCTGTGTTAAAAGCTTGATTGAATCTGCATTCCATTTTCAAATATCTTGAAAAACATCGGCATTCCATTTTCAAATATTTGAATTTAAACGTTCCATTGCTAACTTGACATGGAAACACGTCCAAAACTTTTCGGTGTACCTACTTATAAGTTTAAATCCGGTGTAATAAAACATCGGCATTCCATTTTCAAATATTTGAATTCATCGTTTGTCAAGCAAATATTACGACATTTGCTAGCTGATTAGCGTTTAACCATTTTGTATCCTGTTCGCAAATATTGTTTCTTGTGAGCTGAATGTAGGTGTGGTGTTAATTTTCCTTATGTAGACTATAATAGTTACCTACCTGTTATAACGTGGATCGTTAACAGGTTTCTAAGATTTCTAATTCAACTGTTTGAAATCTTCACTGGCTCTACCACAAGAATGTACCGCAAGTTCAAATAGTAGTAGCTATAGGGCAGGGGTGGCGAACATTGTTAAATCAACGTGCCATTATTCAAAAAAATATATATAAGGCCATTGACGTGCCCTCAAATAAATTAAAACAAAATGATTAATTATTATAATAATAATTTCAACGAAAATTACAACCGGTGTGGTGGAATTTCGAGCCGCAGCAGCCCCGAGGGCGATTTAGCCAAGTAGTTTCTGAGGGCTTATTACGAGTTTAGTGCCGATCGTCGATCGTTACGATACACCTTATTTTCTATGAAAATAAATCAACGGCATCTAGCGTATTCTTTGAGAAGCTGATTTATTTTCATAGAAAATTCGGTGTATCGTAACGATCGACGATCGGCACTAAACTCGTAATAAGCCCTCTGATCGGATTGGGCAAGGGCAAGCTAAGTAGCGGATAGTTTGAACGAATACTTAATACAAACTGTTTTGATCCGTGGCGTGCTCAAAATATTGTGTCGCGTGCCATCATTGGCACGCGTGCCAATGATGGCACGCGTGCCATTGGTTCGCCATCCCTGCTATTATAGGGTATCTATACAAAACTGGCTACAGTGTGTTTGCAACAAGTTGCGTTGGGTTGTGTCCAAAATGAAGTAAAGCGGCATTACAAGGCTGTGCCATTTATAGGGCATGTTTCTAACTTGTGTGACCTGCGAGGCAATGACTTGTTTTATAGGTAAATACCACCTAATGTCAAGTGAGTCTGAGCCATCTGCTAGTTTCGCGGCAAGTGGTAGAATAAAATCTCACCGGAACAACGTTTTATTCTACGAATTTGCAGTATTTTTTTGTCTTTTCTATCGATTTTAAGACCACATAGCCATACTAAAGGTTATTTTGAAAGATCAGTGTTTATAATCACAATAACCTTTCAAAATCAGCAAGATTGGCTGCGCTTGAGACTATCTATCTACTGGGTATGCTTATGGTTTACACCTCAGCTTTAACCAACACGTTTCAATAATCGTAGTTTCACCATAACAAGTTTAGCAGGCGGAACAAGTTTTTTGCAAGTCTACTATATAAGCCCCAGTTGCACCAAGTGATAATTGCATTTTGATGCGGGTAACAAAATATTTGAATAGGGTATTGTCGTATCTGTAGTGTAGGCTAGTTTCCAACTTTTATGACAGAGTTTTTATGCCGCTTGAGAAATCCACCATAGCACATCATAGTAAATTGCTTCGGTTCTGTTGTTGTAAAAGTAGTAGAGCTCTTTGTGAAGGGCTCGTCCGGGGAAGTAATACCACCATTCACATCCGTATGCCTCAAGTTGATGGGCGCAGGGCACGTTCCTATCGTGCGTGATTCACGAGGCAATGCTTTGTTATAGGTGATGGTTACCACTTAACATCAGATGAGCCATCTGCTTGTTCCCTCATCTAGTTGTATAAAAAACAAACTCTACAATAAACTATAAACTACGAGTAACTTAAATTGCCAGCCCTAAAATTTGTAGCTACGCGTATCTTTGTTGTTTCCATTTTTTAGAAAGAAATGACAGTATTTTGTAGTGCTGCCTATAGTAGTGTAGGAAAAATAAACAACAAAATTAATACCAAAATAGATCAAAGCTATTCTTATCTTCGAGTTAGTTTTATACGAGCATGGTGCAAGTTGGTTTAGATATTCGATAAATAAAGTTAAGTTCGAAATTAGCTCTAACCCAACCTAGTTAAAAGCTATGCGGTTCTTACGAAATATTTTACCATTTTGTCTTTATGGTCATACTTTTTCGCTGTGTTGATAGTGGAAACATCAAATTATACACCAAAAACTTCTCCGGATAACTAGCTAACTAGTTAGCTAGAACCCTTTCTTCGGTGTAGGACAGATTCCGGATTGGACAGATTCGTTATTCGGCAGACTCGCTACTCGACAGATTCGTAATTCGGCATATTCGCTACTCGACAGAAGTACAGTTGTGAATAAAATAGCAAGTGTAACGAAAATATTTTATTTAGTTTTAAATATAAAATTTACTTTGCTTAACCGTTTTATACAATCAATAACGCTGATTTCGTTGGTCAAGAACCTAGTTAAGTAGCTATTTCCTATCTACCTGCAAAATGTGGGTATGTGCCAAATGTTATGAGTAGACCTACCTACTTCCCTTACTTCCTACCTTTGTAAAGTTGTAGAGCTCTTTGTGAAGGGCTCGTCTGGGGAAGTACTACCACCACGCTTTTTTCTGCCGCCGAGCAGCAACGCTGTGTTTCGGTTTGAAGAGTGTGATTGCCGGTGTAAGTACAGGCACATGAGGCTTAACATCTGTATGCCTCAAGCTGATGGACGCAGAGCAGTACATCGTAGGGCACGTTCCTATCGTGCGTGACTTACGAGGCAATTTTTTGCTATAGGTGATGGTTACCACATAACAGCAGGTGGGCCATCTGCTTGTTCCATCAGCTAGTTGTCAGTATAAAAAAAACTCTCCACTATTACTCTACCCAAATTTTGCAGTAGTTGGTATTCTATACGTGACAGGTTGCAAGCTCATCGCCGCTGTTAGGATACTAACTGGTTTCTTAATACATTTATTTGTATTTTTTTTATCTGAAAAATTATTCGAATCTTGAGGGGAAACTTAGTGCTGATAGATCTGAGAGAGATAGAGTAGAGAGAGAGAGATCTCCGGTGCCTGGAGATTGAAGCCGTGAGAGTATTCCTTTCTAAAAAAACTAAGAGGTTTAAAAAGTTTATTTATTTATCATTACTTATATATATTTTTATTATGCAGATACTTTATAAACGTATTACATTACAATCGATACAAAACAATATTTGAACATAGCCTTATATTATCTCCTAAATATATTATCTATTTATGTACAACACAAAATAAATAATGAGTAAGAGTTTTTTTAAACTTGGAATAATATTATAGTTTTTTTTTCATTTCCACAATCTTGACTGACCTTGCTAAAAATTGAAGCTAATCGACAGTTGTATGCGTCTTAGAGCTGATTTCACCATGCTCTGTTATTTACTAATCAAGGATTAACAGGCCGTTAAATCTAAATAGATTTCAAGCGCGTACATTTTGACATATTTAACGGCCCTTTAATCCTTTGTTAATCTAACAGAGCATGGTGAAATCAGGCCTTAAGGTGCGTGCAGAATTGTCTTCGGGTCCTGTTAAATCAATTTTAAATATAAATATTGCTGGGATAATTTAAAACATTTGGCTGTTTCGGAAACATCAGTTTCTGTCTTTTTTTTTTAAGGCAAATAGAAGAGCTAATGTACGAGTACCTCTCGCTAGCACGTGCTTTACTAGTTTTCGTACTAATGAAAACTTTTGAGAAGGAAAAATTGTATCGATCGAACTGAAATTTTTACTAAACTGTGTGCAATGTGATTGCACACAAAATGGTTGTTTGATATTTTTCGAAAGTGGGTTTAGTGATTTTATATCTTTCAACATGTCGAAACGTACGAGCGAGTAGTACATTAGCTCTTGTATTCGCCTTAAGTTTAACAGCCGTCACAGCTTAGTTGGTAGTAGCTTTGCCTTCTGCGCCGTGGGTTCGATCCCCACCGAGAACAAACATTTGTGTGATGAAAATAGATGTTTGTTTTCTGTCTTACAACTTATGCTATTGGGTGTATAGTTATATTATATTAAAATCATATTTTTTTTATTTCTTTTGCTAGTTTAGTCAATTTGGATATTTGTGAAAGATAGAAAATACTACATGATAATTATACGATAAACTATAATACTTAAAAATTAACCTTTAATCGGTTAAAATATATACAAAAGAAACGCACTAAATTATTTGAATACCTATTATAAAAATTGCGGTCTTTTCCCAAAAGATAAGTTTTTGGCGAAATCGACTGATGTAATAATACATTAAGATGCTGATAGAGTGCTTACAAACAAAAGTTAAATATAGAAGGAGAATAAGTGGGCACTAGTTTGATATAATACAGGATATTGTACATAGTGTTTCATCGTTGTATCATGCGCAGGCGCAGCGGTCCGTCTGGCGCGTACATGAACGTGACTGCGTACTCCAGGGGCTCGTGGTGGTATTCCAGGCGGTAGCGACGCAGCAGCTGTAAATATTTTTTTATTTACAAGAATTTTTTTATATTTATTATTTGTTTGACATACGGACAACATAACACAGAAATATACACCTTTTTTTATATTCTATGATACCTGCCAACCTGTGTTCAGATCTACCCTAAAAATAACTGAGGTATCGTTATTTTTATTCTACTTACTGATGTAACCATCAGATGGCCCACGTGATTTTAACCATAACACAGAATTGCCTCGTAAGTCGTAAGACACGCACGATACGATCGTGCCCTACGATGAACTGCACTGCGTCCATCAACTTGAGGCATACATGTTAAGCCTCATGTGCTTGAAATTTCACCGGCGACCACACCATTCTAACCGAATCACATCAACGCTGCTTGGCGACAGAAATAGGCATGATGGTATTAGTACTTCCCCGGGCGAGCCCTTCACTACTCTTACTCTATTTTAAAATTAGCTGACCAATCATTGTAATTGCTTTTAATATATTTTATCACCTTGGCTAGAAGCACTTGTATCTCCAGGTCAGCAAAGCGCCGCCCCAGACAGATCCTGGCGCCGTGTCCGTACGGCAGGGACGCGAAGGGATGCAGCCTGCCGGTGGACTCCAGCCAGCGCTCAGGTTTGAACTCCTGAGGGTCGGAGACGAACTGCTCCATGTTTCCCGTCACTATTGTTGGGAATACTACTTGAACCTGGAAGTTAGAATAGCCAATGTGACGTCTCCACATGGACGGCACTGAGAGACACACCTTTTTTTCCTTGTAATTGTACCCCTAAATTGTTTTCTTGTAAGATTAGTGTTATATTTTAAATCTCTGTTAGTTAGTTTTGTGGGTCGCTCTAGTTATGTGTCATGTTGTTATATGTCATGTGTCGTCATAAATAAAAACTTTCTTTCAATGTGTTTTGAAATCCTTTGATTTTTCTTATTCATTTTTATTATATTTATCACACAAAAGCCCTTAAAAAACAGAAACAGAACAGAAGGCAGGGTAGCCCTTAAGGTCGCATATATTTGTATTTAATTAAATTCGTTTATCAAACTAAACAGAATTAGTGTGACATCATTTCCAGGTGACAGTTTGCTAGAAATATTTTCTTGTGCAAGGCGTTAATCGTGTTTAGCTTCCTAAATACGATTAGTGGCGAACTAACCGCGATTAGTGGTCATTGTGGAAGTGATCCAAGTAGTACAGTAACTTCTTTACGTATTCCCAACACTCAAAACGTTGCTCTTGTAACATTGCTTCACATTTTCTATACAAAAGACTTCAACGCGCTTTATTTCCTTTAGATGAAATTGGCTGTTTTTAATTTATTGTCAACAATTATGTATTCCTTGTTATATGCCTTGTTCAGAATTGCTTGATAACTTAATATTAGATATTTTTATTAGCTTTTTTTTAAAAAAAAAATATTTATTTTAGGGCGACCACACTGCCCTATTTTAACACTTAATAATTATTTTTAGCAATGTTTGAATTAAAATATCATTTACTAGCGGCCTGTCCCAGCTTCGCATGGGTGGTCATAAATTTTTTGAACATTTTAGGATAAACTTAGACCGTGGGTTTGAGCCTCGCGTCTACTTATTTCATACATTTGCACGCGCTTCTCCTTGCGTGAGTGAAATCGCACCTCGCGCGTGACCCGTGGACCCGTTAACATTTTTAATTTCGTCATATCTTTTGAATGGAATGTCCGATTTGAAAAATTTAAGAAGTTATATATAGGTATTGAAACCGTCTTAATTATCAAATGATTTATTTGGATAAGGATTAATATCAAGGTACAAATAAAGACCCTTTTCTAGCGAAGGCATTTCAATTATTTTTTTATAATAAAAGAACACTTATTGTGACATAACTATAATAGTTAGACATATGCTGTCGCGACATTTTTTGTAGATGATGACGTGTCCTACAAAATCGTAGTACATTATTTTGTTCTATCTTCAATAGTTTTCGCAGCGCTCGCGATGTTAGGTTTTTATTTTCCACCTTGGGTTACATTATTGAAGTTTTAGTAAGGATCCCTGATTTTTTTGAAAATATAATATAGCCTATGTTACTCAGGGATAATGTAGCATTCTAATGGTGAAAGAATTTTCGAAATCGGACCAGTAGTTTTTGAGCCTATTCGTTACATACAAAAATACAAAAATACAAATGTTTCCTCTTTATAATATTAGTGTAGATAAATATGGGGACTAGTGATTGTTCCTAGTTTGTCTGTAACTTCAATTTAGTTTACTTACGCCTTTTGGAATATGGTAGCCGCAAATGACATCGTCTTCTTGCAGTGTTCGACCGTTACCGATGACAGTTGAATACATTCTAAAATAAAACAAAATACTTTTGTTATTTTTATGTAAATTTAGATTCAATAATCCAATTTGAATGAAACTCTAAAGGTAATATAATTCGTTACTTTGAACATCATATTTTTTATCAAGGCAGCACGCGAAATAAGTTTTGGACAGTTAAGTATTAGTCATATTTATTGAGTGAAGTATAGAGTCAGACATATTAAATATTTCGGTGGATATTTTACATGCGCCTATAATTTCACAAACACCCTACTCATCGGTACAAAGCAACGCTACTCGTCAGCAGAAATAGGATGGTAGTACTTCCCCGGACGAGCCTTTTACAAAGAGCTCTACTACCCTCAAGGTAGACGGAATTTAGAATAATTTTAATACCTAAACACTTCTCTAACAAACGCCTTAGTGTAGTGTAGTTTGTCCAGGTCGCCGTATGTGAGGGGTTTGCTAGGGTCGGGCAGCACTCGAGCTATTTCCTCCGCCATCTTTTCCTGCTGCTTTAGTCTGGTCGAGGCTTGGTAGAGGATGGAACATACTGCCATGGATATCTGTTGTCATAAAGGAGAAAATCGATGACACAGAGAAAGTAGAAAATACATTGCAAGCTAGCTAAATTTGTAAAAATAAGTCACAATATTTTTGCGCGCTCCAAATGACTAGTGAAAGATATTTTTATTTAAATAAATAAATAGCAATAAAGCAATAAAATAAAGTAGCAAATAAATGTCTGTCTATGTAAAATGTATGTCTACATAGTTAATTTTTGTGATGGTTGATGTGTGGATGTGGTGATGTTAAATCAGAATCATTTATTGACAAAGATTTAACACATTCACTAGTGCATATTGTTATGCATAATAAAACCTTGGCTCGTCAAGCGTGTTTTGTGTGGATCTTATCCAATTTCTTTTAATATTAAATACGAAAGTTATTGTGTTTGGATATTTGGATGATTAAAGGTTCAAACACAGCCTATTCACCTTAACTATTGAACAGATTGGAACGAAACATAAAATAAAATATAGTCCATAACCGGGATTAACCTGGTTTAAAATTTAGGCTAATTTTATCCCGAAAAGTAAACAGAAATGGGATAGAAAAACTACTACTTCCCAGAGCCCTTTACCAAGAGCTCTTACGAGCCCTTTACCAAGAGCTCAGAAGAGCTCTTCCTGTAATAACAGGATAGCAGTATTTCTTACCGTATCAATACCGACGAGTATGAGATCGAGAGCCATTATCGTGGCTATCTTGGGATCCCCCTCGCTACGCAGCACGCGTTCCAACAGAGACAGGTCATCTTCAGACGTGACCTTCTTCGTCTTTAGCCGCTCTAATGCTTCGTTTATGTATTTGCTGCAGAGTCTACAGGTGAAACAGATACAATTTTAAAAGCTGAGCTAAATGAGCTAAATGGCTAAAATATGTATGGTTAAATTGGCTGAAAGAGAGAAGACTACAGATGACTCTTTTAAGAGTTAAGCTCGCTTTTGAATATGACCGTTATGTAAGATTAAAGAAACAGCTTCGCGACTTTAAATAAATAAAATATTAGCTGATAATAAAAATAACAAACAAAAACATTCTACGCCCCTGAAATTTATAGCACTTCAGCATTTTTTAGAATTGCTTCATAAACCTCAAGGCGTCTGTCTTTGTAAATCTAGTAAATAAATATGCAATGAATTGATTTTTTATCCAACGTTTATTAGCAGAAGACTAAGTCCCAGTTTATTTGCCACATTAGGTAACTACACGTGGTGTATCACGCATTTTTGTATGGAAAGACACTTACGAGAATTTCGAGTTTCCTTATAAAAATGAGTGTCACACGCGTATAAAATCTCAGGCTAGGCGATCAGGTTACTTACTCGACGAAGAAGTTCATATTATTCACGTATTTGGTCCACAGCGGCGTGGGAATGTACCGCCAGTAAGGCGCCTTGAGCTCTAGAACGGCAACGTTGCGGAGCGCGTACTTTGCAGCGTCGATGATCCTCTGGGTTTCCGAGTCGCTGTTCACTTCGGGGGAGAGGCAGCCTAGTCGCGTGTCGAGAGCTACGCGGCCAATACCTGGAGCAAGAGGGATTAAAAAGATAAAAAAGAATTAAACTTTTTAACTTTAACTTATTGGTAAAACGATAAGACGTCAAATACAACATGTTTATAGCATAGTTTTAAGTTTACACCAGAGCAATACAATATTATAAACAATTATGTATCTTGATAAGCAGTATAAGATAAGCAGTATAAAAAGGGACATTGATCTGTGTACGTCACTTTAACTCAGTACAGGCTTGTAAAAGCTTGAGAGAAGGAGAAGAGAAGGCTTGAAAAAGAAGAATGTAATAAAAATAAAATTCTTTGACAACAACAAAATAATAAAATAAAAATAAACAATGTCCACCAACACGACAAACTAGCACGACAGATAGCGATAGTGATAGTGGTGAGATTCTATATTCAAAAAGTCCCTAACGACTCATTTTACTAGATGTACTCACATTCCAGCGACCACCGATGTATATCGTTGTCGAATTCATGTGGCAAGTCTCCGTGTTCATCCCTCGCGTTTTCCATGTACTTGATGAAGTCTTCAGTCACCAGCTCGATGGGCGCGACGTATTTCTTCACCGTCTGTGGCTGTAGAATCGGACGTTGCACCTTGGAGCGGAAGCGTCGCCATTGGTCGCCGTGCCTGGGACAAGACATGAAAAAAATGAACTCAGATGATCAATGTAGGATTTCGTTTTCTGACATTTTGGAAAGCAACATGGCTTTTTCATTTTAATTTTTTTTCTTGTGTTATTTTAAGTTGTTTTGTGTAATTTTGGTCTTATCATAAAGTGTAAACATTTGGAATTAAAGTGCATTAAGTGATATCCTGATTTGACCGAAAATGTTTCTAATGTTTTTAAGAAAACCGCCACCATTTTCCTCAAAACGAATGACTTGACTATGGACTGACTTGACTATAAAGTATTTTATCTATTTCACTGGCAAAATTGTCTGTCGAATGACGGACAGGCGCCTTATACAAAGAAAAGAAGAAGAAAGATGATAAATGTAAAGTTCGTTTAAAGAATTCAGCAAGTACCTACCTACTGAGTCTATTCTGACTTTTGACAACTTGTTTTTTCGAATCGCGTATTCTATACCTAATTTGGATTTCTCTTTCTTTTTTCTAGTGGGTTTTGTATGTAGAAAACCAGCTGGAAAACGAAAACTGAAAACATAAAAAAGTTGTCAAAAGTCAGAATAGAATAGAGACACTGCAAGCAATTTTAAAACATTCGGAAACTTCATTTTCTATCTTTTTTGTTTAAAAGCAAACAGAACAAGATCAAGAGACAAATTCTGACTTTTAAATAGCTTTGCTGGATGGGCTCTAGTAGACGTACTACTGCTGCAAAATGTCGACGATTTTTTTAAAATTTAATATTAAAAAAAAAAGAACAAAAACCTTTTGTTTTTTCGCTCTCGGGGCAAGCAAAAGATAAACTTTTACTAACCAAAACACAAAAACAATTGATAACTAGTAGGTCATAATTAGTGTACCTTATTAGATGGAATAAAAATAAATATAAGTGCTTAGGTAGGTAGGTAGAGTACGCTATAATTAGTCAATTAGAGCCATATCGGTCGTACCGTGTGGGTCACATCACACATGCATGCAGTACCTAGTATTTGGACGTGCCACCGATTACCTAGGCAACATAATAAGCCTGCCTTAGAATAAAATTACCTTGAAATTAGATCATAGAGTCAATAACCTCGGCAAAACAAACCACAGATCAAGTACCGGTGGTACTATCAAGTACCACGTAACCTCAATTCCCACAGCTCTGCATAGCTTCGTAGAAATCGCAAATAGAATAAAAATGGGCATAGAAGCGTCGCTATTGGTGCGACGTATCTAAGTCGATGTCGTGAGAGTATGTGCGGAATACAGATGATCAGCGGGAAACGCAGAAATACGCTTTGTTTAGTCATCATGAATGCTAAGCATTTATTCTAGTTGGATCGCTTCTTGGATGGTTTTAACTCGTTTGAACACGTGTCTAAATAAAGGTCTAATTTATAAAACGAACCTAAGAGGTACACAGGGACGAGAGCCTCGAAGTCAAATTATAACTGATATAGGTACATTTTTCAGTTGTGGGATTATTATACAACGTAAGTCTAGTGGAAGTGACCCCGTCATAGGTTCAAATCCGTTTGTGCACCAATAGAAAATTATAAACTCTAAAAATTTACCTATGAGCTCAATCCCAGTGCTCTTTAACGTACATTGGATAAACTTACCTCTAACTTTGCTTGATAATATGTTCTCCAATTATTGGTTGAATTTAGTGACTTCAAGGATCCTTCTCTTATATCACTAGGACTTACTGAATAAGCTGATAGAAAGATCAAAGTAATAGCTATGTCACAGTCGTAAAAAACGGTTTATTTCTTGTGTAAGGAAGAGAAAGGTGAAAGATACAAGTTACATAAATACTACTGATGTAACTACTAACTTTTCTAATGCTACTTATGTGCTAGGTATATAACAATAAAAAAATAATGTGCAAAATAGTTGTGTTGCTGTCACAACTTTTTTAGTTTTCCTATTGTACTCTTTCTGGAGGAACAATGATTGCTCAGTTTTTGTTGCACATTTTTCTCTGGTGGAACAAGTAGATATCCCACCAGATGTTAAGCGGTAACCATCTATAACAAAGCATTGTCTCGAAAACATCGTGAGGAAACCTGCGGCTTTGGTCATTGTTCTTAGGCTTTGGTCACGTGGAACTGGCACCTAGAATTACCTAACTTTAAGACGTTTCAAAGTGATCCTTGTTATTTTATTGATTAAATACAAAGAGGGCACTGGTAGTCTAGTGGTAGCGGCCCCGCCTTCCGATCTAAAGTCGTGGGTTTGAAACCAGTCGTTCACCAATGAATTTTTCTGTTCAAAAATTTATGTGCACAATGCCAGTACTCTCAAACGGTAATGGAAAACACCGTGAGGAAAACGGCATGTCGTAGAACCTAAAAAGTTCTATAAAATGTGTCAAGTGCTCGAAAGAAGCCTCTTGAGGCGCACTTAAAATCCTTTCACCGCACTGTTTCGAAACAAACTAGTGACACGAAAAGAGAAAGACCATTTGACTTTGACTTTGCTTAGTTAGCCTTGTAAGAATTGACCTTTTCTTTCCTGTTGATTAGGTCATCCTCAAAGCAATTGACTTTCAGGATGGTTCAGTACCTAATGGGCAAGCACACTCCATCTAAGATCCACTTTCTGTTTATTATGATAATATAACTTTACAGAAAACCTACTTAAAATCAAATAGGTACCTACACTGGAAAACATAATACAAAACTTTTGCTGAAAGGAACAACAAATAAAAACGTCATTTGTATATTTTCGGTTTTAATAGATTTTTTCAAAAAGATTTATTTCAATTTTGATAAAATCGAAATAAGATCTCCTCTGAAGTATAACCTACCAAACAAAAAAAAAATAATCAAAATCAATTCATAATCGGCGGAGTAATCACGTGATAAACATACAGTCGAATTGAGAACCTCCGCCTTTTTTGAAGTCGGCTAAAAATGATATTAGTTGGACAGATGCTTACGCCGATACAGTTATTTTTTCGAATATTACCTACAGGTACCTACCTACTACTGTTTTTTGAAGTTATTCATAAAAACGGGACTAAAAACAGCTACGCAATTGACCGAATTTCTTAAAACTTTCTCTACAATCTAGTCTTCATTAAAATACGCCCAAAGAGTACAAGCAAAAATTTAAAAATCAAGAAATCAGTTGGTGAGTAGGTACTTATTTTATTAGTATTTGCTTAGAAAATGTTGAATGTAATGCTGTGACAATATTTTGCAAGTTACGAATTATATACATAATATATCTCAAGCAACCACTGTGCTACAAAGTAAAAAAAACCGCCCAAGTGCGAGTCATACCCGCGCACGAAGGGTTCCGTATATATTATTATATGTATAAAAACGGCAATAAACATTCCCATACAATAAACGTTTATTGTATGGGAGCCCCCTTAAATATAAAGTTGATTTTAATTTAAATATTTATTTTTAAAGTGACTATATAACTAAATATTCTGTGAATATTTCAAGCGTCTACGTTGCCGTTATCAATATCGTGCAAAAACGAGCAAAAAAATCTCGTTTGTTGTATGGGAGCCCCTTTAAATATTTACTTTATTCTGTTTTTTAGTATTTGTTGTTATAGCGGCAACAGAAATACATCATCTGCGAAAATTTCAAATGTCTGTTTCAGCGGAGTCTTAGTTATAGGGTCCCGTTTTACCCTTTGGGTAGGGAATCCTAAAAAACAGCTTCAGGAGAGATCTCGTATTCAGTAATAACTCAAGATTCTTTGAGAATGTCTAAGGGGATAGCAGAGGTACATCAAAATATTACATTTGGCACATAGCCACATTTTGCAGTGGTTAGTGACCATTCGTGACAGGTTGCAAGCCCATTGTACCTGCTAGAATGCTGGCATTATAAGCGTTTTAAAGCGCTGGTACTACATATAACTTTTACAAAAAAAAACTGCTCCGAGATACGCGGTCAAAGAAATCTAGAATTACTACTCTCTGCAAGAAATACTGACTCATGTTTAAAAATAAATAAGTAGCATAAGATACATTTGAAAGTGTTGTAAGAAGTTAGTGAGTAATAAGGTCATTAAAGATAATATGTCATCTCGGAACTGTACAAACAGACAATCGTAGTATTTACAAATTCTGAGAACGTTTGTATATTTGCTAACTTCAGTCGAATGTTTGCACAGATCTTGCTAAGTCAATGCCTAGGCAGCCTAGAAATAGTAACAGTAAGTTACTATTAAATGCTATAAATATGCCGCGATCTTGTCCGAGTAATTTTTTAATATAAATAGGAACAATACCAAAAAAAATTTTTTTTTTTTATACAACTATCTTATAGAATAAGCAGAGAGAACCATCACCTATAACAAAGCATTGCCTCGTTAGTCACGCACGATAGAAACGTGCCCTACGATGCACTGCCCTGTGTCCATCAACTTGAGGCATACAGATGCTAAGCCTCATGTGCCTGTAATTTCACCGGCAACCACACTCTTCAAACCGAAACACAGCGTTGCTGCTTGGCGGCAGAAAAAGGCGTGGTGGTAGTACTTCCCCGGCCGAGCCCTTCACAAAGAGCTCTACTACCCTTAATATGCTCTAGTACTCTTAATGTATGATGATGACAAAATAGGGATAGTTCATTTTACAAGTTTGACAAAATGAAAAGGAAGAAAAACATCAAAAGTTTGTGTCTCAAAACTAAAGATATTAATAATGTTTTTAATTAAATAAGGCTCGCTTACACAACGATCACTAATCGTAGGGTCGGTCGAGGTAAAAGGGTTCTCTCAGAGACTAAAGCTATTCTCCAAATTGGGACTACGAACTAACAGTCAGCAAGGTTTTCTTTCTTTCTGTGGATCGGGAAAATCGTTACGCGTCAATTCCTATCGCGTTCAGCAAATAATCTCGAGTTTAAACAAGGAGTAGGTATATCGATTCGTAGACTTCTGACGTAAGCAATAACCGGTCCATGTGTGAACTTTCGCAGTAGGTATCTACTGGATTATTAAGGTTTACGCAAAGTTGTACCTACCCGTCTCGCTTTTACCAAGGTCGACTGGCCGTTTTCGCGTTCTTGCTCACTTTTCCCTCGAAGTATATTTTATTATTTTATCGTTTGCAACGATCTACATACCTCAACTTAACCTTAGCTCAACTGTTTCATGTGTATCTTGTACTTGTAAATACGTGTAATTTTCTTTGTAAATAAATATTACTGTATTTTATTTTAAGTTACAAAGAATATCTAATTCTGATAATAGTATTACCTATGAATAGAGTAGCCTGACGACTTTCTTTCCCAGACACGGTCTTCTCAGATTGTTCAAACCTAGAAGCTATTTTTTAATCTGTGACCATGGCTTCTCTAAATTCTCTGGCTAGGTACATGTTAATCAGGGTTAGGTACTGAGTTTTTGATTACTGAGAAAAATACGTTAAAATGAATGGGATCGCAACACATTAGAGAAATAATGAGCTCTAAAAATAAAGGCAATAATTTAACATAAGGAATTTAACGAAAAATAAACTTGTAACTTAGTAAAAGTCATTATTTTTAGCAATAAGTATCAATTTGTGTGAACTGGTTGTGTCTAAGCCAGTTTCACGCGACCCAGCCTTAGAAAGTGATAGTTGAAAGTTACTTTAAAAGTAATTATTTAGGTTTATATTTATATTTATCACTATAGTTTCAATAACTAAGCTGCCGCCAGCAGTTTTGCTCGCGTTGATTTTCGTATTTCGATTCTCGTAATATGACATTGATTGCTAACAACCCCCAAATATGGAGCCAAAGTAGGTACAGCAGTGGACGTTCAAGCTGATAATGATAAGGGCTCTAACCATGCTCCTTCAGTTTTCAGAAGCGGTATCTTTAAACCCTGTATATTTTTTTAAGTTGTTCTGAGTAAAGGCATTAAAAAAATTAAACCATATAAGTATCATTAAGTTCTATTAAATAATAAACATTGATAAAAGTTGCGTAACCGCCTTTGTTGTGTCATGGTGACATGCACATCAAGTAATTAGCACCGTTTTACGAGCACAAACACTGAAGGTACAGGTGGTTACGTAAACAAACCAAGATCTTTATGGTGGTATATCCAGTGAGGGGAAAAGAGCTGGATTCATTCACAGATGCCAAAACACAGAAACAGCTAGTAGTAGTAAATTAAATGAAAAAAAAAACTCACGATGCAATTTTCACGGTAGACGTGCTAATCTCATCTTTATATTATCAGACAGTGTCAGATAAGATGGTGATGAAGGGTGTCAGACTGACACCCTTCATCACCATCATCATCTTCCTGCCCTTGTCCCATTTTATGTGGGGTCGGCACAACAGGTTTTTTCTCTCCACTTTGCTCTATCATCCGTCATCTCATTAGTCACTCCTTTCTTTCCCATGTCATCTTTCACACAATCCATCCATCTTTACTTTGGCCTACCTCTACTCCTTAATCCATCCACATTAATTCCTAACACTCTTTTCGTAACATGACATTCATCCCTTCTCATAACATCTGACACCCTCCAATGTCCTCAAAAAAATCTTTTGTTGACTTGATTAATATTAAGAGGTCTGAGTGGACCACCGTGCCTGGGGGATCAAAGTCGTTTTAAATATAATAAAGAAGCTGTTTCTGTTTTCATTTTTATGCAAGGTGTTCCAATTCTTGTAGGTACTCATAACTTCAGGGTACCCATCAATATGAATAACTTTTTCTAAGGAACCAACACTGTGAACGCTAAAAACAGCTGTTTGATACATTTCAGCCAGGTAGGTATGTAACTTTTGTATGAAACAGCAATTTTGTATTACCTTGTTTATGACATCAGCCTGAAGTACAGTGCTTCAAACCGTTTGATTAATGCAAAGGGCCTAATTATGAACGAATTTGACTTTAGCCGCGTAAACGTTTCCTATCTCTAACTACAACACAAAAAGGTCAGATATCGGTCTAAATTTAACGCCATGTCAAAATATATTTGAGATAGAAATGCGCGTAAAATGACGGTCCATAAAAACTGCATGTCATCGCCATCACGTTTTTCAATGAACATTGTTAGATAGACAAATATGCACTGCCACTTAACGCTTCGTGAAGTGAATCGGTAGGAAATTTGCACTGTAATACCTAATAGTTCACTGTTTAGCATCACAGTGACAAGGCGGGCGGCCTTCAAAGCAGCTGCTAACAAACTTTATCCATCTGAGTATAACATCATCATCAGTCCGAAGAAGCGCATGTGCTGGACAAAGGCATTCCTTATAGGTACATTTACAGGAAGAACGATTCTGAGATTACCGTTCCATCCACCGACTTCCCGCGATCCTCACAATGTCCACGATTAAATTTAAATTAAATTCTAAATACTAATTTAACATTGAAAATCATAAATAAAAATTCTAAATAAAGTATGTCAAATTACGCATACCTAGTCAAACAAGAAAATAAAAAGTAAAATTAAAACAGAAATAAAATAATATAATAAGTTAGTCTATGTAGGTATAGAATAATATATATACCTAATACTTTGTAGAATAATAAGTAAAAAAAAGTTTTATTTGCGTTTATTTGCTACTATAGCGACCCGCCCCGGCTTCGCACGGTTATTGTAGGTTATCCCTAAGAGATTATGCTTGTATTATGCATATAAACCTTCCTCTTGAATCACTCTTTCTATAAAAAAAAACCGCATCAAAATTCGTTGCGTAGTTTTAAAGATTTAAGCATACATAGGGATATAGGGACAGAGAAAGCGACTTTGTTTTATACTATGTAGTGATTAGTGTTAGTATTTAATTGATTGACAGTATGATTAAGTTACATTTATTGTTAAAAACAGGATGTCTGCGTCTTTTTTGTATATTAACCAACAAAACATTATAATCAACTAGCTGGTGCTCGCGACTTCGTCTGCGCAGGATTAGTATTTTCGAGTTGCTTATAAATATTAGCGTGGCGTAGTAGGTACATAGGTATGTGTAACTCTAGCGGTTTTGGCAGCGCACGCCAGAACAGCTCGCAGATAGTAGATTTTTTCCTACTTACTTGACACTTATCGTCATATTTTGGACAATTCACACAATATCTTTATAAATTGTAGCCTATGTGTTATTCTGATGTTATAAGCTATATTATTGTAAAGTTTCATTAAAATCCATTCAGTAGTTTTTACGTGAAAGAGTAACAAACATCCATCCATCCATCCATCCATCCATCCATTCATATATCAGAAACGATTCTGAATGGTCGAAGTATTACAATGACTGACATGTCCAGCAAGTTATCCTGCGAATGTGTAGCAAGCAGTTTATTATTCTATGCGAATAGCTCTTGGCATAATAGGTTATTTGTACCTTTAGAACGAGTGTTTTAAAGGACAGTACGAGTGTTCGTGTGAGCACACGCACATTGATAGCAAATCTATCCTTCTCCAAACGACAGCTAGTAGTAGAAATAAACGGTGACTATGAGCTATAATTACAGTCAGTAGGACTATAATCAGATTTAGAGTTATTAATTGCCAAAGATGTACATTTGGCAATTAATAACTCTCGTACATACCATACGTTATATAGCTTAGGTCAAAAGTATCTATCAGGCGAGTACAAGTACCTTGCAAATTATGTAGAAATAAGGCAATAATAAAAAGTAAAATTACCTATATTAGGTATAGTAGTTTACTACTATACCTAATATAGGTAAATATTAATATTAATACCTATATTAGGTATAGTAGTAAAAAAGATAATAATTAGATTATGGTATTCTTATATTGATATTATCATCGTTGTTATTCTTTACTCTTATCACTATAATTATAACAAATCACATTTGTTGAAAGTTCTGAACGGAATTTTCTCTGGTTTACACTATAGTCGCGTTAAACTCTCGCTGCAGGCTCGGTAGTAGTGACTTGATCTAGAGTGGGAGGTCGGGACTCGTTGGGTTTAGAACGCACACGGTTTCCCTGGAAATCTATAAAGGAGGCTTTTATTATGCAGTGGACGTCCTACGACTGAAGTGATGATGATGACACTAAATGAGTCACTCGATACAAAGGACATAGTTTATACGTTGTTGAAGTAGTAGGTATGACACGGATATGCATTAGGCAAATGCATACACCCAATTTCTTTCAATTTCAATTTAAATTTTCAAATTTCAGTTTAAAAAAAATACATACACTGCTCTTTTTGGCTTTGTGTAGCTTGATCTGTCTCTCCGTGCCCTACTTACAAGTGCCCTAGTAGAATAAATATTTCGTAAAGCTTTACCTAAGACTGTACTTAGAAGTGACAACAGCTCTACTTTCTGAACCGGTTGGCAAGCCTTTTAAGTTCTGCAAATAGTGTTTCTTTAGTAAGTATATTTAACCGAACGTGATAACATTTGGCTTATTTTAACCAGGAGGTTCTCGATTAATAAAATGATTGACCTTTGATTCTAGGCTCTATCTATCATATTTTTTTTAGACAATTTCAGTTTTTTATTCATATTTTACTAGACGTTTGTTTAAAAAAAAAACACTGAATATTAGTAATAATAAGAGCAATGGTGGTCTAGTGGTAGCGGGCCCGCCTTCCGATCCTAAGGTCGTGGGTTCGAAACCGTTCGTGCACCAATGAGTTTTTCTGTTCAAAAATGTATGTGCACAATGCCAGTACTCTCAAACGGTGAAGGAAAACATCGTGAGGAAACCGGCATGGGCATGTCGTAGAACCTAAAAAGTTCTATAACATGTGTCAAGTGCTCGAAAAGAGCCTCTTGAGGCGCACTTAAAATCCTTTCACCACACTGTTTCGAGTTTCAAAATTTACAAAATACACTTAAAATGGTTGAGCTATCTGCAGACCGTTGCGAGATCTAGAGAAAGCTCAACTAAGTTGTATTCATATATGTGTCAAAAATCTTAAATACCTAACTTAAAAAAAATATTTCCCATAGTCTAACGTAAATTTAATGTTCGGGCGTGCCTCTGACTACCCCCGCTAGACGTCCTCAAAGAATCTCGAGTTCGAGTTCGTACTTCGTAATAAGAGATCTGAGGGGATGTCTACCGTACCTGGGGATCAAAGTCGTGCAGCTGTTTCAGTTATTTTCAGTTTTAGACAAGCGTTTTAGTTATTTAGATAACCTAATAGTTGTGAAAAAAAAATTTGATTAGATATTAGAATAGGGGATCAACGCACCAGAATCTAGTTTGGCTATTTATCTAAAATATCTTACAAATTTGACAAAAATACTAGGAAACCCCAGACAGAATAAAAATTATGTTGCAAAGGTAGTCAAAAAAACTGTTATTTTGTAAGCAAGTATTTTATTAAGATACTGGTGCTCGTACTGACAGATACTTTCATTCGCGACCTTGCAGTTGCAACTTCCAGCCACAACCTCGCCATTTACTTGGTCGTTTTATATTGCGAAAGGTCTTCAGTTAATCATATCATTAATAACTGGAGACCAGTTTTAATACCAGACAATAATTTCCTTTGTGTCCTTTTAGAGTGTGTAGTAGAGCCATTTTTATGTGGCTCAAAGTCAAAGTCAAAGTCAAAAGATATTTATTCAATAAAATCACAAGGATCACTTTGAAACGCCTTAAAGCTAGGTGACTCTAGGTGCCAGTTCCACGCGACCAAAGCCTAGAAGAACAGGCAACAAACTTACGGCTTGGTTCCTACCGTTCTTTTGTATGATCCTTTTACAATGTAATATAATATATTATTGAAGTGAAGCTCGTCCAGGCAAGTACTACCACCATGCCTATTACTGCCACCAAGCAGCGTTGCTGTGCTTCGTTTTGAAGGGGTGGTTGCCGGTGAAATTACAGGCACATGAGGCTTAACCTCTATTTGCCTCAAGTTGATGGATACAGGGCAGCGCATCGAAGGGCACGTTCCTATCGAACGTGACTTACGATGCAATGCTCTGTTATAAGTAGGTGATAGTTACCACTTAACATCAAGAGGGCCAACTGCTTGTTCTATCTGAAGTTGTAAAAAAAATTGCATCCGACTTTCCTTGGCCTATTTCATTATCCCCATTATTTTATAGCAGTTATTTAAGGTTTACCTGTCACTGTCACATAATTGTCAACGTAAAGAGATGCCAATAGTGCTGGCGCTTTTAAAAAGGGGAGTCCATGGTTCCAGATGGTGGACCATTTACAAAACCCACCATTTGTGTTTTCAAACCTATCAAGTCTGCTATAGATTGGCATACAAATAGGATAAAAAGAAGTTGTAAAAAAGCATTTTCATTATAGTAGGGGAGCCCAAGAGGGGATTTCGGGATTTACTCGAGCGCGGCAGATTAATATACAGGGGGATACCTTGGACCTGGTTAAGAACCTCCACCAAATATGAGCCCCATATATAAGGCCGCCCGTCGAGGATAAAGGATCAGATTAGTAAAAAAAACGCTCGAGTAAATCCCCATTTAGCATCATTCACTCACCGCTTTTAATTTAAAACAGTATCTACAGATACTGCTACTAGTTCAAGTACCCAGTGCAGTGGTCATTGTCGTACCCATATCACGTTATACCTGGCTACCGCCGCTTTCGCTCCGCCCCGATTCCCAACTAGGCCAAGCATCACCTCACCTACCACCACATTCAAACCAACTGTTAGATCTAAATATATCTGCACATTGACGGTTTTACATAGAAAGAATAAACAGCGGCCGTTGTTAATCTTCAATGGATGAAGCATTCGTTATTTTTGCGGTTAGATAGTTGGATCGAATGGTACCTAATACTGGCTGATTCATGAATGGATTCGAATATTTTATTAAGAAAAACTACAGTTTGCTCACGCTATTGGAATTGCGACTAGGAAAGAGTTTGAGTAGGTCGAAAGCCCGCAAAAATATACTAGACTTAATTTAATAGTCGTCAAAACGCTAATGATTGCTTAAAGATTAAAAAAGTCGACTGTATGCGAAGAGTCATTTTTAGTTAGTTACTTGCTTTTGAGTGAAATCCTTGAGATTTTCATGATACACTGCTAATAAATATTAAATATGCTAATAATGCTAATAAATAAATATATTGCATAAAGATTAAAAAAGTCGACAGCATGCGAAAGTCATCGATTAGCTGCATAGAAATTTCCCAAAGTCGGCACTCCGCTATTACCTGTATTGAATAGGTACCTACTACAAAAGTCGGCAAAGTGCGAATAAGCTCCTAAATCCAATACTTACATAATATATATGAAAATGAAAACATTACCTACCTTTTTCTTTGTAGGGTCATTTTTAGATAATTAGTTCCTTTTGAGTGAAATCCTTGAGATATTCATGATTCACTGCTAAGGAAATACCAGCGTTCATTATATCACTCAGAAAAACATGTCATGTCGGCTACAAAATATTTGTAAACAAGAAAACCTGAGTCTAAGCTCTAAGAATAGCTGGAACAACCCAAGCTTGAGTAGAATTATTTATAACTTGACTTGAGTCAATAATTTACGAAATAAGCATTAGACTTAGTGTGCTTCTCCAAAGAGATCTGAAGAAGTTTCGAAATAACCGCATACCTACTACCAACATACCCTTCGCCAAGTTGATGAAAATATATCTGTAAACAGCTGACCCGGCAAATGTTGTTTTGCCATATACTTACTACAATGACTATTAAAAAATAGGGGTAGGTGATAGAAGGGTGAAAATTTAGGGTTGTATGTATTTTTTAATGCCACATTTAAAAAAAAATTGTACAAAAAATTTATGTTAGGGGTGGACAACCCTTATCACTTAGGGGTATGAAAAATAGATAGTAGCTGATTCTCAGACCTACTGAATATGCATATAAAATTTCATAAAAATCGGTCAAGCCATTTCGGAGGAGTATGGTAACTAACATTGTGACACGAGAATTTTATATATAAGAAAGAAGTTAAGAGATACCTAGGTAAACATACATGCTATAAACTGACTAGCACTAAAAGGTTAAGGTTTGACACATGGTTATAAAAGATTACCCAAGATGTGAAAAGAGAATCTCGGAAGGCATCAGGTACCTACGATAGAAAAATAACGCATCTACAACATTTCAAAACAAGCCTGATGCGTATTCTTCATTTTCTTGATTTTAACCAAACAGAAAGCTTGATTTCCGTAAAAAGTAAATAAAACCCGAAAAACGTAGGTTAAACCGCTAGGGAATCAAAACCCTCAAAGCGACAAACGAAGCGTATGACTCCAATTTGGAAATAGTTTTTTGCTTTTTATACGGGAGACCTATTTTTAACTAACGCGACTTTCTTTTACAGGGTGTAAAGTCATGTACGAAATTAAAATGAAACACGTACTCCTAATTGAATTTGTAGATTTTAGGAGTTGTTTTTATAAAAAAAGCCTGAATATTTATCAACTTTTTCGGCTGATGATGATAGATACATAAATTCTATATTATATTGATGATAGATAGATAAATAAATACCTACTATATTTTACACAAAGAAAAACACATACAGAAACATTACAAATTTAAGCAAACTGCCTTATCGCTAAGAGCGATCTCTTCCAGATCATGATAATACATTAGATTTAAAAGCTTGGTGGTCCCTCTAAGTTATAATCTTCACCAGTCAATCTTCTCTTCGTCTTTACTTTACTTTTTTCTTAAAAAAAAATGGATCAGTGTAATTCAATATTTACTATAATAAGTACGTTTTCAATTACAGATGTGGTTTTAGTACTCTATAATTCATTTAATGAATAATACTAATCTTTGAATGCACGAACGTATTAAAAAAAAAGCAATTAATTTAAAGGTTAACAAAGAACTTACGTTACGCACAATTGTTATTTAATCTGTGGTAAGTAAGTACTCGCATTGTTTCTAGGTCTAGGACTGTTTCATTACGTGTAGAGTACGGATGGATGACTGTCGGTCAATATTGATGGCATAATGAGCGTGACAGACCTTACAGCATGGTAGAGGCTCCACCTTCTGCGCTCTTAGGTTGTGGGTTCGATCCCCAAGAGAACAGAATAAATAAATATTGGTGGACTTTCCAGCCCCAAACTAAGCAAAGCTGATGTTTTATATCGACTATCTGGTTCCTATAGCTTAGTTTGAGGCTAGATAGTGCTGTGTGAAAACTTCTAAATAATAACTTATATAAAAAGACAGAATTCATTTAAAAGCCGTTTTAATCTTTTTTTTTCATACTACTAGATGATGGAACAAGCAAATGGCCCACCTGATGTTAAGTGGTAACCATCACCTATAACAAAGCATTGCCTCGTAAGTCACGCACGATAGGAACGTGCCCTACGATACACTGCTCTGCGTCCATCAACTTGAGGCATACAGATGTTAAGCCTCATGTGCCTGTAATTACACCGGCAACCACACTCTTCAAACCGGACACAGCAACGCTGCTTGGCGGCAGAAAAAGGCGTGGTGGTAGTACTTCCCCGGACGAGCCCTTCACAAAGAGCTCTACTACTCTTATATCTAATATTTTATAGGCCCCAAATATTTATGGGCGAACAAGTTTGCGCCCCTCGCTTCCAACTACATCCTTTAATGGAATAACAATTCAAATAAATTAATGTTATTTTGAATACCTACCTATTCATTTTATCCCGATATCATACACGCTACACCGCCGTCAATTCTGATTAGTTTTTATCCTTCCAAGGTTGCCTGGAAGAGATCGCTCTCAGGGATAAGGTCGACCATTGTTTTAACCCTGTTATATGTTTCTGTGTGGTGAACAATAAAGAAATATCCATCTATCATACAGATTCGATTTTCTTAGTTTTTATTTCACTTTGGTCCAAAATACAGACGTTATTCTTGTAACTATAAAATCTTCTCATCCTATGAAAAGATGAACGCAACTTTATTGCAAAACTGCGATTATTATAATCGTGGTGATTAAAATTCCGTCAGCTTGGCCATCTTTCGCAATATGAATAGTCGGTGTCCTTAGTCTCCATCGTTTGACGATAAAATGACCGACTCACATAAATGTTGGGGCTTCAATGGGGAAATACGTCATGTGAATAGGTAGGTACATGTATTTCCCCATGTATTTTCCATGTATTATTTGGAATAATCATCAGATTATGGAAAATGGCTATATCATGTGATAGTTATTTATATTTTTTAACTTGTTTTGTAGGTGTTTTTCTACAGGTGTACGATTATGACAAAAAACGTGTTTTTGAATAAGTGGGATCTACCTATCTAGGTATAACCAACCATCGAATCATAGCACAGATAGGGCTCGTCCGGGGAAGTACTACCATCACGCCTTTTTCTGCCGCCAAGCAGCGTTGCTGTGTTTCGGTTTGAAGAGTGTGGTTGCCGGTGTTATTACAGGCACATGAGGCTTAACATCTGTATGCCTCAAGTTGATGGACGCAGGGCAGTGCATCGTAGGGCTCGTTCCTATCGTGCGTGACTTACGAGGCAATGCTTTGTTATAGGTTATGGTTATTAATTAACATCAGGTGGGCCATATGCTTGTTCCATCAGCTAGTTGTATAAAAAAAAAATTAAGATTGTTTATTGAAGGGTGGATATATGTATAGAGGTAGATCATGACTCTAAAGTTTATGAAACTATCATGAAACGGGTATTAGCAGAATTGTGACAACAGCCACAGTTAGCCAAAAATAAAACCAGCCAAGTGCGAGTCGGACTCGCGCACGAAGCATTCCGTACCATTATCTATGAAAATGGCAAAAAAATCACGTTTGTTGTATGGGAGCCCCCTAAAATATTTATTTTATTCTGATTTTTAGTGTTTGTTGATAAAGCAGAAATAGAAATAAATACACATCTGTGAAAATTTCAACTGTCTAACCATCACGGTTCATGAGATACAGCCTGGTGACAGACGGACAGACAGACAGACAGACGGACGGACAGCGGAGTCTTAGTAATAGGGTCCCGTTTTACCCTTTGGGTACGGAAACTTTAAAAACATTAATCTTAGATGTACCTGCATGCCCAATATAGGTCCCTACATAAAAGAAAAAAACGTTACATTAGTAGGTATTACTACTTTAATAGGTAGGTACCTACTACAGAAAGTATTTAAATTAAAACTTTCAACGCACGTAATAAAATGTTAGGAGAATTGATCGGTTGATTTATAATATCACTGCCTTGATCAATTTAATTTATGTATAGTGAAAGCAAACTTTCCACTTAGACCTCAAGTCTAACCACATCTAGCTGTTTAGTAAATATAAGTCCTAAAAAAACATGTAAAAATTACAAATTAAATAATCGAAAAAAAAAACATCCTCCAATTTAATAAATCTTTATCGTAGATACAATTGCTTTAGGCACAGTAAGTAAATTCTGTGGTTCCTTTTGTTTTCATTATCATAAACCTTTTGGTTTCCACTCAAAGAATTATTAAAAATAGAAATCCACTCAGAAAATAATTAAAAATAGGAAAAAAAGATCAAAAACTTACACTCCAACGACACCAGGTAGCTCCCCAAAGAAGTCCTTCCGGACCTCCGACTTGTATTTCACCAGGCACGGCATGGAGGGCCTGAAGGGCGTCGGGCCCTCCCTACGATAGATCCTCTCGATTTCATCCGCATCATACACAAACAGCAAATCCGGCCGTCCAATAAGCCCCCCAAGTCTCACTATCTTCCCATATTTATCCAAAAACAACTGAGTAACTTTCGCGAATTCTGAAATATCAAACTGCCCGATATAAGGGACCATGCGCCATGTATTCCCTAGGATAGGGATAGGTTTCGGTCCCGGGACGTCGGAATATGGCTTTGCGTTCGCGAATATTTCTTCATTTAACTCGGCTGCGGGGGCTACTTGGGATTGCTGGCGTTTGGAAAAGGGGCAGGATGTTGTGGTTCGAGTATGAACGTGTGTATTCCTGGGTATGAACGGGTGGGTGTAGGCGGAGAAGGTTTGTAAGCGAAAACGACCCATAGCGTTTAAGGCCACTGCGCAGACTGAGCGCGGCTCGACTTTACTACGCGGGAGCTGCCACGGACATTATGTACCGTTCTCTTTTGTTTGCTGCAGATTATTAATTTGCACCATGACCAATTGGTTAATGTAATGGTATAGGTAACTTGTAGTTAAAGTTACGCTTGTGTCAACGAATGTTCAGTATTTTTTCTAACTAGGAACCTATAATATTGTTTCCAATCTGCTCGACCAATTTCGTTTTTTTACATACAGAAGGTACCTTTTAGAAGTTCCTGATTTCTTCAAAATTCCAAAATGACATGACCGCCTCTAGCCATAGTTTTTCATCGTGATAATACTTTTAAGTAAGATGTTTTATTTATTAATCAATAGATTGATAAAAAAATGCTTACTTAAATGAAAAAATGCTTTACTAGTTTTCGTACTTACGCAAACTTTTGTGTAAGAAAACTTGTATCGATCAAAATGATTTTTTTACTAAACTGTGTGCAATGTGATTGCACACAACTAGGTTAATTGCAATTTTTCAAAAATGAGTTTTGTGATTTTATATCTTTCAACATGTCGAAACGTGGGAGAGAGGTACATTACAGACCTATATAGTCATCGCCTTAAATGTAAAATTACGTGGATCAATTTTAAACCAAAAATGACTAGGGTATTCTCTTATCTGTGGGCTAGGCAAGTAAATACGTCAAACTTACTAAGTAGGTTAAAATTCTGGTAACTTAGTATATATGTATATATTATGTACCTAGGTACAGGGTGATTATATCCGTAGTTGTAGTGGGTAGGTAAGAAACGCCGCTTTTCCATACTGAAAACGTAGTTTAGAATCGGGGTGGTAGTAGGTAGAGTAAGCGCGCCAATTATGGACCACCATAAGGATTTTGTCAAATAAAACTCAGAATTTTAAATTTTAATCAGCCTTATATATTTTGAACAGTTCGATAATTATTTGGTATCAAAAACAATAAATAAAATTCTGAAGAAACATCGACATCTTAGTAATAATCAACATTTTCTAAAATATGTCATTATTATAAATTTGCAAAAAGTGTACAAAATATGGACCACAAATAATTGGGTTCAAAATTATTCAAAAAAACTAGCCCTGTTGCCTTAAACTGAATCAGTCAATTATGAGTATTAAACTAGTCATTGGTACACAATTCGCACACGAAGAAATCAACCATATCTTCTACGTCAGCAGAATCTTCATGAGCCCATTCCCTGCAAGATGCACATTGGATCCATTTCTCTCCATGAACATCTTCAGAAAAAAAGCCCTTTACTATACAAAAATCTACCATTTTGATTTTGGGGACGATCTGTTGAACGAACGATGTTATTTTTTTCTGCTAGCTGGTAAGCCAAAGATCTGATGACCCTGCGTGTGAGACCAAATCCAGATTTTTCCATTTCTAGAATATAATCAGCTAATTCATCTTCCAATAGACCCGGTAAAGTAGATTTTCTTCCAAGTGTTCGGTTCGTAATGTCTCTAATTGATTTGTGTTCTATTTTTGATAAGCGTATAAACGTAGTTTTGGGTACTCCGTATGTTTTAAATAAAAAAATAAATAAAAATCGTTTATTTCAGACCACTGAGTCCATATGGTACCTACACTAATTTACATACAGTTTTTTAAAAACACTTAAGCCTAAAACACTTAAACCTAACTAGGCTAACAAATAGGCAAATAGGCTCTGAGGACGATCAATGGGAGAAGTATATTCCACCATTGATCGTTCTCAGCACAAGACATTTCCATAATGGCGACATCATATTTTCAGCAACAGTCCTCAGGATGCTGTTGGGACTGCCCCGCACTCTGCTTATCAGTGACGCAGTTTTCTTGCGCAGCAGGGCGTGAAAGCCATCTGTGTGGTAATGCGCAAACATTCCTGATGCACTGCAGAAACGCGGCAGTCCCAGCATCATCCGGAAGATGTTGTTATATTGGATACGTAGAACGTCCAGCGATTTTTTGGTATGCCTGACCCACAGACTTCCCGTGTAAAAGCTCTGACAATAAGCTTTAAAGAGCGTGATTTTAACTTGGTCAGTACAACGGGAGAATCTGCGGGCAATCATGTTACCTCTAACCGCTAGCGCTCTACGTTCCCTTTCAACATCAACATCATCCTTAAGGTCGTCGGTAAGAAGATGACCCAGATATTTGAATTGTGTTACACGTTTGATATTTAATTCATTCAAATGTATACTGAGCTCAATTGGACTTTTACCGGCGGCCTTAAAGACCATGTACTCTGTCTTTCTCACATTATATGTGAGCCCATGTTCAGCTGCATAGCTCTCACAAAACTTGAGTAGTTCTCTTAAGCCACCAACCGTTGGGCTCAGCAGCACCATGTCGTCAGCATAGCTGATATTATTAATACAAACGCCGTCTATCCGACAACCGACACGCATGCTGCTCAACCCCACGATGAGATCGTTCACGTACAGGTTGAAGAGCTTGGGAGACGTCAACCCCCCCTGTCTTACCCCACTCTCCAATCTATACGCTCCCGAGAGAGAATTAGCCCATTTTACAAAATTTGTCTGGGTGGCATACCAGCACTGGAGCAATCTAAGGACTTCCACCGGTACACACCTGTCTCTCAACTTTCTCCAGAGCACATCATACGAAACGAGATCAAAGGCCTTGGAGAGATCAAGAAAACAGGCATATACCGGCGTTCTACGGTCAGATGGATTAGTTTTGGATGATAGTTTTGGATGCTTTCAAAAAGCCCATTTGCTTTTCTCGTACAGCTTTAATTGCATTTGCCATTGCATTTTTATCCCATGTTTGTCTGGTCTTTTCTTTGGTTTTAGATGCCATCCTAAAACAATAAAATTAAATATTAGTGATTGTTTGTAATATGGACCACTAGTCCATATTCAAAACATGCCGGTGGTCCATATTATAATACACATACATTTCTAGGTTAATATTGTTGTTCAAAAAATCATAACAACTATTAGATATTATAACTTAATATGAATAATTGCAAAATAACTCACCTTTTCCCTGGTTTAATACACTTTCACAAAGAGTATTATTTGTTGAAATTATGAATTTAAGAAGTTAGCTAAGAAATTATAATGATGCGTTGACAAAAACGAAAAATGGCTCCCGTGAACACATGCGCGCGCTCTGTTGGCTTGCAAACGACTAAGGGGCCGCAGGAGGGTAAAGCTTAGCGTACGCTGACCGACGGCTCGGTACGAAGGGTGTTCTTTAAGAAACACCCGTAGTCCATATTACAGAACCAGTCCATAATTGGCGCACTTACTAATATTTGGAGATTCTCCTTTTGCCTATAAAGATTAGGTGGTACCTAACAAGTTTAGTAACGGTATGTAAAAGTAGTTATTGAATTTAATGCATCTGTGTTGTACATTTTTGAGCGCATGCGTGCATTGCGTGTGTAGACGTAGGTACGTGCATCTCTGAGAAGCATTTATAAGTAGGTACCTACTTAGCTACCTAGGTATTTCTTTCTACCTACATGGGTAGTATCTACACTTACAAGCGTATACGCAGCCATAGACAGGAAGGTTGGGTACAGGGTGTTTCATCGACACCGGTCAGTGAGGTGTATTCTGTCGTAAAAGGAAGTCAAAAACTATAAGTTTGTACCTACCTACTATCTAAAATCGACTGTCAGAAAATTTATTGTATACTTACCTAAACAATCCACGACTTTTTTGACGTTGTGCTTGGATTTTCTTCTGACTACCCACAAACTTGGTATCGTACGTAACCGAGTTTCAACTCCATCGGCCTATTTATTGAAGAGTGCCGTTGAAAAGACCTTGGCTCCATCATCAGACCGGGTCACTTTACACCATTGTATGAGAACTAAGTACATTCTTAATTAATTACACGAAAAAAAATAAGAAAAAGCAAAGGAACTGACCGACCAATAACTAAAAATATGATATCAACAAAACTCTAAGAGATGGGGCTCTTGGTTATGTTTTTAATTTTTCGTTGTAGGTATCTGTAACGTCTGTATTTTACTAAAAACCGGATTCCTAGAAAATAGTTATAAATGCTTTTGGATTAAACAAACAAAGCCATAAGCCAAAATTTAATTTTTGTCCCTATATAAAACCCTATATCCTAATAACATTTCCCCCTACCGACCGTTCTCGATGAAACACCCTGTATCATAAAATGATAATAAGTTGCATGCTAATAATACCTAATAAGCTGGTAGGTATACCAAATCATCCGTTTTGCCGATCCGCCTATAAATTTTAAGTTTCTGTAACTAAATAGACATCTATACTACCTACTTAGTTAACGGTATACCTACCTAGGTACCTATACCTATCCAGGTGCATAAGTAATTGAATAAGTATCTACATCCACTACAGCCAGCGTTTGCTGTAGGTACATTATCATATCGTGCAATAACCGGACTCGCCCATCTGAATATGCGCCAACGGCGACGACGAGAACGTGGTCGGTAGTCCATCAGTCAATCAATCCGGTCTTCTACAGCTCTGTGGGAGTTGCAGGTAAGGGCCTCGGGTGAGTGATCTCCCGAGGCCCTTACCCGAGAATCCGCTGGCATCTACTCCGCAAGGACTACGATCCCTCAGCTCAGCCATTTGGTACCTACCTTCCAGGCGACTCCTATCGTAGCTATCGTAGGGCCAGGTGGTGCAGTGCACCAGGGCCCCGGAGCTCAGGGGGCCCTAAGCTTTGAAAAAAGAGGGTCAGCCAGCTCCCGAAGCTAGAAAACCTTGAGCCTGCTCTCATTTTTTTTAAAGATTTTTAATGAACTTCAGCAATCAGACAACTCCTGATTTAAGACTTTCATTCGCCAACCCGATTATTTTTCTATGCACCGGGGACCTTGTTAGGGTTGCCACCCGTACTTTATAATAAAGTATTGTACTTTATTTCAGGTAATTGTACTCTATACTTTATGCGAACAATAAAGTACACGAAAATACTTTATTTCGCATGATTTCATTTCTATGGGATTTTGAAAAGTTTAGTCGTGTCGTATTAAGTACTTTTTCGTTAATGAATCGATGTCGCCACTCGCCAGCGCCACATCACAAGCACTCGTTTTTAACAATTTCTAAACGCAACCTAACCTCAAATTGTCAAACAATGTCAGTGTCATTGTCACTTTATAACCAGATATGTACTTCTAAATTATCTGCACAAAAATGGCAGCAAGTATTTATTAAGAGTGAATCTAGTTTTTTAAACTTGTTTAAAGTACATAATTCAATTTTTATTGTCTATTCCCGCCACGTCAGGATTTACAGAAATATTTTTTTCTGTGATGGATGGCAAATGGCGAGACGAAAGAAACAAAGCGTCTCTGAATTTGATAGAAAATGAATTACATCTACTTTAATTTAAAAATAGACTGTAAAGATGCTGTTCAATTGTTTAGTAGAGATACTAGTTTGATACAAACTGCAACAAGCAATAAAAAATACGTTTTTAAACATAATAATAAAGAAAAATAAATTGTACTTTATTTTGATACTATGTACTTTTTTTTCTTACCTATATTAACCAATGTACTTTATCTGCAAAAAAAAAAGGTGGCAACCCTAGACCTTGTCCACCCAGCTACGCCACTGCTCCTTCGAGCTATTCGCAGGCCAAGATTGTGGCGAACGTGTGCTGCCTCGTCTTGGCGTGACGTTAGTTGTCGAATACTAGTACTAGACTAGTATTGGCCGCCATCTGAGGTCTGTGCGGTTGGGGCGACCGGAGTTATTCGCGAGGTGGTGGTCGCCATGGTCTTTCATGTTCTGGCGGTTACGCGTGGAATGGAGCCAAGTCAACAAAAATATTCGTGTCGACCATTGTCAGCGCGGTCATACCTACATTCGACGTGCCAGCATGATAAAAAATTCTTCGACTTCCTGGACCGGGACGTCACGAGCTATAACGTCATTTCGAATGTAGTAGCGCCCGGCTGGCCCGGCTCACTCATCCGAAGCGCTCTATGTGGTCCATGTGGTCGTTACGTACTTAGTATACTTCTTCTTCTTCTCTCCATTTATGGCTCCTGTCTGTCATTCGACAGACAATCTTGCCAGTGTCAAGTGATTTGTATTGAATAAATACTTTTTAGTCAAGTCAGTCCATATTCAAGTCGGCCGTCATTTGTTTTGAAGAAAATGGTGGCGGTTTTCTTCAAAACATTGGCAACATTTTCGGTCAAATCAGGATATCACATAATACACTTTCATTCCAAATGCTTACACTTTGTGCTAAGACCTCAAGTAATGTTGGTTAAAATACCACCGAAATTACACAACACAACTCAAAATAACACTCGAAAAACAAATAAAATGAAAAAGTTAAGCTGCTTCCCAAATTGTCAGAAAATGAATCCTTAATACTATACCTTATTTCATTTACCGTCTTCTTCTCTCCGTTTATGGCTCCTGTCTGTCATTCGACAGACAATCTTGCCAGTGTCAAGTGATTTGTATTGAATACTTTTTAGTCAAGTCAGTCCATAGTCAAGTCGGCCGTCATTTTGTTTTAAAGAAAATGGTGGCGGTTTTTGGATTTGACATTTAATTCAAATTGACATTGACATTGAGTAGGCAGCAAAGCTCAAACAATCAATACAAGCAAGCAGGTGTGGTGCTGCCAACTTTATTTTATTTTGGCTAAATGTGGCATATTTTTAGCGCTTAGCATTATAGCAGCATGTTTTTGCATAATTTAATACAAAACAAGAAACTTAACTTAATATTAACAGCAGTAACAGTTTATCTTGGATCAGCACATTTGTGGCAAATAGCAGTGTATTAACAAATTATTACAAAAGTGCATAAAAGGGGTCCAAAAATACAATCAAAGGTCAGGAATTAGAGGTTTGGAGTCCGGGAGGAATCTTACGTAACGAAGAATTTTAGGAAACTTTGATGAGATAGTTTCAGTTGGGACCTATTTTTATTTTCATCAATATATGGAGCCAGGGTCGAGTCTGTGTATAGTTTATACAACGTGTTTATTAAGAATTGTAGGGATCCGAAAGCAGGATATTCTACCGGTCATAACGAACAACTTTTGTTCTACGACTTTTAAAATTTCAAAGTTTTTCATTCATGAAATGCCTCTTAAACTTTTATCTAAAATGAATCTAAACGCATCATGAGGCAGCCCTATTTACAGCTGTTCTTTGACCTCTAGTTGTTAACCTTAGATAAAATAGGTAACAGAACTGCCACCAATTACCTAGTAATGTGCCTACCTAATAATGATGTTGCTGTTTTTAAAGATCTTGGTATGTAAAAGAAATATTTTCGCGACTGTAATCCCTAGTCACGGTAAACATTCTCTGAGATCTTTGGTACTAATACCTATTCAGTAACTAGGTACCTACGTGGCTACGTACTCAATATTTAATAGAATATTTATTTTTGTTTAATTACTAGATGTCGTAAACCAATGTTTATGATATTCATAGTTCTTTAAATTGTAACATGTTACTTTACCACCATGGTTCATTGACACGACAAAATTATTCAACTGCAATTTTGGGAAGTGTCTAGTCTGTCCTATTTAATCTTTGACTAACCTGTCTGTCATTGGTTGCATTTAAAAACGCATATCCAATCAGGACGGCCGACGGCCGCCGATCAGTGTTACCATTTGTGGCAGATTTCTGCCATTTAGCAGATTTTAAATATTTCAAGAAAAATCTTATTAGTTTGAATTTTTAATGAAATAATATTTATAATTTATTTATTTTTTACCGAACTGGAAACTTCTTATTCTTTTTTACCTTTATTGATTTGGTTTCTAAACAACTTCTATCTCGTTTTAGATAACTGCAAACCGTTACAAACGATCAAAAGATAGTAACTGAATGTAATGTAGGTATTTAATTTATTCCGTAGCCACGAAGGAGATGGTATGAAGTCATATTTTTGGTATTTTTATCGTCAAGCTTGGTAGATTTTGACAGATTTTTTGGCAGGTGTGTGGTAGAACCGCCACTTTTGAGATGGTCACCCTGTTTGTGTTTACATGCGTTGTTGTTAGCCATGGGTAACTCACTCAAAAAACATGATCTGCAGCGCATCGACTCATTTACAGTCTCGAGCCGGAGCCGAACCGCGGTTCAAACGGCTCAGAATTTCAGGGCCAATAAATTTTCATGTACCTTCAAAGACTCCAAGCAAAAACCGATAAGACTTGGCAAAAGGACTAGACACCAAAACAAAAAAATACGACTATAAAAATAATTTTGTAGAAAAATAAACAGGCAAAAACCTTGAATTTTTATGTTAGCAATAACTAATAAATATTGCAAACAATGAAAGACGGATTTAAAAAAAATTAAAGTAAAAGTTCTACTATTCAAAATGAACCTTACTTGAATAAACGATAAAACGGAAAATATTTATGCAAATTATGACGAGCCTAGAACGCAAAATATCCTTAAATATGTATGCTAACACGCGAGGGTATCCACGGGCTGTTGCTAAAACAACTCAAGTTAATAATTCAAATTCGTAACCCATACCATTTAAAAACATGCTTTTCTAAAAAGAACCGTAATCCGCCAATTCATCCTAACTCCACTCATTCACCCGCGCAGATATTACTTCAAACGATTCAACTGTTAGAGTACGTATTGAACCTCTCAATGAATCAAAACAAATATTTTACTCGAACGGTTCAGGGTTCTGTTTATCATAAAACCAATCTTTGAACCGTTTGAGTTGTGTATCACATTTATGAGTAGACCTGAGAACCGCTCCACAGATGAGCGGCTCCAAAAATGCAGCATTGGAAATTAGATCTTATTATCTAGACGAAACAATTCAAATTCATTTAGCAAAATTTTTGATCTGGATATATTTTTTCTAATATAGACCCTATCTACCTAGGAATAAAATTTATATTAGGCTGGCATGAGAGCTTTTGAGCCGCTCCAAAAGAAATAGAGCCGGTACTGACGTACTCACTACGATATGAGCCGCTCCAGACGCGTACGTCTGACTCCTTCTACCCACGGCTAGTTGTTGTACATTGTTTTGTTGAGAAAATGTCATCAAACGTGATAAAATGGTGATTGTTATGTAAAAAGCCGTCGTCAGTCAGTGTGTGTATGAGCAGTGCCTACGAGGTAATGGTTTAGTGTGAAGTTTGAAGCCTGTGTCGTGCGAAATCTCGCAAACTTACCAAAATCCAGTTTTATCCAGTGTTATTATAGCCAGTAAATAATGACAAAATCCATAGGAACCAGTAAAAATATCGTGTCAGGGGATTGGCGGCGTACCTACCTACCTACCGAAAGGTAAGTATTTCAAATTATCTCGTAGGTTATCGTTGTTTTTCTCTTTCCTAGATAGAAGCGCGCGTGCGTGTGACCTTGACACGTACACAGACAGGGCTGTTGCAAATTTCTGAGAAAATATTAATTTTACTTTTCTATGGGAATTTCGAAAACGATGTATTCAACCGTTGCACACGTCAAAGTATTCCAGTGCTTGGTCTAAATACACGCTCTTTGTTTCCCTACATAACTTCATCAACACGTTGTATAATTCTCGCTTGGCAATATAGTAACTTTTTTAATTTGCTTTATTAAAAATAAAGCAAATTAAAACAGTTACTACTTCGTTTTCTTGCTCATCAAGATTTTATTGGTCAAGGAGAGCAACACACAGCACTAAAAATATGGCGGACTGACATGCGTGAATGTCATTTTGACAACTGTTGTATAGTCAAGTAGTCAAGTATAAGTCAAGCTTTAGAGTGAAAGCCATTACCGTCAAAAAAAGCAACAAATCTGTCAAAAAATTTAAAAATGCAATGCATGACGCATTGCATTTTTTAATCAAACATCAAACGTCATGTCAAACGTCAATTACAGACTGTCATGGCGGCTCTAAAATGGTACACATAGTAATAAATTCGAACAGATCAACATTTAGTGATGAACACTTTATTAACCTACATTTTTAATAAAATTGCATTGGAATGGTAATATTCATTTTTTTTCAAATTTTTCTATGTGGTATACATAGACCAGAACCCAGAATTAAATTGTTCTATATATGAATTTTAATAATTGTACTAAGTAACACATTTGACATGTTTACCTAATTAAGTTCTACTACATAACAAATTATGGATCATCAACATCTGAAATTAATGAATTAAATTAAATTAAAATTAAAGCTGTTAGTGGCATGACTCAGGCAAGAGGAGTTGGCAAGTCTATCAAGCAATGCAAAAATTAATGCAAGCAAACAAACAAAACAGTTTTTTATGTTTGTTTTGTTAGTTTTGTTGTGACTTGACTCCTTGAGATAATGTCGATGTTGATCTTGAATAATGTTGATGTTAATTTAGTTTATAAATGAGCCAAAACTAAGCAATTGGATAAAAAATGTCTTTAGAATTCGCGAAAGATAAAGTAATCTGGACTAGATCCATGAACTTGGAATTGGCAAAGTTTATGGAGGGCAAACCTAATATATGGGACCCAAAACATCCTAAATTTTCCCACGTCGGATTGAGGGATGAAACCTTTGCCGAATTTGCTGCACAGTATCATAATCTGAGCTGGCAAGCTGTAAAAGATCGGTGGACAAACATACGCTCCACCTTCGGGTTTTATATGCGCAAAATTAGTGCGAGGAAAGAGAGTGGCGTGGTAGGTTCAAATTTCGCGTCGGTACAGAATTTGTATTGAAATATAGTACCTAATACCAACTACTATTCATCTATTTCTAGGACTTCAAAGTAGGCTGGTTTATGTGGAAGCCTTGCAAGTATCTATACAAAGTTCACAAGTGTACTAAACCCAAAACTACAGAGCCAGTAAGTACTTATTTCAAAGTTTTCAAATTAATGCCATTTGTGAAAACTGAACAGCTATCAAAATACGATATAAATTCTTAACAACACATTTTCTCACAGGAAAGTCCACTCACAAAAAGACTACTCAATGGCCAGCCTTGGAGAGTTCATGAGCGGGCCGAGCGTACACAGCCTGACAGCAACAGTCAGGTATCAGAAGTAAGAATCTTCACTGTCTAGAGCTTAAGCAACTTACATTGATCAGCTCAGATACTGAGTTATTGCAGAAGTCACAAAATAGCTTAAACAAAGCATAAAATAGCTTATTTCACAATTTCCCTTAGTGTCACCTGCGAGAGCCCGAAGGGGATTTGTGGATAAAAAGTACAGAAATCCCCTGATCCAATTATTTACACCAAATATTTTAAAAGTCAAATTAACAGTAGTTAGTAAATGAAGTTACCTTGCCAACATTGTTTGAGTGTGTAATTATTTACCTGTAATATGTAATTGAGAATCTTGTGGTTTGACTTAACTTAGGCTTTAAAACACTACTTTAATAAAACTGTACATAACTTTGTGTCCACTAAAATATGAAATGTTTTTATATATTTTCAGGATGTTGCTGAAGAGGGTGACAACGGTAATGATGTCAGCAATGATACCATGTTTTCTGATAACTCAGAAGATGAAAAGGATGATGTTACCTGTCAGGGTATTGTCAACAAGATAGCAACTGTATTTGAAGGTGTACAAAATGAAAGTTTTGAGACACGAAGGTAAAAGAAAATGAGGATCATTCATTAGGATGAATACAAGAGCTAATGTACCTCTGTATGTTTTCCTATTCAAAAGTTTGCATAAGTATGAAAACTAGTAAAGCAAACTTTTGAGTAGGAAAACTTGTGTTGATCAAAATGATTTTTTTACTAAACTGTGTGCTATGTGATTGCACCCAAAATGGTAGTTTGTGATTTTTCGAAAATGGGTATACATGAATTTTATATCTTTCAACATGTTGAAACATGCGAGTGAGAGGTACATTAGCTCTTGTATTCGCTTTAAAAAACAATAGATCTATGGATATCTATTTGGTGTTGGCATTGACTGGAAAATAAAATATCCATTCCTTCTATTAATCTGATATATAGTATACGGCACAAAAGTATATGTATTTTCTATTGAAATCCTATCAATACGTACGCCCACTATCATCATGATGCCTTAACAAAACCAATTTTTTTTAAATTCATGGTTATGTGCTGTCCTAACCTGACAAGTGTATACATTCATCCTTTAGTGATCCCAATTTTATAACCATAAATCCTCATAGTTTATTATTTACTATGGACTTAAACTATAAATTGCATAATAATAATTTGCTTCCTTCCATCCTTAGGTCCAAATATGCTGCAGTGGGTGATTCAGTCACTACAATGCTGTCTCAGCTGAATTCATATGAAGCTGCCCAAATGTCGCAAAAAATTACAGAAATATTAGCTGAATATGATGAGAAAAACCCTATGAATCCTAATGGTCTCAGATATATTAAGTAAAGTAGAGATTTGTGATAAAGACAGTCAGTCATACTCAGAACTCTGTTATTAAGTTTATCAGCCATCAAGATGTCTCAGGGGACCGAGAGGTCATTGTTTCTTAAATACAAGGACAATAAAAAGTGTGACATCCCATTGATATGGCCAAGAGTGATATGTGCAGTTTAGGTATATGTATATTATATAATTGTACTATTTTTTCCTTTAGGTTTTAATTAAAATAAAATTATAGATAGGCTATTGAAGGGTTTTCGTTTCAAAATAAAATAGCTCCAATGAAGCTGATAAAAATTGCATGACAGTTTGTATTCATCCATTCGAGTCATTTAGTGTTATTTTCTTGTTGTTAATCTTGAAACGAAAACGCTCATGAGATGAAAAATATGATAGGTACCTATCAAAATATATTATGGAATTCAAATACAACTTCTTTTTATAAGGGTCCCCATAACATCATGCTCCACCGGTAATCCTCTTTCGGGCTAAGGTCTAATATAAAACTTGACACTGGTGAAATTGCGGGTTAATAGCCTTTGTTTGTATCACTGAGATTTTGGGAAGCAACACGGCTTTTTAATTTTAACTGTTAACAGTGTTATTTTGAGTTGTGTAATTTCGGTGGTATTTTAACCAACATTACTTGAGTAATGTTGGTTAAAATACCATTACTCAAGTAATGTTGGTTAAAATACCACCGAAATAGACCTCAAGGAAAACAGAAATTGTAATTTTTTTTAATGAAAGTGATATCATGATTTGACCGAAAATGTTTCGAAAGTTTTGAATGAAACCCCCACCATAATCTTCAAAAAAATGATGGCCGACTTGACTGTCTGTGGACTGACTTGACTATAAAGCAGCGGTCGGCAACACTTGGCCATCTTACTTGCGGCCCTTCATGATGGCCTTATGTACATGTTTTGTAAATAAGTTAGAAAAATAACCACCGTAAATCATTCAGAAATATAAACTACAATGTAGTAGCAAACCAGAATAAGTAACTGATTTTATACAAATTTCAGTTTTTCAATATTTTTTCATTTGTTCATTAATTATAATGAACAAATGAAAAAATATTGAAAAACTCGCGGGCGGGGCGCGGGCATCATACTGAAATTTGTATAAAATCAGTTACTTATTCTGGTTTGCTACTACATTGTAGTTTATATTTCTGAATGATTTACGGTGGTTATTTTTCTAGCTATAAAGCCCAAACATATAAACATAATGTCTGTACCTATTACGTGTACGAATTCTATTCGGTACGTTTTAACAATTTTTAATAGCATTTTTATTTATTTTATGGAATATGACCAATTATGCTAGGCTTCTAAACATACACAGGCTAATAATCACAAGAGCGATCTGCTTCTAGTTTATCTTGCCACCTTGTGGCCCTTGCCTGCCAAAAGGTTGCCGACCGCTGCTTTAAAGTATTTAATACATAGATTTATAGGTACCATTAACTTGACACTGACTGGCAAGATTGTCTGTCGAATGACTGACAGGAGCCTTAGATAGACAGACGGAAAAAAGAAGAAGAGTACCTACTACCTACTTTGTTCACCATTTGTTCACACTTCACAGACGAAATTTTCTCTTATAATTTAATAAATGTTTGTATTGTAATTGAAAATAATAAAATCTACTGATCGGTTGGCATTTTCCGGAATAATGAATGTGAACCCAACCATTCATTTTGAAGAGGAGTACTTCTATGATGACAATACACCGAATTTCATGCCGTTGCTCAAGTCCAAATGGGATGAAATGCATGATAAACGAAATGTATTTCGATATAAAATAAATGATTTGAAGCAGAGGTTAGTTGACGATAAATATCTCCTGCAGGTAATAACTTCATTTAGACTTTTAGGTACCTACCAAGGCAAGTACCTAGGTACATACCTACCTGTTTACTTTGTGGAGATACAATCCAATACAATCCTACAATTCGTTGGTATAATATCCTATTTCATGGGCTCCTATTAATTTCGTGACTTATTTTAGCTGAATCCTAACCGAGCTACAAATCGCAGAACTCCCGAGTTGATAACTGACATGAAACAGCCTTTCAGTGATGAAAACTTCAATTTTACCAAAGTCTCTCCAAATGAAATCATGTTTTCAGTTGGAAAAGGTGCAGATGGTAATTTTTCAGACAATGCTTCCACATAAATTCATCACAAAACTTGAATGAGAATCCGTTTATGATACCTAGCATACAAAAATGAAAAAATGCATACTTACCTCATATGAAATGAAACCACTTAATAATAGACTTTATTCCTTTTTAGATCCTGACCTCCACAGATTCATAGTTAATGTTAGTCCAATATCCAGATACCACACCCTGTTTTGCCCATTTATTAATAAGAAGGTGCCTCAAGTCATAACCGAAGAAAGTTTGTGTGTGGCTATTCATGTTATACTTGTTGCCAAAGATTGGTAGGTACCTGCCCCTTTTTATGTTTTTCGGTTTATTTGAAGTTAGTGTTATTGCAAAAAAGTAATATGCCTATTAAGTATAGAACATATACCTACTTTAGTGTAGGTCTGTAATTCTTGTCCAACACCTAGTTGCTTTAACTTTTAAATGATATGTCAACAGACAACCTTTTTTTAAATTAGGTATTATCAACTTTGTTCCAGTAATTTAAAGATTGGCTTCAACAGCTTATGTGCTCTGGCATCAGTGAATCATCTGCATTTTCATTTGTTTCTGGAAAGTAAAGTCCTACCAGTAGAGAAAGTGGTAAGTAAATAAGTGGAATTCTTGATAAGGGTTTCAGTTATTTTAAGAGCCTAAGCACTGAAGGGATCACCATGTTAGCTACAGCAAATTACATGAAGCTGAGTTTCTTCCTTATTTTCTAGGAGTGGAAGACATTGAAAGAAAATCTGAACTATGTGGCAGACTACCCCGCCCCCGCATTCTGTTTCCGTGTTACATACAACTTAAAAGAAATAAGAGAAGTATATAGACTCATCAAATGCCTACAAGATGAGTCTATAGCCCACAACATATTCATGAAGATAACACCTACATTGGATTCTGTAGAAGTGTATGTGTTTCCAAGGAAAAGTACAACTGGAGTTAAGCAGTTGACTGCATTCAATGTTGCTGTATTGGAACTATGTGGCTGGTTTCCTGTCTTCAGTAAGTATTTAATATTTGATCAAAAAGTCTTTGCAAGTTTTAATTTATACTCCTACTTAATAAGGAAACAAGCGGATGTGTTTACCATCACTACATAGTATAAAACAAAGTCGCTTTCTCTGTCCCTATATCCCTATGTATGCTTTAATCTTTAAAACTACAAAACGGATTTTGATGCGGTTCTTTTTTATAGAAAGAGTGATTCAAGAGGAAGGTTTATATGCATAATACAAGCATAATCTCTTAGGGATAACCCACAATAACCGTGCGGGTCGCTAGTTACCTATAATAAAGAATCGCCTCGCATGTTTAAAATAGTGATGCTAAGAACTGGTACCTATATCAATGATTTAAAACTTGTTTTTTTTAAGTAATTATTTTGCAAGTAAAAATTGTCAAGTGGTTTATTGTAACACACACATTTGCAACCAATGTAGGTACACCTGTCATGAGACATATTCTGGAACAACATTTATTACATCTGAGCATTACACATCAAGCTTGTAATCTACTACAGATAGGTTAAATAATTTTGTTTAAGCTGTAATGCCAGTGAGGGGCTAGCAAGTTATTCTGACTCACCTCACCTTTTGTAAAGTATTGGACTGGCATCATCAGTCGTGAACTCTGGACACTTGCAGCCAACACTCAATAAATCTGATGATGATAATTTTACTTACAGGTGAAGAAGCATTCAATAACCTCGAATCAGAAGACCTTGAAAATGAAATCAAAAAATGGAAATACAATGATTTTAATAAGTTATTGGATACCCTCCCTAAGTTATTGCATGGGGAGAATTCAAATAGCTTTAAAGCTAATTAAAAAACCATTTAAAAATAAAAATAAATGTGTAAAAAAAGAAACTAGTTCAACTATTGCTATCCCTAAGTACAATGATAGGCATTACTAAGTTATAATTTTTGGAACACATCATGGTTAAGAACATAATTACCATGGAATATATACCTACTCACAAATCATTGTAAATATCCCGTTTTAAATGAAAATTATATTACTAAGTTATTCAGTAAGGTTCAGAATAAGCAATACCTAGTAGAGGACTAAATAATTGTATGCTTTTTTCCACACCACCTTGAGGTAAAGCACTAGGAGCGTTTTTTTTTAAGTGGTGTCCCCTGTAGGCCTAGTCCACTGTGATGTTTCCACCCTCACGATTTAATGTTTTCCTTGACTTTCCGATGTTTATTATCTTATCGGTATAAGACCAATAAAATCAATTTGCATTGATTTTACTGAAATTTTTGAAATATCCTGAAATAAAGCTATACAAGAATAACAATCCCTAACTTGATCATAAAGTGCATTGCAAGAGCCCTAATCTCTTCACCAACAGTCAGCAAGTTAAACTTTATACTTACCTGTCCACCTTTTTTTTTAAAGTAAGAGTTTGGTCTTCATTGTTAAACCAATATAGGTAACTTGAGTAGGTAGGCACTTACCACAATCAGTGGCATCTTTGGGTAGAAAGCAGAATAAAATGAACAAGAAAATAAGCCACGGGTTTAAACAATGGAATTTGTAATGCCTACCTCATATATTTCAATAAGGAATTCATAAATTTGAAAAGGGATATTATAAGAACAATCTAGAATGACGTGACATCATACTAGATAAGTGAAGAATCTTTTATTTTGAATTCTTGTATAAATTAGGGATATATTAATTCTTTTGATAGGATGCAATATCATATTAGTGGGACATCTTTGGGCAAGTTTATTCTTTCCGACTGTATGTGACAGTAAAAGACCTTAGATCATTGATAGGGCTCTAGGAATGCACTGATGTAATAGATAAGAATTAGGCGAAACTGAAGATCAGTTACGCCTAATTCTCAAAACCAATGTTATACCTTTACCACACTCCCAAATTGATGTCATCAGCCTTAGTGGTCGTCACATCATCAAAGGCCTCGCGTAAAGGTCATGTCATGGAAGGTAGCTCCAATCCAGCTGTTTCAGGTTCCTCTTCCATGGTTTCATCTGCCGTTGCTGGGATTAACATAGTGTGTGATTTCGACAACGATTTGTCTATCCAAACGCTGACCTGTCTGCAAGTCTCTGACGTTCATCGCAGCAGGCACCGGAACTGAACTGAATAAAATATTGATAAAGTTTTACGAGCGGAGCCTGCCTTTTAGAGATGTATCAATCATAAAATAAACATAACACCGTAATAATTAAATAAATAACTTAGCTTACCGAGTATATGGACATAAAACGCAAGGCGATTACATAGACAAATGGCGATTAATTTTGAATTAATTTGATGACGATGACTCGACCGTCATGATGATGACATGACATGAATGAATGAATAAATATTTTTTTTTTTTCCTTTTCGCTTGAATAAATAAATAAGAAAGATGGACGACGGACAGGGTGACCATCTCAAAAGGCGATTCTGCCACACAGTCATACGCACACACTAGCCCAAAATTCTGCTAAAATCTGCCAAACTAAAGTTAAAAGTGTTCTCATACAGAAAGCCTATCTTATTATAGTATTGAAGATTATTTATGTGGCAAATTTGATATCTGACATTTCATTTCCTATTAATTATTAATATGTATAAAAGTTTAAAGTAGTAATTTTAACTCTTTGTTATTTTATTTTCTACCGTATAATACTAATGTATCTGTTTTAATTTAATAATATCTACTATAAAAATTGCATACTGTAAAGCTGAATATGGCTAATCTATTTAAATTTAAATTGACGTGTTTTAACTTGTACCCATTTTCGCATTACCTTTATGAATTATGAATTAAACTTGACGTCAAAAATGCCAAAATATGCCTTCATACAATAACAATAGATTCCTTAATGAATTCCTCCATAGAAACGGAATAAATCAAATAAATTACATTTAGTTGCTATCTTTAGATCGGTTGAAACGGTTTGCGGATAGCCGAAGATAATCTTGTAAATTTAAGCTTTTGATAATCTCAGTATTTGTTATTTTATACTCGTATTTTCTCATCATAACGCATGGCTACACAGAACTGCACACGATAGATGCTAAAAGTTACTGAGTGGGATAAAATCAAAATTTGGTTGGAAACCAAATCATTCAAGGTGAAAAAAATATGAACCTTATTACATGCCAAAATCGGCCACTTTTGTAAATCGTCACCATAAACTGCCACAGCAAAAATTTAGGAGTTAGGGCAGAAATTTGCTACAAATGGTCAAACCATGGGTCAAACTATGATACTTAGTCTAAGGGTCAAACTGACGACGGACGGACGCGGACGTGACAAAACCATGTTAATGTTCCCAGTTTGGATTTTCAAATTACCCCAATATTTCTTATATTTCCTATGCACAAAATCCACAAAATTATTTTTGCATATTCATTTAGAATTTTACCTATTAAGCAATTAGGTCCGTTTCAGAATGCTGGACTCGCTCGCATACATAAACTGTGTGCTGCAGGTCAGCTCCAGCTCGAGATTTGGCTCCTTTTTTTATTTAGCTGACAAAAGCTCAAATTAATAATTTCCAATTTATTTCACTACACTGTAGTTCTTAGATCAAGTATACAATAGATAGAGCATCAAATAATAATACCAAGAGTAAGAGAGACGCAATAATACAAATTATACCTATGAGTGAGAGAAATATAATATAAATGTTCTGTCCCTTTCTGCGTATACGTTTTTGATTGTTTAGCACCAAGTTTGGTGCTAAACAAACCGCTTGGTGCTTGTGAGTTTACAGGTGTTTAGTGCCAAAGTTCTTTGAAAATAGTGTGTGCCTAGGTCCCAGTATACGTAGAGTTAAGTTTATAATGTGGTGCATTGTAGTATTTTAGGCTGTGATAATGATACAACTCGGAAAACTGAAAATTAAGCTTCCTTCGGTAAGTAGCACTTTTATGTTCTATTTGTCAATTAAACTATAAAACGGAGAATGCACAGTGTCCACAATTAATCATTTAACGGTTGTGTTTACTTTCTATCGCATATCATAGTAGATTTGTAGAATTTAATTATTTTGGAAAATTGAGTATAGGTTACTATAAACCACACAAATGATATGGCTATTCAAACCGATACAGTTCTATAGAAACATAATTTGGCTGGGTTATACGATGTTTCGGGCTGCCAACTAAAACAAAATCTATTTGCCAAAAATGTTAGGAAACGAACAACTTTAGAGTGGATTCGACTCTGATATGTTAGGATAAGTTCAAATACACACAATAATCTAGAAAAAAATGACAATGTCGCAACTTATTATTACCTTATTCAAAGAAATAAGGTTTGTTTGACTTAAGTACATAATGAAAAGAAATATAATATAGGTATAGGTAGTAGGTACATATATTTTAATTTCATTTAATTTATTATTTTAGCTTTGCGTTACATTTTAATAATTTAAGTCTCCTCACGATTTTCATATGAGAAGTTGGTAGTTATTTTATGTCTGAGACCACCATCGCGTAGTATGATTAAATACCTACATAAGCCTAATAATAACATGTTTGTTTTACAGGGTTAAAGCTACGGGTTACCAAGCTCCAGGTCACCAAGCTCCAAAATCAAAATCAAAACGGTCTTTATTCAGTACAATCACAAGGATCTCTTTGAAACGTCATAAATTGGTACTAGGTGAATGTACCGCCAGTTCCTCGCGCGCGACCAAAGCCAAGAAGAACAGGCAAGAAACTTACGGACTAAAGAACTTTTGGGCTATTTCAACATAAACGGTATCTCCGCTTTTTTTTCTGGATATAAAAAGTATGTTCAAAAATCTTGCTTTAAAAAGAGTGAATTAAGAAAATATTCTCATCTGAAATTGTTATGTACAAACTATTAAATATTTATCGTCTAATAAATAAATACGTACTTACACGTGATATATTTTAATGTATTTATGACATATTCATAGTGATGTTCTGAGGATAGCTGTATTCATAATGCCACCACTTCGCGCTTCAGGGCAAAGTGGTGGCATTGCTCAGGCTTATGGTCAGGTCTAGCATAAGCTGGCTTACTCCTGTTAAGATGTATATTGTTTATACCTACTTAATTTAAAATTGAAGCACGCGTTATAAATTAACCTTTTGAATTACGGTTTCTGATGAGTAGGGATGTTTAGGGAAATTGTTTTTTATTCATAAAAATTTTACCTAGCTGGTGCAGTAACATAGTTAAACTATTGGTAGGTGGTAGAATGTGAAGAATAGCACCACTAGCTAGCTCTGTCCCCCTCACTAGGAAAATCCAGGACTCTAGCTCGCGGGGCCTAGGGTTCTGATGTCAATGTCTAAAATTCCAGCTTAGTGCCAGTTCGCCCTGTTTTTTTTATTTTATTTTTTATAAATATTGGTGGACGCTCCACACAGCACTATATAGCCCCAAAATAAGCCAAATCACAACCACCCAGGCAGAGAACAAACGTCTGGTATCACATCACACAAATGTTTGTTCTCGGTAGGATTGAACCCACGGCCTACGGCGCAGAAGGCTACCAACTGAGCTGTGTAGGCTTTTTTCTAGCTCATTCCTTAGAAGATATTAAAATGGCGTAACCTAGAGGAGGGTACAAACTATTAAACTGCAGAAACTAGCTTTAATTAAAAATCATTAAACAAACAACTGGAGCCGCGGCGACATCATAGCTTATGCTTGGTTGGGTGAAAATAGTATGATGTGGCAACCCATAAATTGTATGTACTTGTTGTCCGTCTTGCTCGGGTATACGCTCGTAGGCAATCTATAGTATTATAAATCTATGCTGTAGTTAGTTCATGTTTGACACTACTTCTTATAAACGACACCTTATTTTTTTAAACAGTTTACAATAAAGACTATTCTGATTCTGATTCTGACACTGGCTAGATTGCTCGTCGAAGTGACTGACAGACAGGAGCCATAAATATGCAATAAAGAAGAAGATGAGAAAAACAACTTGGATTGGATTGGATCACTGACCTCAATAAATACACTGGACAGGCTTTCACCATTAGAATGACAGCAATTTTTTGTGCCAATTTGAAGCGCCACTTTTGACATACGAAAGTCCCTAGAACTAATTGTGACGTATATTGCAAATGGCTGCCGTGGTAAATTACATAGAAGTAGGGATGTTCCGATACCACCAAACGCAAAGTATCGATACCTACTCAAATCGTCTTGCGATACTACTAACTGGAGTACCTGAAAAGTATCGATACTTACTCATATCTATAGTATAAGTAATTTAAACTTTTTGGAAAATTAAATGTAGGCAGATATTTAAAACTAAAAAATTAAATAATGAATAATCTTATAATAAAGAATTATTAAGTCAACCAGCTATTATACTATTCTTCATTTCAATAGATACCTGCTTGCTTCGATAAATCAGAATAATGTCAATTTATTCAGACGCACAGAACCTTATTAGATACCTTTTAAGTGATAAAAAGCTTCTTCCACAAATTGTGTGACAAGTACATAATAGTCACCCACAACACAGCTACATACAAACCATGAGCGTATAGCTATCGATAAAAACATTAGATGTCGACTTGCGTGCATCACTAACTTTAGTTCCATGGACTTTCGTATTTGCTTACAGCGCCAAAATGGCGTAAATCAAATAGGCACAAATCTATCTTGCCAGCCGCCTGTCCAGTGTATTTATTGAGGTCAGTGGATTGGATGGAACTTTGGAAAAACTGAAAAAGACGTAAAAAAATTGTAAAAGAAAGAAAGCAGTTTCAGTTCAGATTGATATTCGTAAAACAAAATAGAAAGATGATAGGATAGATCGAACAATGTCTAGCTTTAAACCACCTCCGTACATTTTGCAAGAGCTTTCAGGTTTGTCAGAGTCCATAAACTATCCAATAAAAAATGTGCAAAGGATAAAGGTTAGTAAATTGGCTTTTTATCGACACTTTACTCACATTACCTGAATAAACCTATACCCATATCTTCTAGACAAAGGTAATCGGATCACTGCTTTTCACCTTGTTATGGTTCTGACATGATATATGTATTACTCAACGATAACAATCCAGTGGTCCTCCCATGCCTGGCATAGTAGGTATCTATTCCTAGAGGATGACTGCCCCCAGTGTATCTTATTAAATCAAGGTTTAATGCATTGCAAGCTATTTTTGTATATAATTTCCGACTTGAACCATGAATTTGATTTAAATGTATAGTTTATATTTCAGTACACATGCTTTGATGTATCAAAGACATTGATTGTGTTTGGAGCTACCAGCGGAGGTTTATACTTGTTCAACAGGACTCCTTGTGAGTTTGTGCAGCTTATTCCTAATAAGGTAAGAAAAAGTAGATAAGTAGATAATCAGGAAAAGTAAATGACATGAATGATGGTATGATTCAACTGTTAGGGCTATAAAAACTTAAGTTTTAATTAAAAGATATTCTTTGTAAATAAAATACTTTGATTGGGCTCAAGGTATGCTTGTGATGTAATGACAGTATACTTGGCAATCTGACATTACAATCCAACAGCCAAATTACCCTCTTGGTGAGTGTACTGGTTTCCACGACCAGTTAAAAAACCTCAATTATTTTCCAGGATGGAGCAATCACTCGCTTGGCTATATCCTCTGATGAGAAGCACATTGGATTTGCTAATGGCCGAGGTATGGTCACAGTCACTGGATGCCAGCAATCGCTCAGTGGTGGCCATTCCTTGGTCACGTCAAAAGACCACCAGGGTAATGAGGTGACAGCTATGCTGTGGAGTGACAGCAATATGCTGTTTTCCGGGGATGACGTTGGCAAGCTGTCTGTTTTGCTAATGCAAAATTTTATTGTGAGTAGGTTTGTAACTGTTATAATGCTCATCATGCTCAGTGCAAATAAAAAGCTGTACTTAATAATAATAATGCTCATCATTATGGCTCAAGTTGTTCACATGTACACATGTTACAATGATTCTAATTAGTGGTATGAGGTAAGGCACCATGGAGAGGCTTTTTATTTACACTGCTATAAAACAAGCCTGATGATTTGTGGTAATGTGCCATAGTGTTTGCCGCATTCCTATCAGTCAGTTGAACAATTCTCCCTGCACAACTTATGTGCTACACTCCCTGCAGTGCCATTTATGATCCAATATACAATATATTTTTACAAGGCAGTTAGGTATAATTTGATAAAAAAAAAAAAAAAAATTTTACTCTAAGTAGAAAAAATCCTTAATGTACCCTAATAATACCACGTTAACAACCACAATATGCCACAATGCTTAATTAAGTAATTTCTAGCATATTATTGTTCATAGAATGTGTCCATTAGCATGTTTCTTATTGTCTTTATTTTTAAGTGAAGTCTAAAACGGGGCTGCAGGAGCTGATCGAGTCTTGTTCCCCTGCATCCACATCATTGGGGATGCTAGAATATTGTGCCACCAACCCAAAGTCCTGCTCCACTACTTTAAGGAATTGGGCTGGCTTGGGTGAGGTTAGCAGGGGGACATTGCACAATATACCCCACTGAGGATGTCAGTGCAGATCTCATTCACCATAAATTAGAATTAAAGTAAAGTCACTTTGTTTCTTAACAAATGTAATTATTATATGTTCCAGGCCAAAACCTTTCAAAGTTCATCACAGGTCATCATGAATTTGGATTCAAGGATATGCCAAATTGACACCAAATCATGCATGCTACTAGTATCCACTCTAACGCGTTGCTACGTCTGTGACACATCTCAGGAACAATATAGACAGATCGGACAAAAACTTAGAGATGGAGAATACGGCGCCTGCTTCGTTAACAAAGAAAAAAACCCAGACCCTCCTTCGAATAAAATAGAAAAAGATTTTACTGAAGTTAAAAAGTATAATATGGTCAATGAAGAATCTAAATTCGCTGTCGGCAAGGACTTGGAAAATACTATAGTATTCTGTGCAAGACCGTCGTCTAGGCTTTGGGAAGCTGCGATCGATGGAACAGTCAATAGAACCCACCAATACAAACAAGTCCTGGCGCGACAATCCATGAAAATAGTCACAGTAGAATCTTATGAGAACGAAAATCTAAGTATAGAAAATATAAGCACCAATGATGAGGGTAAAGCGATAAACTTCTTCAGAATATTCTCAATGAAAAGTGCCATATTTTGCTTTAAAAAAGATGCTTTATATTTTTTGAATATTGAAAAGGCTGCCGATACTGTATGGTTTGAATACAAAGATATAATGGATTGCAAGGTGTACCACGACATGGTTTACGTATGGCTGAACAATGGCTCTCTAGTATCTCTGCGATTTATGAAAATTGATAAATTCTTGCTCAAAAGTTATATAGACGAAAAATATGCTATATGCGCTGATATGTGCGCTTTCTACAGAGACTATCTACTATCACATGACCTGTCACCAAAACTGCATATTTTAGCAGGGCTAAGAGATAAAATGGAACATAAAGATATCTTAAACTGCATCAGTACAGTGTTAGACAAGTTCGACAGTCTCAAATTGAATATAACCCATAAGTCTGGTATACATGTGGTAGATAACTCCTACCACGCCCAATCATCCCTGGATGAAGATGAGAGCCCGAAGCGAAATGATGATTACAAATTCACGACAATAACACCAGAAGCGATGCAGACCCTCAAAGACATTGGTGTGACAATGTCAGGCAAACTAAACACTAGTAAGAAAATTCTTAAAGAAAAATGGGAAGATTTTGAAGGGAAAATGAAACATTTAGGTGATAAACCTGAAATAAACAATAGAGATATAAGAGATACAACAATAGAAGTTCCTAAACTTATCACTCTAGAAGAGCCCTTAGATTTAACGCCTCTTGTACTTGAAAACGATATAATATACAAGAATTCTAGTCAGAAAGCCATAGAAGTAGATAGTATAGTGGAAAAGGATAAAGTAAGCAAATCTTTATACCAATATTTTAGATTAAATCTAGTCGGTAAGCAAGCAGATGAATCGAATTTAATTTCTCTTATCGAAAGTAACACCTGTGATATTAAAGAGATCTACAATCTTATGTTAAAGTTAGAACAATACTGTGTTGATATTGGAGCTATAGAAGAGTCTAAGTTTGCACCGAACAATATATTCCTCAGCTACCTAACATTTACGAAAAACGATGAATACTTAGACTCGATTATCAAAGACGAAGAATTATACGAGTACTTTGTAGATTCGTGTATCTCTGTGAATACAAAGACTCAAAAACTCTCGAAGATCGGATGCGAGTGTGGATTTCCGCTACCGTACGCAAGAACCAACCAGTCTCCTGTATATTCTGAATTGATAGACAAATTCATAGAAACGCAATGGTCGGGGCAAACGAGGGATCAGTGCTACGATATTTGCAAACGGATGCCGTACCTTTGGCGGAAAATACTTTATCTAAGACGAAACGAAGATTTGATGAATATACTGCGGATACTACTGCAAATGTTAGACGAGAAACTTCTCCATTCGTTCCTGCCTCAGTTTACTTTGGATATTTGGAACAGAGCTGTACAGCTCTACGCGACATTGTATGCAAATATCTGTTTAAATTGCTCTAAGAAGTTTGATAATATATCTGTTAAAGACATGCTTTGTTGGGACGGGTTAGGAGCGCTAATGATCAAGTCTATAGGTGATAGAAATGCCGTCAAAGTTATGGAGGATAACGCACATTTGATAGATGCTGGTGCTATAACTGTGAAGTTTTACCATACCTGCTTATTCGTCACTATGTTTGAGAAGTTCGATGCAACTGCAACTGGCAAGTTGGTGGACACTTTGTACAGCTCATATGTGTATAAAGAAGCGAGAGAAGAGGTACGTACATATATTTTATTACAACTACTGCATCTTCGTTCGCGTATTAGTAATGATTGATGGGAAAAAACATCCACATCAACTTTAGAATTTTAAATATTAGCAGGGCCCGTGACTTCGTTCGAGCTATTTCATTTATTAGCTAGATTTCTGAAAGCTCGATCAAACGTAATCAGATGTCAATCACTTGCTATTTAGCTCTAATTTCACCATGCTGTGTTAGATTAACAAGGGATCTTCTTCTCTCAATTTATGGCTTCTGTCCGTCATTCGACAGACAATCTTGCCAGTGTCAAGTGATAAATATTTATTAGTATAATGAATACTTTTTAGTCAAGTCAGTCCATAGTCAAGTCGGCTGTCATTTTGTTTTGAAGAAAATGGTGGCGGTTTTCTTCAAAACATTCGAAACATTTTCGGCCAAATCAGGATATCACATAATACACTTTCATTCCAAATGTTTACACTTTGTGCTAAGACCTCAAGTAATGTTGGTTAAAATACCACAACTCAAAATAACACTAGAAAAACAATTAAAATGAAAAAGGTATGTTGCTTCCAGAGATGTCAGAAAACGAATCCCTAACAAGGGATTAAAGGGCCATTAAATATGTCAAAATGTACGCGTTTGACATCTAAGGTTAGATTTAACGGCCTGTTAATCCTTAATTAGTAACTAACAGAGCATGGTGAAATCAGCTCTTAAGCTATTACATCAAATTTAACTGAGATAGCAAGTGACTTGACATCTGATTAGGTTTGATCGAGCTTTCAGAAACCGACCGTAAGAGTTACTTATAAATATCGTCTCTAATTTCAGATATTCAAACTTCTCCGAAACAATATGTCCGGCAAAATCAAGAACACAGCACTGCCCATCCAAATAGCCTCCAAATCATCTCACTGGGGCCTAACTCCACTAAAACTACTCATAACTGAAAACGACGAGGAGAAATACCAACTGAAACATACAACTCTAGACGAAATTATCGATAATTTGTTTATTCTGACAGGTGCGTCGGATTGCGCCCTCTGTGGGCTGCCGTTGCAAAATGAGGTTTTAATCAAAGATGGCGGACTTTGGGTTTTTAAATGTGGTCATACGTTTCATGGCGCGTGTTTGGACTTGAATAGGGTTAAACTGTGTACGTCTTGTCTGCCTGTGCCCTGATTTTTGCCAATATACAGTAAGTTATTAGGGTTTGTGTAATTTCGTTCGTCACATTCGATGGTGCGATCGAAAGGATATAAAGATACTCTGAGAAATGCATAAAACAACAACAGATCTTTGTGACTCAGATGTTAAGTCGCAATCTACGTCCCGTTTACTCATCTAATGATGTGTGGTGCTAGAGTAAGATAGAATGATACGATAAGCAGCTTTAGAGCCCAAAAGATCCGTTGGAGCTATTTTAAGTGGGCAATATGTTGCCCTCAGGCTGACGAATTACGCAGAACGAAAATTCATTAACGCAGGCAACCGACAAACAACCATTGAAAGATTTTTGAAGATATGAATGTAGTTATGAAAAATTGCAAACCAATTTTTTGAATATGATTTATTACCCAAAACCTGGCACCTAGATTCACCTAGCTTTGAGACGTTTCAAAGTGATCCTTGTGATTTTATGGTAAATACCTTTTGGCTTTGACTTACTTTTCGTACTTATTCAATTATTTGAAAATTAAATTAATTTTTATAGATATAGGTTTTTTCAGTTTATACCTTAACTTAATGTGCGAACGAGAGATTGTTTGACGGTTGTCAGTCTCTTAAGCAAATGCATCGCAGATTCGTCAAGTGGTTCGTCGGTGGACAAATTGCTTGGCGCCCTTGGCTTGTTTTTTTTAATTGTGTGATAATATGTTAATTGCACAAAACACGCCAATTCCACTTAATTTTTTTTAGATAATCGAATCTATTTCTATCCTATAGTTGAAAAAACACAGTAACGGCCGGTTTCTGAAAGCTCGATCAAAACTAATCGGATGTCAAGTCACTGGCCATTTCAGCTATTACATCGAATTAGATAGAGATAGCAAGTGACTTGACATGCGATTGGTTTTGATCGGGCTTTCTGAAACCGGCCGTAAGAGTCGTGTTTTGTTATGAATTTCATCACTTGAATAACTTTACTAACATAAGTGTTTTTTTATTTTTTAAGAGCTTTATGATGTTGATAACTTTATTAGTTTATTTAGCGTGAGTTTTTTTATGAAGTCAAAGTATCTGTAGGTAAGATTTGCGAATATTGTTTACCTAAATAACGACATCCACGACACTGTCGCGCTTTTTCGTTTGCGATGTATCGCTCGTCGCATACCTGTCGTGAGTTACGTAATGAAGGAGTTAAAACGCCTCACTGTAGTTTTTTTCCTGAGTTTTACAAATCGATGCTTGTTTTTGATATTTCTAACACTATTTGTTATGTTTTTAACTAATAACTGTTCCTATCTCAATACGGCATTCAAATGTGTCTGTGCTATCTGAATACGGCATTCAAATGTGTCTGTGTGTTGGAATTTATAACACTTTTGTATATTATATTATATATATTGTACATACGTAAATTTTTTTATGCTTATTGCTTCTTGGCTTACAAAATATATACATGTATTACCTATGTATTTATAATACGTTTTTTATAACGATGAACGTAGGAGGAATTATTTTGTAAATAATTAAACCGTTTTTATAGTATAATATACTATTATCTGAATAAAAATGAAATGAAAAGCTTAAAAATCCTGTAGCTATTTGTACAACAGATATTTTGATAATCTCGTAGTCATATGTAACTAGGTATGGAACAATGTAATTACTTAGGTAATTTAAGTCTGTAGTGCAGCTGGGTGTAAAAACCCTATGAAAACGACGCCGTAATGCTGACTGTACCAGGGAACATTCTCCTGCACTAAGTAGGTCCACTACATAATTTTCAAAAAAAAAAAAATCTGATAAATCTCTCATTAGTTTGTATCACGTACATTTATGTAAGATATAAAAGCCATAAATAAATTAAAAAAAACAAAGAGTTTTTGTATGAGGAATATTATTTAAAAAAGTTTTGTTTCCAAGTCATGATTTTTTTGTTCTCAAGGAAACAAATCGAGAGTTATATTGCCTCATTCGGCCCATGTTTTCTCTAAAGACGAATGAGAAAGAGATATGGGGATATTTTAGTTTCAAAATGTTTAAGGGGTCGGCATCTCGCTAGTGATTCCTCTGTTATTGCAGTCGCTTATTGGCTACGGTAACCGCTTTCCATCAGGCGGGCCGTAATCTTGTTTGTCTACTCTGTTGTATGAAAAAAAATCTTGTAAAAATGCTGTCTTTTCTAGAGGTTTCGACGAGGCATTGTAAAGTGTAACTTAGTGTAGGCGACCTGCTGCCTTACCGCGATCCTAAAATGGTAATGGGAATCTAATCTTGAAGATAGTTTTTACAGCCATAGCAGTATCCAAATCCTTTAAAACTTAACTAGGGTATAGAGTAGTAGAGCTCTTTGTGAAGGGCTCGTCCGGGGAAGTACTACCACCACGCCTTTTTCTGCCGCCAAGCAGCAACGCTGTGTTTCCGTTTGAAGTGTGAGGTTGCCGGTGTAATTACAGGCACATGAGGCTTAACATCTGTATGCCTCAACTTGATGGACGCAGGACAGTGCAATGCTTTGTAGGTGATGGTCAGAGATGTAGCTAGGTGGATGAGGGCCATGGTGCATAGAGAAATAATTTTCTGAGCAGGTTCAAGGTTTTCTAGCTTCTTCGGGAGCTGGCTGACCCTCTCTTTTCAAAGCTTAGGTTAGGCCCCCTGAGCTCCGGGGCCCTGGTGCACTGCACCACCTGGCCCTACGATAGCTACGCCACTGGTGATGGTTACCACTTAACATAAGGTGGGCCATCTGCTTGTGCCGTCGGCTAGTTGTATAAAAAATAAATCAATATCAAGTTAATATCAACTGGTTTTAAATTATTATGCTATAAAACTATATACTACTAGTATTGCGAAAAATATCATCAAAGTTATGATTCCAATCGTCATTTTAGTTTCGTGACTATGCAGCTACTGATGAAATCTAAAGTGAGTGTATATTATACCAAAAACTGAACTTGTGTACTTACTTCTGTGTGTAATATAAAAAAATGTAAAAAACTTATTTTTATAGATGTATAGTCAACTTTTAGAATATTATACCTACTGATACTAGATGTATTTATTCATAATGAATGTCATAATAAATGTAACTCTGCTAATTTTGTATTGTCATTTAGTTTTTAACATTTCGCGAATTTAATGCTATGCATAATCAAAAGACGGCTATAGGTTTGTTAGCTCAAATCTACCTTTTTACTCTGCCTCAGTTACTTTTACTGTCCTAAGTTTCATCATAATTTGTTCAGTATTAGTTAGGGCGTGCTTAAGTACAACCATCCAAATGTTGTAACTTATTAATGATACTTACGTATGATATTTCAATCAGTTTCTGTTTGTAATAAGTAAATATGACGGCTATGCGGTTACATTTTAGCTGCAGTTGCTAACAAAGTTAGATTACATTTTTTTCTTTTGATGGATAATCGCAAAACTTTCATATTGTTTTATATACTTATTGGTTTCATATAGAAACTGATTGCAACAAAGTTATGTGATCAGCCAGCTGGTAGCTCACTGAAGCATGGTATTTCCTAGGCCCTTGTAGGCACCAATTTGCATGATAATGAACTTTTAATTTCTTATGTAATTGTTTAATCCTGGGAATCGATAATTCAGAATCAAATGAAACAAACGAATGTACTTTTTAATGTTTATTTTAATATACTTTTGGGTTTTGGCACAATTTTTAAATAATGTGACCTGGTTTATACTAGGTGTTTAAACCTAATTCTAACTACAAGTTGGAAACAATTTTGAATGCTAAGTAACTAATGGAGTAGGCTACCTATAATTGAATTATAAATATTTTGAACAAGAAAACGTAGGTATATAACGCAAGTATTAAACAAAACGATAAAATAATATCAATTTAAGTACACGAGGAATCACTCGGGACGTTTTAAAAAGTAAAACGCAAATCAGCAAAGACAATCTAAAACAGCTGCGTTGAACAAACTCATACAAATAAATTAAAGTAATTTTACAATCAAAAAAATATGGCATTCACATGTTTATGGCAAGACGTTAGAAATATAAAAATAAAACTGATTCAATAAATAAAAAATGTCAAAAACACTGGAGATCCTAACTCATAACTACTCAATTAAGTATCGACCATAAGTCATAACCACAATCGCTAACGCTTACATCGAAATATACGTTTATTTACACTGATTCAACATAAAAATAAATAATTTAATAACTAAAATCCCTTAGGTACGTACACATTCACTACTAATACACACTAAAATTCATAGCTTAATATTATTTCACATAACTTGAATAGAGAATTATGTTTCTTACGCTAATACTAAGAGTATAGAACAGTTACTGGCATAAAGAAAACTTATGAGAAGAAAACAGAAAAACGATTTTAATTATTAGAAAAATAAATAACAAATAAATGTGGCAAGATGTGCCATGATACGTTTTTTGAAACACTTACTATGCATGCGTATATTAATGTACTTACTTTTGTATTATTAGGAAAGGCTAGTTCTACCAACTACTTATTTAAATTGCACGATTTGATTATGCGATAGTTTATTTATTAATTTTATTATAACCGAAGATAAATTATTCTTCGTCTAACTTAGGGCCGGTTATTGAAAGCTCGATCAAAACTAGTCGCATGTCAAGTCACTTGCTATCTATCTAATTCTATGTAATAGCTGAAATGGCGAGTGACTTGACATCCGATTAGTTTTGATCGAGCTTTCAGAAACCGGCCGTTAGTGTCGTAGAAATGATGCCAGGAATATAGTATACTAATGTTTTTTTTTATTATACGGCAAGGATACCGCAAATTCCCCTCACATTGTCACATGAAATTGCAATTAATTTATTATATTATTTATATTATGTTCTAAAATGAGATTGTCATTCTTACTTTCCTTGCGAATGTTGACGGACCATGACATTTACAATTCAAATTGACAATGATAAAAATTGACGATCATTTTCAAAATCTCAAACATGTCTGCTCACTTTTGGTTAAATTTAAATGCAATATATATTTTTATGTGGGTATCTTTCGGAGTTTTTAACAATAGCAATAATTAAGCTAAATAAGTATTTTTTTGATATACAAGTAATTATTTTACAAAACAATAATGTTCACGTGCTATGGAAACGCTAAAACATAATTTTTTTAGTTGGAAAAGTCCAGCATAAAGCGCCAGATAATATGCATAATGTTAGCAATTTTTTCTAAGTCTATGAGTATTCTTATAACCGTTCTGTATTTCAACATGAATATAAACAAAACAGTCGGTTGTGTTCAAAACACTTAAATATTCAAGCATTGCGCTTTAAATTTTTGGTTTGATACATTAATATGCTTAAAACTACACAATCTAACTACCTACAGTTAATATACATGGCCACAGAAAAGTCTACCTATAGATTTATCCCAAACTAAAACTATTAGATAATACTAAAATTGTATTTACGAATTATCATCAGGTGTCGAGTATCTACAAAAAGTGCTTAAATATTTACAAAAAAAATATTATGCAGGTATCCCGTTTATTAGGATAATACGCTAACAACTCTCAATAAAAAATCGTTTATATACATTTTGTTTTGTCATTGAACTAAAATCTAATTGGCACAATACATTTTTGACCAATCAGTGTAAGTAGGTTAAAAATATCCTACAGATCTTTAAATATACAAAGAGTGCCAATTCTTTTTCGAGATAATTTTTGTTACAATAGGTATCGATTAGTTTAGTGGTGAAAAAGTACGTAGACCGATACGTTAGCAGAAAAATAAAGCTCCAAGCTTATCAAAACTGATGATGACTCTCTTAGCTCGCTGAGGAAGCTCTTACCTAAAACAAGATAGAACTGAGAGTGCCATTACAATTTCCTTATTCACTAATGGAATAATCTCAATAGTAAGTAATAGTTGTATAACAAACGAGAGATCCAATAAGAGATATCAGATAATACACTGGCACATTAAAAAGTCCAATGTGAGATTCCTCAAACTTTTCTACCTATTTACAAAATTCGGGACAAACATCGCTATAAATAGGATCATTCTAATAAAATTACTAGGTACATCAACTGAAGAAATACGAGTTTTCTAAAGTATCAGATGGGCTGCGCCAATAAAATTTAATCCGCGAAAATGCACTTTTTTCAAACTTTCACGTCTATAAAAAAGCAAACTCATAACATTTTACATACGTACACATTCTTGCGCAAGCGCTGCGCAAGGACGTGTGCCATGCAAGATAGAAGTCTTGTTTTTTTCACTTGTCAAACTGCACGATAGTTTTCGGGTAGTTTTAGGATAGTCTTCGTTTACCAAGGGTGGGTTGGGGGCATCAGTGGCGCGGCGTGCGGGTAAGGCCAGCCGCGCGCCGTCCCTCAATCATCCTCCCGGGGGGACAGTGGGGGGGAGAACGACATCTGGTACCCCCCGCCGTTCGGGGGCGGGGAGGAGTTGGAAGGTCCAGGGGAGGAGAGACCGGGGAGGAAGCCCAGCTCGCTCCCCCCGTCGCGGCACCAGAGCTGACGCATTTCTTGGCGCCGCGAACGCATCAGGTTCTTGTATTCGGATATCCGCATCTTCTTTCCGTCCACGATGCAGGTTCGCTTCGGTCTTGGCCGGTACCTGGAAGTTAAGGTCAAGGTTAAGAAGTGAATGTGATAAGTAAGAGATACATTTGCACAGCAGCGAAGAAAATAGTGGTCTTTGAAGGTGGTTCGCAGCCTCTTAGCTGCAGTGTGGTCATGTTGATCCAGGCACACGTGGATTTCGTAGGAGGCGACTTAGGAAAGCACCATAGGATGGCCATCAAGCTTATTTAAGAGTAGTAGAGCTCTTTGTGAAGGGCTCATTTTCTGCCACCAAGCAGCGTTGCTGTGTTTCGGTTTGAAGAGTGTGGTTGCCGGTGTAATTACAGGCACATGAGGCTTAACATGTGTATGCCTCAAGTTGATGGACGTAGGGCAGTGCATCGTAGGGCACGTTCCTATCGTGCGTGATTTACGAGGCAATGCTTTGTTATAGGTGATGGTTACCACTTAACATCAGGTGGGCCTTGTTCCATCAGCTAGTGGTATAAAAAAACAAAAAAAAAATATCAACACGACCGTCACCAATTCGCTTGCTAATTATGGTGACTTCGATAAATCCCTATAATATAGGGGAGGCACATATGTCCATCAGTAGACTTATTTGGGCTGGGTAAGGGCGTCTAGTAAGAGTCAATTAGCTAGCTTATCTATTACTGGTTTCTGTAGAATAGCTGAAAGAGATGTAAGTACCTGTAATCAGGGTGTTTCTCCATGTGTTGTTTTGAGAGCCGCGATTGTTCTTCGTAGTAGGGCTGCTTCTCAGCGTTGGACATGGACTTCCATCGTGCCCCGAGGATCTTGGAGATGTTGGAGTTGTGCATGTCCGGGCAGGCCTGGGGAAATTATTATGGTTTAAAAATAACTGGAATTTAGGAAGAGTTTGATGTGTTTTTTTATTTATTTATTTTGGATTGGGTATTACTACAGACTGAATATTCTCAAAGTAGGTATAGGTAACCTACAGGGAAAGTATTACAGGTGCACAGGCTGCACCCTATAATTAGATTCGATGAGAGTGTACAGGATGCTGCAGGTAGGTACATTGTTTTACGGTAGATATTATGGGTTAGACTGGATCAGGATGGTGGTGCACAAACAAAGGAAGGCTTATAGGTACCCAGCAGTGGGTGAAGTCGGGCTGTGGATGATGATGATGATGATGAGGTATGGGTTACCTTGAGGATTTTCCTCCGCTCATCCTTAGCCCACACCATGAACGCGTTCATGGGCCGCTTGATGTGAGGCTTGCCTGCCTCGTCGCGCTTCGGCTGACGCACCAGCTTGGCCTTCTCCGCCTCTTCTGAGGGCGACTGGCCCCATGAAGATGCTGGAATGGAAACAGAACGTGATGAAATACTAGTTAATCTTAATTACCTAGTTCCTCTGCTGGAAGAAAGGAAAATCGCAGGAAGTCGATGGATAGAGAAGTCAAAGTCAGAAAGTATTTATAAAATCACTGGGATCGCTTTGAAACGTCTCAAAGCTAGGTCAATCTAGGTATCAGTTCAACGCGACCAAAACACAAAACAAAGAAGAATAGGCAAGAAACTTATGGCTTGGTTCCGGTCTTTTGTATGATCCTTGTTACCAAAAGGCCTCAAAATCATTTTTTTCGAAAATGGGGGAGGTATTATGTCCCTTCTTCAGGCTTATTGATGCAAAACTTTTTAACATTATCCTAATTCAAATATAACCTAATAATATTTGGGACGATATAAATCTACCTACATGCTGACATTATTTCAAGTTACCGCCGCAACCGAACTCGCACCTATCCGGTCTCAGCTGGTCGGTTGTCAACCGCTTGAACTTTTCGACTGTAGGTTAGGTACGTACCTAATGGTTTTTTTAGGAGACCTTTCAAACGGAACCTTTAGAAGGCTTGCTATAAATTAGACACAGTGAATAGACGCAGTAAAATGATCGTTAAACTCAGATTTAAGAATAGAATGTTCTGAAATGGTATGCGCCTACCTATCTGACTAAAGATCGATGAATAGGGACAGCAGGTGAATGAAGATGGGTTTACTAAAACAGTTAGATAGGCAGCATTAAACGTGCCAGCGCACCTAGAAAGCGGGTAGGCACTTTTTTTTATACTAGTGGTTCGCCCCGAACTGAGATCTCGTGATGCCCCGACGAATGCACCAAAATGTTGAGTAGGTAGTCTGAGGCAAGTCCAAACATTATGTTTGGACTTTTTTCTGACTACCGCCTACTAACTTGGTACGGTAACCAATTTTCAACTCTCTTGGCCTATTCATTGAAGAGTTCCGTTGAACAGACCTTGGCTCCATCATCAGACCTGGTCGTTGTCACCATTTTATGAGAACTGAGTACCTCCTTAATTTATTTCAAGAAAAAAAAAATAAGAAAAAGCAAAGGAATGGGCCGACCAGTAGAAAAACCTTGATGCCAACGAAACTCTTAGAGATGGGAGCTCTTGGATCGCTGGTTATCTTAATTTAACTTTATTGTTGTATCTCAAAAACCGAGCGTCCCAGAAAAAAAGTAAAAATTGTTTTGGAATGTCCAAGCAAAGCCCTTTCATATGACATGTATCTTGATTTTTTTATGTAACTTTTTTTATTTTTTCCCCCTTAAAAACCCCATATCTTAATAACCCTTCATCCGATTTTACTCATATACTTACCAGTAAATTTCTCAAGTACAAGCTATCGTCTTATCAAATTTCATGCAGATCGGATCAACGGTTCGAAAGTTATCGCCAGACAAACATACATACATACATACATACATACATACATACATACATAAAATGCCAAATCGCCCAAGTTAAAACTAAGATCTTCGTTCGCTTCGCTCACTCGATGAACTACGCTAGGAACCAAGCCGTAAGTTTCTTGCCTGTTCTTCTAGGCTTTGGTCGCGAGAAACTGGCGGTAGATTCACCTAGTACCTATATAGGTAGGTTAAACGTTTCAAAGTGATCCTTGTGATTGTACTGAAAAGACAAAAGACCGTTTTGATTTTGATTTTTGATTTGGATTAGGAGTCGATGCAGCAGATGGTCCACCTGATGTTAAGTGGTAACCATCACCTATTACAAAGCATTGCCTCGTAAGTCGCTACGATACGATACGATAGGAACGTGCCCTACGATGCACTGCCCTGCGTCCATCAACTTGAGGCATACATATGTTAAGCCTCATGTGCACGTAATTTCACCGGTAACCACACTCCTCAAACCGAAACACAGCAACGCTGCTTGGCGGCAGAAAAAGGCGTGTAAGGTACCTTAAAATTACCACCAGTGCGATAGTCAAAGTCTTTAAGGCGTTTTATTTATGACAGCCTTCACAGCACAGTTGGTAGCAGATCTGCCTTCTGCGCTGTAGGCCGTGGGTTCGATCCCCACCGAGAACAAACATTTGTGTGATGAACATAGGTGTTTGTTCTCTGCCTGGGTGTTATATAATATTATAAGTATGTATTTATAAAAAAAAGGTATATTATATCGGCTAACTGGTTCCCATATTACAAGATTTGGCTTATTTTGGGGATTGATAGTGCTGTGTGGAAAGTCCATCAATATTTATTTATTATTTATTTATTCAAATCACAATGTTATCAAAATCTAACTGATCTAACGAAATATCTTTACAGAAATGCACGAAGTTTTTGCCTTTCCTTCCAAAGTATTTGACCAATCGGCTGGACGGTTGAAAGCCATAAAATATTATGTAGTTTTGGAATGTGTCGCCATAAGTTTATTTTGTCGCCTACCTCCGTAACGTAACGTGTAATCGATAAGTCATCCATGTTTGAATTTTATGTTCTTAAACGGCATTCTTTTCGAGAATGTTTACACTGATTGTTAAGGCTGTAAATTCTTGAATGCAGACGAATGTACCATTATTCAAGTTTAAACATTAATGCTTATTAACTAGAACATTTCAAATAGGTGAACCACGAAAGAGATTGGAATCCTCATCTAATAATTAGAGTAGGTACCTGATTGGTTTTTAAAACCGTTCTAGTAAACTAGCGGCCCGTCCCGGCTTCGCGCGACTTAACAAAAGTATCAAAAAATATTTTATTGAAAATATAATATCCTATGTCACCCGGGGTTAGTGTAGCTTCCCAATGATGAAAGATTGTTTCAAATCAGTCCAGTAGTTTCGGAGCACTTCAAACAAACAAACAATCAAATCTTTCTTCTTTATAATAATAGTTGGTATAAGTAGATAAATAAATCAAGACAGTTACAAGGACTTTGGCTTAAGTAAATGGAGACCTACCACCTGGACCAGGTCTATTCCACCAAGCCAACAACCAAGGTAGCTTATAACAACGAATTATGTAAATTAGCCAAAAACGTCGCTCTAAACCGCTGAACAGCTGGCATGACCTATGAATGAAACTTACTGAGCACTACAAAAGTAGGTAAGTATTTATGCACATAATGTGCACATTATAAACTGAAATATCTAGCAGTGAATTAATTTCTCCAAACACTATTCACTAACTGGAATCAACGTTTTGCAAATAACACGCGACAGCGCTCAGATCTGTCCCATCCCCCGCAAATATATGGGTCAAACTGGATAAAGGCTGGTCCATACTTGTCCAGCTGTCCAGAAACGTGACGTTTTTGGGTCTACATTCCACAACTTACACCTAAAAGTAAAAGTAAGTACCTAAGTTGTTAGTAGGTAGTACCTGTCAACTAATATTTCTAACGATAGATTTCTCTAGTTTTATATACTTTACCTTTATTCTATTACACTAACGGCCGGTTTCTGAAAGCTCGATCAAAACTAATCGGATGTCAAGTCACTCGCCATTTCAGCTATTACAGATAGCAAGACGTGACTTGATAATGCTATTAGTTTTGATCGGGCTTTCAGAAACCGGTAGTAAATTATGTAAACCTAAAAACCTAATAGTTACATTTTTATTCGTTTTACAGAGAGCTATATTGATACCCACCCGTCTTCGTTTTTTTCAGTTTATAAAAAAGAGACTGCAACCTTTTTACAATCGACAACCGAATTGACACCAGTCTTTGAAATCACTAGCATTTTTGATGATATCCCACTCGGACATTTGGGGTTCTTGTATTGACGAAAACCACGCGGTGTTGCATCGTCGCAGCTCACCTAGAAGGACGGACTTTTATCCGCAACTTTTAAACGTCCGTGTCGGCTGGGCTACATTAAGTGGCGTAGCTAAGTGGACAAGGACTTTCTCTATGCACCGGGGGTGCATAGAGAAAGAATCGGGATGAAAACTTAACTAAAAAGTTGACGGATGGAATTGTCGAATTGATCTCACGACCGTCAAGCACGTGGGCTTATCGCAATGTGCTACGGCCGTACTCAACCAAACTACCAAATAACAATAACAAATAGCACATCGAGGACGCTTGGCGAATGTGTTGAAAGTCTTAAATCAGGAGTTCTCTGATTGTTGATGATTATTTAAAAAAATTGTGAGCAGGCTCAAGGTTTTCTAATTTCGGGAGCTGGCTGACCCTTTCTTTTCAAAGCTGGCCTGGCCCTACGATAGTTACGCCACTGGCTACATTGGCTTAGCCCATTCCAATTTAGAAGATGTTCAGGCCATTGCTGGTGTGAAGTCGCCCTAGTCTCACGTTACTGACGGATGTCCGAACAAGTGTCTCCACAATTAATAAGCCGCTGAGCCACTGGCATTCCTCTCCACATTAATTTGACACGGTGTTAGGTAATTTATGACATCCTGGTCGATTCGCGAGTTTTGAGTTGAGAGTATTGTTAGGAGGGAAAGTGTTTATTGGAATATTTAAATCGTGGCTTTAATGAATAAGTAAGGGTTGATTTGCCTAAGGTCTTTGGAACCTCAGAAGTAGCTTTTAGAACTTAAATAAACATTTAAAATTTGAATCGATCCAGCAGTTATAGGTAGGTACGAAAGGTTTGAGTCTAACATCAAAATGTTTAAACATACAAACTTTCACACACTTACGAGTATGGTATCAAAATGATATGATAAACCTATACCTATACCTACTTACTCGTAGGGTTGCTAGATTGTAAAACTGAGATGACTAGAATTTGAGAACAAATTTGAAAATGTCAGGTTTTTGGAACTGCTGTCTACTTATTAACTTATAATATACCTCTATAGATGTAGCTCATATAAGTATATAATAATATTTATTAATTCTAATTAATAATAAGTGAGCGTGTTGTCGGTTATGTGTGTGTGGTACGCCATTCCCGCCCCGTGCGCAGAAATGATTAATTTATTATTGTGCTCAGATTTTGACAATAACTTGATTTTGTATTTTGTCATTAATTTCCTAAAATCTTGAATCCGACGAGATTGGATCGGAATCCCTATCGGACCTACGGGATCTAGCAATCCTACCTACCCGATGTTTAGGAGTCAAATGTTGGAATGTGTACCTATATTTTACCTTGTACTTCTAAGTGCTACCTAAATCTACAGAATGTAAGATTGGTCCAAAGTTCTCACCGCATTCCTATTTCCCACTGATCTAGATTTACGCCAATACACGTACAAATTGCATCTGTCACTTTTGCTGGCGACTGTACGAGCGGAAGCGGCTGTCTCAGCGCCATCTATCGTGAGTTTCAGGCGATCCTCTTGTTTTAGAGGAAACGATACTTGTAAGCTATTTTGTACCCATTTTGGTTTGGTAGGCAGCCAAGTATTTAATTCGTTTTGTTTTTTAGATCGGTTAGGTTATAGATCCGGAGAGTTTGTGCCTATTAGTTCTCCTGCGGAAGGATGGCAGGCATTTACGCCTGCAATAATATTTATTTTTTGGCGTTAATTATTGTTATCCACGGATACAATTTAACCTACTCTGCTCAGGCTGACTGACCGCCGATTTCTGAAAACCCGGTCAAAACTAATCGGATGTCAAGTCACTGGCTATCTCTATCTAATTCGATGTAATAGCTGAAATGGCGAGTGACTTGACATCCGATTAGTTTTGATCGAGCTTTCAGAAACCGGCTGTAAGACTGAGGCACTGATGACAAGACTCAAGTCATCATTTAATCTGTGGTTTAGTTTATTTTACCACATTTTAGCGTATTGTTTTCGCGCTTACATTTTTAAACGATGTAGTAATTTCCTGAAAACTATAACTTAATAAATTAATAAAAACATATCTTGAGTTTTTTCATTATTTTTGTGTAAAATACACCTCTTTTTAAATGAAGAATTTGTGTATGAGACTCCATTTTATATTTGATACTTTTTTCGGAATACGGGGCTTGATATATTTCAAATGTAATCATAATTCTAATCAAAATCACTTACTAATTATTTCATGTTGTGAAAATAGGTCTTAGGGAGTAATAAAAATGCCCAAGACATGAACCCCGTTGGGGCATTACAAGTAGTTTGGTAGTGCTAGTGGATCGATTCATTACAAAATTGATTTGCGATTGAATTAAAGCACCTAGGTGATACTCAATGAAATTGCTTAACCACTATCAGATAAGGAGGAAGCTGTAACCTGCCAATAAACCAGCTTCTGCTTGCGCAAGCGCAGCCATACAATCTAGGTAAAGTTGCCAGGAAATATTAATTGCAATGTCGTTTTATCTACGCAATGGTTGTTTTGTTTTATTTATACTTCAAGAAGAATCTACGTAACTATACGTAGATTCTTCTTGAAGTCACTGACCAGGGAATTTATCAATTATAAATCAAGTTTATTCTATCTTACTACCTACCTTAAAAAGGGTCTTTTAAGGTTGTCCGAGCCTGGGCATTAAACTTTTGACCTTATTTCAGTTCATCATCTCATCCAAGGTGGGGGAATAAGATCTGCACTGAAGTCCAGCAATGGAGTGTATTGTGCAGTGAATTGACATATTTTATAAATAGATATACATTTATTTGCTAAAAAAACACATACAAAACAATAAAAGAAAGGTAATGGCTAAACATATTATAGTACTTTGTTGGTATGTAGGTGTTTGTGTGCTGCAGCAGCAAAAGGGTCTCGACTCAGCGCTACTTTGAGCATAATTTTCATCGGCCTGAACAGGTATATGCTGAACATAGAGCTCCCCTGTACATGTCCATAAATAACGATTCTAATCCTTTTCCATCCACCAATTTTCCTGCGATCCTCGCAATATCGTCAGTCCCCCTGGTAGGAGGACGTTACACGCTTTAAGGCGTCACATACTCCCAGACTTTTGCTATGTCGTTGTTCAATGCAATGAAATGGTACGCTACCGAACCTTCCCGAATTGGTTCGCAAACGTGTTTTTTTTATTTAACTGATTTGATACTAACCGGTAAGATAATAGATATCCTTTTTCACAGCGACGGTAATCAAGTTTTCAGGATTAGCATTACACCTTATCGAGTTTTTTGTTTTCTGTACTGTGAGCCCGAGTTTTGTATGGATGAGTTATAAGGACGCAGATAGGGGCGCTTATGGCGTCTTCATACAAAATCCAGGCACGCAATACTAAAAACCAAAAACCAAACAAACTCGAACTTGTTGTAATTGTAATTATGAGTAAAACAGAAATCTCGTTACCTAAAATACCAAGCAACATTGTATGAAATCTGCAACCGTCTAATTTAATTCAAACATACAACTCAAAGTTCCACATCACTCTCAATATTAAATGCAATATCGCAGTTGCGTTATAATTATTATATTTAGCAATTAAATGTAACATCAAAATGTTATGCGGCGACACGGGGCATTTCTTCATACCAACATTTACCTATTTATCTAAGGACGCAAATACAGAGAAAGCAGGTGCGAATTGCAATTGTCTTCTACAGGCGCTTGCTGGCATGAAAATGAAATCATTCGTGATCCTGTTGTTACGATGTCACGTCGTCCTACTAAAATTATAAATGCGAAAGTTAGTGGGTTTGAGTGTGCGTGTAAAGGTATGTTTGTTCCCAATCATCTACGTAACCGCTGGATTTTGCTAAATGGATTTGGATAAAATTTGGAATAATAACTGGGGCATACCTACAAATTCCCAGGCTACAAATTATGTAGGTATAAAACAAACAAACAACATATTACAAATTATGTGTATAGGCGAAGCTTATAATAACGGTCGGTACCAAACGAGCTAAGCCGCAGATGGATGCTAGTAAGTATGTAATTTTGTTGACATTTATATTTTTCTACCATCTGCCCCAACTGATCCCCCTGACTTCGTAATGTCTAAAAACTAACTTTTAGACAATTCGTGTCGTTGAATAATTGCAACTAGGAAATCCCTGATCCCTGATTATTATAAATGCACTAAGAAAATGTAAATCTAAGTTACCTATTATTAAAATATTGTCATAAAAGAAATGAAGAGTTTTAAAGAGGAAAAATATGATTGTTTTTCTTGTCGGTGAGTGGTAGGTAAGTCTATATACAATCGGTGATTACCAGTTTTATGTGTAAATGAGTAACATTTACTATTTATCAAATGCGACTTCTTGTTTATTTTAGAACATTTCGCAATTTGCGATATCTAGGCGATTTATATCCGTGGCGGATGACAAATGTGAATACCGTAAAATTATAAAAACTGCGCTTAATCATATTTATAATTACAAATACCGTTTAGATAACGTACCATATCTTTTATTTCTTTAAATAATCTTTTTTTTTATGTTAATAAAGAAAGTTACCGACATAATAGCACTAGAGGTATAATATACATACAAAGAAATAAAAAAAAAACTCACGTTAATTCCGAAAATATTTTCGAAGAGACTGTTGACTGGATTCGAGCCCACGACCTTACAATCGGCATCATACCCAATCGATAACTGGTGCCAGATACGAATAGGCAGGTAATCCTTATATTCTGACCACAAAAAGCGGGGTCGCTCACTGATTTAGTATAAACCTTTTTATTCAGTAAAACAGTGGCATATTTTACGATATTTTTATAAACTGTACCTACCTCTATTCAGATTGGATATTTGACTCTTTTCTTGACAAAATGTATTAACGTATGTATTAAGAGAATAAAGACATCTGTACATCTGTATCTGTATTAGATATTTGGTGCTTTTTTTGACAGAATATGTCGACTATATCGATTAACAGAAAAAGGCATCCGATTTTATATTTAATGTTTACTGCTCTCTCACAATTTCCGACACTAAGCTGTTGTAAATATGATAATACTTGATAAATTATACCATTAGTTTCTTTTATCATCGGTATATTATATCAGTAACTTCACTTTATGACGGTGTTTTGTAAACTAACAAGATTAAAATTTTAATTATTACTAATATTATGTGAGAAAATTCGATAGTGATGATTTCTGTATTTAAATAATAATATTAGTAACGCGTATATTAGGATCTAAGGCTTTGCATATATTTGAAGTTTATTTGCTGATACTGTTTCTATTAAATGTCTGTGAAAAAATCAGGAATGATTGTAGGTTCGTGATTGTAATCCTCAGGCACGGTTTATATCCTCTCAGGTCTAACTGTAGGTACCTGAGTATTGAAAAAACCAATGAATCTCCATAGTGTTATTGCCTCGTAACGTAAGTACGATAGGAACGTGCCATGCCCACGTTGCACTGCCCTGCGTCCAATAGCTTGAGGCATAGGTCATGTGTAATTTCACCTGCAACCACACTCTTCAAACCGAAACACAGCAACGCTGGGGCAGAAAAATATCCCAGAATATCTGATGCAACAACCATTTCTCTATCACTATCAAAAGAATTCTTCGCAATCTTGTGTCTGTTTAGTGTCGTCGTTTCCTCAACGACACTCATTCTCGCGACCGTGTTTTACTAATAAATGATTTGATTGGACAGCCGTACAAATCTGTATTTTTAGTTGCGCTTGCGTTTGACGTGTGCCGACGTCATCAACTGAATAATTAGATAGTGGAATGGACGAGCGGTTTAGATAAATCAATTGTTTTTCCGGATTGGTAAAAGATTAATTGGTTGTAAAATCACTGATTCAAATTAAAGCAATCAAACGCTTGATTATTTGCATTGATGTTATTTGAACACTACCTACTTAGCATCTACTTATATTTTATTGCTTTTTTAATTTGTTAACATTGGTTGGATAAAATATATAAAGTTGATTAATCATTATTGTTTTCAGTCATTTTATGTGTTTGACAAATACCTATGCAAATCCAAGAAGATTAAAAAAAAAGAATACTTTCGAAAATTTACTTACTTGTACTTGTCTTAACATCTGTCATTTATTCCAAAACCTAATTTATAGGTATACTAAATAATATTAAAATATATTTGCAGTAAAAGAGTTATAAAGTTTATAAAGTATACCTGCAGCTAAATGTATTTTGATGGTATCCGATAAGTAGATCTTTAGTCCAGAATACAAGATAATCTAGTCCATTAGGATCTACTTCAGTAGGACCTAGTCTAGGAACCGTGTTATGGCCTCTTATGACTTGCCTGTTTTCGAATGAGTTGTTTATTTTTTTAATCAAAATTAAGGTCAGGATCTAGTCCAGTAAGGTCTGGTACATTAAGCTGTAGTTATGTAGGACCTCGTCTATAAAGGTATCCAGTCTAGTCAATTGCATGTAGTCTTAGTTTGTTGACTGTTCTTCTAGGCTTTGGTTGCGTGGAACGTGATCCTTGTGATTTTACTGAATAAATACCTTTTGACTTTGACTTTCTTCTTAACAAGTGACTTGTCGGGTCACTAGTTCTTTCGAAACAGTGTGTTGAAAGGATTTTCAGTGCGCCTCAAAGAGAATATAGTGCAATGTACTCACTGTTGCAAGCCGCGTTATAGTCCTCCTCCTTCGCCATGTACTGATCTTCCATCTGAGGGTAGGGATGGAACCGCGGGAGCATCATCTGCGGCGCTGGCGACGGTGACCGTTGCTTGCTCAGGTTGAGCGGTGTGTCGGGGTCTTGCGGCGGAGGGGAGCGGGTGGTGGCTGTTAGCTGGGCGAGCTGGGCCGTGGCGGGCCAGGATGGAGGCTGGGCCATCTGGAGAAAACACAAGGTAAGCATTGTTTTGGTGACTTCGCAGACACTTGTCAAATCATTGATTTGTCAAATTTTATGTGGATGGCGTGGTGGCTAATGCATCTAGTAGTCCGGAGGAGACGGGTCATTGGCTGAAACGTGAATTAGTTCCCATGATGGAGACTGGGCCATCACGAAAGAACACTTGGTAAGCATCGTTGACGTCTTTGGCTAGGTAGGACTCGAGTGTTTATCTCTGGTCTAGGCTAGAAGATACAGGTAATTGGCACAGACGTAAATTAGTTCACTGTTAGTGTCATGTTATCCGTAGTTGGTAGAAGTTGTTGTTGTATGATGAACACTCTTGAGGTATGTCGTTATGTGGAAAATACTGGCGACTTTACATACATGTCAAAAGTTAATCAGGGTTTAAACTGTTACCATCTCTTACCAATAGGTAATGACAAATAGTGACGGGACTACCTTTGAGCAATGAACTTGAGTTACGTTTATAAAAGTAAGATCTTCAGATCATGCAACAGGAATCGTACTGTCTAAACCGAAATTAATGTGAGCCGAAACGCTAAGCAATCTAAGAAAGAAGATAAAAACAATATGAAACATAGTCACCAAACCAAATCAAAACATTAAGACCACCAGCATTGTCCAAATTTATAAATATACGATTGTTTCTATATTTTAAAGCTTAATTTACATGAGTTTGGTCACAGCCTGTCAACATTAGTTAATAGATTTCCGTTTTTCCATTTCACCGCAACTGTGGACCACCAAAAACGAAAGTCGCCTACGAATTGCTTTTCACCCGATTTTTGTTATGTAAACTAGTGCAATGCCCTTGTTTTCACTCGCGTTTTTTTACTTTTACTTATAAATTCAGTTTTTTTCCAATTCATTTCAAAATTCATTGAAAGTGGGTGCGGTTATTGTTTTCTTAGAAATTTTAATCCTTTATTATTATCATATTCAATTTCATGATTACCCTCTTTTAGTGCACTTTTGATGTGAAACTACCATCCAAATTCTGGTATCAAAAATTCCTCTATAGAATTTCTCGATTAGATTGTGCGTTCACTTGTGCGGTCAGTCAGTCACTTTACGATGTTAGTTAGGTAAGGTTATAACTTGCCTCATTATAATGAAACAGTGTTTTATAAGCGCATCATCCGTCATCCAGTTCTTGACTATAAAGTTTTCATTTGATGTTTCGGATAGAATTAATTGACGCGATTTCATCTTGCGAAGAAACTTTAGTTATGTCATAGCTTTGGGCTGGGCTGGTGGTCAGGTGGTTAATGTAACGACTTACATGTAGAGGATAATGTGCGAAATGTAGTTGATAAAAGCAGGATGAGAAGAGCAGAAGACCGGGCTTAGGGGCGTGTCTTGAGTAGACTAACGAAAACTGGACTAACTTACGTCGATGATGCTGTCTGCTGTAAATACGTTTTGAATTTTTCTTCTGACTTTAGAAAAACCAATGTTCTTATATCCTCAAACTTACATTAGGCCCTTGTTGCTGCGGCCTCATTTGCTCCAGCAGTGGCAGCAGCGCCAGTGGTGGTCCCGGGTACATGTGCTGGCCGCGCCGCACCATCTCCTGCCTCCTCAGCTGCTCTTGCTGGAGTCTCTGCAGCTCCAGTTCTGCCGTCACGTTGCCTATGCTCTGTAACAAGAGAGAATTGTTTTTAAGGTTGATTTAAAAATACTAGTCTATAAAATTTGAAATACTTCCACCGCCATTTTTTCAGATCTCTTAGTGGCCCTTAAGGAAGTCGAAAAGAAACGCTCTTCAGTGAGGCTTCTCTAGTATCTGTCAAACAAGGCGAGTTTATAGTTCAAAAAACATGTTTAGAGCATGCCCAAATTTTGCAATAGTTAGCTTATTAATAAAAAATGATATAGTAAGTTCACAGACATTATTTTATGTTTACGTTTTCATTACGAAAAGGTTATAAAGATCATCTAAATATCAGTAAGTGATCATGTCATCAAAACGAAGTTAACGACCCACTAAATCCAGGTTAATTTCATTTAAAACCAAAAAATTACAACCCATTTGGAACCCGTTGAAATTTTCCAAGCACTTAACGAGGCATCACTCGGCGCAAAATTTGTTCCTCCCAATATATTGCACTCTTAAGCACCATTAAGCTGAAGAATACAGTCGCATGTGTGCACAAATCAACAGAAAGAGCGGTCAGTAAATCTTCGGGACCATAAAGCAATGCCGAAGAAAAAGACCGAAATTAATTGCTAGGGAGTCGTGACGAATAACACAATATACATTTTATCGACTCTTCATTAAGACCGTATTGAATTGTTAATGGTCGCACAGACGTGAGGTGACGAAACCTGAATGCCAATGTGAGTTTCCGCACGCGAATATGAAAGAAAAATCCCTTTTGAAAGTCGCAAACGAACGGCGATACATTTAAGTGAATCACCAAAAAAGAGAAGCGTTAATGGAAGACAAAAGCGAACGCATAAATAACGTGACATAATCGATGTAAAACAGCCGAACGGGAGCAATAGGCGGCCCTCCGGCAGCATTCATACCGAAGGCAGGTAGCCCCTCCTGTTACTACCAGAACAAACTCTAGCAATGTCGGTAAACGTTGATGACAATCTGCATAAATCTGTTTTCCATGTAAATGCGCCTAAAGCCCGGTAATGGACCAAGTTTTTCCATCGCCCTGACAAATTGCCGTCATAACCGAACGGATTAAACTTTTTATTAAAAACAACAAACTGAGCATAATGTATGGGCGTGATCGGCAAAGGACAGATGCTACCGAGTAACGCGCGCCATTTATCTAATGTAAAAAGACTTTTATTTAATAGCTTTGCGGAGATGTCCTAGCAATTGGCGCTTATGTTTTACGGTGGGCCGGCTTTTGGCATTTCGACCGCGTTTTGATAGCGTTATTAATGTTAGAGATGACATAAAAATGAGATTTTTGATGGAGGTCACCAGATGGAATGTTAGAATTTATTGTTGTAGTAACGCTGGTCGTCTGCTGAAAGTATGAATCACTGAAATATCGCACCTGATGGTGGTGGAATGGTTTAAAAAATATGTTATAGATCTACATAATATAGTAGAGTATAGTGTAATAATTGTACTTATAGTTAGTACGACTTGTCATACGGCACCTGTACAATCTTTTCATGCTTGAACTACTGTGGGATAGGACGCGCAATTTTTTTTTATATGGGCACGTGATTGACAGGCCGGTGTGTAACTTTTTATTGAAATGTAGATTTTTTCATTGCTGCAATGGCCTCTCTCTCTTGTCGTGTCACTAGTTTCTTTCGAAACAGTGTGGTGAAAGGATTTAGTGTGCACCAAGAGGCTCCTTTCGAGCACTTGACACAATGCTATATAACTTTTTAGGTTCTACGACATGCCGGTTTCCTCACGATGTTTTCCTTCACCGTTTGAGAGTACTGGCATGATGGAAGAGCGATGGCCTTGCAACCTATCTCAATGGAATCCTTACTACCACAAAATATGTGGGTATGTGCCAAATGTAATATTTAGACGTACCTCGGCCACCCCCTTAAACATCACCAAATAATATTAAGTTGGTGCTTGCTACTAAGTGATCTGAGGGGATATCTACCGTGCCTTGAGATCAAAGTCGTGAAGCTGTATTTTTTTTATAAAGTGTATTTCCTGGTAAACCATTTGTTATTTTTTTTGGATGTGATGCATACCTTTACAAGTAAAAAATTTTACAATACTACAAAGTAATATAATATAATAAGGGACACGGAAGAGGAAGAAGATTTAATAATAGTAATTATAAATTGGATCGTATCAAAATCGTTGCCAACGGAAACAATTGGGCGTGATTTGGCGAAGTTCAAAATGTTTGTCGTAAATGATGGCTGAATATAAATAGAAACTAAAACACCATCTGTGTAGCGTCCTTGACTATTGCAAGAACTAGCCCTATTTATAAACGAAGCTATAAATAAAATGGCAAACATAGACGGCTCATAATGATTTGATAACAGAATCTTTACCCTTACACCAAATTTGTCTCTAGTTTGTCTCTAGTTTCCATAGTCAAAAAATAGGTATGTTTATCTTGATCTTATTTTTATTACAAAACGCAAGTCTCAAAAGAAAGTTCTGGTAGTTTAGAATAAGCCATGTGAAAATTAAACTGAATATGCGTATAGACTTTTTTTTTATCATAATCAGAACGAGGACACAATATAAAAACAATATAAATTGTAATGCAGTAAGGTTCATGAATGTAACCTCCAGGCACGGTTTTTAATTTTTTTATTTTATACAACTAGCTGATGGAACAAGCAGATGGCCCACCTGTTGTTAAGTGGTAACCATCACCTATAATAAAGCATTGCCTCATAAGTCACGCACGATAGGAACGTGCCCTACGATGCACTACCCAGCGTCCATCAACTTGAGCCATACAGAGAGTTAAGCCTCATGTGCCTGTAATTACACCGACTACCACACTCTTCAAACCGAAACACAGCGTTGCTGCTTGGCGGCGTAGTGGTAGTACTTCCCTGGACGAACTCTTCACAAAGAGCTCTACTACTCTTACGGTCCACATAATGTGAAATCTCCTGGTACTTTAGATACTTCAAGATGTCTAAAATATATAGGTACCTACCTAATATAGAGGTAGGCTCGTCTTAAGCAGGCGCCAGACTTAGCTTTGAATACAAAGTCTCGTGCCACACATAGCAATCTAACAAGTGTTCAAACAAGTGAAACTATGTCTGGCGCGGGGGTTGGACATTACACTTGTCACATGCCCATGTTCATATTCAATACGAAATTTATAAGTAAAAATTTACATCGATTTGTGCAGATAGATAGATGTTTCATGTGTATTTTATAAATTTAGTAAATCGGTACATGTATTATCTTCACTACATAGTATAAAACAAAGTCGCTTTCTCTGTCCCTATATCCCTATTGTATGCTTAAATCTTTAAAACTACGCAACGGATTTTGATGCGGTTTTTTTATAGAAAGAGTGATTCAAGAGGAAGGTTTATATGCATAATACAAGCATAATCTCTTAGGGATAACCCACAATAACCTGCGAAGCCGGGGCGGGTCGCTAGTTGTTAATAAAGTTAAACTATAAGTTCTAGCAAAGCCACTGTCGACAGTGAAAAAGGAAGTTGTGATAATATAAAGAAAATAAGACATATATATCAGTGGATAAAAAATATTACAGCGATTATCTTCCAGAATACATTAAATAAGATCATTAAAACATTTCAGCAAATTATCAGAATGCCCACCGGACATACCACAGAGTAATTTATAAAGTCGGCGCCGAAATCAAAATAGTAAGTTTTTTCCAACAGTTCACGACAAAGGATTATAGCCCTTCTGTGCTACGCGCCAAGATCGATAATGGTATTAGGTTATTTTGATGTTATAATGAAACAGACGTCACATTGACGCAGGAGATGCAGCAATCATATTCTCTATTGCCAATGCAATCGCGTTACACAGATACGACTAGACCACGGCGGGAAATCGGACAAAACCGTATTCCCTATGACTTAGTTGTCATTCCTAGTTGTCATTCTTAGTCCATTTTTTGGTTTATGAATCGCGTTCGCGTTTAAACCACGCTGTGACGTCACACGGTTATGACACGGAATCTCCTATGTCATAGAGAATAATGCCCCTGATCTGGGGTGAAATCATAATATTTACTGTCACTAGTGAGCTCATTTGATTATTCTGGTCTAGTCAAGTATTTAGTGCTTTGGTCGATGCTTTATTATTAGTTCAAGCTTTAAGCATTTACTCGTGAAACAGGTTGGTGCCGGTTTACCGGCGCTACGAATTAACATTAGCAGATTATTGTGTTTTTTTTACGATACATACAAAAACACTGTTAGGTTACTACACACATATTAAGAGTAGTAGAGCTCTTTGTAAAGGACTCATCTAGGGAAGTACCACCGTGCCTTATTCTGCCGGCAATGATTTGTTATATGTCATAGTTAACACGTAACCTGTCGATCTTTTATAGGCTACATTTCGGAGAATGTGCCCAGGAACTTATTCCACCACAGGACAAGTAGACGCACGGCCCAGTACCATCCATGCCTGGTTAGCATACCACCAATTCGCACGAAGCGCTTTGCTTCAACCTTCATTATGCGAACTGCTAAGGAGTGGAACTCATTACCGTCGTCTGTTTTTCCTGACCACTACAATATCAGTATCCTCAAGGCAAGAGTGAATAGGTGTCTTTTAGACCGTTCTGCTCCAACGTCGGCTACATCGTCGCTTACCATCAGGTGAGATTGTATTTATAGGATGGTCTATTAATTGTAAAAAAAAACCTCTGAAGGGCCATTTGATTGTTCCATTAGCAAATTGTATAAAAAAAAACATAGTATGTAATTAGATGAGAGAGATTTGAATGAGCCACAGTTCGTAACATTCTTCTAAAACAAAAGTTGCATGTTGGGCTACGTCCCATTTGACATACCTACTCTAAATCTCCAAAATCTGGTCACCCAACAGCCCTGTTATCAAACAGATTCATCTAATCATAATCTATTAATGCCCCCAGCTGCCAAGTGTGCAACTACACAACTGTGAATTTGAATAAAAGGGCTGTGCGACACAGTTTAGAAGCGAAATAGCTGGATTATTACAGAAATTTTAAAGCAATCTACACCAAATTATAACAATGTTATAACACATACACAAGACATTAATAAATATAAATTAAATACGCACGACCTACAGCGCAGAAGGCAGAGCTACTACCAACTGAGTTGTAAGGGCTAACATCGACGTATGTTTTCGTTCCAAAAACATTAATATTATAATGAGAAAAGATCTTTATTTTTGTATGTTTGTATCGAATATACTCAAAAACTATTGGTCCGATTTCTAAAATTCTTTCACCACTAGAATTCTACATTATCCCTGAGTAACATAGGCTATATTTAAATGTTATAATAAATGTCCGCCCATTCGAAGCCGGGATAAGCCGCTAGTGATTTAAATAAAAAAACTGCATCCAAATATTAACGGATTGCATTTCTATGCAGCCTTACTACAAAGGTTCTAATAATTTCTGTCGCCCTATTCCCGGCTATTCAGAAGTTGTTTTTTTTGCGATATAGTTGTATTATTTTGAATAGTCTGCCAAGTGGGTAAATTAAAAAATAAAACACAATGACAGCGCCTATTTCTGTAAAAACCTGTAGATACGTGCGTCAATGCAGTCGCACGCGCAACTAACGTTACCATTATGACGTAAGTGCGAAAATTAACTGTCGCGTAGGTAGATAAGGTATGTTAATAAATCGTAGGTTATTGTCTCTGTTATAAATTAAGGCTGTTTATAGTTTGTCGGCACTTTTGGAAAAACTTTACAAACGAAAGATGAAACAAAAAGATAACAATAATGCTTTTTAAAGAAACATGCAATAAAAAGAAGACTTGACAAATTCATCCGCTTATTGTAACATTCGTTACAATACCTTACAGTTTTCATAGACATAGACAGTTATTTATTGTTATTTATTTTCAGGTATTTACGGTAGTATTATCTACTACATCCGTGTATTCATGAGGATTACATTCATTAGTCAATGGCATTCTAAATTGATCTAATGTCTTGGAGGCGAGTTTAATCCATACAGTTCTTCTTATTAATTTTACCCTCCATGTATTTATTTGCAGGTTTGCAGATGACCTGGTTTTGTTTGCTGACAACCTGGAAGACTTGCAACAAATGCTCAAAGAACTATACAATGCGTCCTTGGAAGTGGGCTTAAGGATGAACATGTCCAAGACCAAGGTGATGACAAGTGTCTCTAGCGCCACGACTCCAACAATTAAGGTTGGGCACGTGGAGCTAGAGACAGTGGATCAGTACGTGTACTTAGGACATGTTTTATCTTTTTGCAAGGAGCATACAAATAAAGAAATCTCCAGGAGAATCCAGCTTGGATGGGCAGCATTCGGCAAACTAGAGGATGTCTTTCGGTCAAGAAAAATCCCACAGTGCCTGAAAACCCGTCTCTATAACCAGTGTGTCCTGCCAACGATGACTTACGGTGCCGAGACATGGACGCTCACTAAAGACAATGTGCACCGAGTACGAGTTGCACAAAGGGCCATGGAGCGAGCCATGCTCGGCATAACACTTCTAGACCGAGTACGCAACACTGAGATCCGGCGTCGTACGAAAATCTACGACGTCGGTGACAGAGCGATAAATCTCAAGTGGAGTTGGGCAGGACACCTTGCCAGACGCGGTGATGGCCGGTGGAGTAAAGCCTTGACTGAATGGTGGCCGAAATCGGGCCGACGAAATCTGGGCCGACCTAAGGCGCGATGGGTCGACGACATAGTAAAGGTCGCAGGAAACACCTGGACGAGAGACGCACAGGACAGAGGAGGCTGGCAGAAAATGAAGGAGGCCTATACCCAGCAGTGGCGATACCGGGCTGAGATGATGATGTATTTATTTACAAGCTGGTGCGCGCGACTTCGTCTGCGCAGGATTAGTCACACAACATCTTAATAAATTGTAGCCTATGTGTTATGCTGATGTATAAGCTATATTATTGTAAAGTTTCATTAAAATCCATTCAGTAGTTTTTACGTGAAAGAGTAACAAACATCCATCCATCCATCCATCCATACTTACAAACTTTCGCGTTTATAATATTAGTAGGATTAGGAACAGAAACCAGCTTGTACATAAAATTAAAGTGAGTGAGCTGATAGCGTTGCGGCTGTGACAAGGGCGCATCAGGGCCGCTAGGGCATTACCGTGCAAAGCGATGACATATCAAAATGAATCGCTAATGCATCGCGGAGGAGCGAGACGCGTGATGTGTTGTTTTAAATTTAATTTATTTTTAAGTGTTCCGATCTGGTTGTTCTTTATAAAATTATGCAGTTTAAATTGCATTCGAATTATTGGGATTAAGATTGCAGTAAGATAATAAAGCTACTTAGTAATGTTATAAACGTGATTTACACTTTGTATGGTATGCATTTTTTTTTTTTTAATTGTTTTTTATTCTTCGTTGAAGTTGGGGCTGGTAAACTTGACTGGTTGATTACTTACTACTTAATTACTTACTCACTAACCCGGTAGGTATAAATTCATGACATAGAACTACTTATTTATTTAGTTTACCAGCCTCACAAGTCAATTAGAATAAGCTTTACTTAGTTTTCTGCTAGATGGCGCTATACGAAATTTCCACTGATGTTATTATACTTTTTCATTAACAATAAACATTCAAGCCTCACCACACTGTAAAAGTTGAGGTATCATCGACAACAGATTGAACAATAGGGCTGCGAATTAATTATTTGTTGCAATCATGACTGTACGCGACTGCACTGCAGATCGGATCGCTGATAAGGATAGAGGCCTTTGTTATAGAATATTAACCTTTGAGTAACAGGAGAGCTGGTGGGTTTGCGAAGGTTAAATCGCAGAGTAGATGCTTTACTTTGTTTACAAACGTACAAGCGCCAAAAGAATAAAAAAAAAGATTTTTATAATTTCCCAAAATTAGTTTTGTGATTTTTTTTTAATATGGTATGTACACTAATTAGTAGGTAGGTACATAAAAAAATTGCTTAAGTAAAAAAAGGAATAAAAAAACTTTCTTACGAGTGTTTAAAATTAAAAGAAGCTTTTGTGAAAGCTTGCAGCTCGACATTACTAACGGCCGGTTTCTGAAAGCTCGGTCAAAACTAATCGGATGTCAAGTCCTTCGCCATTTTAGCTATTAAGTCGAATGAGAAAGAGATAGCAAATGACTTGACATCCGATTAGTTTTGATCGGGCTTTCAGAAACCGGCTGAAAGTTTCAGATCAGATCCCTTTAACATAGAAAAAATATTGTTACACTTATTTATTGATTTTTACCATAATTCAATTCAGTGTTATACGACAGCATTGAAACTATTTGTTTTGCATGATAAAAAAAAACATGTGGAACTAAAGCTCCAAAGTTCCAAATATTTGCTCTTTCAGAGATCACACAAGAACCCGTGATCAAACATTATGACAACCCTCAATTAAAGTGTCCAGTGTTGCATACAGGCGTATGCACCAGACTACCCCCCGCGGGGGCATGACCAATGTCACAGCTCATACAGGATCACATGCTCATTCTTGTAAATGTGTATCTATAAAATAAACGTTTTTATTATTATTATAAAGTAAAAATAAAAAGAGCGCAAAAAATAAAATTTAAAATGTTAAAATATATTTTTTTATTGCATAAAATACTATTTGTTATGGAGAATTTATGATAGGATTTTGTTGAGTAAACAACTTAAGAAAAACACAGATTAAGCCAGGACGTTTCTAGTTTAAAAAAAAAAAATCAACACAGACTGCAGTTTACCGTTTGCGGTTTTTTTCGTCAACTCTTAGAGAATTTTTGTGAATTAATTCTGATTAATGTCATGTTCTTGTAATAAATTCCGTGAACAATTCAGTACATTATAAAGTTTTTTCGGGAGCCTTTTTTCTTCATCTTCTTAGGGCCAGTTTCACCATGCTCTGTTAGATTAACAAAGGATTAAAGGGCCGTTAAATATGTCAAAATGTACGCGTTTGACATCTAAGGTTAGATTTAACGGCCTGTTAATCCTTGATTAGTAACTAACAGAGCATGGTGAAATCAGCTCTTAGTCTTAGCGCTGTTGACAGAGCGTGAAATCGGACTCTACTACGAGTACCTGTCGTTTATATGGACTATACCAGCTGCCCTGACAAGGTGAGCCATAATTCAGCGGCTTTCAACCATTTTGTTATTATGTGGGTACTTATTGTGATGCACAGTGAATAGCATATTTTGATGCACTGATCGTAATGGTGATGTTGCATTTCGCGAACGCAATACCTATCGAGCTTTTTATGCATTGATTGAACTTTTTTGTACCGACCTTTTTATCATTCTATTGTTATTGCGATTTATTTGTGGTTGTTATAAAAAATAAACATTACATTTATGCTACAAAAAAACAGCGTCTGTTTTGGTTCATTTAAATGATATCGTATTTATAAAAAAACTCGATAGCTCTAAGTTTTACGTTTTTTTCTTGCTTGAGCTTTAGGTTAATAAGTGGTAATTAGCATTAAGTCCGCCCTTAAGTACCTACTTATTTTTATTCTATATATTAAAGAATAGTGATCGTACAAACGATTGTCCTGCAAGAATCAGTGGCTACAGAGGTTTTAACTCATTTTATTCAATAGTTTTTGATCTACAAATGAAAACACATAATCCCCTCTCTTTCCCCCACCTATTGTGTGAAGGAGCCGGCTAATAGCGCCGGCACGTGTCTCAGCGGCGCGTGATAGACATCGCAACTAATTTGCGGCACCGCGGTCTCACTTCACACGACTTTGATTTGTCGAATGACATTGTGATAGTACCCTCGAAATTGGAATAAAAGTTGCTTAACAAAAATTTTGTGATTTTAATGAATCTGTAGTCATAGTCGCTTGGACTAAGATTCTAAGTATAACTTTTAAAATAAGTTTAAAAGTTATAATATAACTTTTAATATATAACTGTATATTTGTGTTCCTATCGTTTATTTGTAAAATAAAATAAGTAATGAAATAAGGACAGAATCTGCCAAAAGTTAATAAGTTATAGCTATAACGTTTGGCTGCGCCACTGACTACCCCGCTTGGACAATCTTAAAGATCTTAAATATTTTAGATATGATATGTCTAATGTGTCTGGAAGAATCTCTCACAGGGATAAGACAGCTTATTGTACTTCACTAAGCTACTTAACTTAAATAAAGTCTTTTGCTAACTGTTCTTGTACTGTATAATAAAGAGTCCAGAGTTCTCTAATCTATCTTAGGAGTTTTTTGCACAAAGTTTTTGATAGTTATAGTTAATTTTATGAGGTAGGTCAGCCGCATTGTTCGGATTCGAATCGGGCGGCCGTTCATCAAAGAACACACCTCTCCCTACTATCAAACGGAACTCCACGCTGTAAATCATGAAATTAAGCTTTTACCACATCTGAAGTCAGTCTGTTTACAACTTTTTACTATTATAGTTAAACTATAACAAAACAATTTTTAACTTCCGTTCGTGACAAAACTAAAAATAAAGAGGTTTGCTTTAATAAAAGTCGTAAACCAAACGGTTCATAAAGTATGAATAATAATAAAATTACTTTTTTGAAAAAATCTTTCTGGAAACGTACAAAGTCGTATGTTCTTATATTATATACAGCGGTATTGGATTTTGGGTCTTTTTATAATAAAATGCAATCGCCTTTTAAAAGACATTATCTTTATCCATATTAAAAGCAAGGCGATCCAAAGCTACCTTTAATACTAATCCACTCATCCATGCCCATAACCCACCGAATCATCTTCCATAATCATATTCCAAAACCACCCAAATTAGGGATCCTTACGCAATGAAAACAAACTTAACGGAACACCATAAATATCCCTCGAAAAATAACTACTTGAAACAGTGTATATGAGCGTAAAATAAAACGGAGATAAACAAAAGAGACCCAAACCCAGAGGGACGGCCGACCGACCGATGTCGGTCCCTCGAGGCTTGCTCAAACAGAAAAGGGGGGTTATACCCCCTTTTGCCCCCCACCCCCACTCTTGTCTTGCCTCTCTTATTCCCGTTGCTCGTCCCACTTCAGCTTTTCTTTTATTCCTCGCCTACTCTTATGTTTATTTTTGTTTTCCGTTAGCAGGCGGAATAATGGCGTTGGATGTTGTGGATGTTCTTTCATGGGTTTTATTGCTTTTTTATTTTTATTATCTTTGTCGGTCGAAGGACGTTTCTGAAACATTAGATTGATATTTTGTGAAAAATTCATAAGAAAAAACGTAGTTCTTACATATTTTGATTAACAACGGCAATAATAGTTTCTTTCTTTCTTTTAAAATGTACATATTTACTGCTGCCACGCTCACTTGATTTAAAAGAATAAAATTAGATTTACACTATTAGCTATTCGCTAGAAATAGCTTTCATGTAATGGTCTGTTAGAAGTCATCCAAATCAACTTAGCTGTTATTCCATTAGAAATTATAAACATCCAAACATCGACATTTTAGCCTTTATTATTTGGTAGGATTTGCTAGTTTGAATAATGCAATAAAATCTTGCCTAATTGGACTCTTTTGACGAAAAAGATTGATCAGTCAAATCTATCCAGTCTTCTGCGAACATTTTCAATTTACACATTTATATAAAATATAATATCTAATTAGAAATGTAATTTCCTCGAGCGTATCCACACTAACCTTTCATTTCCCAAGATGACCTTTTGTGGGCGATAGAGTTGGAGTACCGTCATTATTTCTGCCTTGCATTCAATTTTATTATTTACCACATTTTTAAAGACAAATATCAGAAATGAGGGAATTATTTTACAAGCATTCAGCTCTCACGGAAGATGTTTTTCAAGAGAGTGTTTTAGTTTCAGGATGAAAAATTTTCCGGAAAGTTTTTATTTTATGAATTTTTAAAGAAAAGAAGATGAAATGTTGGACTGAGCTTATAATATACCAATGATTTGTCGGTTTTAGGATATCTGTGGATGAGTTTTTGGCATTTAAGTGTATTTATTCTAACGATGGATGTCTGCGTCTCATGGTGATATTACTTTTTCTTACTTATTTCTCTTTCGGATTCACGTTTATAACTGGAGTTTTTAAATAATTAAAAGCATTGACCCTTAATCATTTTCCCCGCCATTTTATAACAGCTCTATAAAGTATACTTTTTATGTCAACAAAAAAGGAGTAGTAGTATAATAGGCTATCGGTCATTTAAGAATGAAACCATTAGCGACCAATATGAAAAATATAAGACTGTAATATTTTTAAAACAAGTTTCAGTAAAAGTCGCTTTAAGCCCTCAAACAAGCCCCTATACTCACCCACATCAAAGATTAAGTAAGCTTTGTTCACACTGGGGCTCAAGTGCGAAACCTCAGCAAGAGAAAAGAGTAATAAAGCTTAGCACCCAACACCTGTCCTTTGTCGCTAATGGAGCCGGCCTAATCTCCAGGGAAAGTAAAAATAGAAAAATATGTAGTTTTCTTTTGACGTTGAAAGAATAAGCCTGGCGTCATAATGTGTAGGTCAAGCTTTAGAGATTATTACCGAGATTTTCGAATGTTTTCTTATCCCATCTGTTGCGTTGAAAAAATTCCTGTATGCTTGGCTATACGAGATTCACTTTTTGTTTATATTTTAAAAATAATGCATATATATATAACATACATTAGCTTGACAGATGATCACGCCAATATAATTTGTAATTTTTTCTTAAAAAAGGTAAACAATATAGTAGCTAGGTATAATGGTTAACAGTTATTAACAAGGAGTATAAAAGTTGTTTGTTACAAGCTATTACGCCATAAGTTAACCTTTTTTGCCTTGAAATAGGTTAATAAGAAGCTGCTACAGGGCACCAGGGCCCCACTTCGCTGACTTCTTATCCTAAAAAAGATACAGATTCAAAAAGCTCAAATCCTTTCGCCCATTTCCCTAACCCCTCAAACCACAGCAATTCCGAGTTAGTTCAAGGAAAAAATTAAAAGTTGCATTCCAGTTAGAGCCGGTTTCAGTTGGAAATAATTGGAGGAGACTCGAGCTAACCGGCCGGACGTAACAAGCGAGCTATCCGGCGGCAGTATCCGGCCAAAGATCCGGGTAACAAGCCTGCAGTAACGAGAATGCAGCCGAGCAGGGACGCTCAAGATCTGTCTGCCTTTGTGCCAACTGGATGGTTACGTGGCCTCTTGACTGTCGCTATCACGTTCAATTATGGTAAAGCATGCGAAAGAGAAATGGAATTTAATATTTTCATTGACAAAACACACAAAGGATCACAATTACAGACACATATACAAAGCTCGCAAGTCAGAAACTTGCCCTACGATGCACTGCCCTGCGTCCATCTACTGGGGGCGTACATGTTAAGCCTCAAGTGCCTGTAATTTCACCAACCACCCTTCAAAACTACTAGTACCTGTAGAACCTGGACCATGATTTAGACTTTCCCAGCACCTATACCATCCTACATCCTTATAGCCTAGTCGACCGCATTCAGAGGAATGATGGTTAATAAGTGTGGAGCTAACTAAGCCGCGGATTACGATGTTTTTCATCACCGATGCACACAAAGGTGCAAAACTGAATCAAATCCACAATTGTCAAATCGACAATCTTAAGATCGAAAAGCAAGATTATTGGACAAAAGCGCATAGTTTTTTTTACAGGAAATTAAATATTATTGTGAGTAATAAAACCAGGTGGTTTTCTTGGTACGAATGTAAAATATACATTTTAATAAGAAGCATAAAACAATGTCCTAGATAACACTCGGTAAGTATTCTTAGAATTGCTCCGTGTCTAATCTACGAAAATCTACTTTTCATCTTTGTAATTAATCACAATAATTATAACGCTTGTTGAGCTCAAAGAAAAAAATAATAAACATTTCAAAGAAATATGAATTAGTTTTAAAATTCTTATTATGTCAGCGACATGAATATTTTAGTTTTCAAGGCAAGCGCTTTAGGCGTAGCAAATCTTAGAAATCAATAAACAATTTCATTTTTTTATATCATATTTCTTTTAAAAACGCCGCGGCACCCGACGATTTTACGAAAGCTTATTGTTGTTCACCGGCATAGAAATAAAATAGCTTCACGACATTGATCCCCAGGCACGGTAGATATCTCCTCTTTTTTTGTATGTGAGTTGGATCTGAACCTGCGCCACGAGGAAGGCCTCGTGGTCGTTCAAATCCCATTCAGATAATAGCTTTTAGGATATTATAAAAAAAAAATAGTACCGTAAAAAACATTATAAAACTCGCAAATCGCATTCAACGATTGACAGCGCTGATTGATAAGAATCCGTCACGTTTGACAGACGTCAATCGGCGCGCGCGCAACTCAAGCGCGATTGTTTAAAACTTGTTCAAGAGAATGTTTAAAACAATAATGGACAAGTAATGGAGTCGATGATAGCAAATCGAAACTTTTCCGTATTCACTCCGGAATAACAAAAGCTAAAAATACTGGACTCAAATGAATTGAAACAGACGTTCGGAGAGAGAATTAAAAATATATAGATTACAACTGCAATCCTCCTGCAGGGTAGTTATTCGTGCCTTTGTTCTTAGGGGGTATTGACACTTACACAAAAGTACATTTGACACATGCAAATTGCTCCTTTTTTCTCAGAGGGAAACTACCCATAGAGGGAGACACTTGCACATTACAGATAGAAAATGCAAAATATCCAAAATTTGCCTGCCTTGCTGGTTTCTGAAAGCTCGATCAAAGCTATCGGATGTCAAGTCACTCGCCATTTCAGCGATTACATCGAATTAGATAGAGAAAGCAAGTGACTTGTCATGCGATTAGTCTTGGTCGGGCTTTCAGAAACCGGCGGTATATTTTTTGAATTCTGAAAATAGATACTCCTAAAAGTAGCAAGTAAGTAGGTACATATTAAATGCAAAAATTCATAAAACTTTCGCATTAATACGTCAAACTATTCTTTTAGCTTCAATAGACCAATAAATTATTCGAAGAAATAATAAAACATTAATTCACTCAACGAAATACTCGCACCTGGCACTATTTAAAGAGATATTAACCTTTCCCATCAACAATGAGTTTAAAACTAAATATTTATTTTGAACACAATCCCAGATCAGTTTGGAATAAAGAAAACTATATCAAGAATAGAATGAACAATTTCAAATAAACAAGAATTTAATCAAGTTCGTTTTTTTTATACAACTAGCTGGTGGAACAAGCAAATGGTCAACCTGATGTTAAGTGGTAACCTTCACCTTTAACAAAGCATTGCCTCGTAAGTTAGGCACGATAGGAACGTGCCCTGCGTCCATCAACTTGAGGCATACAGATGTTAAGCCTGTAATTACACCGGCAACCACACTCTTCAAACCGAAACACAGCAACGCTGCTTGGCGGCAGAAAAAGGCGTGGTGGTAGTACTTCCCTGGACGAGCCCTTCAAAAAGAGCTCTACTACTCTTGCAGACAGATACCAGATACAAAATTAGTAAAAAAAGTAGTTAGTTGGTTCTTTCTTGGTTATCCTGTTTTAGGTCAGTGACCTAGGATGTCTATTGATCTATAAGGCCTCTATAAAGATTTCGTTTTGAGCTATTATCTAGTAATTACATGCTTCAACCTTATCTGCCTATGCCCTTATTAATACTCCCCTCCATTTTATAGCGGCTCTATAAAGTACAGGTACTTATCACTGTCACTTTTATGTCAACGAAAATAGATGACAAAAAAGCTTGGGACTGAACTATGCTTCAACTCATTAAAAAACAAAACAATTAGGTTCCATAATTTTAAAAAGGATCATACAAAAAAACGCTAGGAACCAAGCCGTAAGTTTCTTGCCTGTTCTTCTAGGCTTTGGTCGCGTGGAACTGAGGAAAAGCTTCAAAGTGCGTTAAATTACAGAGAATAAATTAATTTTATTGCAATTTTTAGCTTTAAAGTCAGTCGAGTAAGTAGAGGTTGTCTTTTTTGTGCTTTGAGCACATTAAAACTAGATTAATTCGTATGAAAGATCTTTTTGTCTAGACAAAAAATATGAGACTTATGACATTTTGGAATCAGATTTTTGATTCTATATATAACGAAACACTTAGTGCCTATTTCACAGTAAAGATAAAAATATTTCAATCTCTACTTTAAACTCAAAGATGGCTTTCTTTCTTACTAGACGAATAGCGCTACTCAAAGATGGTGGAATGGCGCCTAAATTTTCTTCCAGATTTGTCTATCATTGGCAAGAAAAAACCAAATGCGACTTACGCTATTTCGGTTTCGAACCACCAATTGTACAGACATCGGAACACTTAGTGTAATAACAAATACAGCGATCTGTTTAGTGTTAGTTCATAAATACTTTTCTGTTTGAAACAGTGCGCTTTGTCTATCCAACATTCGAGAGGCGATAAACCACAGTGATCTATCTGATATAATCTGGATTGTGAATCATGCTGAAGTCGGCGTTGAAGTGTTTCATTCAGTGCTATTGGTTTGGTTTTGATATGTGATTCAGATCATCATAAAATAGGAAGAAAAAGAAACAGACACGCTTCACGACTTTGATCTCCAATTTTGAGTGTAATCTACTCAGATCTCTTAGTACTAAGTGCTAACTCAAGATTCTTTGAGGATATCTAAGGGGGGGTAGTCTAGGATAATTTCCAAATATTACATTTGGCACATCACCACATTGAGCAGTAATTAGTATTCCATACGTGACAGGTTGCAAGGCCATCGCCGGTGTTAGATTAAGTGGTTTCCTCACGAGGTTTTCCTTCACCGATTGTACGCAAAGGCATTGCGATCATAAATTTTTCGAACAGAAAAATCTATTGGTGCACGACCGGATGCGAACCAACGACCTTACAATCAGAAGGCGGTCAGTCCCACTAGACCACCGTAGCACCGTTAAGAACCCAATAAGTATATGATTTAAATTACTTTCTGCTAACAATATTCCATTTATAATTTAAAACAAAATATTCAAATGAACGCAATTATCAAAAAGTCGTGTTCCAAATTTAAAACTCAATAAAGTTGAAGATTTGTTCCATCTTTAAAAGCAAGATATCGTTTCAAAATGGCGGGTGCCATCTCCCCTTATTCTGTCGCCAGCGATTATAATACGTACCGGCTTTCTTTATTCTTTGAAAACTCTTTTAAAGATGAAGAAGTTTATTACTAGTCAGATCAGGAATTTCAATATCACATCCTGAGTTGATTCTTTGATGTGGCCGTTGCTGTGGTAATATAAACCTTATTGTTTTGACTTTAAAGTGGAGTATGGCGTGTTTCGTTAGCGAGTTTGCTTTACATTGGTGGTGCTGTGTAGGTATTTGAATTTGCATTGATTTGTTATTTAACGAGTGCAAAGTTTGAGTGGCGAAGTTTGTAGTCTTAAAAATTATTGCAGTTTCTTCTTAAATTTTTAAATTATATTTTAGTAATACCTTTTAGGTATTTAGATAATACAATAAAAAAAGCTGACTATTATATAATATAGATATTATACCTGAACATAAAATACATAAAACATAATTTATTGAAATCGTCACAGAAACAGAACCGGTTAATTAATCGATGTTGACATCAGACTTGATGTTGTTGAGGCTTAACATCTGTACTTATGCCTCAAGTTGATGGACGCAGGGCAAGGCAGCGTAGGGCACGTTCCTATCGTATGTGACTTACGAGGTAATGCTTTGTTATAGGTGATGGTTACCACTTAACATCAGGTCGGCCATCTGCTTGTTCCATCAGCTAGTTGTATAAAAAAAACGATGTTGAATAATCAATCAAAGTGATCATCGATGACAAAGCAGTAATCTGCATACAGTCTACATTGATGCGTAGAGTAATACAAACAATTTAGTACAAAAGCAGATTGTACTGTGTCGGATTCAACATTGATGTGATGGCCTATAGGGGTTGGTTTAATGGATCAATAGCACATGTTAAAACAGCGCCCTGTCTTTACCGGACGCCAATAAGCGGAAGTACGTAGAAATAGAGCGAAATTGCCCTAAAATTAAATGATAACATAAACTTGAGAACAAACAAGTGGGAATAACAGTTCTAAATGACAATTATGAATCGAATAATAAAGGCGACGCCTTATGGACCGGGATTAACGGGGCGTTAATGAAAGAAGATTCAGTGGTTCTTTTGGAAATTTATAGAAAGACCAATATACAGCAGTGGACCTATTCAGTCTCATATAGTGATACCCAGCAATGAAGAGGTTGGATGAAGAGGTAAAGTCGGGATGTGGATGATGATGTAATAGAATTATAGCACCAGTACTTAGTATCACCAAGTTTTTCTTGGTTACCATGGATTTGCTACTGTGTACAAATATTCTGTATGGGGCTTTTGCAAAGTTGAAAGTTGCACAGACGTCAACGATCGGAGGCTGTCGCTATCAAACGAATTGGGATAAAACGATGAATAATAATTCTCTCACTTTGACAACTCTGTTTTCTATATCTACACTAATATTATAGAGTAAAGAGGAAAGATTTCATGTATTTTTGTATGTAGCGAATAGGCTCAAAAAGTAATGGTCCGATTTCAAAAATTCTTTCACCATTAGAATGGTGCGAATGCGCGGGGCCACAAGGCGCGTTCTCACTCAGCGCAGCGGACAACGCGGCGGGAGAGAAGAGCGTGCAAATGTATGAAATAAGTAGCCGCGAGACTCGAACCCACGGTCTAAGGTTATCCCAAATAAGTTGAAATGATTTATGTCCACTCATGCGAAGCTGGGACAGGCGGCTAGTCTAAAATAAAGCGGCTAATTTTCAAAAAACTTTTAAGAAAATGCTAACATTTCTCTCACAAGACCAAAGAACTAAAGAAACATATAGATACTATACTTTTACGATCCCTCTCTATCAGTAGCAACTAATTAATCACATAATAGAGTTTCCGTTTCACAAAAAGCATCTTAAAAAAATATCAAAGACAAAAAACATCATTATCTCGAGCAAGACATCAAAAGAAACATCGATACAGAAAGAAGGCTCATAATGGACGAAAAAATATCTAAATTAATTTTTTCGTCCGCTCCCGATTTCCCTCACAAAAGGCTCTTTGATAGACTTTCACTTACAATAATTTATGCAAGTGGTCAGCATTTGAATGGCGACCCTTTTTAATCTTTAAATTATTTCCCTAAACAAGCTTGAATAGGCTCTTCGCGAACTCAATGCATTGATGTTAATAAGAAGATGCTTTAAGTATTAGGTAAGTAATTATGTTAGGGGAAGATTGTACACGAACAAAATTTTATGAAATATTTATGGGACGTTTTTGATAAAATAATAAAACAAATCTTTATTAGTAGTAGGTATTTTACGTTTATCGCGGCATATTTTTTTCAACCAATAGTTATTCGTTCAAAACAAAGACGAGTTATGATTACAAAAAAATAATATACTTACTTAACAAAAGGTTAGTGCTAGTTTAAATGGAGAAGAACTATTAATAATTAAAATCACTTCATGCAGTTGATTTTTTCTCTAGTTACACTATACATGTTTCAAAGTCAAAGTCAAAAGGTATTTATTCAATAAAATCACAAGGATCACTTTGAAACGTCTTAACCCTTAATTTACCTGTTAGGTCCCTGGGACTCCGCGCGAACTTTCAATTTGGTCTAAAATCTTAACTATCGCGTTTTTGTTTTCGCGCGTCCCAGTACCTTCCTGCAGTAACGGTCCGGACGCGGGGTGAAGAGGACGTGCGCCTACGCCACGCGTATAGGTAATTGTGCCCATAGAGTCCGCTGGACTCCATGGGGGTATTTGTGTGACAAAAATATTGTTTTGCTGGATTGTAATGTTATTATTTTTCAATGCTATTTTTGTGTTTTAGGCTTACAAATGGCTTCAAACACACGGTCAGTCAATCTACTTCATTCAAAAGCTGAGTCTGAGATTAGAAGATGTGATGATGAGGAGTCCAACAGCGAGGAGCGAGGGCAGCAATAAGGTGGATCAAACGAGAAAAAAAGCGCTGCACGTTTTGTTTTTTTGTATGAACTTGTGCTATTTTTACTTTAGTTTTTAAAAATTGATTATATTTTAGACTTGTTATTGAAAGAAGTAGTTTAAAATAATGATTCATTGTATTTAAATTTCGAGCCCGAAGTTTGCATAGATTTTTGTGTGCTTATTTTTTTGTCTATTAGGTTTTTGAATTGCCAACAAGACTGTTACCAATTAATAAAGAAATTTGATATTAAAGCTTTTAATTATAATGTTGCTAAGTAGAATTAATCATTTTTGAGTACACATTTTGCTTTTATTTTGACCAAAATCAATGATTTTTATGCAAGGAGTCCCATGGACTCCATGGGGTAAATTAAGTGATTTGGGGTCACCAGGTAAACCAAGGGTTAAAGCTAGGTGACTCTAGGTGCCAGTTCCACGCGACCAAAGCCTAGAAGAACAGGCAACAAAGTTACGGCTTGGTTCCTACCGTTCTTTTGTTCATACAAAAGAACGGTAGGAACCAAGCCGTAACTTTGTTCCTTTTACAAAGTAATAGTAAAGCAAAGTTAGTAACGTCAATCCATTTACGAAGTATACAAAAGGGTAAACAAACCCGAATTCTTCCATGTTTCAAAGTTAAATAGTCATGACGATGGAAAGTAAACAGTCACCAACAATTTTCACTAACGGACTTGCCGCGCCTACGGTGGGTAATTTGACAAACGCTTTGACTTGAGTTCGCAATTCGAACGTTTGAATTTGGAATGTTAATCTTGCGAATTCGTTTTGAAGTCTTTGAATAAGTTATCATGCGTTTGTAATTAGCCGTACAAACTTAATTGATTTTGTGATATTAATTATATAATGTTCCTAATGCTTTTCCGTAAAGGCACTTATTGTTTTAAACAAAGTTACAAATAGTTATGTAAGTAGTAATTTTATTAAATGTAGGTAACCCGTGCCGCAGACGTTGCTGCGCCACATACTTTCGGCGTCACTGAAAACCAGAGCCATACAAGCCACTAGGCTCATATTATGGCAAATGCTGAGTGGAAGCCTTTTTTACAACACTATATTTATAATGTTTTTTAATATGTCTTCTTGTGTATCTTTTTGTTTTTAATTTTAACATTGTATTTTGTGTCGTAAAATCAATATTTTCTATTTCTATTTCTAATTTATTGGGTGCTGGAAGCAGTTCTTAGCAGTTTTCAGTGTTCACTTATAATATAGTCACCTGTTTTATGTTCACTAAATAAATTGTTGTATATCAATGTTCTAAGATAAAAAAAATAATTGTAAGGTTAATCAGTTATACCTATTATGTTATAATATCGTAAATGAAAATAATTCAGAATTGCAATTTTTAAAGATATTCATTTGACTTCGAACATTACTTCTATTCGATCTGCTGTTTTTTTTTTACAATTTGTAATTCGTATTAATAAACCAAATAAGTATGTCAGGAGGGAGTTGTGTTTATTATCTATAGAATTATTTTCCGCGCCAAATCAAAGGTGTCTACAAAGTACACTTTCCAGTCCCGCGATTACGCAAATTGAAAGAATCGGTGGCAAACAACAACCACGGTGCAGTCTAAAGAAAACAGCTTAATCACTTCCACCATCCTCATAAAATATATATTCACTAAACAAGCTTAAAATGTAAAGATACATTATTTATTAAGCTTAGATTGTATTTAATTATTAGGTTCGTAGAAAGAATGTGATAAGACGTTGAAAAAGTTTAGAGGTAAACGATAGGCTATAATACAAATTACAGAATAGAGGAAAATTTAAGCTGTAAATTGGCTGACTATTTTTTAACGATAGGTACTCTATGAAAATGAGCTATTTTCTAAATGAATATTTCTTATAATATTTTTTCTCCCGTGCACTAACGACACATATTTTGTCCCTCTCTCTCTTGTCGTGTCACTAGTTTCTTTAGAAACAGTGTGGTGAAAGGATTTTAAGTGCACCTCAAGAGGCTTTTTTCAAGCACTTGACACATGTTATAGAACTTTGTAGGTTCTACGACATGCCGGTGTCCTCACGATGTTTTCCTTTACCGTTTGAGAGTACTGGCATTGTGCACATAAATTTTCGAACAGAAAAACTCATTGGTGCACAACCGGTTTCGAACCCACGACCGGATCGGGAGGCGGGGCCACTACCACGAGACCACCAGTACTCTATGTTTGCTCTATATTTTGTCCCAATAATGCTTTATGGCATAAAGCATTATCTTTGTGTATTGGTATTAGTAACTCTGCCTGTCTGTAAACTGAACCAGCTGCGTCACAAACCTGTGACGTCAGCCTTTGAGACTCGAATGTAATCTGTTTTGTTAATTTTGAACGACGTTTGTCGGTGTTTTTCATCTGAACCGGGATTGGGAAGGATGCTGTGTTTGCACCCCGGGAATTATTCAGCGTTTGTTTTGTGAATGGAAAACGAATTTGAAAAATAAATTGTTTTTTTCTTTTTTTGTTGAGAACTTAGTAATTGTATTTCCGATGATTTTTTACCTGTTTTAGACTTAAAAAGATTTTATTTGTTGTTCCTAATTCTAGCTTTTATGTACCTAAATAAATAAAATTAAATCATTATACAAGGTGTTCCAATACTAGTGTTTAAAAACTTCAGGGGACTAAAGTACCCATCAATATGAACAACGTTTTTAAGGAAGCAACACTGTAAACGCGAAAAAAAACAGCTGTTTCATACAAAAGTTCAATACCTACCTGGCTAAAATGTATAAAACAGATGTTTTTTTTCGCGCTCAAGCATTGGAACACTTCGCATAATTCATTACAAAAAATATGAAATAATTACAACGATATTCTGCTAAGAGAAACTAATTTTCATAGGAAATTAATCAAACCCTACATATCAAAGTACTTCGTTACGTTGGTACCTTTTATGCTCGTATCACCCCAAATGTTCGCTCCTCATTATGATCAACAGAATATTAAGCTATTATGTATCAAGGGACGCTTATTTGAATAAGCACAAAATTGTCAAAGAGATTTTATCTGTTTAAACAAAGCATCTCCTTCTGTTGGCTTTTGCCCCGGTTGGGGCGCCCATTTAATAGGATCGGCTAATACAGACCATGATGCCTACGTTTTAACCCCCTTGATAATAAACACGGTCTTACCATCTTCTATGATTATCAGAGCGAGATAGTTGAAAACAAAGGTGAGCTTCAAAGGGAGGGAGAGGGAGGGATAGAAATTGCGCGGTCGGATTATTTTGAGCCGCTTATATTCCGTGATTATGTGATTTGGAGGATTTGTCTCTGATTGTGCGGTGATAGGTGAGTAAGCAGCTTTATTAGAACTTTTTGTTTGAAATAGCGCAAATTATCTGAGGAGAATTATAAACACAGCGCAATGAATTATGTGCACTTGATTGTTATGGGCAGAGGTAACCACCCAACATAAGGTGAACCGTCATCGTAAGATGAAGCATTGAACCGTCATTCTTACGAATCAGATGTAACATGAATTCGTTGTTATAAGATAAGACAAGGTGTTCATCACATTTTAACTGGTAGTTCTAAATGCATCTAACTCATCATAGAAAAGCATTTTAGTCGTTTCCAACAATAGGTAGGTAATACAAAGTAATTAAATAATTATTAAAAAAACAATCCACAAACCAATGCGTCGTTACAGAGCTCTCAATAAAAACAGCTAACGAGCTTTCTCCTTTGAACCACAACGAATTGATAGTAAGCACTATCAAAAACAACTCGAAACCGCACGAACAATCATCAATTCCAATTAAAGCACCATCAGCGACCCCAACGTGAGAAAAATCAAACAAAACGACGCCCAATCACCAACCACCAACATTGGCCGAACACCCTCCATTTTTTATTTAAACAAGCATTTTTGTCGTCATCATGACGAAAGAGGACGAAAGATACCAGATTTTTGCGTCATTAACGCCCTGCAAGTCATCCTGACACGATTTGTCTATGGCTATCGCGTTCTTTTTTCAAAACGCGCGCGATAACACACGCACAATATGCGAAAAATTTCCAGCTAGCTAATGTGTTGGAACGAAGTTCGAGATAAGCGCTGAAAGCAATTTTTTGTTTACGAATTTTTCTTAGCACGATCAATTTATCAGGCGATACATTGGGGCAACGGATCACTCATAAAGTTATATTTTCAGCTTCGTTGACAGTTTTATTTCAGTGAAGATTTTATAAAAGAAAGTGGCATTTAAAAATAAACAAACAATTTGCCAACAAAAAAACTTTGTTAAAAACCCTTGCTTTCGCTGCAGTTAATGAAAATATGACTTTCGAACAATAATTCCGTTCGAAGTTCGGATGTGAACACGAGGGGTAAACGCGGGCACTAAAAGGCACAAGTGGACTCAAAAAGGCACGCGTCACGGACCACAACAAACGAACGCGGCAGTATACACGACAATCGAAATAATTTTAATTAGAGAAAAAATGCGGTGAAATGTGCAAATGCAAGGGATTGCATGTAGAGTCAGCAAAACTCATACGAAAAGGATTACCTAAGAGAATAACTTCATTGAATCAGATATAAATGTACAGCGTATAACTTTTTTTTTATAAACTGTTTCTTAAAACTCTTTGCAGCCATATTATACCGCATCAGAGTACAAAACAAGGAGGTGTGAGGGCTTCAACAACAAAAATTAAATAAAGCTATCCACTAATATACGCCGTTGCCGAAAACGTTTAGAACTTCTTCCTGCAGGATAGGCTCTTAACACTTAGGTAGATTCATCAAATACCTAACTGTAGTTAATCAGTTTTGACGTAAAATATATTTTGGTGATCATTTGACAATGAGGATTCTGATGGGCATAGTAGTTAATTATTAGCGTAATTTTATTTGACCACAACGCATTGGTTTTCGATGGGCTTATGTTTCGACGAGATAGAAATTAACCTGTATCAGTTTTGCGAACCCTAAAAAGTCAAAACTTTCCAACAATCATACCCTTTCCGCAAACAATTAGCGCGCGAGTGGCACTCTGAACAACGGCAATCCAGCGTCCCCCAAAGCAGAAAGTAAGCAGAAAAGCTTCCGACTGGCTGAAAACCAAGCCTTTGCTTTGCCTCTGCCGCCGTCAACAGGCCATGCGGGGCGCTTTTGTTTATCAATTGTGGAACGCGACGTTTCATTTTTAAATTTATTCGAAATTTAAATAAGGTTTACCTTTTTTTTCTAATTTATGCCGACAAATTTTACCGTCCAGCCAGCAGTAAAATATGAAATGCATTTGATTGTCTGTTGCCTTGACAATAATATCGGAGAATAATAATCAAATCGGAGTGTCAATGGTTGAAAATTAGGAATCATAATGAATAAAAAAGCTCTCAGAATATAACAAAATTCCTAAAACCCTCATACTTTTAAAACAACACTTTGAGCCAAAGGAATGTGACGTAATTCCCAATTAACAATTTCAAGTTCATTCCCACCTCCGAATGCATGTAACCTGATTCTCGGAAGAATTATCTCGCTAATGTTACCTTTACTAAAAGCTCATAACTTTGACTAAGATATGGTCGACGGACGACCAATTTCCATTGACCCTTTTAACCCAAAACAGTAGAAGAAAACCTTCAAAAACTTCAAGGAAACAGAGGTCAGTTTCAACAGCTATTGTTACATTAAAAGCATCAAGACATTTTTGAATTTATTAACCTTATCACAAAGAATCTTCGAGCTACTAATTACCCCAGATCTGGCTTTGTTGACTTCACATGTAACCTGATACCTTTCATAATTAATGTTTGTTCTCTCAAATGGCACAGGATTTATGCCCACAGATAACGTTAAAAGCTGAATTCGAGATACTTTATAGCTATATTGGATTACAAAGGAGTGAGTTATATTAAGTAGTTCTGTAATTAATTCATACCTTCAATGCAAACCTTTAAATGAATCTGTACATTGTAATTATTGAATGAAAGTAACCTGGCTGTATGATAAATGAGGCGAAGACCTCACATTGTTCAGACGATGAAAGACCTTTTGTCTATGGTTCGGTACAAAACGTCGGTCGTTGTCTATGCCCGCTCACTCATTCTTTTGTTGACGTCGACGCGCATTGTCGTGCTGAGCGTTGGCGGAATCATTAAATGTGTTTAAAATTAAAACAAAAAGTGGATTCTTGCGAATATTTGCAAAATTCTCACGCGTTTTCCAAAGATATAACTGCAAGCTAGCTGGTTATTATTTTTACTTTTATGTCAAGTATATTGATATACTTAGTATAACCTAACAAAAATGCAAGGTTTAATGAGCATTATGGAATAGAAAAAAACTCAGATCTACATGAAAACACTGTTGTTGATCGAGTGAGCGAAGCGAACGAAGATCTAGTTTTAACTTGGGCGATTTGGCATTTTATGTATGTATGTATGTATGTATGTATGTATGTATGTTTGTCTGGCGATAACTTTCGAACCGTTGATCCGATCTGCATGAAATTTGATAAGTCGATAGCTTGTACTTGAGAAATTTACTGGTAAGTATATGAGTAAAATTGGATGAACAGTTATTAAGATATGAGGTTTTATAAGGGGGAAAAAATAAAAAAAGTTACATAAAAAAATCAAGTTACATGTCATATGAAAGGACTTTGTTTGGACATTCCAACACAATTTTTTCTTTTTTTCCAGGATGCTTGGTTTTCGAGATACAACAAAAAAGTTAAATTAAGATAACCAGCGATCCAAGAGCTCCCATCTCTAAGAGTTTCGTTGAAATCAAGGTTTTTCTACTGGTCGGCCAGTTCCTTTGCTTTTCCTTATTTTTTTTTCTTGAAATGAATTAAGGAGGTACTCAGTTTCCATAAAATGGTGACAACGACCTGGGGGTCTACTCTGAAAAACGATAAACGAAATTTCGTATTGGAATTTTAAGTTACACTGCGCGGTAAAACAACCACTTCTTCTTCTCCATTTATGGCACCCCGTCAGATAATCTAATTAAGTCATTTCCCCACTCCTTAGAGAGCAGGAAGACGGGGTGTCATAAATGGAGAAGAAGAAGTGGTTGTTTTACCGCGCAGTGTAACTTAAAATTCCAATACGAAATTTCGTTTATTGTTTTTCAGAGTAGACCTCCAGGTCTGATGATGGAGCCAAGGTCTGTTCAACGGAACTCTTCAATAAATAGGCCAATAGAGTTGAAACTTGGTAACCATACCAAATTAGTAGGCGGTAGTCAGAAAAAAGTCCAAACATAATGTTTGGACTTGCCTCTGACTACGACCTACTCAAAGTTTTGGTGCGTTCGTCGGATCGCATCACGAGATCTCAGTTCGGGGCGAACCACTAGTAGTAAAATAAACAAGGAAATTGATTTCTTCGAAGATGGCCAAGAGAACTCACGGTGCTGTGTTATTGGCCACAGAACTGACTAGAATACTAAGAAACTGGAAAACAATGAATGCAGTCCGCCATATTGAAAAGGTATTCACTGACAAAGACTTATTGTGCGCCCATATGGGAAATATACCTTGTTTTGTCATCTCTATTGTGTTTGACAGACAGACAGACATATGAAAAGACAGACTTTGAATACTTATGTAAGGAATACGAGCTTTAGTTATGAGATTATGTAAAGTGGTTCTAACTTTGCTTGTGTTCTTCTCTTTCATTGTTTATTTTGTTGCGAGGATAATAATAATATTTAAGTAAATAATCACAAGGTTGCGTGCAAGAGATGGCTTTCGGCGATAAGGTCGCCCATTGTTTTACCTAAATGTATGCTTTAACCCTGTATTATGTTTAAGTGTGGTGAATTTTTTTTCTATTGTAAGAGTTATCTACCTATCTAAAGGAAAATAATTATCAAACGCATAAAATACATAGTTTTGTTTTTTTATATCGTATTTCGTTTAATTCTTATAGTCCGATATAACGACCCAAAGCACTGATAGGTTTCATTATTAGTTGTTTGGTAGGTCTTTCTGTACAATCCAAAATAAAAATATGTACTAAAAAAAATGTCTTTAAAGTACCATAATTTTTATTCAGGCCTATTGAATTAGAAGTGAAAACCAAACAGTCGACTAAAATAATCGTCTTTCGATCAATATAATATCGTCAATAAAATCTCAGTCTTAAATCCTACTTTAAATACCTCATCAAGAACAGCAATAAAGTACAACATAACTAATTAATCCACATCTCTTATCGTTCATTTCTCACACAAAATCGTTTTTTTTTTGTGGACCATCTTGGTGGCTTCTCAGATTTCATCTATTTTCATCATAATTATTTATTTAACTAGTAGAATGCACCTGACATTGCTCGCTAGCAAAATCTTTTAGGTATATTACCTACTTACTTACCTACTAATGTCTTCTTTTCTAAACACACTCCATGACTACTATTGCATTTTCTTAAGAAATATTTAAAGAGTAATTTTTTGTTAATATTTTAAGCAAGTAAGTAAAACCTCCCAGGTTTCTAGGACTCAAGGTTTTCGCAGTTTTTTTTCTTTCAGTAAGTATGTGACAGTTTAAAGATTATATTTTAAAACTTATTTATATATTTGAAGACATCAACTAATAAAAAGTTTTTAGTAGTTTTATCTTAACTGAGATTGTTGAAGACATTTTTATTGATCTAATAAAAAAATGGTTAACATAATCATAACTTTTAATTGAAACTTACTACCTTTTAAAACATTAATAACTTAATTAAAATCAAATTTTCAAGATTCAAAGTCAAAATATTGGATTCTTTTGAATTCAATATTTTGACAAAAAAACAATTTGAAATGTCTTGCAAACAAGATTTGTTTTACTTAGAGCCATGTTCCACACAACCATTTCGAAAAAAAAAACAAATTTCGTAACTATTCTTACATCTGTCAAAAAAGTTAAGGTTAATTTAAGGTAGCTGTTAATCTATGATCTGATGAAAAAAATATTTCTTGGTCATACATATTTCCACGTCATCAACCTACCTACCTAATTATAGTACGAACTAGTCACATCGTTACCACAGAGTATCGATAACAAGTGGCCTCAACAAGCTGTGATGCTAGCGTGGGACAAGGCAGAATGTGTGAACTGCCTATTACCATTATTTATTCTTTATTTGAATATTTTATTGAACACTTCACATTATCGCTAGCCTACTATAAACTCTACACACAACTAATTAAAGTATAAATTCCTTTGGGAGACAAAACACTATCGGTATCTAATCTTTTATGAGCGCTTTGTCACACCAGTAGGTCCGTTTTATTGGAAGATAAATTTTTGTCTCTGATTTCGGAAGGTAAGCTTTTGACATGAATATGAATATTTTGTTGAAACTAAAACCGTGAAAATTATGTGACAGTGGCAAAGATGAAAGCTTTAAAAGTCGGTTTCTTGTATCGTATTATACCTTCGTAACGCTCTCGAATTATGTAGGAAAACATTGAAGGCATATAAGAAAAAAAACATAGATTTCTTATCAATATCGACGATGAATGCCATCTTTTACCACCTAATGGAAGTACACAATAAAAAGAAGAAGAATGGTACGTTGGTTTTCTAATAGCTCCTGATAAAATTGGGAATCTAGCTAACACTATATTCTCACAGTCACAAACATGACGCAGATATCTGTGTTATGTACTTTTTTGTGTGTATTTGATTCGTATATAATAAAACACCAATAAGTGAACTAGCTGACATGATTGGTCTGTGGCGTGATTAAGCGTAGATTATACATATTTATGTATAAACTGTTGGTTTGTTCAGCATTATAATGAAAGCTTAATATGGAAAACTTTATACTCAATACTGAATAATGAATGATATCAATGTTTGTTTATGATGTATTTAAATACAAATTGGGAAAACTGTTTTTTTTATACAACTAGTTGATGGAACAACCAGATAGCCCACCTGATGTAAAGTGGTAACCATCACCTATAATAAAGCATTGCCTCGTAAGTCACGCACGATAGGAGCGTGCCCTACGATGCACTGCCATACGTCCATCAACTTGAGGCATGCAGATGTTAAGCCTCATGATTTAAGGAAATGTTAAAGTTTCGGCGACCTTCCGTTAAAAAAAAGCTCAAAGCAGGTTCACTTTAATGTTATTAAATTGTGGTATGAACGTTGAACATACTAAAAGTTATATTCACTTCTACTTGTAGGTACATACCTACTCACATCTTTTGAAGTTTTCAGAGAATAAGTATAAGATAATAGGGTCAAAAGCTAATCTCTATTATGAATTAAATCTCTTCGTTTTGTGAGTGCGTTCACACATAAAGCAGGTTACCGCCGATCGCCTACCAGTAAGCGGGTAAGTAAAAGTGTAGACCAAAACTAAGCGAAGCTAAGGGAATCAGATAATTTTATAGAAAAAAACTTAGATATACCTTTTTTATACCACAAAAATTTTGGTAACAATAGAATTGCAATACAGAATTTGAGTTTATGTTTCTATATTATGTTTAGAATTAAAGAACAATCACTGGAAACCATTTGAACAATGTGTGTGAAAATATACCTACTTACTAATAAATTTAACAAATTCTAGTTTGTCGGCAAACAATAAAGTTAAAAATTATTCCCAGTAGGTATATAAAATTTCAATTGACGAATAAATTGAATGAGCAGTTTATTTGTCAATTGGACGCTGGTTTGAGCTTATAAGCGCCGTAAAGTCAACAGCAACATGCTTTCTATGTCAATAAGGTCTAAACAAGTGGTGCATTTAACTGGTCTTAGGGCCTAATTGCTTGTGGTACAATTAAAACGACGATTAAAAGTGTAATGTTCTCGGGTTTTAGTACTGTCGGGAAGAAAACTGTTAGTGAGCTTGACAGTCTTGTCAACCACAAAAGCTGGGTGGAGAACGATTGCAAATGTGCTTTTATTTTTTTATTTATTTTTATTTTTTATTGCCTGAATCTCTTTCAACGTTTCAAATATTCCGATGATTGAGTAAAGATAAGTTTGTTGCAGCCGTTGGCCGCACGAGACTGGTCACTCTGAAAATATATAGGGGAAACCTATTTTCAGCGATGAACTTCCTACATAGCTGAAATACTAATGAAACGTTCATATGGAATTTTCAAAGTATAACTTATGCATATCTCAGGAAGTATTTTCAACGACACAGTACTTTGCTTCACAAAGTCAAGCCTTTTCTTCTCGGATGTACATTGTGGGAACTTTCTTTATTAATTACTGTTTAACTGTTAGGCGGTCGACGCACTTGAGTCCAAACATATCAGATCCTGGTTTAAGTCAGTTTTATAGCCTGTTTACAGTGTGCACAAGGGTTATAAAAATCCTGAAATAGTCGTAAGACGGAGCCAGGTAAGTGCTTCTCATTTATGTTAATTTAAACTAGCCCTACTAGTTTGTTACCGTACAAGTTTCTGAAACTATCCAGTCAGTACCTATCGATTTTGAAAACTGCTTTGTTACTGGTTTTTTTTTTACAACTTATAGGTAAAACGTTTGACATCTCACCTGATGTTAAGTGAAGATGCGGTCAACGATGTGGCACGTTTACCTAAAAAATACCTATTCACTCTTCTCTTGAAAACATCCAAATTATAGGCATTCGGAAAAACGGACGCCGAAAAACGGACATAAGGTGGGTCATATAATTGTTCCATCAGAAGTAGTATAAAAAAAACTCTGTGAGGGAAACGCAGGTTTGATTTCCGCGCTGGGACTAATGTTTGAACCGGAACTGGGTTTAAATGTTGTGGTACCACTTTTTTTTTATACAACTTGCTGATGGGACAAGCAGATGGCCCACCTGATGTTAAGTAGTAACCATCACCTATAACCAAGCACTCGTAAGTCACGCACGATAGGAACGTGGCATACGATGCACTGCCTTGCGTCCATTAACTTGAGGCATACAGATGTAAGTCTCATGTGCCTGTAATTTCACCGGCGACCACACTCTTTTAACCAAAACACAGCAACGCTGCTTGGCGGCAGAAAAAGGCCTGGTGGTAGTACTTCCCCGGACGAGTCCTTCACAAAGAGCTCTACTACTCTTGATAATAGATGGAGTGTCTTACGCATAAGACGCTTACTCGTCTTCTCGTGGTCGCTATTTGAGAAACTTAGAAACAAAAATAGGCTCACCCAAGTGTTTCTTTCGGCATCAAACTTACCTGAAAATAAAATAAAAAAGTTAGTGATCGGTTCGTAATCGAATTCGATAAAACTAAGTTGTTTTGACTGTTTGATTCGATTTACTTCTGGATACGAAAATGAAGGTTCTATATAAACATCTGGCTAAAATTATCTATCTACTAGATTTGATGGAAAGGTATTTTTTTAATGGTAATTGTTCCTATGAGGTCCTATTTTATTATAGGACCACCACGGTCAGTATTGTCACTACATAGTATAAAACAAGTCGCTCTCTCTGTCCCTATATCCCTATGTATGCTTAACTCTTTAAAACTACACAACGGATTTTAATGCGATTTTTTTTATAGAAAGAGTGATTCAAGAGGAAGGTTTATATGCATAATACAAGCATAATCTCTTAGGGATAACCCACAATAACCGTGCGAAGCCGGGGTGGGTCGCTAGTAATATATATAGGAATGGGCAGTTATTGTGTATTTGTTCGTACCATAGCATGTCAACCAAAGTTACATAGATTATATATAACAAGAAACCACATTTTTCTCAATTGTTTACATAAAAACTCATAATTAAAAGTTCCCACAGTCAGAGCTCATAATAAAAATGTCGTCATTTCAAACCCACTAATGAGTAATATTCATAATATTGTACTAAGTTAAAAGAGACTTGTTATAGGTCCACATACAGGGTGTCGCTTAAGGAGCGGCTCTATTAAATTCTAGCATTGTGGTATAAGTTATAAGCTCATGTTTTCTATGTTTTTTTTTCCTATTAATGTAACCAAAGGTCTTTTTTTTTATACAACTAGCTGATGGAACAAACAGATGGCTCACCTGATGTTAAGTAGGTTTACTGTATTTAATAAAATACATAATAATATTACTGCTTACTTCTATATGTTTGACTATTATTCTAATAAACGATTTTATGATATTATGTAAATATTTTCTAATACTATACGGATATGTACTAAATCGAGTAAAGCAAAATGTCTAGTAAGAAAACTAGTATCGATCAAAATGAAATTTTTACTAAACTGTAGGTATGCAATGTGATTGCACACAAAATGGTTGTTTGCGGTTTAGTGATTTTATATCTTTCAACATGTCGTAACGTACGAGCGAGAGGTACATTAGCTCTTGTATGCCCCTTAAGTAGGTTTCAGATTTTCAAATGTGTTTCTGTTATGTTTGAACTTTGAAGAATATTAATAATTAATATTCTTAAATGTTTAAGGATGTTTAGGGAAATGTTTAATTTCTTTAGAACAACAATAATTGTTGTTCTAAAGAAATTAAACATTTCCCTTTGAAATCACTATAATTAAACTACTTTAAAATTTCTTCTAAGAAGAAAGAAAGAAAACTTTTTTATATGACCCAAGTATTAAAAAAAAATAAAAAGTAGGTAGACAAAAGACAGTAACATTTTCATTATTAGGTGTTTTTTTTTTAATTAATATAATTAAAAATAACATGTGCATCGTTGTGTAGGGTCAAAATGGTCATCCGTCTCAGCTTTATGCCGCACAGTACCTACATAGGTATAGGAACGGTGCGGCGCTGGTTTTCAGACGAAGCCTGGGTGGTGTGTGACAGTGCAATTAGACGGTAAACCTCAAAGTAAATAGAAATTAATGTAGGAGTAATACCTACAAGGAACATTCTAACAATTAATCTTTCAAATTCAAACTCACTACATCAAAATTACGCCTAGTATGTTGTACTATCAAAACCGCTATTCCGCTGTCACTCGGCCCACACCCAGTTCGCGCATTACTCCGCAAAAGCCTCACATGTAGCCCTGTGAATGCACAAAGCAGAATAATAATCATAAGGCGGTCCGCAATTAAAAAATTTAAGGCACTTTGTAGCCGGCCTTTGCCATGTAAGTTTACCTTTCATACATTTTACTTTCAGTAATTATATTTTATGAAGGAAAATCAAGGTTTTTAATGATGTCATCATTTTTTAAATCATCATACCGTATGCGCATCGAAATTTACGTAGCTTTACGCATTTTACTGCATATATTATAATAAAACTAATTATTCATTATAAATATTGGTGGACATTTCACACAGTCCCAAACTAAGCAAAGCTATAAACCAGATAGCTGATATATTATTGAAATATCTTTTTTTTTTAATTAAAATATGCGGAATTGAATTCTTAATTTGAAAGTCTGAACCTTCGGTTTGTGGAAATAAATTTGACTGTGTGATTTACTCTCCCTAATACTGATTGTGATGAACGTCAATAACTCACCGGTCGCGGGACTCGGAGACATTTATGTGCGCCCTTCGCTACATTTCCACACTTTATCGCTTGTACGGTTGTTGACAAATAAAATGGCGATGACACCACTTTATAGGACACCCTGTAGACAGATTTGTGTACAACTATCGAAGTGACACGCCTATCTGTGTTCGCGACTGAACAATAAAACTTTATTACTTATTTTCGTGAATTGTATAGTTTTTTATGTAGGTCGACGCTGCCAACCTGAAATAATTCCCTAATAAAAGTAGCCGTAAATTACACACCTAGGAAAGATAGTAACGCGTTAAAATTGTCAATTAATTGAAATAAATTATTACGTCATAAAGTTATTTTTGGAGGAAAACGTAAATAAATGTTCCGCGGAATCAAATAAAAAGCATCTCATTCAGAGAGCACACTTTTCGATTTCAAACATTCTATCAAACATAAAACTAGTTCAAATAAACATAGATTAATAAACAACAACAGAGGTGTCAGTTCGCGGAAACTGAGAATAAAGCGATCGCGTTTTGCAATGGATAGTAGTACTCGGAAACGCGTTACGATCTCACAGCTAGACGGATGCTCCATCCCTCTCTTTATTATTCCAATAACAATCCGTAATGAGTGCTCTGGTCAAACGTAAATAGCAACTTCATACATTTTGAATGATGCCAATGTAAACTCTGTTCTATGCACTACTCTTTGGTTTTAGGGTTGCCAATATTGTTTTTGCGTTAAATAAATACCGTTTGGTTGTTTTAATTATTTAATAGATGCATGTTGGCTTGGTTTTATGAAGCGAACGGTTATTTAATTACCCAAATAAAATTGTAGTATTTATGTACGTTCTATAGCAAAACACAATATTGTCTTGAATATAAGAAAAATGTTTATTTTTACCAGTTTAACAACATTTACTGATGTTGTAGGTAGTGCTTTAAAAAATACATAATAACATTATTTTATTACATGCTGCAAATGTTTAGAAGTAAATTCCACAAATTATGTAACTATTAAAATCCCATGAGTCTTGACAGGCAAAAAGCTATGAACGTTCTATGTGAATAATCATATAAGTAAATAAAATATCTAAGATTTTTTTCAAAAGGTATGTAATGCATGTATTAAAATACTACCGAATTACCGTAAGTATTTTTTATTAAAATAAGCAATAGTTCTTTGTTATTTTGTACAATGTTATTTATACTATAGGTATTTACATGTATTTTTTTGAATATATATAGGTCTATCTAGAGAGTATTATATAGTCCCAAACTAAGCAAAGCTATATTGGAACCAGATAGCTGATGTTATTCTTAATTATTTGGTTTCATTGAACTAAATTAAAAAAAAAAACAAAATCATAATAAATTACACCTAATACGCTACATTGCATAGCAACCCTACGCGTCGGTGAGATCAAAGAAACACCTCGCACCCGTTTACATTGTAACCTCTGTGGACCTGTTTACTGACTAGACTACTGACCTCTGGTCATTGCGTGACTTGTGAACTAACTGTCATTGATTTTTCTCATGGTAAGTACAAGTTTAAGCTTAATGTCACACAACGGGCTATGCTGTGAGTTTCACTACGTTATAGAATCAGAAATAGGAAATCTAAAGAAGAACCAAAATAATCGAAATGGCTCGCAGAATTGGCAAGCTGAGTGGCAATTAATTTTAAGAGTAGTAGAGCTCTTTGTGAAGGGCTCGTCCGGGGAAGTACTACCACCACGCCTTTTTCTGCCGTCAAGCAGCGTTGCTGAGTTTCGGTTCGAAGAGTGTGGGTGCCGATGTAATTACATGCACATGAGGCTTAACATCTGTATGCCTCAAGTTGATGGACGTTGGGCAGTGCATCGTAGGGCACGTTCCTATCGTGCGTGACTTATGAGGCAATGCTTTGTTATAGGTTATGTTTACCACTTAATTTCAGGTGGGCCATCTGGTTGTTCCATCAACTAGTTGTATAAAAAAAATGAAGTGGCAATTGACAGGTCATATAGTTCGAAGAACAGACACCGCTAGGGAATACCAGTTCTTGAATGATGACCATGGACCGGAAGACGAAGTGTGCTTTTCTACCCGACGCAAAATATTTAGGCTTCTCTTGAATTGATTTCGTTATAATAATGTACGTAAGTTTTCAAATTCAGTTATTTTTCCTAAATTACGAAACTACTGCCTCGTTTTATGAAGTGCGGGTTGGAACTGCACTTGCAATTGTTCCCTGTGACTTGAACATGGAGGTACTTATGATACTTAGTCTGAGGACTTGAACGTCAGCAAACTTCTTCTTTCAATTTATGGCTCCTGTCCGTCATTCGACAGACAATCTTGCCAGTGTCAAGTGATTTGTATTGAATACTTTTTAATCGAGTCAGTCCATAGTCAAGTCGGCCGTCATTTGTTTTGAAGAAAATGGTGGCGGTTTTCTTCAAAACATTGGACACATTTTCGGTCGAATTAGGATATCACAATACACTTTCATTCCAAATGTTTACACTTTTTGCTAAGACCTCAAGTAATGTTGGTTAAAATACCACCGAAATTACACAACACAACTCAAAATAACACTAGAAAAACAAATAAAATGAAAAAGCCATGTTGCTTCCCAAAATGTCGGAAAATTAATTACCACGTCAGCAAACCTTATTTGTTACTCCATGGGTGACAACAGCCTCTCATAGTGACGCGTTGTCGATTACCTAGTTACGGCTGATTTCTCTAATAATATAGACTTCTACGTGTCAAATGTTAGTTGACAGAAGTATTTGATAACATTGTATTTGAAGTATTTTTTTTTGCAATTAGTTATTATTTAGCTAAAGATTTTTGTGTGTCTTCAAAAGAAATATTTGTTTTAACAACCAAATAAAAACATGCATATTAGAAAGAATGCTTATAATAAAATTGTTTTTAGCTTGCGTAGGCGTCCTAATAATCACAATAACTACAACAAAAACTACTTTGATCTACTGTCATAAAATATGACAGAATTCTTAAGTACCTATTAGCAGACGCCGTGGTGACAATTTGACAGTTTTCGTATGATTAAAAACTGAAATGAGAATAATGATGAATTGTATTCTTAGGTCATGGATGATGGATGATGTAGGTACGTAGTTATATTTTCTATATGTAGAGTAATAAAAATCCTACCTACTTCATTTATTAAAAATTTTATTAAATAGCTTAATACTAATAAAATACACTGTTAAAACCACCATTTGTATTTAGTCCAGGTAAAAAACTAAAGGTACATTCGGTAATAACTTCGGTAGATACATTTTTCAAAGCTCTGATTATTCCAAAATGTTTTAGAAAGTACCAATTTTCAGATATTATCAACATTTCTGGCAAAGTACATAAAAATAATAACATTTCGACATTATAGAGGTAGTAATAGGTAACAATTATTGAAGAATTAAAATATTTCACAGAGAAGTATAATCGAGTAATAACAAGATTCTATGAATAAATAAACGAAAAATGGTAATTTATTACGTTGACTGACCAGAAAATCAATTGAAAATTCATTACAAAATTCAATATCAGAAAAATGGTAATCAAAAAATCTAAGACCCGATTATTTCGTAAAGATTTTTATAAAAAGCTATTTCCAAGCAATCAGAGAAGCTATTACCACACGTTTGTACAAGAAAATGAAGCTGGGCGATTAAGATAACAGTAACACAAGTAGGTAACTGTACACTTCACTTTAATCTTACTGTTTGTTCTTCGAATGGCTGTTTAAAACCTTTTTGATTCGTTGGAATACAAAGATTGGCAGAGTTGGAATACTATACAAATAGACGTTAACAAAAATAACACCTGTACTAAATAAAAGAAGTTGAAACATTTATTTTATTACATTTCGTTATTCCAAGATCATTGCCCAGCAAAAAACATATAAGTATTAATGTCATACTCATAAACAAATCCTATTATCCTACTAATATTATAAAACGCGAAAGTTTGTATGGATATGGCCATCCATATCCATGGATGTTTCCATATCTATGTTTGTTACTCTTTCACGTAAAAACTACCGAATGGATTTTAATGAAACTTTACAATAATATAGCTTATACAACAGAATCACACATAGGCTACAATTTATAAACATTTTGTGTGACTAATCCTGCGCAGACGAAGTCGCGGGCACCAGCTTGTAAATTAATATTTTTGCTATGTAATAAAGGTAAGACCCGATATGAAAAATCAAATGAAAAATGCTCGAAAGGAGCCTTTTTGAGGCGTACTTAGAATCCTTTCACCTCACTGTTTCGAAGCAAGTAACATGACAATAAGAAGAAGAAGGCATATCAAAAGTTTTTCGGTACACGAACGGTTTTCCGGTTCTTATTACGTATAAAAATAACAACTCCATCCATTTTTCTCAAAACTAAAAGAAAAGCAGAAGTCACAATCACAATAGAGAGGAGATCGTAAATCTGTCAGTGAAGCTGAATTAAATTCTATACGGCTCTGAAGTTCGGAATGAAATAAACGTCGCGGTGACTGACAAATATCTTATTATCGTCATGGGTTAAGACGACACGATGGCTCAATTTGAAAATGAATTTGTATGTGTAGCAGTCCGATTCATTTTTGAAATCTTATAGTATTCCAAACAATTTTATTATATTTAAAAAAAAAATAGTATAATTAAAAAAAAATAGTATTCCAAACAATTTTATTATATTGCAAAAAAAATAGTACAATTAAAAAAAAATGTTGCCCTATTGTACTTCATCATCATCATCATCATCATCATCATCAACCCAGGTTCAGCCACTGTCGTAGGTACACTTCTTCTTGTCACTAGTTTCTTTCAAAGCAGTGTGGTGATAAGATTTTAGGTGCGCCTCAAATTTCTTTTCGAGGACTTGAGCTACTTAGAAAATGGTAAGAATGAATTGATGACCAATATTAAAGCATATTTCAGTTTTGATCTATGAAACTGAAACAGCTTCACGACTTTGAGCCCCAGGCACGGTAGATATCCCCAGATCTCTTAGTACCAAGTACGAAATCCAGGTTCCTTGAGGACGTCCAAGGGGGGTAGACAGATATAAACTATACTTAAACAAGATCAAATATTGTATTACGTCATGTAGTAGACTTGCATCTTAACAGTTACTTTGTACAAATAGTGCACGTATAAACTGAGCAATAGGCATTCTGACGTCTATTACATAAATCGATGTCGAGATCATTGTGAAAATGTTGATGACCACTGCCGATGGATGTATGGGGCCTCCGAGTAATAATAATGTGGGTCGTACTGTGAGCGTTAGCGGGTTGTTAATCCTACTTCTTATCCTATTCTATATCCTATCCTACTTTCTACCTTATCCTATCCTTCCTATTACGTATCGCAGTCTATTACATAAATCGACGTCGAGATCATTGTGAAAATGTTGATGACCACTGCCGATGGATGTATGGGGTCTCCGAGTCATAATAGTGTGGGTCGTAGGTACTGTGAGCGTAAGGGGATTGTTAATCTTACTTCCTATCCTATTCAACTTCCTATCCTACTTCCTAACCTATCCTATTCTACTTCCCATCCTATCCTACTTCCTACCCTGTCCTATACCTACTATTACTATCGTATTAATATTTAAATCCAAATATTACGATTTTCAGATGTAGGTATAGATGTTTGTGGCTCAATCAAGCCCAACCCAATACAGGGGGCCTTCAATATTATTTATTAGGTAATGTTAGCAATCACTTCTAACACACGGCTAAAGCCGCGAGCGGCTGCTAGTTTAATAATATCAAAAAAAAAAACTACAATTTATAAACGGGAAAGTATTTCTGTGTGTTTATTACGTCATGGCTAAACCATTGATATCAATCAATTTATATCATTGATATTGATTGAGATATTGATCGTCGTCGGTATTTCCGGAACGATATAAATTAGGAATATTTAAGACAAGAGTGAACAAGTGGATTATAGCTAAGCGTGCTCCACCTTAGACTGCATCTTCACTTTCCATCAGGTGAGATGGCAGTCAAACGTCTAGCAATAGCTAGACGTTTGTATAATAATACAATACAAAAAAACACTGAAATTTGACACAAAAATTGTTCAGGTGACAAATTTATATTTATTTATTTAACTAGAACGGCATCAGCCAATTACACCAATTAAAAATAGAAACAAAGATAAGAATACAGATATACAAACAACAGGAATAAATACAATGTCAAAAACGAAAAACATAAGGAATTTAAAATATAACAACAGAGGGAATAATAAAAACAATGTCAAAATACTAAAAAACTAAAAAAAAAAAAATTGTATAAAATTTCGATGTATCAGTAGGTCATTTTGATAATGTTGCTTTGTATGCTGAAACCCGCTTTCGCCTTAACCATGTACCACAACCTCTTGTTGCAAGTTTTCTTTTGTGGTCACTCTATTGTGACATGTTTATTTCTCTTGTCTTAGAAATAGAAAAAGAATAAAGTCCAATTGATAGAGCTGCTAACTTATTTACAATTATAATTGTGAGATAGTATTAAAAATTGGGCGAATTAAAAGTTATTGTTGCCAGCAGCGAAAACATATTTTTTATTTTTTTAAATACTGCGTGGATAGCCAATAAGCGCGATTGAAACATCCGTTGTCGTTGTAGCAAATACTTATTACTTTTTTATACCCTCGTTTATTTTAAAAGTGTGAATCATCGGTAAGTATTTTTGCCTATGTACCCTACCCAATACTCAGAATGTTTTTTACATTAGGTCGGAAATTTAGAAGTTTTAATACTATTAACTTATTTATTTATTCCATTATTTCAATAATACTTTTCACTAATGTCATGTAAATGCAAGTTCCTAATTGAATTCACCTTGTAAGAATTATTACTACTTTTATTAACCTTATAAATATCTTATAATAATCTAGCTACTACTTTCCTACATTCAAATAAAATAACATAACAGTAAAAATATAATATTGTAAAATCATAAAACATTATGTACTGTAAGACTTTAAAGATCGGAAAATAATAATGAAAATAATAAATAAATGCACTGAACATGATGATGATGATGATGATGACCAACTAAAAAAGACCACCCAACAAAAGATAAATTGTGTCAAATCCCAAAAATAAAGCTACGTAAAATAAGGAAAGAATATTGACTTCTTTTGTGAGAGTACAAAACGCATCACGATATTTATGTTCATCCCGGGAATGCTCATTGGATCACGTTTCAAGCATTTATTTGATGAATTCGTGCTTCTTGAATGCATCTATTATGTAACTACCTACCAGTAGGTACTTATATTCCAAAACATTTTATAGTACAAAATAAAATATTCGAATTTAGAATTTCAAAAAAATATATGAAAAAAGGTTGATTATACTTACCTGCAAAAACATTTTAATAAAGAAGCATTCCAGATTTAAAAATCAAACAAAGTTGAAAGAAATTCATTAGCCCAACTTTTCGCAAGCAAAATACTGTCACAAAAGAAAAAAAACAGTTACTTTTCAAATTCCATTTTTAAAAGAAAAGCCCGATTCAGCCGGCACTCGACCGCGCTCTATTCAGAAACAAGTTATTAAATAAATTAACCGCAAGTTTCAGGAAAAGGAAGAACTTAGAGCTGTAGAATAAAGAGAAACTTCCACCAAAGCAGAGATGAGAATAAAATGAGTGTCGTTATATATAAACTTATGGTAAAGCAAGGCATACCTACAGTGTTTTTTATTTGTTTTTCAGCTAGAATCAATTTATTTTTGACAGTCAACCGAAGCTGAGAAGATAGAGTAACAATCTGTTTTCCAGGTTTTGTTCTAAAGATGTTAGCTCCAGTTCCATACAAAAAACACTGTTGGCTAAAGCTCATATGATTTTACTTTTCCACTGAAAATTGAAATAGCCTTTATTCAGTAGTCATAAGGATCATTTTAATGTATACATGCCCCAACTGCGGTACTTTCAGTTGGAACAGATAGAAGGTAATTCCTTAAACCCAACTGTTCAGTGCTTCAGTACCATTATTCTGTTCAACGTTGAATGCGAACCTAGTCTGCGGCGAAGGAAGCCCGCAAAAATAATTGGAAAGTGACGGGAATAACTAAGAGTAGTGAAGGGAAATTACAAATCGATTAAATTATCGATAGAACTAGTGCTTATTTTTAATACTAATCTGCTATGTTTGCCATCGAGAAGTCGATTTACTGAATGTCTTTTTACGAAATATCTGAAACTATAGGGTTAGAGATATGAACTATGGCACAGACACTTTTTGAGGAATGCAAAACGATCTTTGTGATTTAATTTAATGAATAGCTTTTAACTTTGACTTTGAACTACCCACTATTAAAAGATTTTTTTAATTCACACTATAGTTTTTGGAAATAGTTATCTAGGTGTTGTTGTATTTCGTAGAGCAAACATCAACGTTCAACACACAAATTTTTGTTGTCGGTCATCAAACCCACTTCTACAAACTAAATCATGTGGCCTTTTAAAATTATCCTTGTGGTTCAACTAAATAAATGCTTTTTGACTTTGAATTTGATTACCCTACAGTATTTTATCTTGTGAGTCTCTCTCTCTTGTCGTGTCAATAATTTCTTTCGAAACAGTGTGGTGAAAGTATTTTAAGTGCGCCTCAAGAGGCTCCTTTCGAGCACTAATCTTGTCAGTAAAAGCGTTCCATCATCATCCCTACGCTGTTTCACCGTATCGATAAAGGCGAAGGACATCACTAGCCTCGAGAACGCGGCCCAGATTCCCAACTTTTCATCACTCCTTGCCTTCCCGGCCCCATTGTGTCCGTGGGAACCTTTATTGCCCCCATAGAAAACTGTGAATGCGCTAAGAAAAGCGTTTGTGTGCGCGCGCCTGAATGGGCACAAAGACCCGTGTTTGTGTTGATTCCGTATTTCAGGGATCTTTTCATGGATTTTCCGATTGGGGCATGTTTATTGGCCGGTTTTGTTTCGTATCGGGAAATACGGTTTGGATTTATTTACTTCTTCACTACGTAATACGTACCTACATAATAGAGAACGAGATTTTATACAAAGAGAACACTGGTGGTCTTGTGGTAGCGGCCCCGCCTAAGGTCGTGGGTTCAAAACCGGTCGGTCACCAATGAATTTGTCTGTTCAAAAATGTATGTGCACGCAGTTCCAGTACTCTAAAACGGCGAATGCAAACATCGTGAAGAAACCAGCATGTTCTAAAACATGTGTCAAGTGCTCGAAAGGAGCCTTTTTGAGGCGCACTTTAAATCCTTTCACCGCACTGTTTCGAAAAATACAGTAGTCACAAAAAGAAGAAAAAGAATAGAGTTATGTGTATCGGTTGTGTTTGTCGGTATCATAATAAATGCCGTATTATTTTTATTTACTTTATTTCGAAGCATTAAATTCATGGTAGACATACAGTGCTCTCAAGAACTAAGATATCTTACTTCACATGCAACTTGTTGTACAACACGGAATTATAATCTTCTTCCATTTACAAAAGCACGATTTCACCTTTGTAGCGGCAGCTACTTATACACGGTGTAAAAAGACAACTTCCAATATCCTAGTTTTTTTATACACCAGCTGATGGAACAAGCAACCATCACCTATAACAAAGCATAACCTCGTAAGTCACGCACGATAGGAACGTGCCTTACTATGCACTGCCCTGCGTCCATCAACTTGAGGCATACAGATGTTAAGCCTCATGTGCCTGTAAAGCAACGCTGCTTGGCGGCAGAAAAAGGCGTGGTGGTAGTAGTTCCCCGGACGAGCTCTTCACAAAGAGCTCTACTACTCTTAAACCTAATAACTAATATACTCAAGATAGGCGAAGTAAAAAAACAAAATGGCTTTATCTATGTTCAGTTTGTAACTGTATCGCTATGATTCTCTTTGTACGAATTATCGTACTTGGAGTCTTGTGCTTTGAGTTATAAAATAGTTTAAAACCTGCTGATAATCTTAGAAACTTAAAAACATGTTTTTTTTATTCTATTGATTTACTCTAATTCGGATAACTTTGATCAACAACTGCGGTTTCATTAAGAGGAGAACTTCTCTATTTTACATTTTTGGAATTAATCTTTGCACACCCTGTATAATGGTAACATTAATTCTGATTCTCAACAGCAATGTTTATACTAAGCACTTACTTTTAATATCTTTATGTAAAAGTAGTTTTATATTTTGATTGCGGTAATATCAAATGAAGTAATAAGGAAGCTTTATAGAGCCTCTTAGATCTGCCTAAGCTACTTAAATACTTGTGTTCTTAAATACATACCTACGTATAATATAAGTAGGATGGAATACGTTCAGTGTATGAAAAGTATTACCCTCATACTCATCATCTTCCTGCCCTTATCCCACGCTGCATGGGGTCGGCAGAACAGGTTTTCTTCTTCCACTCTCCTCTATCATGCGTCATCTCGCTGTTCACTCCTTTCGTACTCATGTCATGTTTCACACAGTGCATCCATCTTTGGCCTGCCTCTCCTTCTTAAGCCATCCACATCCATATCTAACACTCTTCTCGTAATATGACTTTCTTCCCTCCTCATGACATGCCCATACCATGCTAACCTATTGCTCCTCAACTTATGAGTACCTATCAGTATTACCCTCATACTATGGTGTTAAAATTTAAATAATGCTTAAAATTAGCGTTGTCTCTGTTTGTCATTACGCTTTGGTAAGAGATGGCAATAGTTTAAGTATAGTTTATAGTTTGAGACATGTTTTGTAGTAAGGCCGTTCAAGTTAAAGTGATTTCTGAAATCTGAAACTGAAATTGGAACAGCTTCACGACTTTGATCCTCAGGCACGGTGGATATCCCGTCAGATATCTTAGTACCAAGTATGAACTCCAGATTCTTTTAGGACGTCTAAGAGGGGTTGTTAGAGGTACCTCCAAACATTATATTTAGCATATACATTTAGATATTTAAGAGGCAAAATAAACATTATTCTATTCTATCTTGCAGTAGTTGGTAAACTATCAAAACTCATATATTCCTTACCTTTTATTTGACAGCCTTCATAGCTCAGTTAGTAGTAGCTCTGCCTTCTGCGCCGTAGGCCATGGGTTCGATCCCCACAGAGAACAAACATTTATGTGATGAACATAGATGTTTGTTCTCTGTCTGGGTGTTATTATACCTATATTAAAAGTATGTATTTACAGAAAAAAAGTATATTGCATTATATGAGCTATCTGGTTCCCATATTACAAGCTTTGTCTTAGTTTGGGGCTAAATTAATATATTTATTCCACCAATATTTATTTATTTATTTATATAAATACCGCCTACCATTTCTGTATCACTTCTGCTTTTTTCCAACCCATCCTACTTTACAATTCCAGTCACGGCTCGCAATAACGCCGAACTGGAAACTAAATTAGCTAGCTCGAAACTCATTTGCCTATCACACAAAGAGGAAGAAGAAAAAGAAGCGCTCCAAACAAAACTTGGTTAAAACTTAAACTGTATATGCATACTCAAGTTCATGTTGACAAAGAAAAAATGCCTAGTTAAATCTTCATACATAAAATTCTCATTCTTAATTTAATTAAAAAAAAACAATAAATAAGAATGAGTAGTAGAGCTCTATGTGAAGGGTTCGTCCGGGGAACTACCACCACGCCTTTTTCTGCCGCCAAGCAGCGTTGCTGTGTTTCGGTTTGAAGGGTGTGGTGGCCGGTGTAATTACAGGCACATTAGGCTTAACATTCTGTATGCCTCAAGTTGATGCACGCAGGACAGTGCATCGTATGGCATGTTCCTATTGGGCGTGACTTACGAGGCAATGCTTTGTTATAGGTGATGGTTATCTGCTTGTTCCATCAACTACTTGTATATAAAAAAAAAATGAGCAACAAGATATATACAAGGTGTTCCATAAGTTGTGTATATAAACTTCAGGGGGCTAAAGTACCCATCAATATGAACAACTTTTTCTAAGGAACCAACACTGTGAACGCGAAAAAAAAACAGCTGTTTCATACATTTTAGCCTGGTAGGTATTGAACTTTTGTATGAAACAGCTGTTTTTTTTTTCGCGTTCACAGAGTTGGTTCCTTAGAAAAAGTTGTTCATATTGATGGGTACTTTAGCCCCCTGAAGTTTATATACACAACTTATGGAACACCTTGTATTAAAAAGATAAAAAAGTAACAACCAAAAAGTGTAAATATTTTTTTAGAAGAGAAAACGCAATAAACGATCAGATTATCCATTTTGTTTCAAACCACTTGAAAACCGACACAGATCTGCAATCGATTTTCTGATTTATCGATTACTATACTGACAGCACTATTAGTCGATGATTGGCGTGCTGCCATCATCGATATTTTGTTCCACTACCATACATCACTAGGGTCTTCTGTACTTGATTTCAGCAAGCTTGAAGCCATCAATATTATATCATAATGTGCTATTTTTAAGTTTATATAGATCTATGATATCTGAAATAAATAAATTTTATTTTTTTATTTTATTTTAATATTTCAATGAGCTTTACCATTTTGCCGGGTTACATAAAATAGTTTTGGTGAATTCTCAGGTATAAAAAACACTTAGCCCAGTGGCTTAGTTTTCAACCTCATTCGGTTGATAGTTTGTAAAAAACACTTATATTGAAAATTTGAAAGAAAAAGGTTATAGTTTTCGAATAGATTTACAAAATTTATAGATTACGTCTTCTTCTCCTAAGAAAAAGAAAAAGTTTACGTCGAGGTTTGATGACAACACAATTTGAATTTTAAAATGATGGTTGTAAAAGCCTACTGTGAGCAAGTGTGGAAGGCACAGCCGGTCACGTAATTACTATTACATATTCTGCACACGGGCAAATTAAAAGCACGACTTGAAGTTATCTTAACTAGAATTTTAATAGCTTAAACATTGCTTAACTAAAATGGCCGATAATTGAAACGTTAACTGAATTCTTATTACATCGGTTATTAACACTTGCTAATAATCAACGTTCAAGCAAAAAGAGTTTTAAACACATAATTAAAAGAGGTATTTCAAAACTTCTAAAATTGTCTCGCCTTATGTAGGGAATGAATTATTAAAAAAATATGTATACCTATAGAAAGTTTTTTAAAGAAGGATTTCATTTTGGCATGCACTAAAATAATACCCAATATACATCTTAATAAATCTTTAATGTTTTTACTATACTTACGGCCGGTTTCTGAAAGCTCGATCAAAACCAATCGGATGTCAAGTTCAGCCATTTCAGCGATTACATCGAATTAGATAGAGATAGCAAGTGAATTGACAGCCGATTAGTTTTGATCGGGCTTTCAGAAACCGGCCGTAAGTATGTTAAACGACTTGATGATGATAGGACTAAATAAATATCTTCGGCATTTGTGCTAAAGTGTACGAAAATGTGAAATTTCGCGCTAATTCGAAACAAGTAGACCTATCTAGTTCTAAAAGAACCTATTTTGGAAAATTGATTCTTATCTACTTACATACACGAAATGAACGGCATGTTAAGAATTGTCCATTCAACTCTATATATAGAAAAATAAACATAAATCCTAAAGATAAAAATATAAACACATATAAATTCAATTAGGTACTACTTTTCAAACAACTTCGTCCATATTAGGTAAGTATAAATGAAATATACTGACGAATGGAGGAAAATCTAAGCGACAAAGGCGTGCCCATTTCCACGGATCATTGTGTTAGAGCGCAATAGATATACACCCGTCCTGTTCTAGCATAAACGTTTGCGGGCGATGCGCAAAAGAGATAGGCGTCACAATAGACAATTGTTATCCCTACCACTTCGCATTGTACTGCCCTAGTAAAAGCGTGGGTTTTCATTTTCGCCTGTAAATCAAGGATATAAGGTCGGTTTTGCCGTGTAATGGCTGTTGCGTGACGCATCCAATAATTTGATTCGGCTGTTTGGGAAAACAATGGGTGGAAAGATGTAGGTATAAAATAGATTTTTATTACTTAAACCGGAAGTCTATTGGTGTCGCGGCGGTAGGCGTTTTATGATACATTTTGACTGTTATTTAAATGAAAATAAGTCTTCGCCTGAAAAAACTACGAAATGCGGTAGATAAGGTCACTTAAATTCAGTTCGTAAAGTTTTCATACACCAAATGGCTACAATACCCACTAAAATGTTGTTGTGATAAGCTTTGCTGCTGTTATTAGTTTAAACTAGCTCAAAAATGTGGGTATAGATAAAAAAGAAATAAGTAGGTAGGTCACTAGGTCTAGATAGCCGTACTAAAAAGTTTCAGAACAATGTTGAACTGAAAGTGTCCCTTTTACCATATTTGAATGACCCAAATGATCTTTATATAAAATTGACAAATTTAATAAATGAAGAACATAATGATACTTTTCAACTTAAAACATGTAAAGCTAGTGTAAGTGTCAAGTTCGCTGACTGGGCAACTCCAGGTATTTACAAAAGTAGGAATAAATTATATGACCTATACGCTGCTAGGGAGTCAATGCTGAATGACCTAGCGTTTATTCTACACACTAAAACCTACTCTAAAATTTTCAAAAAAGTATGTCACGCGGCAAAATCATTGCATATAAGAAATAAAATTGAAAAATCGACAAATAAAATTAAAGCCACTTGGAAGGTAGTTAATAACGAAACAGGCAAATCAAAGATCGGTAACAAACAGATAAATTTAAAAGTAAACAATAATGTTTTTACTAAAAATATTGAAGTCGCCAACGCGTTTGATAGTTTTTTCTCCAGTATACCTAAACTTGTGACTTCATCCCTAAATTCCTCAGCTGCTGAAGCGACAACACTATTAGAGACTAGCGTTAAAAAATGTAATGATATCTTCAGTTTTAAATATATTAATGCTGATAATATTGTGAAAACTTTTAAATCCTTAAATATTAAAAATACTGAAGATCTATGGGGAATGTTCACAAAAGTTTTAAGCGCTATTATAACTGATATTGCACCATGTCTAGCATACATTTTTAATAGATGTGTAGATGAGGGCGTTTTCCCTGATTTAATGAAACACAGTAAACTCATTCCCCTGTACAAGTCTGGAAATGAACAAGATCCTGCGAACTACAGGCCTATTTCGGTACTGCCTTCGTTAAGTAAAATTTTTGAAAAAAATGTTCTTACTCAGTTATTATCACATTTTAACGTCAACGGCATACTTCATAGTCATCAATTTGGATTTACTAAAGGTCGATCAACGACAGATGCCGGTTCGACGCTCCTGAAGCACATTTATGACGCTTGGGAACACTCACAAGATGCGATTGGGGTATTCTGCGATCTGTCCAAAGCTTTTGACTGTGTAAGTCATGCCACCTTAATATCTAAACTTAAACATTACGGCATCATAAACCAGGCAATTGGTCTTATACAGTCATATTTAACCAATAGAGTGCAAAAAGTTGATGTTGGCGGTGAGAGGTCATCTGGGTCGGTCATTGATATAGGGGTACCTCAAGGTTCCATATTGGGTCCCTTTTTATTTCTAGTATATGTAAATGACCTTCCACCTTTTGTAAAGGATTTATGTGAAATAGTTCTATTTGCTGACGATACCTCTTTAATATTTAAAGTCGACAGATTGAAGACTAACTTCGATGACGTTAATGCATCTCTGTCGCAAGTACTTAACTGGTTTACTGTTAATAATCTTTTGCTCAATGCCGGGAAAACGAAATGCATTAAATTTACTTTGCCAAATGTGGTTCAGCGTCCAACCAATATTGAATTAAATAGAGAATCACTTACCCTTGTCAATTCTACTATTTTTTTAGGACTTAATATTGATGCAAAATTGCAGTGGGGTCCACATATCAAATCACTTGCTGGTAGACTGAGTTCGGCTGCATACGCAGTTCGCACAATAAGATGGCTTACAGATGAAGCTACAGCTAGGCTAGTATATTTTAGCTACTTTCATAGTGTAATGTCTTATGGTATATTGCTCTGGGGGAAAGCTGCTGATATACAAAGTATATTTGTACTTCAAAAACGGGCGATACGTGCCATTTATAAAATGAAACCACGCGAATCATTGAGGGAGCGATTTAAAGAAATTAATATTCTCACAGTAATTTCACAGTATATTTATGAAAATCTATTATACACTCATAAACACATAGATAACTTTAAGAAAAAGAGTGATGCACATAACGTTAACACTAGAAATAAAAACAAATTATGTATTCCTAAATTTCGACTCCAAAAGGTAAATGGCTCGTTTATGGGGAACGGTATACGCTTCTATAATAAACTTCCAGAAAGTGCCACTGGGCTTCCTATTAGAAAATTTAAGTCATACATTAAGAATAATCTAATAAGTAAAGCTTATTATACTTTAGATAGCTATATTGATGATAAAAGTGCGTGGCCCGATGTCCCGGTCGCTCTGCCCATCGGCAGCTAACATGTCTGCAATGTCTGTACTGTACCTACTATTGTGTGTTTTATTTTTCTGTGATTTAATAGATTGTATTTAATTTTTTGCATTAGGTATTATTAGTTTGAAGCGTAGCGTGTGCTGTCTTATAAATTTGATTATGTTTACCTTTTTCTGCATGCCTACGCCTCACTTAACTTCAATAATATATTATATTACATTGTAAAAGGATCATACAAAAGAACGGTAGGAACCAAGCCGTAAGTTTGTTGCCTGTTCTTCTAGGCTTTGGTCGCGTGGAACTGGCACCTAGAGTCACCTAGCTTTAAGACGTTTCAAAGTGATCCTTGTGATTTTATTGAATAAATACCTATTGACTTTGACTTTGACTTTGACTTAGAACTTAGCTGGCACTTAGCTACCTATACATTTGTATAAACTAACCAAAATTTTAGTTGGATTTATTTTTAAATATCAAAAGAAGTAAAAATGAAGAGGACTATAATCAGTTGCGTTTACCATTTCACCTCAACATTTTATGTTTTTAACTTTTTAATCAAAAACGTTGTCAACACATGTCCGTCACTAGCGTCCTCGGGTTTCTTTCACTAACTAATTGGTCTGACATCTCCCCTGAGGTGTCATAGATACAGTTTTTTTTAATTAAAATAAGTTTTTTTATCTGTATTATTAAGGGGACCTCGTTGACTCTGACTCCTACCGATGCGACGCGTGGCAGTTCGTGGTTGGACGTTTGACATGACCCTTTTAAGGGAAAACAAAACGGCCCATATGGTTGACTAATGACTTCATAGCTGACGCGCTCTGGTTTAACATGCACTTTGACGCAGATCAGGAAAATATGTGTAGGTAAAGTAAAAAAATATATAAAAGTCCGCTTCCCGAGTAATTAGTGATTTTTTTCGTAAATTGACATAAAGAGGGCAGGACTGGTTGACTCGCAACATTGTCAAATATGGCGACCCTGATTTATTTGTTTTTAATTTTTAAAAATAGAACGCGGAAGCGGTCCAATGAGACGCGTCCCCAACTGATTGTCAATTAGCGACATCAAACGGGCTTTTTGCGAATTAAGCGCTCGTTTGTGTTCATTTTTTGTCCTGCATCCGACGAGTGAGGGTGTTCGATGCGTTTTTCCGTTTCGACGTTTCATTTTCATATTTCCGTTTGTCTGGACGTCGCAGGGGGGTTACAATATGGGGTGGGCTGGTATGTATCAACAGTTCTATTTGCCGGTGATATTTTTAATTTGGATGAGTGCTTTTATGTACAGATGTCGAATCAAGTAATTTGCATGGTTTATTATTTGAACAATCAAATTTTGCTCTTGTACTGAAATAAAAGTTTTTGCGAAAGGTTCCGAAAAAAAAAATGCCTAGAATGTAACAAATTCTAGCAACTGTAGAAAATTAAGTTTAACTGTGTAAAAGCTATTATTGTGAAGTAAAAAAATTCAACTTCACATCAAAACAAATAAATGTCAACTCAATAACTCAACATTACAACATTTTGACATTATACAAGTAAGCATTTTGTACAAAGCAAGGATGTAAGGTGAAATGTTAGTTTAATTTTTACCATAGCCAACTAGTACATAAAACTGGGTTGATGACACGTCATAAAAAAGAAAAGCAATCATCGATTGAAACTGTCTGGCTGTTTGAAAACAGTGCGTTTGCCAAACAAAACTGTGGAATAAAAAAGTAAATCGAAAGCCGGCATCGAACGCGCCTATTCGGAATGCATCCGGCAACGTCAACAAAGGGACGTTCTGTATTTGAAATAAAAAAGCGCGCGAATGCGAACGTGGGCCGCCATTAGCCGTTCCCATTTGCAGAGAATCTATAGACGGCAGGCCTCTTCAATCTATACGGTAAACAATGGTAGGGTTGTCAATGTAACCAGATTTAAATGATTAGCTATTGGCTGATTTTGGTGTTAGTCGAGCTAAAACTAGCTAAGCAGGGGCTGAACAACTTTAACTTGAGTGCTGTCGATGGTGAAGATAGTTGGGTAGTGTTTGATTTAATCTTATAAGTAGTTGTTATGTTGATTTAATCGTATGTTCAGTCTTTTACCACTTTGAGAAAAACCTAACACGGTAATTGCATGTTAAATTGAGGAATTTTATATGCAACATTTGGGAATAAAATGGAGAGGTCTTTGCCCAGTAGTGGGACACAGGAGGCTTACGTAAAATGAAAGTAAATTATATTGCGTTGCTCACTGACTGACAATTTAAAAAAACAGCTAAACTTTGATGATTAATATATGAAGTTTGGAAATTCCTAAATAGCTTTCTTTGTTGCTTTATAGATGCATTTAAAAAGAATAACTACTTAACCGGACTTCAACCCCCAAAGAATGTAGCGATAGTTTTATAGGGAAACAAAAAAAATAATAAGGCCTAAAATAATAAAAACCATAATGGATTTAGTACAAAATTGAGGTTGGTTTTGGTTGCTTTCAAAAAAGGGACTTTAAATTTGACATGCGTTATCATTTTTAATACTTTTTACAGTATACTCACAGTTCTTTAGTATCATTGTTCAATGCGTTATCTTCTGATCTACGCTGCCAACCCTACTTTGAGGGCCATGTGATCGAGTGTAGTTCGAGTTTTTATCACTGACTCATTAGTGCGAGTGTCTTTGTGAAGCATTGGCGCCCCATACAATAACTGAACGAATTGATTCAACATGAAAGGATTCCCACTGTATTGTAACGAGGATAATTAAAAACGTAAATCAGCTTTGATATAGGTAATACGTACCTACCAACCCATTCAATTTGTATAAGCTTTCAAATAAAACAAAGCAAATAAAACTCAAAAACAAGATGGAATTACCGTAAAAAAATCTAAAATTTATACGTTTGTATTGATCGAAAGACTTACAGCATTGGTAAAGTGACAAACAAATTTCGGCAGCTTTCAATTGTTTTTCCTAGCTTAGTCATGTGGCTTGTCAGATGACAACTTGTTCGGCGACTTACTTGGTAGGAACTTGGCGACTTTTTAAAATAGGGTTATCTAGGTTTCAGGACTGGCAACATAGCCGAAAAGGCGGGAAAATATATAAGATAATACACGTTAAATACCCTTGTAGTATTCAATCTGTGTCATGACAGTTTTAAAATACCAGATTTATGTAATTTATTTATTGGTATCCGTGATAATAATTGGCCCTAAAAATCAAATCAAATCAAATCATTTATTGTTCGTGAATCTGGGTTTTACAAAAAATAAGATGGTTGGTGTGTAGATAAGAATCTCCAGATCCTGCTGTTTAGCATACAAACAAGAATACAGAATTAGAAGAAAGATAATAAATAATAATAATTAATTTACAAAGTCAAAATAAAAATGTTTTATCCAAAGATAAAAGCAAGAAAAAATTTAAAAGTACTGTACAGATTGTTAATTTAATTTTAATCAGCGTTGTAATGTAGTTTCATTTCGAATCAATTTTTTTATAGAACAATAAAAAAAGGTTGGTTTCCATAAGGTACGTCAAAGTGTAAACCTTATCGAAACAAGAAGTCGAGTAAGACTGAACAATCTGATGCAAATTCAATTTAAAAGGGTGAACAAAACTTGTCGACAGACGATGAATAATTTCGTCTAGGGGTGAACTTCCTATTGGCAATTATTCGATTTGCTCTATGTTGGTAGTAGAATGAAAACTACTGTGACAATTTGAGCTTTCTGTGTTTTGAAGAACAAATAGGTATGTACCTACTTATAAAATAATCTGAAAAATATCCACTTACGAATTATTTGTGTAGGTTTAAATGATGATTCGCTTAGACTCGTTAAGACTAAACGATCAACATCATCATCAGCCTGAGTAATTCTACTGTTAGCCTTCCCATGTTTGGATGGCTTTGCCACAAATTACTTACTTAGAAACACTTGGAAGAACTTTCAGATATTGATAAAAGGTATCTAATGCCATAACCTAAAACTGGTCTTTTAAATCTAATAAGATCTATTCTGAAGTACCGCAATGGGGTGTACCGTGTATTCACTGGTCTTATAAACCACAAATTTCATAAACATAATTGAGACATCGCAAGGTTTATAACAAGTCAACATTGTTTAATTATAATAACTCACAATACACCCGTAAACTTATCAGTCTGCGAACCGCAATAAAACCGTCAGCATTCACGGCCCATAGCGGACCAAGATGGACGTTTCTAAACGAACTGTCAACGCCATCTAGGGACGGAAATGGGACAACTGTCCACGCTGCAAATGTAGAGCCCAGTGAATGCGTGACCCGACTTGGCATGCAAAGTATTTGAAAACAAGTGAAAAGGTACGTTACTTTGTTGAGCGGATTCGTCTTCAATGGCCTAAGAGCTGATTTCACCATGCTCTGTTAGTTACTAATCAAGGATTAACAGGCCGTTAAATCTAACCTAAGATCAACACGTATCATACACATCGTGTCAAACACGTATATTTTGACATATTTAACGGCCCTTTAATCCTTTGTTAATCTAACAGACCATGGTGAAATCAGCTCTTAGTATTGGAATGATGGCCACATAGCTCTCGACAGTATCTACAGCTCCAAAATGTTACTGACCAATAAATGTTACTAAATAACTGAAAACCGACAAAAGTAAAAAAAAAAGATTCTTCTTTTCAGAATACCACGTCTCTATTGATGGGTAAAACATTCTTAGCATATCGGAAATATAAAAAATACGGTTACGGAATAAGGTTCAGATGACGGCTCAGGTGGTAAAAAGTCATTTGTTTTTGGTTCAGCCTATAGCTTATTCACGTTCAAATTAGCGCGATGTTATGCCACCATTACGACGTTCTTTTATTCCGTGGTAGGGGCACAGAATATAAACAAGCACAACAGTACTAGCGGTACAGAATAGCCTTTGAGAGCGTGACCGGGCATGCAAAGTATTCAGACAGCGACGACGGGGTAACAAAGTGACTCTCAATTCTAATTGGGTGTTTCCCCGACTTCGGAACCCCGATTGGAAGAATCTGTAGGATAACTCGGAAAGGTTTTGTTACTTTGTTTGTCAAAAGGGATTGTCAATTTAATTCTCCTTTGTAACGTGGCGGCCGAGTTAGATGTTAAACTAAGGTTTGATTTTGACAGACAATTTGTTGAATTCGTCTTAATTTAAGAATTTTACATTTGTAGCGTTGTAGTAGTGCATCAAACACTATTACAGCATAAAGCTGAGTGACGACCGATTTTGTTGTCACAGTATTGTTCCTTATATTTAATTTTCGCCTATGTTTTTTGTGTCGCAAAATAAACATTTTTTGATTTTGATTTCATTAGAAAAGAGAGCCTTAGGTGACGGATAATAGAGGAAAGTTTTGCAGTCCTCTACGCAAGAGTTATAGCATCTTTCATACCTACACCTACTGAGTTGTGACCATTTTGCAACTGTATATACCTATACGTAACTGCTGTCTGTCTACTTAATATAGTCTTAATACTTATAATGTTATCCACCTTTTGCGGTCGCACATGCAGTTTTGAATGAATTTTTAGATTTGATTTGCAAGTTGAGATTAAAAACTTGTTGTGCCAACCTAATTAAGAGTGAGATAAGGTCAGGAAGATGACGATGATTCTACTTTTTCAATTTTGAGAAGGTTTTATTCTGATTAATGTAGTTTTTTTTAGTATATAGTACCTATATAGTATCATATGGCCCACCTGATGTTAAGTGGTAACCATCACTTATAACAAAGCATTACCTCGTAAGTCGCACGATAAGAACGTGCCCTACGATGTAGTGCCCTGCGTGCATCAACTTGAGGCATACAGATGTTAAGCCTCATGTGCCTGTAATTACACCGGCAACCACACTCTTCAAACCGAAACACAGCAACGCTGCTTGGCGACAGAAAAAGGCATGGTGGTAGTACTTCCCCGGACGAGCCCTTTACAAAGAGCTCTACTACTGCAAAGTTTAGGTACTAGTTTCTATAAATATCATAGAAAAGATTAACTCGTCACAACGAATAAGTACTACAAGTTTCGTCGTTTTGTCACAGTCGAAGTTAATCCAGAAAAACCACTACACTAACTTGGCACCGTCTGAAATGAGGTTAAAGTTTCATTCGTTTTCAAGAATATGACGGCTTGTGATGATGGGTAGGATTTTAACTCACAACGTATTTCAACTTTTTTTTAAATAACGTGTTTTATTTATCGCCGACTGCTGAAAAATAAAGGTGTCTGTCCTAATGTATGAAATACTTACAGTATTTTCTGAAGTACAATGATATTGTTACTAATATGACGTAAAAAGTAAAGGCAAGGCATAAACATTGCCATTCAGCGTGGCAATGTAGGCAGCGTCTTGGGGACGCTTTAGATTGGCACTACTTTGGATCAGTTGAGTTATCTTTAGATCGTTTGCCTGTTGGTTTGCTGATAGCTCGTCTGTTACATGTGTATTTGTTATTTTTTTTAATAATTGTAAAAGGTAATTAATTGAACGTTTTTTTTTCGGTGGATGGAGAGGGCTCAGAATCATTCTTCCTGGAAATGTATAGGAGGCCTATGTCCAGCTGTGGACTTTTGGAAAGGTGGTGATAACAAGCACAAACAGCAACATTTTTAATTCATATTAATGTTCTGTCATGGCAATCGACGAATTTTAGTTATAAAGTGCATGTTGTGTCGCAAAATAAACATTTTATGATTTGATTTGAAAAGGTATTTATTTAGTTGAATCACAAGGATCACTTTGAAACGTCTGAAAGCTAAGTGAATCTAGGTGCCAGTTCCACGCGACCAAGCCTAGAGGAACAGGCAACAGGTTAATGAATAGCTTACCTTAGCATGCTCCTGTTGGGCTAGCAGTTGCTCCCTCACCATTTGCAGCTGCAGGATCATCTCCGACAGCTGGCGCTCCTTCTCCAGCACACTCTCGCCGGCCAATGCTTGTATGGTCGCCGCGTCCAGGACGCCTCGTCGATCGCTGTAATCAAAAGATAATTGTTATTCATCTTCGATATTTTCTTGTCGTGTCACTCGTTTCTTTCGAAAAAGTGTGGTGAAAGGATTTTAAGCGCGCCTCAAATAGGCTCCTTTTGAGCACTTCACACATGTTTTTAGAACTTTTGAGGTTCAATTCCGGATTCCTCACAATGTTTTCCTACACCGTTTGAGAGTACTGGCTCTGTGCACATACATCTTTGAACAGAAAAACTAATTGTTGCATGACCGTTACCACTAGACCACCAGTGCTCTAAATACAAATTAAAAGTATGATTGTTATTGATACCTCATGTTTTTGCCTGACATGAAAAGACCAAACGGCTAGCCCGTGGCCAAAGGATTGTAGTGCCCGAGAGTAGATGCACATTGCCCGATGGATCATACTTTCAAAGCCCACCCACAATAATAAGACAGCTGTAGAAGTTTCAATTGATAAAATGACAAATATTTGATGACTTTGAATAAAATGTTATATAAAGATTACAATTGTTCAGTAGCGTAGCAAAATTACCGCCATTTCATTTCCACCGTTGACAGTTCTTGCGTCTTTTGTTTGAATTTTTTTGATGATGACTCAACTGAACAGTTGATTTTGCTCGTTGGTACCAACCAAAGCATGTTACTAAAGTAAGTATCTAGAAAGTACAGAGAAGTACCTACAGGTTTAGGAGGCTGACAAAGGTAAATAATATAATTTATATTCAAACACTTCTTTAGTAATAATATTAGATTTTTCGTAACTACATGCTCTGGCCATTTGAAAGAATTGAAATGTCCAAGCGGAAAGTTGTTTTACTATTTTCTTAAACTGCATTTTACAGCTGACCAGTCAATCAGTCAGCAACTCAACAGTTTCATATCATTAAAAGATAAATCTCAGGTATAAAAGCACATGTTACGTTTGTACTATAAACTATATAACTACGCAACTGTATAATTAGGTGTCCTAGTAACAATTTATAGCCTCTTTACGTCAAAGAAACGTTAGATATGAAATGGAGTTGTAAGCTAATAGATGAGGGTAGTTGAATAATTCATAGATACCGTTGCGGAACTATGGCATAAACAAACAAAGATCGTATACTAGCGTGATGGAACTAAAGGCTTACTCTTGGAACTCGAATGTACTGAATTCTAGAAACGCAACAGCGCCCCCTTCGTAGTCGAGTGGGTAAAGCCATACTTCCTCGGTGCAACTCAAGGCACTATTCAGGGCCCTAAAACTTCTTTAAACGTGGAAATAACTAAAAATCACGAGGCAAAATTTAGTCTACTAAACCGTTATTGAATGTATAAAATCTTTTTAAGTAAAGCGTAATGAATAATGAATACCAACTACTGCAAATTGTGGGTATGTGCTCAATACATTTACATTTTGGACCTCTGACTACCCTTACACTACCTCAGTCTTATAGGATAAAGAATGTTTAATTAGTGCTTGCTACTAAGAGAAGGGGATATCTACCGTGCCTGGCAATCGGACCGGATCGCGGAAAAATCACTGTATGCGCAAAAATTGATGCTAACAATATTGTAAGCTTCAATCTGATTTTTGAGAAGTAGATTGCGGTGAGCAGTAGATTTCTTCAGATTAATGAAATAATTAGGATTTTTAAAATAAAAATAAAATGTGAAGGAACTGAAAAGATAACCTCGATAGTTTTCTTACATAGTTTCATAGTAGAGTTTTTGGTACCGCAAACAAATGCACCGTAGGGCGGAAATGAATTATTAATGTGTGCGCTTCCAAGACGCTCCTGCACTATACGAGTAGGTTAGGAGTTCCGAAGACGTACTATCCTGGAGTCATTTATTCTCTTTCATTTATACTTATTACTTTGAAGAAGTATGAATAAGGAATAAAAATTCCGCTGTTTCGGAAAATTCTGCTGGATTTTTTTGATGGCGCTATGTGAGTGCTTTTGAGCAAGATGTTTCATAATTTTTGATTGCAAAAGTTATAGATGTGTGCTAAACACTGACAAAATGCACCTTATTGTCCACACTCGATAGAAAAATGCATATAATCGTACTATTTTTCATTCCAAATACAACCTCACTGTCAGTCGTGACCTGTTATTGTCATCATCATGAGTTTGAAGAAGTGGTCATGATGATGATTCTGCATAACCTTCTCATTCCACCTTCCTTCAACCTTTACAATATCGTTCATCGAGTGGGGGCCATCTGATTGACGCTATAACAATAGTGAACCTACAAAACCACTGTACGTATACTCAGTATCTATGTTACTGACGCACTATTACTCACTTATTTGCCTGTTCTTCTAGGCTTTGGTCGCGAGGAACTGGCGGTAGATTCACCTAGTTTATAATACGTTTCAAAGTGATCCTCGTGATTGGACTGAATAAAAACCCGCTTTGATTTTGATTTTGCCATAAAAGTCAGAATAATTACCTACGGTATATCGAACAAGTGGACAACTGAAGTCGTGTTACCCGATGAAGAGCTGATACTGTGAAACAAAAACCTCTTAATACCGCAGTGGTCCTTAATTGAGAATACGTCTTTCGGCTGTCACTCACGCGCAACATTTATTATTTTCGCCGACACAAAAGACCTGAACTACTTTCTCAATTCTCGGACTTATTGTATAACCAGTTCTGAGAATTAATGAGACCTAATTAAAGAGTTTTTTGCTGCGCTATTTCAAGGGAAATTCTTCCTTGTCACCGACGTTATTGCTCTCGATTTTACTAAGAATTGTAAGCTTTGTGTCAAAGGGACAGTGTGTCAAACTAAGAGTGATACAAGGGTACGAGGGAGGCTGCTACAATATTATGGCAGCCAAACGTAATAGAAAATTGCATCATACGAGTACTTCTAATATAAATGCGAGTTACGATTTTTAGGTGTTTGTGTTCAATCACTCCCTAAAAACTGAACCGATTGGTATAAAACGTTACAAAACTATAGTTCGTAACCTTTAATATCATAAATGCTGCTTATTATTAGGTAAAATAACATAAATAATATTGGGAACGGGTTAGAAAAAACAAACGAACACAATACAGAAAAAACGCCTTAAATGAATTCCACTACTAATACGCGAATGAAGGCGATGACAGCAACTAGTATTAGCAGTTAATGTTGTCTAAATCCAAGGCACATCACGTTACTTACTACTTGTCCAAAATGTGTGATTTCCTGAATAACATTTAAAAAACTATAATTAGTTCAATTTCTTTCAAAACAATACAGCGCAGCAATCATGAAAGATGGTGGAATCCAATGAATTTCTTGTTTTTTTGCAAATCTATTTTTAGTATTTTGAAATATGGTTCATATGGGAAGTATGAACATCATAGAGGAATGAACTCCATAGTCTGCTTTTACTCCGAGGTGTCAATCTTGTAGGGTGGTTTATTATGCACTTGTTCTGCAATCGTTATAAAAGCTGTATCGATCGCGCCATTCGATTTCGACTCGATTCAAAGAAACATTTCATTTTCCTGTTCAATGAGAATGACATTTATGATTTATCATGTTATTGTCACGTTTGGAACTAAGTGAAGTGTAAACTACTCAAGGTGTAAATGAGATAGCGGAATGGAGGTATAACGTTTTCATTACTTATATAGGATACAGGTAGGTATATAGGATACATTAAATCAATAATAAATAAATATTGGTGGACTATCTAGCCCCAAATTTAAAGAAAGCTTGTACTGTTCGAAATAGATAATGCTTATACATTTTTTATGTAAATACATACATATCATACAATATAACACACAGACACAGAACAACTAACCATCTATGGTCATCACAATTATGTTTGTCCTCGGTGGGGATCAAACCCACTGCCTACAGCGCAGAAGGCTACCTACTAGCAACTAAGCTATGAGGGCTGTCAAATGAAACAGCGACATAGTGGAATTAGGTATTACATTTTCGCGTCACTAGTTTCTTTCGAAACAGTGTGGTGAACGGATTTTAAATGCGCCTCAAAAGGCTCCTTTCAAGCACTTGACACATGTTATAGAACTTTTTAGGTACTAAGACATGCCGGTTTCCTCAAGACATTTTCCTTCACCATTTGAGAGCACTGGCATTGTGCACATACATTTTTGAACAGAAAAACTCATTTGTGCACGACCGGTTTCGAAACCACGACCTTAGGATCGGAAGGCGGGGCCGCTACCACTAGACCACCAGTGCTCTCGCATTTTCGCTATTCAACCTAATTCAAATGAACCATAGGTAGGTACGTATATGGATACGTTATATTGGTATGTTTGTTTTCGAGCCAACGCCCACGGGAAGTACAGACTCCAAGACGAGTTGCGCACGGCACTACCTACACAGGAAAGAAACAAAGAGATTTAACACTTATTATAAAACAACTCTAAGTTAATCGATCAACTCCCTGAACGACGACACTGTGAGGATCGCGGGAAGTCGGTGGATGGAGAGGACACATTAATTGTTCTTCCTGGAAATGAATAGGGGAGGCTTATGGCCAGCATTGGACTTATTCAGGTTGATAATGATGATGATGAGTAAGGTACTTAACCCATCTAAAGCAATTTTGTAGAGAAAATATATCAAAAAAATATTTATGGTGGACGAAATCCGAGAAGAAAATGGGCGACCTTGTTCAAAACAAATTAATAAATAAAATACTTATTTGGCAAAAGAAGTTTGAGCTTATTTTGCGTTATAAGTTCAGTAGTTTAATTACAGTGCCGAAAATACCTGAGGTAAGCCTATATACCTAATAAGTAAGCCTTAGGAAACGTCGAATAAGTAAACCTTAGTTTTTAGAAAAAAAACTCGTCCCAATAAAATAAACCTAAAAAGAAGCTAAAACAATACATTAACCTTAACGATATTAAGGGGCCCCAAACTAGGGTGGGCCCGTAACTAGGGTGAACTAATAGAGCAATCGAACCACTCGATTCACGAATCGATTCGATTATTCCGACTCGGAGCACTACAGCACTAATTTGATGTTTGTTTGTGGGGAGTAACTAGCGAACGATTTGGACGATTCAAAAAAGCCAATATTGGACAAATGTTGAATGTAATTATTGTCAACAAAACAAATAATACCTTGTTTGTTTCATTTTATTCTTGTTATTATACAAAATAGCCTCTAACAAAAATAAAATTAGTACCTTCCGATTCATTTATAATTGAAAACCACGTCTCGAGCATAATCTTGTAAAAAAATTAAAATACGGTCTATTTAGAAAATTTAAATGAAAATGAAGACATAATACCCATAATCAACATAAGTACCCCTCGAAATGAATTTGACATCAATAGCTAATTAAACAATTAATCGAGACAGATCGAAAAAACTCAATAAGATCGAAAGAAGCTTATGAAACCTGAAAATAATGCAAAAGCAATTATTTTCTCATTCGCTTCCTCTTTGAAGGCGAGATTGGAAATCGAAGAGGGAAAAATCAAAGAGAAGTTTAAAAAGAATGAAGTTTGAAAAGACATTTTTCGCGATTATGATACCGGCGGGTGGGCCAGGTGAAGTTGAGTTTGATTTTTAATGCGATGTTGTGCGATACCTACTTACCTTCATATTTTAAGCCATATCTCATCTTATTGCTGCTACTACATTTACTCTTACTTTTACTTATTACATCTTTTTATAAGTTACTTTTAATTATGTACCCATCTACCTCTTTTTTATTTTATTATTAGTATTTCGACTGCTTTGGAAGAGGGCATTGGTATTTGCGACACAGTTTAATACTTCTACAGATATCATCATTCCCGACCTTATGTAACTGGTATTTTTGAATTCCAAATAATCATACTTGATTTCTGATTTGATTAGATCTCTTACTTACCATAATTTACCATTTGACCAATAGATACAATTTCACTTTGACTTTAATAGCACAAGACAGTTTTCATAACTTTCGCAATTCGTTCATTCGTTCCATTCGTAGTGAGGACGAATGGTTTCTTATTATACAATTATACAATTTCTTATTATATATATATATATACAAGGTGTTCCATAAGTTGTGTATATAAACTTCAGGAGGCTAAAGTACCCATCAATATGAACAACTTTTTCTAAGGAACCAACACTGTGAACGCGAAAAAAAAAACAGCTGTTTCATACATTTTAGCCTGGTAGGTATTGAACTTTTGTATGAAACAGCTGTTTTTTTTTTCGCGTTCACAGTGTTGGTTCCTTAGAAAAAGTTGTTCATATTGATGGGTACTTTAGCCCCCTGAAGTTTATATACACAACTTATGGAACACCTTGTATATATATAAATTGTATTTTTTATGAACTGGAAGCTTAATTACTTGTTATTATTTTGACTTTTGTCTAAAGTATTGTATTTTTCTTATGAGTTAACTGTTGGATTTAGTTTTAAAAGCCAAGGTTTACAAAGACAAAGAGCCTTTGCAACGGCATGGTTAGGCCACTCTTGTGGCTTAACGACTGTTGTAGATAGTGTCTCTATAGCCATCTACTCAGCTTAGATCGCGTCTCTGAACCTGACTTTATTTCCTAAATAAAAATCTAGAGAGCTTGAGACGTCATTAAGAAACAAAAGACGGATACGGGTGGTAGGTACACTCAGAATGAGATTGAAGTGGTGAGATTAAAATTTTGATGAAAAGTCGAACTGACGAAACACGCACATGAAAGCAATATGAATTCTGCGAAAAAGAAAAGAGTATTTTTTATTGTATCTACCTGCATAAAATTACTCACATTTTAGTGGTTTTTTGGGTGATCAACGTTTTTAAACCTTCGATGACAAACTGTTTTACGAATGTTTAACGAGCCGAAGAAGTAAATGTGGTAAAGGAGTAAAAATGAAACAATTATCAGCTTAATTTGATATAAGTACATCTCAAGAATATAAAGTGGTAAGGTTCAAGGTTCCATACTTATTATGAAAAAGTTAAAAACCTGAATTAAGTAAAATGAAATACTTTATTTTTAGTTTTATGATTTAAAAGCTTGGGCTCTTTTCTGGTTCTTGTGAAATATTCTTCTATTTAATAATAAGTTATATTATTATGCTTGATAATCCGGTAGGGATTCAACCACGCAAAAACTGGACCAAAGATCCTCCACCCACCACCATGCCAAGTTAGAGGGTGAAAGTAACACCTCAGTTGATACAACATTTTCTGTGTAATAAATAAGATTTAGCAAAAAGGCAAGACTCAAAATTGAAAAAATACGAAAAAGCTACTTTACGATTCAGCGACGAAACCTACCACTGAAGAACATCATTTGAATGACATAAAGAATGCAAGGCTAGGGTTGCCACGATACAATTTGCGGGGAACAATAAAAAATCCCTTAACGCGAGACAGCGGTAACTGCTGGGGTTATCCGTCTTGTTCGCCCCTCGCGACAGATGCGAAAGATCGGTGTGGATATTTCCTTTTGACAGATATAATGTAAACCAATTTAACTATTTCCTGTACAATGAGAGCCTGAACAACCTACATAGTTATTTTTAATAATAAGCCTGACGATATTTAGGCTGGAAATCAAACCCCTAAACTGAAACACTGTCAACGACTTTCTAAACATTGGTTTCCAAAATATCTAATCATTTTTTGGGATTGCAGTTTGAAGTTCTTTCACTCTTTCTTTTAAAAATAATGTTTGCTTTAGTAATGAATTGCTTTGTTTCCAATATCAAATTGGTATATAAGTATCTATATCTCGGTATTAAGTGTTTCGGTCTAGTTTTAGAATAAACACCTATACATATTTGCCTTGTACATAGATTTATTATTATTTAAAGTTGTTGCTTAATTTTATCACAGTTATGTCCACACAGTTCTTTCAGTAACAATACTCTCATTATTTTTTCATACCGAGTCGCCGACATAGTCCGTCATGTAGCAGTGTTTTTATTCTGGCAACCTTACAATACTCTCTCAACCTACTATCGACCTTACTTGAATAATGCCTGAGTACAGTTTGGCATACAAGTTTGAGTTATTTTGCATTTTTATTGTGATCTTTATGGCCTTGCAATAAAGTGCATATGTTTGGGCATTGAAGTAGAAAGAGGGGACATAAGACTGATAGCATTTTAAATCAGGTTAAGGTCAACAGGAACCTGCTCCCTGCCTTCGAGTTTCTGAATAAAAAAAGTCGCGTATTCACGTCGAATATTTTGAGATGGCAATGACCGCGGAGTTTATGGAAGCAGTTTTGTTAACCTTTCATTTAACTCATCCAATTGCCACTATTTCTATTATTGTAATCGTGTGATGCTTTGAAAAATGAAATACCTAAGTATTTTGAATCGTAGTGCAAATAAATAATAAAGCACGCTCCGACTATAAATCCAAACAGCTCTATATATTATTATGGGATCACGCAAACACAGCAATAGACGACCAAATAAATAAAATGGCGTTCAATTTACTGATCAATAAAAATACATTCCGAATGTAAACGAGAGCGTTGCATGAATTCTTCATTTGAAATTGTATGGCTGTCCATGTTAGGGTATTATCATTTTTAGTGCTCGCCACACATATTCAGATGGAATTTTTGATGCACTGGCGACACAGCCGCGCTGCGATTGGCCTCTCTGAATATTGTATGAACCAATCACACAGTTGCGCTTAACGTTGCATTCCAATTTCAAATCGGCGAAGGCGGGAAACCGAATGCGACAAAGTTAAACTCTTTTGCAATGTAATGGTCGCAATAGGCATAATTTGTGTTACACAATCAAATTGGCAAGACAGGTATGTGAGGACTATGTGCAGGATGTAGTCGGTGAGGTAATTGCAGAAACGCGGCGCGGAAGGACCGCATTTCACTGTGTTTTGTGCACATTTCTAATGAATGACACATGAGAAAAATGATGTAAAACTGCATTTGTGGTGTAACAAGCTCTTTTTAAAATAGTTTCTTTTTGCTTTGATCGAAGCGTGCTAATGACAATCAAACCGGTCGCGCGTGAGTCAATGCCTTCAGTTAAGCGAAATTCATTTCCTTCATCTGAGCTTTCTCATGAATTATTCCTTGACTTTCCTTTATGTTGTTGGAAAAATTATAGTTTCATGAAATGAACGACGCTACAAAGCTACTTTCCTAACTTTATTTTTGAAATCTGCTTTACTTATGTCCTTTATTTGAATAAGTTTGTATTGTTATTTAAATAAGTATCAAAATAGTCGGCTGGTATTATTATATTATATTAAAATCTTAATCACTGAGCGGGATATCATTTATAATTATGAAAAAAAAGCGAGGATCAATCTTTTGATATTACATACCTAAAATAATTTATTTATTATTTATTTATTTATTATTTATTTATTTATTTCCAAAAAAGACCTCGTACAGACCACTAACCTATCTAAACTTAAAATTAACAATACGTAGGTAATAGGTATAAAATAACATTTTTATAATATAACTGGTGGCTGGTGGCCGAATCAGATTTGCAATACACTCCGAACTAGTTAAAAAACTGTATCTCGGAGGGTAGTACTCGTCCTCCTCGCGCGGTAACAATTGCCGATGCTTGACCTTGGTTCAAACACTATTGCACAGTATAAGCAAGAATTATAGACAAAATAAGAAAAGGAAAAAAAAAACTTAACTAATACAATTTTCTTAACTAAATGAAGTACCTGATTCCTTAGTTTTATTCCGTGTAAGAAAAAAATGTAAATAGTATAGCTAGGGGGGAGGTAATTGAAATAGAAACGAATAGGTATTTCCCAGTCCTACCCCAACAATCCCTATTCTACCTCTAAGCTTATCCATCTACATTGTAAGGAACTCACACATCAATCACGGCTATCTTCAGCGAATCGTGACTTAGATTTACTTACTCCAAGTCGCAATGCATCGGAACTTAGGCAATAAAGTATCCAGTCACGTTGTAAACCATTCCATCGTTAGTTAGTGTCAATGATTACAATACTGTTGTCTTAATTAGTCGGAGATAACCTTAAATCAGCTTGATTGTACCTACCGTTTCTATTTCTTGATTAGCTACCTACCTACTGTATACAAGCTGACTAGGTTGTTATTTTCTCTTTAATTATATAGAAGGCTGTCTGTTGTTGAAGTGACGTCTTATTTATTTTATAAACATTTTTATGCACTTAAACATATTATAGAACCACGGCATTTTCATAATATTATATTGACTTGCTATAATTTATAATTATCTGTATGTATTTTTGTTGTCAGGTCAAGAGTAAGTATATTTAGATATCACATTTTTATCAACTTTCTGACGTTTCCGTGTTCAAGCCATCGTGGTGCCGGGTTTCTTTCTCGACTTTTAAAGCTGTCTTTTTCTTCTGCATTGTGTTTATCATCTCCAAGATTACGATTATAATTGAAACCCATTACGTCTTCTTGGTTAATTACAGCATTATCTTTTGAATTCTTCTCCGTTATTATCTATTGAATAGGTACTGCGATTCCCTGTGTGCGGCAAATCTTTGCAGAATGCCACTTTGTCATCGACCATAAAGAGTTACTGTGCCATACAAAGCGCCATTGTTCTAGGGCCTTGTCGATTGTCCTGCCACATGACATGCCTCATTGTCGTTTCAGTTAGGTGTGCAATACGGTTCACCTTGACAATCTATTTCTAAAATGTACCGTTTACCGTTACTGTTTGGCTGCATTATTGCTTGTTTTGTCTGTAGGTGGTTCAAACTTTTTGAATCATAGACGTGGCTCTGACTACCTTGCTTAGATATCTTCAAGATTTGGATCTAGAGATCTGAGGACGTCTACAGTGTGCCTACTAGAGTTTCGATCGTGTGATTACTTGTTTTTTTAACCGACTTTTAAAAAAGAGAAGATTTAAAGTTTTTTTGTATGTTTGTTACGCAATTATTCCACCAATTATGAATTTATTTCGATGATTCTTCTTTCTTTCTTCTTTTCTTGAAACTGATTGAAAAAATCAAGGAAAACAAAAATATACAGCAGTGAAGTTTTGGTTTGTTCTCTTTTTCTGTTGTTCTTTTTTATTTTTGTTCTGTTGGTAAAAGTTTCATCTAATGTTTTTCAGCGTGTGTTAAGGTCGATTTTGCAAAGATTTAAGAGTTTAGAATTTGGAGTTTTATTGCATCAAAAGTTTTAAGTCGCTCAGTTTGTTTGCAATTTCTAGTATTCACTGACTCCATGAACATTGCCTTACATGGCGTTTCACGCTTATAAAACCAGCATTTAAATATATGAGATCGAGGTATTATTTAATACACGTCTCTCGGTAGGTGTCAAGGTTACAATACATTTTATAGTAAATTAAATAGAGTTGGCTAACGATAGGTAATCTACAGACATATTTTATAAGTAGGTATCTATGAAAAAAAAAATTGCTAGCTGCTATTCTACTCTGAAAAAATATTCCATTCTTATAAACACTGTAAAATATTGTATGGCAGAGTCTCGGTTCGTTTAAACCCTTAATATGATTCATGAATTGGTATTAACTATAACAAAACCTTTTATAATCTGTAACACTTATTGTGCTTTAAATATATTTCACAGCACAAATTACTTTTATGCTCATTGTTATCGTTGTGGCGGTGTGTTCGGATGAAGGAACAGGCTTTAGGCGATATTAAGATGAAATCTTTGGAAGGTTTTCAATGTACCTACTGAAATAAAAACATCTTCTGAAGTGTATCTTGCCACAGACATCATGTTTCATGTATAGCATATTATGTTATGTCATTATTCTATATGTGATGATATAAAAGATTGGTATACAAAAATCACCCTGTCTCAATATTCAAAGGAAATCAAGTAGTTGTCACCAATATCAAGATGTCTTTTAAAAGTGGTCGCTCAGAAAAAGATATTTCTTTCAAATTGGATTGCCTTTGAATAGACTACACATCTATATTCCAACCGTTATTCTTTTAACTTGAACCATTCTTATGGACGGATCCACAGCATCCATAAAGGAGATGGATTGTTGTACATTACGTGTTCACGTCTTAATCTCAGCTGGCGATTACTGGCGGTTAATTAGAGGCACGCCCGAGGGACAATGGGCCGGCATTTGTCTTAATATCATTCGTGTTTCGCCTTACGTCTCAATTTAGAATTGAGTTGAGGCTACGTTTTGGGTTCACAAGGGTATAGCTGAGATCGCGGTGGGAATACTCACAAGTAGTTCCGCTTAATTTTACAAAAATACTATAGGTTTTCAGACATAACCAATCAAATCAAGATTTCAATTGGAATTATGTGTCTTAAGAGTAACAGGTAACTGATCAGTGTTCGGTTTATAGTTGAAATAGAGAAGCACTGATGGTTAATAGATTTTGTTTTACCTGCCAATTCAAACACACATCATTATATCTTTCATTTTTTTTTAAATTTGTCATGAATTGCTAGATGAAAATATCTCTAGTATGATCTGAGTTCTGTCAAATGTTACTCACATGCCTGCCCTGCCTTTTTTTAAGCCGAGTATAAACTTATATATAATTTACTAGGCTGTCCTTTGGCTATAATTTTACGTGATGTCGAAGAAGCTGACGATGGAACAGAACAGTCTCGAAAACACGTATTCAATCCAAGATACCCAAATTGTATTCATCAGACAAAATTGTTGAATTCAATACAGAAGGAAGAAAAATTACAGGGTTGTGACTTTGATAATAAATGACACAATGTCCAAAGTACATCCAGACATTGTATATCTTAGCAACAAACTATTGATATCCGCGAAAACAATCGTCATTATCAAAATGCTATTAACTCACGATAAACTGATACACCAAGTAAATATTGACATAGATCGGGCTTGACCCCGCCTTAACCCTAAGATAAGCGCCACCTATTATTAAACTATCTTCATCTAATTTTATTGTATTACCATCCAGTTATCATTGAACTCATTATTCTAATTCAAGATGAGGAATAACAGATCGCATAACGCTGGTGATACAATTATTGTGTCTATTTGATGATCTGTGCACTTTGTGTGTGGAAAACACAGATAATTGTATGCGTTTGAGCTAATTATGAAAGAATGAGGAACATGAATGAACCTCTAGGTAACTAGTGGTCCCAGTCCTGTTCCTGTTTTATTATTATATATCAATACTAGCAACCCGCCCCGGCTTCGCACGGTTATTGTGGGTTATCCCTAAGAGATTATGCTTGTATTATGCATATAAACCTTCCTCTTGAATCAGTATTTCTATAAAAAAAAAACCTCATCAAAATACGTTGCGTAGTTTTAAAGATTTAAGCATACATAGGGATATAGGGACAGAGAAAGCGACTTTGTTTTCTACATCTACACTAATATTATAAAGAGGAAACATTTGTATTTTTGTATTTTTGTATTTTTGTATGTAACGAATAGGCTCAAAAACTACTGGTCCGATTTCAAAAATTCTTTCACCATTAGAATGCTACATTATCCCTGAGTAACATAGGCTATATTATATTTTCAAAAAAATCAGGGATCCTTACTAAAACTTCAATAATGTAACCCAAGGTGGAAAACAAAAAACTTACATCGCGTGCGCTGCGAAAACTATTGAAGATAGAACAAAATAATGTACTACGATTTTGTAGAACACGTCATCATCTACAAAAAATGTCGCGACAGCATATGTCTAACTATTATAGTTATGTCACAATAAGTGTTCTTTTATTATAAAAAATTAATTGAAATGCCTCCGCTAGAAAAGGGTCTTTATTTGTACCTTGGTATTAATCCTTATCCAAATAAATCATTTCATAATTAAGGCGGTTTCAATACCTATAGATTACTTCTTAAATTTTTCAAATCGGACATTCCATTCAAAAGATATGACGAAATTAAAAATGTTAACGGGTCCACGGGTCACGCGCGGGTGAAATAAGTAGACATGTATGAAATAAGTAGACGCGAGGCTCGAACTCACCACGGTCTAAGTTTATCCTAAAATGTTCAAAAAATTTATGACCACCCATGCGAAGCTGGGACAGGCCGCTAGTATAATATATAGTGATTGTTAAAACAGGAGAATATGAACCTACAGTTAAGTATTATGGAATTCTTTGTAAAAATCACTACAACGTGATTAATCAAACTAAATCGAAGCTATGCGAACTATTAAGGGTATTAACCCCGTTAATAAGTTCCGCAAAGTGACCGATGCCTGATTCGTCAGTCCAAATAATTACCATAAAACTATAATAAACTATTGGTTCGTCATAAATACTGACTACATTCAAACAATTATTAAGAAAGACCAATAAAAAACTAGTTTAAAATTCTTCCACACGTGCCGTCGCCTTTACTGGTCAAACGTTGATTTTTGTAGATTGACGGTTGGCCAGCCATCAAAGACCGTGTTTTAAAACACGGTAAAGCGCCAGGTAACAGACATAGTATTCAATAGACGTAGATCAGATAATAGATTCTGAAGGAAGAAAGAACCAGATTCAAGTGACAGATGTGCGGTAGGTAAATGAAATTGACCGACGACCTGGTAAAATTGGCGAAAGAAAAGATGCAGAAGGCGTAAGACTGTAAGGAATGGCGTGCTGTGGAAGATACCTTCACTTAAGGCCGTACTTAGCACCGATTGGTTATAAGTTGAAGAAAGAAAGAAGAAGATCCAGTCCGGTAGAGACATACCAAAACTAATTTGGCTGGTAGCACGTGTGGCAGCATCTATGTTCTCTTCGTTATCTCAATCAGTCTAAATTTAAAATAATAAAATCATTTTTGGATTCTAACAACACAAAATTGCTGGGTCAACGACATTTTGGTCTAATTAAGTTTATTGTGTAAAGTATTCCTACATATATTACATTTGATTGGTCCTTTAGATAGAGATTGGCCCAATCAGATTGATGTTCGAAATTGAAATATGGCTTGCCTAAATTCAGATGGCAAGATGGACAAAATAATTACTTACGTTTTTCAAATTCGTCCGTGTGATTTATGCATGATCGTATTTTGGATCGATCCATTATCTTGATATTTAGTTATGATACCGCTAAAATTTAAAGACTCCAAGATATTTTAATCTTAAATGTAAATCAGAAAATTTCTTATCTTATGGGAAATCTACTCAACGTAAACTATTTACAACATTCTTACTTTCCATAAGTGATTTTTTCCTTTACAACCTATTAAATTAATTTACTACCAAAGCTGTTGTTTATTTAAACTCATAATGGGGTACGCATTAATATTATTGGCGATAAATACTCAAACGTTGGCACTTAAAATTGCGTTTAACATAATAGCTATGAAAGTATGAGCTAATGCGGTAGTTATGGTCTAATAAATTGCTACTGTTATGACCCTTTTTATTACATGTCCTCAGAGTTCTAAAGCTCCCGTGGATATAGCGGTGACCATAAAGAGAAGACTGTAGAGGTAAACTTAGTCAACTTTCAAATACTATAAAAAGCTAGATAAGTTATAAATAAATTAGAAACATACATTTTTTTATGTAAGTATAATATGTTAGGTAAGTAGGTAATAGTAAGGTATTTACTTCCTTAGTAGTTATTATTTCTAGATAAACTTTTAAGGTATGATTATAATTTAAATAGTTATTTCCAGATGTTTTCATGTAAATATAATAAAAGATAGTTAGGTATTGACTTACTTAGTACTTATATTTTCGGGATAAATCTTTTGGTTTATCAATATAAAAGGTTATATCCAGAATTAAAACTTCGCTATAGAGCATTTTTAAAGAAGATTAAATAAAACTGAGGACGCGTTTTACCATTTCAAAATATCGCTATCCGTCAGATAAATATTTCCATCATTGTTTTTCCACAAGCTAGAGGCGTAAATATTTTTATCTAACGGATAGCGTTACTCTAAGTTAGTCGATCTCACCTTTAGATCGCAAAACAAAAAAAGATCAGTTTATCAGGACAATGTTGACTCGCGCAGACATGGCGTCAGGCAAATATAGGTACCGATAATAGACAATATCTGTAAGAGCCTAGTTAAAACAACATTTAAGCTTTTATAGCAACTTGTGGTGGTCCTCAACATTGTTTTTAATGAGCTATAATATGACCAATTAAATTCTGGTGTAAATGTAATAGCCCGGGAGTCGTGCAGTATGCCGCCGCTTTATTTTAGAACAGACGAACCATGTACAGGCTGATGTAAGCTCAGAAACAAATATATGATTACTTAGGTACTACTTACTACCTTCCAAGCTTACACAAATTCAACTGGATATTAACATTAATTCGGATTTTATTCTAAAGGCCCAGTTTATCAGGATAGATTTTTTACTCTCTGTATCATAAGGTTAAATACAATTATTTGATAAAAGTCAGTTATAATTTATATACAGAATAAATTAAGGTGACTTTCCGAACGGAAACGTTTCCGAATGTTTTTTAAGAGTAGTAAAGCTCTTTGTGAAGGGTTCGTCCGGAGAAGTACTACCACCACGCCTTTTTCTGCCGCCAAGCAGCAACGCTGTGTTTCGGTTTGAAGAGTGTGGTTGCCGGTGTAATTACAGGCATAACATCTGTATGCCTCAAGTTGATGGACGCAGGGCAGTGCATCGTAGGGCACGTTCCTATCGTGCGTGACTTACGAGGCAATGCTTTGTTATAGGTGATGGTTACCACTTAACATCAGGTGGGCTATCTGCTTTTCCCATCAGCTGGTGGTGTAAAAAAAAATGTCTTTCAGCCTTGCTTTGCGACAATTTTTGACGATAATGTCAAAATGTTGGCCAACAACATTACGCTACCTACCTACCTATTTTATATTATCACATAGTGTATGAAGATGATGTCGATTCATAAATTTAAATAATACTCAAAAATAAACTCAAATATACTGCTAGATTATGATTTCAAAGGAATACCTACGTTTCGATAGTAATATTTTACTCAGCAGTAAACGTAGAAATAAAGCACAGTAATAGAAAATCTAAATTTTCCAGACCACTCAGTACACTCATTTATTCAGACAAAATAACTATAACTTGACCCAGCAGGCAATGTCACAGAATGTTTTGTGTAAATTATGCAATTAAATGTCTTAAAATGTTTTGTGTGCAATTACAACGGTAGTTACGTCAGTCCGATTGTGACACGGACAATGGAAGACAATTAACAAGTCAACTGTGGACAGTTTGGGCTTTAATTATAGTGAAATATCTCTGGGAAGTCTAGATTTTGAGAGAACTTACGAAATAACGGCACTCGCAGTAGAATTTTAAGTTAAAATTTCATTTAAAAGTGAGAAGATGCATGAGGATTGTGAATGGTCGTTAAAGTACCTGTTCAAAAATTATCGTAGTATAACTTCATTATTAATTAATAATATTTTTTTAATATTTATCATAAATAATGCTGACATACAAACACATTTTCATTTATAAGCTCAAACTAAATAAAATGCCTAAAGAATACAAACCGACTAAGAAAACGAAACTTATACCACTCAGATACCAAACATGAAATGAAATTACCATAACCATAATATTTGTCGCAAATAAAGATTTCATTTCAACACACTATGTTTGTTTATTACACAAAAGTTTGCCCTAGGTGGGAATCGAACCACAACTTCTTAGAATTAAAGCTTAAAAAAAGCGAAAAATCTAAACCGTGAGCCATCTATACTTTGTAAGAACGTCAACAAGATCAAACGCTTTGTCTTTGCTGAATGTCATCAAGATAGCAACAGTAATTGTTATGATAATAATAAAGATATCTGCTATCGTCAACGTATCACGCAGTAAACAGACACAAAACGTTTGATAGTGGAAAGGTGACATAGGAAACTGGCAATCATGGATAGGCTATTAGAAATATCACTAGAGTGACCTATGTGACGTCACGTAATTTTCCGGCCGTGAATCTGATATCCGTGTACAAAATAGAAAGGCGAGCTGAGAAGACTAGGTGATTACCACTTAACAGGTGGACATTAGACTTGACTGATAGAACAAGATCAAACGCTTACAATAAATGTTCATTATAACAGTGTCTTTGCTGAATGTCATCAAGATAGCAACAGTAATTGTTATATATATATTGTTATAGGAGAGGCAGGCCAAAGAAAAGATAGGTGGACTGTGTGAAAGATGACATGAGTAGAAAGGAGTGAGCAACAAGATGACGAATAATAAAAATAGATCCATGGATCCTGGTAAAGTCGATATAGGTACAAAATGAAGTAGGTTGGTGCGTTGATTTTTTTGAGATAGCAAAGGAAAGTCTACAATTTTACTTTTATAAAGTACCATATATAGCTAGTTGAAAATGGTGACGCAACGTAAGCCAATTCTGAATGATTAAACTAACATAACTATTACTAATAGCCCATAGTGTCCCATTGCTGAGCAAAAGCCTCCCCCCATTTCCGCTAGTCTCTACGATCATGAGCCTTTATCCGCCAGTATCACATCATCATCTTTCTACCCTTATCCGACTCTAATTGGAGTCGGAAGAACAGGTTTTCTTCTTCCACTCTTCCACATTCGTCATTTCGTTGCTCACACCTTTCTACTCATGTCATCTTTCATACAGTCCATCCATATTTTCTTTGGCCTGCCTCTACTAAAACCATCCACATTCTACCTAACACTGTCTCGTAATATGATTTTCTTCCCTCCTCATGACATGCCCCATACTACGCGAACCTATTGGCCCTCAACTTGTCCGTCACCGGCGCTACTTTCAAATTTCCTCTAATGTACTCATTCCTTATTATCCGCCAGTCTCATAGGCCCACAAAATACCCAATGAAACCTGATACAAGCTATGTTATGTATTAGCAGTAGGCGTCTACTGTCCACACATGGTTCGAATGATATCACCATCACCATAATTATCAAATCAAATGATCATCATTATAATACTAAACGGTACTTTCTTATGATAATAGTCATAGAAACGACAAAACGTCGTCTTTATGCAATCTTGATAGTGGTTAGAAATACCTAAACTTTGAACCGGGATATGAAGACCACGAACAGGAAAATGAAGCGTGGGACGCCCTCCTACCCGATGGACTGACGACATTGTAAAGGTCGCGGGAATTCGATGGATGTAAAGGGCTCGGAATCGTTCTGTCTGGAAATGTGTAGGGATGCCTATGTCCAGCAGGGGATTTCTTCAGGCTGATGTTGTTGATGTTTTGAGAATTTTGTGTGTTAAATTGAGTTATGATTAACTTACTTGTTTTGCTTCACAGGCGTCGTCGACGGCGTGGGCCTCTTCTCTTCCTTGATAGTGCTATTATTCATCTTCGAGGTAAGCCTCTTCAAGACGTCGTCCATAGACCGCTTGTGCGGAGGTCCGAAAGACAACGCACTGTTATGGTTCAACAACAAATTGTTATTATTACAGAGTCCCAACACTTTCGCCTCTGCCCCCGGACTACTGCATTCTGAGGAGCCGCGTCGCCGAGACAAGTTGTTCTGATGAAGACTTAGAAACGATGAAGGGACTAGAAGGTTGTTTGTCATCTCTAAGTTTTGCTCGAATCTCTGCTTTTTGGGCGGTCGCTCGTCTTCAAAGGTATCCTCTTCGCTGATGGAACTCCTAGTGGAACAGCTCGGGGAGAACTTGTAGAAGTTCTGTGGGTCGTTGTCGTCTGACTCCTGGTGGTCAAACTCCTGGGGCGCCGAACCTGGTTCAGACTTCACGGTTTCGGCAGCACCTTCTTGCAATTTAGACGGTGGTGACTTTCGTTTAGATGACATGTTTCTGTGGACAAAGATACGATAGCATTTTATTTTTGTTACAGATCTAGGTATACACATAGTAAAAAAACAAGCATTACGCGAGTTTTTATAATTCATTTGAGTTTTCACCACAAAGCCAGGGAAAGCTACTAGGCCTCTGGTCCCTTTCTTTAATGTGCCAAGTATGTTCATTAAACAAAGTGGAACGTCTTTATCTAGTTAGAAGTAAATTAGATTTGCATAAACAGATCAATGAACGGTACACAAATAGTTGAGTCGATCGAAATCTCGGGTGTCTCGGGTTGGACGTCAACGTATTTGTCACCCAAACACCCCGACTAGTTACGAAACTTGCTTCGTTAAAGCACCTAATTGGGCTCTACTAATTGTACTAATTGCAGCACTGCCTTTGGACTTAAGGTGTCTGACCAGTTTAGCGAGAGCTCCAAACGTCGCTCGAAGATCCTGTCTCGGTTTAGTTTTGGTAAGATATACCAGGGTACAATGGTTCCAGCACGTCTGGTGGTTTCTTTATAACGTGACATAGTGTCTCCTAGTTTTTATTGGTCATTGGTCTTGCTCGAACCTTTCAACATTTTTATACGCGTATTTATAAAATCAACCAAATTGTGTGCAATCACATTGCACACAGTTCTGCAAAAATATTATTTCGACCCAAACAAATTTTCTTACTTAGTTTACTTACTCAAGCTTGCATGAGTACGAAAGTACGTACGACGTACGTAAACCGGAGTAGTAAAGCAAACTTCGTCTTAAAATAAAACATTTCAAAACACAAACGAGTAGGTACCTGCACATTATAAAAAAAAATATTGTGCCATTAAATGATGATAATTGTTCTAATTTTGCATGTTTATAGATACATACCTGTGCTGAAAAGCAAAACAACCAGAATACTACGTTGTCATATAATAATATTAGATTAGTTATATATGTACATGCTTAGTTTAGATTATAAAACTATTAGTACCTACTAAGTTGTTTAATAAAGGCAATTGAAATTGAAGATACATGCATGTTTATGTACATATTGAGAGTGTAATATTGACTCTACGTTAATGGCGTCAATCTGTTTGTAAATCTCGATGTAAACGACTACCGAAATTGCCTAGATACAAGGCAACTGAAGTACGTTAATTCGAATCCAAGACTGGGACGTCTTCATTGATTGTGCTAACAAACGAATTTCCTTAGCGTCTGGGTATTCGCTTTGATGTCTGTTTGTCTTGATGTACGCATCTCTGATTATGTTGGAGTGTTTATTTAAATTTAATATCGGGCTCTGATTGAACCTTTTAAAATCACGAAATCCTTTACAATTATTTGCATAACATTGTTTGTGTTTAAGTTCGGAGCGTCTGTGAAGTTGATAAGCGAATGAAAGATAAACGGGAAGTTTAAGGTTCCGTTTATTTGCACGAGTATTTATTAGTTTTCAGCTGGAGTTTGTTAGCCTGCTAACCTTGTGGCGGTAAAAAATCTTACTTACAAAGAAAACTACAGTGAGTTACAATGACCTAAATGTACAAAATACATATGTAACATTTGAGCGCAGACTGTTGCAAGCGATCTAAAGATAGCTGAATGAATTTAGGGTCTTTTCTCAAAAAAGCAATATTATAGGTCCATTTTTTTTTTTTTTTTATTTATATAGACATTTTGACACCTGCACATTCCAACCGTTGAAGTTTTTTTCACGTTAACTTCCCAGTCCCGGAATCAAAATAAAGTAGGTGGACCTATTTCAAAATAAAAAAAAGCAACTTTTTGTAGAACGAATCGTGAACAACACGGCGGTTATCGATGTTTTTCACCATCGATTTTCATAATATAGGTCTCGAGGTTTCCGAAGCGACGATAACGTTGAAACGTCTCAAAATTGAGTTAGCTCTTCCGACAATCAAAGGATGGTATGGCATCGTGGAAGAACATGCAGCTGAGAAAGTAAAAGTGAATATGGCATTATACAAAAAGTTATGAGTTTCCAACGGGACGGGAAGCAAGGGTTTTGAAATGTTAAGTGAAGATACGAGCGTGAGAGTAAAAAAACAAATTCACTGTACAAAAAGTCCCATAAATCTCTTTGTATTTAAAAAACTTTGAGGATTATTAAGGGAGGCGTTCAAATATAAGACGTAAATCATACGTAAGAGAACACAACTTTGTTGATGGAACAAGCTACTGGCCCTGATGTTAAGTGGTAACCATCAGCTATAACAAAGCATTTTCTCGTAAGTCACACACGATATATTTCCAGTACAACGCTTATCAGCTTATCACAGATTGATTTATAGTAAATATTACAATACGTTTTTAAAAATAAAAAATAATAATAGAATATCTAATGATTCAGAGCTCTGTGTTTGTTTATTATCTAATTTTCAGGCCTACCGCGCTGCGCCCTCGTGGAAGGTTGCTTTCAAACGGTGAGTGGAGACATTTTGTTGCAAATATGCAATAACGTACAGCCACTTACAAAGTTCAATCTTTGTCTTTAGACCGGTATTTCAAAACAATGCTCAAGTACGAATCTAATCATAGACATTTCAATTGAAATTTGACAGCTCTCACACAACAACAAGCCTCTTTCCAATTGGAAAATGTCTTTCTCTGATGACCTAAAAAGCAGCTAAGAAAATATAGATAATAAATAATTCAAAAATTCTACTCCAAAAGATGCATTCAAGTTTGTAAGAAAACACAATTACGCAGAAAAGTCTCGTGATCGTAGAATTTTGACAAATAGCACCTATTAACCTTTGAAACTTCACACTCTCCTATGGGAGCCAGAAGCTACAATGTTCTATCTATTGTGTCTGGGATCCTGGTATTTCAAACATTAATTTCCTTTTCATTACCAACACAATGACGTCATGCAGCGCGAACAATTGGGCGGGAAATTTGACAGCTCAATAATGTTGCTACAATAAAAATGTTCAACTGTTTTCTCTCACTCTAACACTGATGTTATTGGTATATGAAAAGCTTAAGTCATTTTTCCATTTCATATCAGTGGTTGCTTTAAGTCTTCTGTTCCTACTCACGTTAAGGCAAACTGTAGGTAGTAAATGTACCATTCTAAAAGATCATGTTATGCACTGACATAACGATTAAAAGTAGGGTTAAAAAACATATTCTCCACTGACCGAAGCATAACAAGTCTTCTGTGCCTCTGTTATTCTGACAATGAACCCTTTATAAGCAAACAAATGACAGCTCGACATAAAATTACTAACTTAATAAAGACTATATTTTATATTAATTCACTTGACTTTGGCAAGATTGTCCGTCACAATAACGAATAGTGGCCTAATCACGAACCTATTTGACGTTAATTGCGTTAATGTATCGTATTCCTAACTACAACCAAATAAGGTCAAATATCGCTTGGATAAGTTAACGCGATAAAATATGTCAAATTGACTCGTCGAAAAATGAGAAAAAGAAAGTTAAACAAATTTTCAGTTTCACTCTGATCCAAATAGTTCCAAGTTTGTCACGTGAACAAATTAAATGGGGCACAGCTGATTTCAATTTCAAAATGTAGGGGACGCACAATGACATAACTGAATTGGAGGCGAATTGTTTTCGCTAAAACTTTAACCCCTTGCGGGTGTGAAATTGTTTATGAGTGTTTCGATGACAGATGTCAAGATTTATTGACTTGTAATTCGAGGGCAAGTGGCGCAATTGAATTGTTTCACCTTTTCCTTGGCATTAGCCCTTTATCTAACTAGGTATACCTACTTACTGATCGCACAAATCTTAGCTTTTAAAAGTATCAATAAAGGAAAATCTAGGCGCTCATTCCACGCATATTCAATAATTTACGTAACGACAAGAAAATTACCCTCTTATTCATATTCCCTGACACGATAAAGCGGCTCTATAAAATATTCGTGTCATTGTCACTTTCATCGAAATAAAAAGAGATAGCAATAGACTTACCGAACATTTAAGCTAGTGGAGCGCTCAGCGACCAATATGAATAAGACCATTAGGCTTTAGTTCTTATCATACATTTTTTATACAATTATGAACCTTCATACACACACATTAACAACTAACACGAGTTTCTAAGCGCATATCGCAAGTCTCAAATGCATCTCAAACCTATAGGTAATAATTAGATCTGTAACTTGCATCCGGCAATAAATTAATCACAGATGGACGAACGGACACGGACCAAGTAGGTACTCGTACGTACCTAATCGTAACGAATGTCTAGCCCCCAATCTATTAGGCGAAGGAAATTGCCGACGCCCCGTCTTAGATAAGGTTTCTAAGCTGATCTTCAATATGTATTAAAATGTCATCTGGACCGGCTGATTGAGATAACATCTTGATATCGAGTTAACAAAGTTATGGGGATTATTATTTTAATGCAAATGAATGAAGACTATAAGAATCGTGGGATTTTACAAACTTTATACTGTGTTTTTATGATGTCATGAATGCAAGAAAAAACTATATAATCATTAATATATTTCAAATGCCTCTACTGTTTAGTTACTGTAGCATGGTATGACGTAAATTTCTAAAAATAGTTATTTAGTAAAAGAGCTGTCAAACCAGTGCGCCAAGAGTTTATTGATATCCCAAATATGTTGACTACCCCCTCAGATTTCTTGAAAGATATAAGTAGTCCAAGTACTAGGTAAACCTGGTTCTTTTATGATCTTGGACACCAAGAGATCTTAAAAGAAGTCTATCTTAAGTTTAGTAGAGAACTATTACAGTTTTCAAATTTTTTTTTTACTTACGTGCGCTTTTAGCGAAACAAAATTACCCAAGTCCCATGAAAGAAGCTGAACAAAATAAAATTCAAATTAAGTAACCGGAACAGTCCTTGACAGTTCACAATGAGAAATAAAAATTAAATAGAAATATTGTGAGGCGCCAGTAATCCAATTCCAAGCAATTCCTTTCCTTAGGAAAAATGTAGCGGAAAATTTTCTGCTGAACCTATAACTAAATTATTCGTATTCTGTAATAAGTTTATTCACAATGCGTTTCGGATAAAATTCTCTGCCTGCCCGGACAAATTGAGTTAGCCTGTTTTGTTGTTTATTGGCTACTTTGTAGCTGCTGCTAAATAAAATATTCAACGGGAATTTAAAACGGAGAATTACTTGAAATTGTTTCAACGGATGCGTATTTTAAAGGCGATTTTCAATCTTGCATCACATAAACTTATTCTGAAAGTTCTTTGGCATTTCATTATACAAGAAAGTTGATTGTGAAAAGTGGTAATAACTTTAACAATTTGGCATCGAAGCCGCGGAGGAAAACACAAAATTACATGTCAAAACAGCATTGTATTTTATACAATTGCCTTCATTGACTAGCGCAGGGGGTCAAATTATCGACGCGAAATTACAAGAAAACTCCCCACACGCATCAAAATATATCAACAAAATAAACTGTACAAGGAAAAACGAAAAAGAAATGGCTCAAACTGGATACGACATTTATAGCGAAGAATAAGTAATAGGTATCTTCTAGGTAGGCAAGCTATATCATAAACTAAAATCTGATGGTTCTTAAGACTTGCTTAAAACTGGTAAAAAACTACATTAAATTTGGAAGGCATTTAAAAACTTTCAATAAAACCATTTAAATAAATAACCACGATATTATTTTGTTTTGTAAAATTATATTGTGTGTAAATGTTTTCGTTGAAGTCAAAACATCGTTGTTTATGCATGGCGCGACAATTTGTCAGAGCGAATGTATTCAAACGGTGCCTATAGTATCCAGACCACTTACTGGTTTTCTTTTTGATCTCGCGAACCATTCTGCCGCAATTATCTTATAACTTTATGGGTATTTTTTTATGAACAGGACGAGCGACGAGCGTTGGAACTAAAATAAACAGTAGGTTTTCAACTATTTTTATATTTTTTTGTAGGACCGATAGGAACTGTGTCTTAGAAAACCTACAATTGACGTTTCTTGATTCATCAAAATTTGCCTAATCTCCAATATCAGCCAGCTTATATTATGAATATGTAAGTATAGGTATATAAGTATGGAATACCAAAAAAAGGGGATATGTGCCAAATGTAGTATCCTAATATTACATTTGGCACATACCCCCTTTTTTGTAGGATGTACCTCCCTTCCTTAGACATCCTCAAAAGAGTCTTGGTTAGTACTAAGAGATCAAAGAAGATTATCTACTGTATCTGGAGATCAAAGTCGTGCAGCAGTTTTTTTCTTTCTTGCAACTTTATATTGAATGTTATCTGGGACTTTACTGGCCGTTTCCAGAATTATAAATTCCTAATTCTTCGGACCAAACATTTTCTTGTGACTGACAATAGGGGAAATTACCCATCGGGAGCGCGACAACGCGAGCCAAGTGGGCGCAATGGATACGAAAGTATGGAAAGAGACTGTGTTCAAATAACTGTGCTGACTTTAAAAGTACTTACTTCAAGTTTAATTCATAAAATAACACATCGAATAGTATTTGGAACGCATGTATTTACATGGAAGCATATAAAATCAATTTTTCCTCAGCTAATAAGAAAAATTGAACTAAATTCAACATTAAGTAAGTCTTTGCTGCATCAAAATAATTATGATACTTATGAAATAAATTGACGGAAAAAGAAAATCGGCCCATAGTGTTACTTATAAAATATATTTGTATTTAAGTCTTCTTAAAATCTTTGGTTGATTACAATTTTTCATATGTTCAGTGATTTTATATTTTTCAATATCTTGAAATGTGCGAGCGAGACGTTCATTACCGTAGTCTTTGCCTTAAAATTATTCTCTCTCCACACTTGCTCCGCCGAAGCCCGCCAACCCTCGGAGGGTAATGACGACATTATGATTACTTCGCAGCAAACAATACTTTAATAGGGCGTGAACAATGTCCCAATCACCGGCGCTGCCCTTTGTTCTACTACGCTTAGGGTTTGATTTTGACTGAACTTGAAACGTTTTGGGCATTAGGGCGATGTTTTGTAGAGAAACCTCTTCTGAGATCTTTAACGCAGGTACACAAGTGTTGTCATTTTTAGGGTTCCGTACCCAGAGGGTAAAACGGGACCCTATTACTAAGACTCCGCTGTCCGTTCGTCTGTATGTCTGTCCGTCTGTCACCAGGCTGTATCTCATGAACCGTGATAGTTAGACAGTTGAAATTTTCACAGATGATGTATTTCTGATGCCGCTATAACAACAAATACTAAAAAGCAGAATAAAATAATTATTTAAGGGGGCTCCGTACAACAAACGTGATTTTTTGCCGTTTTAATACTTGGCAGGTTATTTTATATAAATAACCTGCCAAGTATAACAACTTGCTGATGGAGCAAGCGGATTGCCCACATGATGTTAAGTGGTAACCATCCCCCATAACAAAGCACTGCCTCGTAAGGCACGCACGATAGGAACGTGCCTGATGCACTGCCCTGTGTCTATCATTGCCTGTAATTTTACCGACTTCTTCAAACTGAAACACAGCAACGCCGCTTGGCACCAGAAATTAGCATGGTGGTAGTTCTCCGGACGAGCCCTTCACATAGAGCTCTACTACTCTTTGTGATTTCTTTAGCTAACCTTTAAATTAGTAGGAGGAGAGAGAATCTTCTAAGTATGCTAAACTATTGACCGTATCATTACCAAGATACAATGATATATTTTTTTAATCCTATGATTTACTTAACTTTGTGCTTATATCCAGCCTAAATTAAGCTAATTTGTTTTATGTAGATATTTTTGTATATTTTTTATAGCATGGTTTGGGGTGGAGTGAGTTTTCTTTGTGAACAGCTATGATATATTGTTTGATTTTATTGGTTTTTATAAATCAATTTACAAAAATCAAGGCTACATACACAAGTAGGTACTTAGTTTTAGAAACTCGTACAAGCTCATACAATTTTCCATAAATGCACAATTTCCTAGAGTTTCCTCCATAAATACGGAGCAATATTATTCTCAATTCATTTCTCGCAATTCATTCAGTGACCTAAGGACGTGCACACAATGCTTTCTCTCATCAGCCTCTCTTGTTTACGAAAGCAGTCTGTACACGCCTTAATTGTTCGCAGTTTCTGTGAAAATGCTCGTATGTTTCAGGGAGTTGTCTATGTACCTAAATATGTATTCAACATAAATGTTTTAGCACCTGGCAAAATGTATAATATTCTGTGGTATCAGATGTTTAAAAAAAAAACAAACAATAAATAAAGGGTTGAATTATGTCGTTGATAAGTTTTAATACTGGAAATTGTACAGAGCGCCACCTAGCGGCAACTAGTTAAGTTTTTATTCTGTTTAAAAGCTTTTAACGAAACTAATTAATAATACAATTAAAAATAATATTGTTATTTCATTCTACAAAATCCAATATTTGGGGATAAGTGCCTTTTTTGCAGCATTTGTTAGGAAAAAGCAAGAATCAGGTAATACATTCAATAAAAAATACAAAAATTTATTCAGTAGCTTAATAATCCCGGTGTATAATTATACACCGGGATTATTATATATTATTATTATTATAAAGTAATGTTCCCTGCAATTGTAGGGAACAATGCAATGTTTCTGAAATGGAAGCTAATGAGTAATTATAATCATGAGTAAAAACCAATTTCAGTTTGTAAAATGAAAACTTATTAAAAACACAAAACTAGCAGCCTATGTTAAAATAAACATCACAATACGCAGAAAAGACACGCCACTTAGCGACTAAATTACCCGAACTCGATTATGGCAACATTGCTATTGGAACAAGTTGAAGCGGGGAATAGTTAAAAGTACCGGCTTCTGTTTCAATTCACATTGGTATATAGGTGGTACAGTCAGCCTTAGAAGCAAAATATGATCAATGTTTGAAAAAGAAGTAAACGATGACTAAGGTTTGAAAAGGGATTTATGAATGACAACGACATTTTTTTTACCTTCCATATCAAACTTTTTTGAAAAGCAAAATAACAGAAAATAGGACAGCTTCTCGATTTGATCACCAGGCACGGTAGTAGTACAAACTAGAAGGGTAAGTTAAATGAAGTGGTTCGTTATGCTTTGTTTATCTTGCCGATTTTGAAACAAAAACACCATTAGAATTTTAGGTTAAGATGCAGTTAGGTAATCAGAGATAAGTTAATAAGGTAAGTTTAGCAAAACTATAACAATGTTGAAGAAACTAAAAAATTAATCATTCGAAAGCAACTGCTTTTGGACCTGGTATTAAAAACAAAACCAGTTTTTTTTTAGATTACAAATAATAAAAAAAATTACATAAAAGCTTAGTTGACTATAAAACTTGAACATATCATAAATTAGAGACTACAGAAATACTCAATGCAAACAGCGACATTTGCATCAATCAAATCAAACTAGCTATCTCAAATTAAAATCAAATGAAAAGACAGTAGCTAGACTGATGATTCGTCACAATGTTTACAATACCACCCCTCTTTATCCCAAAACAAACAAGTGCACATCCTTTGACAGTGCAACACAAACAATTGTCTAAATCATAAACAATGGTTTACATCGCAAATATTATCTGTGCCCGCTCAAAGTATCCCCACGCATAATGAACCATTCATACTGCCAAACAAACTCCAACCAACCATATGCAATAATTCTATACTCACAGCCCAATTCGGGAAACCAGTAACCCCCTATCGCGTTACGATGCAATCTACACCGAAAATAGATGGCAATAAAACCGAGAATTAAACGACGATAGTAATAGATGTAAATCCTTGGGTGGCTGACAAAGAACAGAAGCGATTTCACGACATCAAAGTGGAACACGACATATTACGCTTCAGAATAAACACCAGAATAAATACATCGAAATGTTTGTTCGAAAATATTCGGTATGGGGCGATCATATTCGAAATTATCTGGCATAGGGTAGTTGTACAAACCCTTTTGACGACGGGATTAATTTGCTGTTTATGTCTATACTGGGGTTTGTAATTAATACAACCGTACACTATCTATGTCCTATACCTACTTACTGCTGTACTGCTACCTCTATTTCAGTTCATGATTGATTAATAGCTACAGCAGCATTTATATTAACCAATTATGATCAATTTTGGGATTGACATTTCATGGACAGCACCTGTGTTTTGATTAAAACAACACTTTAAAAAGTCACAACAGAAAACGTTTTCAAATGAAAGCAGTTGAAGCACATTTGCTCTAGACAGTCCACCGAGCATCAAAATTCAGAACAAACGTGAAAGTCCAGCAAAATCCGCTTAACTTTTCTAACGAACTCTTGTGCGAGACCCGAGTTCAAAAATGGTCTATAATTTGCACATAAAACACATCCTAATGCCGGTACGTGATCACTTATTCGAGGAGCTGACAAAGAGGCATCTTCGAAAGCGGACTCCAATCACAGAAGCAGTCATAGTAACTAACATAATATCCTGCCCATGCATTCGCTGATAACAGTTACTGTGTATGAGTCTTAGCAGGGTGCATGGAATATTAAAACTTAAATTCAGCAAATGACAGCTTACTGAACTTCTAAGCTGAACAATCAACGTCAGAAGACATCCCTGGGGCTTTAAGGACAGCAAAAGCTATACTCAAAGGAATAAAGCACATTTTACATCGACATTAGACTTGAAGAGACACCGCCAATCTGATTTAAATAACATTCTTATAATAACACCGGACGAAGGGAACCCTATTGAAGTCGTACCGTAGAATACATTATTTTAATTCGTAGCTCCTCTTTGTGACCCTGTCGAATTAATGGATTCAAAGCCTCCTCTTCCGTTCCACAAAGAATAATTTGCTAAGTAAATGAACGGGCAGACAATCCTGTTACAAGCCCGATCCTGGTAGGTATGTCACTACAGCTGGCATCAGTATACATTCATTAGTCACTATGGCAAATTGGCAAATGCCCACGTTTTTTTGTTTCGTAGCATCACTATGTGATAGGTTACAAGTCTATTGCTGCTTCTTGGAATACCAGGTGGTTGTAAATTGAATTCTTTGTAGCTGATTGCACTTCAGACAGACCAGCCACAGGTACCTTTTTGTAAGCATTATTAAAAACTGAGCATACTTCACGAGAAGAACGAAAACAATATAACTACCTCACACAACACCATCTAGCCTCGAGCTAAGCATATCTTGTAATATAGGCAATATATTTTTTTATTATTGTTGAGTGAGACCAAATCTGAAAAACTTTAGTGTGTGAAATTGAAATAGAACAAACTCGAAACTGTTGAACCCAATGTGTAAGCTTTGCAAAGAGTGAAACATCGGTACATCAGTATGAATTGCTCTATGGTTCGGGTTTTGTTTCGATGTTAGATTACAGAAATCAGGGGCACCTTTGAAAGGGTTTTGTACGTTATCTGTTTGAAAGGTCAATGAATAAAGTACAGTGAAAATTTCATTATTCATTTCTCCTTTTACCGATGAGGCAAGTTAATTTAATGTAGGTGCTTTTACTTTGTCTTCATTTGCGAATTTATTAGCTTATGCATACCTTGGATATCTTGGTCAGTCGTTAGTTTCAATTTTGCTCTCAAAGGTTTTCATAACTCAAATTGATTTCCGACAATCATTATTTCTCGTTATGTTATTGGACCGAAATATCTCAGAGAAATTTTGGTTGATTTAATACTGAAGTGACTAAGAAGGATCCGAAAATCTCACAAAACGTTGCTTCTATTTGAAATTTAGGTGTTTTGGTTATGTTATACGATGATGATGATGACAGTGAAATCATTGCTGATTTTGGCTACAGTGAATGTGTATTGATTGGCATATTATGATCTATACTACGTGAAAGCTCTGTTTGGTGGCTAACTATACAAATTCCAAATTCGTAAGTAAAATGTAGGTATGTAGTGCAATAATTTATATTAATTCACAGGGAAAATGGTCACCATTCCTATCGTGTTCTTCAGTTTATGCCGACTATTAAGATATTGCAATGCTCGGCAAGTAATAATCTAAATTGAAAATGGTTGTCTCAAACTAAGATTTCCCATAAAGCATCGACCGCAATTTCCAGACTTGTGACATAACGAAAGTTTCTCTTCAGTTTTTCTGACAAGCACAACTCAGTTGGTGATAACTCTGCCTTCTGCGCTGTAAGTTGTCGTTTCGATTCCCACCAAGGACAAACATTTTGTGTGATGAACATAAAATGTTTGTTCTATGTCTAGGTGTTATAATTTATAGGTATGTATTTTTAAAATAAAAGCTGTTTTTGCAAGAAAATAGCCGCCAATTTTTATTTTATCTAAGGGGATGTCTACCGTGCTCGTAGATAAGCCTTAAGCCAGTTTGGTTTACAAAAAGATCTCCGCTTTATAACAGCCGCTAAATGATGACCCTTGCTTTTGAGAATACCAAGCCTTAAGATGTGGATGCTCCCAATTCAGTATTCATTGAGAATAGTCGGGCTATCGAGAATTATTGTCAAATCTCTGGGGTAATGGCGTTTGTGAAGTAACCGTTGAGGGTTGGCAGTTCTGACTCAAACGTTAAAGGTTTCTTTTCAAAGATTCAAAAGTAGTAAGAAATTTTTGATATTTCGAGATGCTGCTATTTATATAAAAGTTTTAGATTTATTCTGTAGTATCTTGTAATTTCTATATAAAGTAATAAGATTGAAAAAAAATAAATTAAAATTGAATAATTAAATCGCTGTTTTTTCTGTTGATTTCTTAATAAAAAAATAATACAACGTTTTCGGGTTATGATAGAAATATGTTGAGGGATTAATTTTCTAAATAGTTCCGAACAGTCATCGTCTACCCTTGTGAGCAGCCCTACTCACAAGGGTAGACGATGCAATATCAAGTCCCCTTCGGTTTGGTCACTTATTGTAACATCAGCACTGTCTGGCATCTTGGCTTTGACCTCTTCCTTTTGAGATAATTTGATGACATTACACACCTATCTACTAGTGCTTGGTATGTTTCTGAAATAGTCTAATATATTTCACTAGTTTTTTTTTTATAGAACTAATTGATGGAACAAGCAGAGTGCCCACCTGATGTTAAGTGGTAACTATCACCTATAACAAAGCATTGCCTCGTAAGTCACGCACGATGGGAACGTGCCCTACGATGCACTGCCCTGCGTCCATCAACATGAGGCATACAGTTCAGCCCCATGTGCCTGTAATTTCACCAGCAACCACAGTCTTCAAACCGAAACACAGCAACGCTGCTTGGCGGCAGAAAAAGGCGTGGTGGTAGTACTTCCCCGGACGAGTCCTTCACAAAGAGCTCTACTACTCTTAAAAATCGCTCTTAAAATTATTTATCGCGTATTTTTACACTTTCTTCCTTATTGCACAGACACTCATTGTGCTGTGATTTATTACTTTTCCATTTTCCATAATACAAAAATACCTAGAATAATGTCTGTAATTTTATTTTTCATTAATTTTGTAAACTCAACATACATAATAACTATTGTTTCTATAATTTTTCTTTTCGGGTATCAGTTTTGTTAAAAGTTCCGCAAAAAATATTTGACTTACTATAAAATAGTGTTTTAAAGATTAAAATTAATTAATTAAGATGTCCTAAATTCATAATATAAACTTAAAAATAACACATAATATAGGTAGCAATTATAATAATCAAACGAAAGTTTATCTCATATTATATTCGAAGTACCTACATAAGTATAAATACATGCTTTAGTGACACTGTTCTTTTCTGTTCAAAAATTTATGTACACAATGCCAGTACTCTCGGTGAAGAAAAACATCGTGAGGAAACCGGCATATCGTGACACCTAAAAAGTTCTATAACATGTGTCAAGTGCTCGAATGGAGCCTCTCGAGGCGCACTTAAAAATCCTTTCACCACACTGTTTCGAAAGAAACTAGTGACACGACAAGAGAGACACTGTAATTTTTCTCTAAGACAGTCTGTTGAGTCACAGAATCGAGGTTTCCTTTTAAAAAGCATTTGCATTTGACCACAAAGTCCTTATAAAACCGTCATAGAATAAGAAAACAGAATCGAATAATATCGAATGATTTATTTATAATTCATAAGGTCTCCCAGTCACTACACCTTTGTGAATAATTTAGACGCCAGACACATATTATTTTTGCTGGGGTCGGTGTTTGTACTATAAAATATAATTTTACGTCATAAAAGGGGATGAATCCTTGAGAGTGGCTTGGAGACCCTGCGGAATTTGTGTTTTTTCGATACATTGGTCAAGTTTGAACACGGTAATAAAAGAAAATATGTTTTTATTTATAGGTTTGATGTTTTTCTATGACTGAAAAACTTTTAAGGGTGGTTTTATTCGTTTTAGAGTATTTACGTAAACTTTACGCAGCCCCTTATCAAGGGAAAGGTCTCAGGTTTAAATCCCACTCGGATAATAACTTTTGTGACATTATAAAACCTTGTGATTTAAGCCACCCTTAAATCATCTTCGACCAACCTTGTATATTTTATACTTTGGTACTAGTATTCTCTTTTCTGTGACTTTGGTAATAAATAATTTTAAAACTCCAGCAGCGCAAGTACGGATCTTTTTACGAACTATGCGATCGTCAAATTTGACATTTCTATTCGTGAAAACGGGTTTTAGCGATTGTTTGGCGATTTTGACGAAAGTCGTGATATTCGTTAAAATTTAGCGAATTTCGCTAAAATGCGGGTATGGATGGTACTTTTGATTTAACGATAGTGTTGTCAAATAAGCGAATTATACAATTAATTTTCACAAATCCATAGACTGTGTTCAAAACCGATAGTTTCCGAGTTGACATTTTACAATTATCGCGAAAATTGACGTCGTCCATCGTCAAAAGATAGCGACCCCGAGTTCCGTACTCGCACAATACTTCAAAATATCACGAATAGAAATGTCAACTTGCGGGGCAGGCTTGTCAAAATCAAGAGTAGTAGAAAGGTAGTAGAGCTCTTTGTGAAGGGCCCGTCCGGGGAAATACTACCACCACGCCTTTTTCTGTGCCAAGCAGCGTTGCTGTGTTTCGGTTTGAAGAGTGTGGTTGCCGGTGTAATAACAGGCACATGAGGCTTAACATCTGTATGCCTCAAGTTGATGGACGCAGGGCACGTTCCTATCGTGCGTGACTTACGAGGAAATACCTTGTTATAGGTGATGGTTACCACTTAACATCAGGTGGGCCATCTGCTTGTTACATCAGCTAGTTGTATAAAAAAAAACACATTTCGCAGTACATACCACTATATCATTATGCTTATTGAATCAAGACTTCCAACTAAACTATCTCTGCATCAACTCAAACTTACCTGAAGATTATAAATCAGCATCCATTGTTTTCAACCTCATTCATCTCAACACCTCTCAATCCACACATTCAGACGTTACTAATCACATGCTCTAATCCCAAACAATATCCCGATTAATTGTCTTGCCACAGACTCTTTACCAGTCACCACTAATACTACCCACAGATTCATAAGCAGTCGGTATCAAAACTTCGCGACAGCCGCAGAATAGCTAAGAGTTAGTGAGACGTTTGCCGTAGAATAGTGAGTAGTGAGTACGTGAACTATAGCTACAAATGACGCGAAATCAATTGCGAGTGTGACGCCTTGTTGCCGAATACACTCACAAATTACAATGGCTCAATCTACACAAGAGCAGCTTTCTAACTAGATTACGTCCCGGGTTAAGGTGTGGCCCGTTTGCTGACGATGCGCGATCGAGAAATCGCTTCTTAGTGTCTTAAAACGTTTATGAAAATATTTATGGAATTCCTACATAGTTGAAACGAAAAAGTGTAGGTTGTTGACAAAATTTACGAGTTAATTAACTGATAAAATTCCTTGATCGATTAAGTCATACTGATTGTTAGGTAAACTTGTGCCTTCATACTATAAAATGGTGTTTAAATTTAAATAATGCTTAAAATTAGCGCTGTCTCTGTTTGCCATTACGCATTGGTAATAGATGGAAATAGTTTAAGCATAGTTTATCGTTTGACAGATTTTTTGTAGTAAGGCCGGTGGTGTTTAAACCTTTTTTAATAAAAATAAAGCTTTCTTAGTTATATTTAAGGCTCTAAAAGTGTTGTATTATCAAGTGTAATGTACATTTTCAAGTACATTCAAACTTCACTTTTTTTTTACAATTTATAGACCGTCCTTTGACTACAATCTCACCTGATGGTAAGCGACCATGTAGCCGGCGTTGAAGCAGAACGGTCTAGAAGACACATATTCACTCTTGCCTTGAAGAGACTGATACTGTAATGATGACATTTGGCACATACCAACATTTTTGAAGATATATTTAATTCAAAACGCTGGCAGCTGTCACTGCCACCAAGCCACCTTCCTAGCGCAATCCCACGACATTATAACCCTTTCAAGGAGTCACAATCACAATTTGCGGTTGTTTGTCAAGTGGAACATTACGAGCTGTTAAATCAGCTCGTTTTAAACTTCTTAATTTTGTAACGTTCTGCGGCGCTTAGTGTTGTGGTTTGTGGCTCGCTTGGGAAACGCTCGCTAATGAGGTGTTGATTGTCATTTGTCTAGTATTACGGTGTTCTTATGTTGCGATGGCATTTGACCGAAATTATGTTTTATCGTGAACATGTTTTTGGTGTTGTCTAATGGTCCGCAAAATCGGTGGGCCATAAAATTTGGGCCCCAAAGTCAATAAACATACTCTTGGTTAATATATAATTTCTATTCAAAACAAAAAAGAGACAAAGGTATTCAGAAAAACGTACTTATAAATATTCTTCTTTAAATATGTAAAATCCTATGATAAGATAACCCAAAAGTATCAAACGATTGGGAATCGAGCCTATGACTGTTAAAGAATTAGATAAAAAAGAGACCAATTAAAGAATTTAATAAAAAAGTAAGTAATAAACAAAGGTAAAATCCTAAAAGATAAGATAAATACAAAGAAGTATATTAACCCAAAAGTATCAAACGATTGGGAATCGTACCTATACCTAAGATACCTGTAACCACTTGTATAACCTTCAAACGGATTAAAACTATAAAAAAACAAATAACATAATACAAATGACAGCGACACGTGTTTCTAGAGCTTACGGTAAAACCAATAAATGTGAGATGGAGTGGAATAATCGATTTGACAAACAAGAGGGCCACGTCTCGATACACCGGGAATCGAGACGATAGCATTCGAATTAGAATCGATTTCCGTAATGTGTTCACTGTCTTATGATTGAGATGGAGAAAGATAATTAGGATAAGATCGTTGTCACTTGTACTATCTTAGTCAATTATATTATAATATAGGGAGATTGATAACTCATAGGATGTTATATTCGTTTTATAATGGTACATAAATGTATAAGAGTAGTAGAGCTCTTTGTAAAGGGCTCGTCCGGGGAAATACTACCACCACGCCTTTTTCTGCCGCCAAGCAGCGTTGCTGTGTTTCGGTTTGAAGAGTGTGGTTGCCGGTGTAATTACAGGCACGTGAGGCTTAACATCTGTATGCCTCAAGCTGATGGACGCAGGGCAGTGCATCGTAGGGCACGTTCCTATCGTGCGTGACTTACGAGGCAATGCTTAGTTATAGATGATGGTTACCACTTAACATCAGGTGGGCCATCTGATTGGTCCATCAGCTGGTTGTATAAAAAAATAATAATAATATAGTTTAAACAATTTAAAAGAACTGTGCCGATCTGGATGCAACGCCTACACACGAGCGAAGTTTTTAGCGAAAGTTTTAGGTTGGTTTCAGTTGAAAATCAGCGTTGAGTGGTAATAGACCCAACATTTTATGCTAAGCTGAAAACATTTTTAGTATAGGTACCTATTACTGTTGTCCCCTGAGCCGCTTAAAATAGTTATTCTTAATGTTACCCACCTTTTTAACTTTAACTTTTTTTAGACTTTTATTGTTGTAATAGTTATGCTAAATAAACATTATTTTATTCTAATATATTCTTCCAATAATAATGATTATTGGTGGAGTACTATCCAGTCCCTCTATGTTCACCGAAAAAATGTTTGTTCTCGGTATAGGGATCGAACTCATGACCTTCAGCGCTGAAGGTAGAGCTGAGAAAGAAAGAAAGAAAAGAAAATACATTTATTCAACTACACAGACACGTTATTGATAATAATTATACAAAAAAGATCCTGCAGTTAAACATAAATAGGTTCAAATAAAATAAAATTAAACAGTGCTGTGTAACTATAAAAACTACAATACAATACAATCCTATGCCTAATTCTATGCCTAGTCCGAAGACCAGGCGCTGTTTTTCAGTCTTGCCTGAGCTGTGAGGTTTGTCTACCAAGTTGCTAAGGTTAGATTTTCGTTGGGTTTCTCCCAAAAAATACCACTAATACTCGTAAATACAACAACAGCTAGTTTCCGACAAATGTGAGGGAAGCCGACATCAAAGCATGTTTTCATCGCCAACCATTGATTAAGTTCTCTTGTCCCATCAAAGGGCCGAAGGTCCATTGTGAGACCTATAATATTTCCAACTACTTTTCTATCAGAGCATACCTACACAATAACTATAGATGAGAGCTTTACTATAATAATACCCATAACGTTAAAAGGTATTGAGGGATAGTTGAAGGTACAAATGTCATTGATTGCGTAAAAGCTCTGAGAATGATTGGATGATGGATTGATGATAGGCAAATAACTATCTTTATTTGATGCTCTTATAGCTCAGTGGTGTAGCTCTGCTTTCTTCACTGTAGTTGGTTCGATCCCCACCGAAATCAAACATTAGTGTCATTAAAAAGAAAATATTTCTGTAGCCAAAACATGAAAGAATGAAATTATTTCTTTAGCCAAATAAATGCATAAATTCCTTCATAAGTATGAAAATACGCGTGTTAGAGAATCTCGTTATTCAATATCCATAATTTACAAATATAAAATTAAGCAGAAACATACATTAGTATTATAATTTCTGAAAGAAAAAGCTGAGTACAATGATAATAATTATTCCACCGATTCTTATAAGCCAACCAAACATATACATATACAGTAGTTATACAATCTTCGCGACAAATCGTATCTCAGTCCCAAATGAGTTCAAAAAAAGCATTATCACGGCATTTGCAGTTTCTTACAAATTTTATGTTTTACACATCAAAAGAATCTGAATTGTGAGTGCAATAATTGGTCAATGTTAGGACGCAGCGGAGCGTCGCATATCGTGTGCATGCTCTGCCAAAAAATTAAAAAACAAAAAACTTTGTTTATGCGACGCCTTATTATCGAGAGATTTATTGTTGTAGTTGATGTTTCTTTTTAAAAACTTGTGTTGCTATTTTTAATCAATGTTTGATTAATAAAGTTGATTGAGCTGTTTTGGAGGTCTGTTGCGAATTATCTCTCTTTTTGGTTGGTGGTATCAGCTCTTTTTTTCATTTTTCCGTCACTATATAATATTATTTTGCGTTAAATACCCGTGTAATATTCAATATGTGTCATGATCGCGAATGTTTAAAAAATACTATCTTCTAGCAAGTACTTACTAGAATTTTGTTAAAATATTGGTATAATACTCGTGCAATCTTTTTACAATTGAATACAAAATCATTTACGAGAGCCACAAGTAAACTAAATAAATATACAAGATAAAGTAAAATTTAAACAAAAACATTAAGATTGCACTGACAAACAACCGCGGCGGCAGACTGTTTTATAGTTTGACATGATTTGAAATATTGTAATCGCATAAGATGTTAGAACAATTGAAGCCAAGACAAGACAAACGAATACGTTGAAAACATGAACAGTGACCTTTACTACATTGTTTCCATAGAGCACATTATGGGAGCCATGTGCGAGTATTGTGCTAATATTGTTAGCATTGAAATAGCTTTAAATTTCAATTGAATACAACACATTGACTACATTGTTGAAGTAGGTAAATTTAATATGCCAACAGGCGCCTTGTCATCAAAGTGCTTTGAGTTACTTGTTAAAATTTGTTCGGTAGGACATGTATCTACGATAGAATAAAATTCGTCAGTTGAGCCATTAAACTGACGGTGAGCAACTCTGCCTATATTGTTACAGTACTTTAGAGCATATCCACAGAATAGATCCTCAGTGAGGACTTTAGAGGTCAGAGGACTCAGCATACACTCTGAGACGTAAATGTGATAAGTCTACTGGTGCCTGTTATAACACCGACAAATTTAATTGTATACCCAATAACATTCATCATCATTTTCCTGCCCTTATCCCACTTCATGTGGGGTCGGCACAACAGGTTTTTTCCCTCCACTCTCCTCTATCAGCCGTCATCTCAACAGTCACTCCTTTCTTACTTATGTCATCTTTCACACAGTCCATCCATCTTTTCCTTGGCCTAGCTCTGCTCCTATATCCATCCACATTCATTCCTAGCATTCTTCTCGTTACATGATATTGATCCCTTCGCTTAACATGCCCCAACTGTATACCCAATAAATTAGATATAATTAATATAATGCTCAAAGGACTATCCATATTACTCGTAGTTTTAATTGTTTTATGCAAGTTAATCCATTGCTGCTAAGCGTTAGTGGGAGATTTGTGTGATCAAAATAGCCGTTTTTTTACGTTGGATCACGCGATCTCATTTGGTTTTCGCGTTATCCAATAAGAAATTAGGAGAGCTCTTTGTGAAGGGCTTGTCCGGGGACGTAATACTACCATGCCTATTTCTGCCGAAAAACAGCGTTGCTATGTTTCAGTTTGGAAGGTGGTTGCCGATGAAATTACAGTCACAATGCCTCAAGGACGCGGGGCAGTGCATCGTAGGGCACGTTCCGATCGTTCGTGACTTGCGAGGCGATGCTTTTTTATAGGTGACGGTTACCACTTAACATCAGGTATGCCATCTGCGTGTTCCATCAGCAAGTAGTATAAAAAAAGAAGCAGAATCGAGATTTCTCAGTTTAAATACTATAAAATGTTGACAGACATGAACTTACGGGACGGGAGATTAAAAATGATTGTTCGTCTAAACGTAGTAAAATTATAATAAGCTTTAACGATTCCAAACGTTATAGCAGAGATTTTGTTATTAGGTATAACAACAAAAATCATTGCTATAGGAAACGGATGTTAGAGTTGCCTGTTTCGTTTTCATTATGACTGCCAGACGCGAAGTTTCTCGCAATTCACTATTATCTTGAATTAGAATAACAACGGAGTATTTCATTTGGAGCGAGGCTGCGTTTATATTTCTATTGGTTATATGTATATATCTTTTATGTTCCATAGTTCTCAAACTATGGAACACTTTCTCAGTTTCCTAAGGAGTTATAGAACATTTTCTCAGTATCAAATTTTCTCAAAAATCTTACATTCTAAGGCTTAGCATGTAAGATTTTTTTAACCAAACTCCTCTATTTCGCTAGTCAGTTACTTCAGTATTGGGGACTGCGGGCTTGGTAGTAAAATTTTTGATCAAAAACCTACTAAACGCATGTTTGTTTTAACACACCCATAAGTATGTAACGTTTCCGAAAACAAAACCCTCTGATTTATTGAACTTTTAACAAAATATTAATATTCTAAGAAAATGATTGATGTAAAACATGATGACAATGACAATTATTATCAAGCTTCTTCTTCTTGTCGTATTACTAGTTTCTTTCGAAACAGTGTGATGAAAGGAAAATACAAAGCATTCTCTATCCGTGCGAAACTGTCAGAACTTACTCCCTGTGGCTTAGCAGCACGAAATGATGTAGTGCTCCACTTGAACTATTGTTACAAAATAACATAAACAATGAAGCATAAAACAATTTTGATAATAGCTTGATAACCTCACAATGGTCTGTTTGTAATGAATAGGGAAACAACAGACCGTGGCCATGATAACCTAAAAAAATATTGATAGTTTGCAACTGTCTACCATTTTGTAAGCAATGAGCTCAAGATAACGTTAAAAATACTCTGAAGCTAGGTAAAATGTTGTATCTTGACCACACTGAAAGAAAAAGTTCGGCAAAGATTTGAAAAAGGAATGAAATATTTTATTGAAATAAAAATGAAAATGAAATTATTATTAGTAACGAAATAGTTATAATGAACCTAATAGATATGTACAGAATGAATTGAAAGGTCTATGCACCGAAACAGGGGCACCAGACGAGGTATACAATGTAGATTAACTTTAACTTTAAGAAGTGCGTTATAATCAAAATAATTGCACTATTATCTCAAGTAACCTAAATTAGAAGCAATTCGTGTGATAAGGAGACAAAATTGGAAACAATAAAACAGATCGCAAAAACTCACTCATATCTTCAGGTCACTGATTGGCTACTTGACCCATTTTATAGTTTCTAAGTGAAACAAAAGTTATCGGTACCTACATTAAAAAGATTACCGGAAAGCATTTGTGACCTCGCTTATGATACTGACCCATAAATTTATAGCTAGCAACATTTATCTCAAATGACGAATTAAAATTAAGCAGGATGACCTCGGTCTTATGTACAACAAATGCATTGGTGACCTCGGATTGCTTTGTTTTATTCTTTTATAACCTGTTATTATATATTTTTTTATGAATAGTGGCATTTTGTTCGTCCAAATAAACGAATTCTTCTTCTTTTAAAAACGTATGAAACCTAGTCAGCAAGAATCTAATCAAGTGTTTGTCGCAATATTTTTGGTAGATAATTATTTTTGATTGTGTATTAACTATTCCTTTTGTATTGTTACAGAGGCAGACGTCTACATCATAACCCTTTAGCTTCGGCTGCTATTCTTCATAAATTCCTGACAAATCCTATTGAGGATGAACTCGGTCTTATAAGACTTACGACAAAAGCATTGTAAAGAAGATGTAGCATTAGTTTTTGTTCACACCCCAGCGCGGACACGTGTGACTCAACCAAATACCGACCTTTTGAACACCATTATTTGCATACCGGTTCCTATACGATATTAATCAAAGGTTTTATTAGTGAACATCAAAGAATACACACAATGCTAAGATCTCTTATAAGGTACCCTCAATACTATTGTTACTTTTGTCGGAGGTTGATTTACGAGCGGCCACTGTTGTTGGGCCACTAGGTATTGTGTTGTCAGTTTTTGTTTGGACCTCACCGACATTGTGTTACCCCTTCGGTCCAGGCTCCTTTATTCAACTTGATCTTACTTTGATGGAAGCTGGCCGGTACATTGCCCGAGGTCAAATTGACTCAGAACCTTCTTGCAGGTATTTGCATGAATTAAACTTGTTTGAACTTTTATTTAATCCTTTTTTATATCATTTTTTAGAAACGCTATTCACTAAACTATTTCTAACATGAGTTGAACTACAGGAAAATTATCTTATTGGAAAAATCCTTGAGACTGAATGGATTTATTTTTATTCTCTGATAAGATAAAATAAAATAAAAAATATAACAGATCCCAACAAGACCGTGTTTTTTAAATTTTGTTATACAAAAACAGTTGATCATTTTGTGGTGCGCGGGTCACAATGAAAAGAATAAAAACTATTTATTCGCAAACGCCTTTGAATCTTCACCATCTAAACAGATTCCCATCCCGGCAACCCTTTGTCCTCCGCCATCAAGTCCTTGACCGTCTATTGTGCTGGCACACAAAAGAGCGGCTACGATTGAGCCGAGCTTGTAATTTTCATGCTTCGCTCCACACATTGGCACTCACACACACCTCTTCCGAATCATTACGTTCCTTACCATTATGTTTGCCCTCATCTTCATGCCGTAATTCATTGTACAATGAATAATCATCAACATTGTGAGCTCCCGTCTCTTGATTGGCTTTCAATATTTTTTCGAATGTTGTAATGTTTGCGTCATCAATACTAATGATTGCGACCGGTAGCACAAAAGTCATTGTTAAGTTTTTTTGTGGAATTTACCAGTCATTATATTTAGTTGGCATTTTATTACTATGGTTTGATAACAATAAAGCATTGGGAGATAGTTTGTAGAGAGTTTTTAGTGCCCAATAAACATGTCGATAACATAAACTGTTTTCAATGATTATTGATGGCTAATTAGGAATTCGTTAGATTTCCTCATGAATTATGTACATGATCTAATCATTAATAAGATGGTTTATTTAAATTAGCGAGAGAAGGAAGTAATTTTGAACTAAACCTAACTCTACGTTTCTATAAGGTATATTTAATAGAGCTTTTGTAAAATCTTATTTATTTCAAAATATTTAGTTTCAAAATAGTTTGAGATTTTGAAAATTCACGAAACATGGATCATAACGAAAACTAAAGTCATAAAAAATTCATTATAATCTTCAAGATAGCAGAACAGTCGTATGATTGAGCACTGTGGTCGTAGAGTGCGCATCTCTATCTAAATGTGTAAAGGACCCTTTAGACTTTATCACATCACTTTATCTTTATACATAATTTTTGATGATTCCAAAAAGCTGTGCATGGCCTTTGTAATTATGCAGATTAAGTTGATTTTGCATCGAATCTAAAAATGTTTTTCTACGTCACTCAGAAGGTTTAACATAATTATAATATAGTAAATGATTAAAATAACTTATCATATATAATTCTTAGTAGAAATCAACGATGCCCATGGATGTAAGATGAAGAAAGTGGGAAGAAATGGAATCTCAGGTTTCATAGCATGAGGATCGCGGCGTTCTATTGGCCAGTGGAAACACTTCTCAATTCTAAATCTGTACACAATCCAGTCATAAAATATGGCTCCAACAATAAAACAGAAGTGCTTTCTACTTCAACACTGAAGTTACTCCATATATTGAGATGGATGAAGCTTTTATTACTGTACTGGTTAATTTCTTTCAAAACAACTGCGACTTACGACTATTCTGGGAGATGTTTGTTCGGAAATCAATAGTTAAACTAACTAGTAACTATAGATATCAGATCGTCCGTACTCAGTAAAGATTTCATAGCGTGTACACTATAAAATATACTGTGAAAATGAAATTTAGATTTAGCTTCATGGCTTTAAAAAACATATTAAAGATAGGCAGATGTAATTTCCATTGGATTATGGACTTTCCAAGCATTATAAATACCAGGGAGTCAAAAAAATTGCCTAACCATTTTAGAATAATTATGGCTGGGAATACCTCAGTGGTAGCGAAAATGTTTTGAGATCATAAATCAAACTATGATTATAAATTTATAGACCATTAAAATGATTTAGATGCACAAAGTATGCAGAACAAACTAAAATTTGAACGAAGAAGCAAAGACAATTGAACCACTAATCATAACCACAAAGAAATATGAAAATACTACAAAGAATAGTCTGAAACAAATAAATCAGAGGAACAATGTCGTCCCGAACTAAATTACCCCTTTATTATTGTTTTTTTATGAATTATCGCCTACATCTGATCTCTTTTTCTTTGAAAAGGCCCCGGTAGCATCCATCACGGTGTTATTGTTTGAACATTTGGTATGTGAGAGGGAGATAGAAGAGGACATTAGTCAAGATTTAGTTTTGTTTCACGAGTCTCGTCTGCGCGGATTAAGACCTCAATGGTATGTTGTAAACGTCTTGATGATTGATTTTGGAATAGATTGGTTGTTTTGTTTTTATACAATTTCGTGCACCAGTTTACAAAATATAGTTAACTGAGTCTTACGTGTTGCTTTGATTTACGTTTCGAATCTTTTGTATAGTTAAAATGTACAAGGCCAACGCAGTATGATGATAATGATACTTTACTATTAAGTAACTTTATATTTTTTTTCTATCTCGACCAACGCGCTAAAACAACTATCTAAAAGTTTATTAGACTTCATTTTTTAGGCAGCTACAATGTCTAATGCATCAATGTGTGAATTTCAACACAAACCATGTCAGTTGTAAATAATATTACAAATTCAATTAGCAAGATTATAACTTGAATCGTTAGGAACATAAAGATATTAGATTGTGATGTAACAACAATTACATACTTAGCCAATCAAAACATAATTTCAACAGTGAGTTTAGAAAACATGTTGAACGTATTACAAAACAGTTTCGTAAGCAATAAAATAGTGTTAATAGCTGTAAAAGTGGTAGTTAACGCGAAACTAATTAAAGCCAACCCTACATTATCATCCATTAACAATAATAGTCGTGAAACAGTAATAAACTATGAAAATCGCGCCGCGGCACATGAATGAACGTTATTCGTATAATATTCGCGTCCACAACTAAAATAAACCAAAAGCCGAACGGAAACGGCTGCTATATTATTAGACACGACAATTCTATTATTTTTATTCGTAACACATCTCGGAGATTTGTCCATAAATCTGTGATGGCAGCTACGGAGGCATAGAGATAGTTCTCGGAATAAGGCAGTGCGTTCACACCCACTTGCAAAATAGCGTAATGAGACTCGTAATTAGATATGCTAATCAACAGCTGCATTTACACTGACATCTTTCACAGCGTTAGAAAACGCTTGCACGTGTATTGTCTCAAATACTATTCAGTGCTAAAATTAAAAGCCAATTTATCTCATATGTTAATTTATCAACAACGGATGCCATATGTTCTAATTCATATTTCAGTGGTCAGCCACCATTATTACTGGACACATCTTTCACCGGGGCGATCCATTATTTACGAGAAACACCATTCTGTTCATTGTTTCATAATAAAACATTAATTTTGTCAACGGCCTCCACGGCCGAGCGCGGCGCGACAATATTAGAACTTCCGTTCTTTATAATATTACAACAGAAATCTTCGAGTTCCTATTAATTTCATTCGCTAAAAGTCGCTTCCAAGTCATTTTTAAATCAAGCAGGAAATCAAACGACGAAAGTGGTTTCGTTCAAATCTTTGACAACACATGCAAATCTTGTCCGATCGCACAAAAACAATAAGTTCTTTAAAATGTGGGGCTCGAAGAAAAAATAAAACTACACGTGCAACTAAAATGGAAGCAAAAAAGGTCAACAATATGCCTAATCTACAATCCATGTCACAGGCTAAAGGTTATGGAAGGTTGTACAAAAAAGCATTACAAAACGAGCTATGTTCCAGAGAAATCGACCGTAAATCCTTTTAGATTCGTCGAAATATACATGCAGCAATCTTCCATTTAAAGCTCAAATTAATTTAGCCGTCGAACAGGGTCTGAGACCGGCATTGTTTGTACCTTAGGGAGTAGTGACAACAGATTTCTGTCGTTTTTTTCTTATTTCACATGTGGCATCGCAATCCTGGACGATATGTGACACATGTGTCGGTTTTGGGTTACTCCACAATAATGACTGCCTCTCCAAAGTTTCTCATATCTTTAGCATTAACATTCGTGTTTTAGGATTCCAATTTTTGTCCGATGTCATTGCTCCTTTGATCTTCACCTTCGAGTCTTTTAGTGGAATTGGATATGCTTACTCCAACAGGTGAGGCTCGTATCTCCGCATTAACTGAGATCGAGACAGGTATACGAGAATATCTTTATGCGTCACTGGATATAGCATTATCACCCTATAGTTTTACGAGAGACGAAACTAAACTTATAAATCTCGCCAGCACTGCATCTGAATAAGTAACTCTAAACCGTTACGCTACTGAAACGTATCTGGCCAATAAATTGAGTTCAGCCATAAATAGAACTATAAAAATTATTTTACGATATATGAGCGAGATATACGTACATTAGGACAATGTTATATGCGTATTACAATGAACACATTTATGGACTAATTGATTCGGCCACAATGGTCTTTATGCGGGTGCTCGTTGGTACTACAACGATATTATTGTCTATGGAGGCAGACGTCTGGCAACACTTGATCAGAGACAAAATGGCTTTGTGATGTTTGGATGCGAGGCGCCATCGGTAATTCTATATCTAATTAGTTGCGTTTGATTTTCAACCGATGCGATTTCAGTGCAACCAAATTTTTCATAAAACTTATTAAATACACACTTACGGTCATATCAAATGCATAAAAGGTAGACATCAAATGACTATTTACCTGAAACAAACACAAAACTTAAACACATCACCAACATGTAAAAAAAGATTTAAATAAATATTATTGGGTTTCTAATTTAAAATCTTTTAAACCAAAGATCAATAAAATTGAACAACCAAACTAGACAAGGCACCCACATCGCAAAATCGCAAAAAACGGGGATGCAACTGAAATGGGATCTCATATCCAGATGTGTTAATGCAATACATGTGTCTGGATTATCTTCTACAATGCGGAGCCACAGAATACGTGGTAGTGCGGTAAGTGCAGGTTACCGTTATTCGATGATCTTTGTATTAATAGAACTGTTCCTTTGTTTTGGATCAAGAAGAGAGTTTCACTCGATTCATGAAATGTATTAAAAAAAGTTCCGCATGATCATTAATAATAACAGCTCTACCATCGTAGTTAGTAGCTCTGCCTTCTGCGGTGTAGGTCGTGGGTTCGATCACTACCGAGCACAAACATTTGTGTAATGGACATAGATGTTTGTTATCTGACTGAGTGTTATAATATATTATATTATAATGTGTGGAATATAGGTTTAACGCTTTTTTTATTATTTGAATGGGTAACCTTTCGTTGCTTGTTCATCTTATCGTTTCTATTCTTCGAAGGCACGTCAAGCTAATTGATCCCGATTATAACAGTCGTCAATTTTGACTTTTAGACCGCCTAAAACCTCTTTCACCAGAATCGGTCACTTATAAAACTTACGATATGATGACGATTAAACTTTTTAGTTTAATTTAGTTTCTTTATTTCATGAAATCAGCCAAAATAATAAAAACGAATATTTTATGCAAGTGTAGTTAAATAACTTAGTTCCACTGAAAAACAAGTCTACATTGTATGAATGTAGACTTACTTAAAGAGTCACAAGTCTCGTATTCAGAGTAAAAGTCATGTATAAATTCCTCAATGTCGAAACTATGTTCTCCATCATCAAGATGTCAATTGTTAGGCTCGTTAACTACAAAGCAATAAAGAGATTTCCAAACAATACTTTAAACAACTTAAATGAATTTACAAAACTGATTGTAAGGAAGGGGAAGTAAAATAAAATCTGTCAAGGGGGCTATAAAATTGAGTCAAAAGTAAGTATGTCTTTTCTAATTTATGGCTTTTTAAAGTTGGACAGGGTACATTTCAGGGTGATGGCTACATAGATAGTAGAATGCCATTGTATTTAAAAAAATCACCCGAATCTAAAGTTTTCACAGATCTAGATATCTAGAAACTGTATGGCTTTGTCTTATTATGCTTATCTAATAAATATGACTAACAGCCGGTTTCTGAAAGCTCGATCAAAACTAATCGGATGTCAAGTCACTCGCCATTTCAGCTATTACATCGAATTCGATAGAGATAGCAAGTGACTATGATCTGCAAATAAATATACTTTGACTTTGACTTTGACTTTGACTTGACATGCGATTAGTTTTGATCGGGCTTTTAGAAACTGGCCATTAGTATTCAAAAACTTAACCTGTGCAGTCCAATCAATACACAACATTATAGAATGTGAATAAAGTGTAATCTCTGAGCACGGTAGTCATTCCCATAGATCTCTTGTTATCTATTGAGGATTCTCTGAGAAAATTAAAAGAGTCTCAATAGGGAAAGCTCATGACTAATGAATAATGACATAATATAAAAAAAAATTGTAAGCGACGATTGCGATGCTTCCTCCATTAAAGATGGGACTTTTTGTGTGATATTTGATATCATTGCCATCGGAACTCCCCCAAATGAAAAGGAAGCTGAAACTTCAGACATTCGGTATCAGACGGAAGCAACGTTGATTATTATCACAGCGTTTCCATAAATTTTGACTATCGCTTTAATATTCATAATAAATTATTTTATGAGTTTATGTATCGAAGGTACGTGCAGCAGGATGCGTTACGTTGCTTTTGTTGAACAATTTGTTATCTTTTATATCAGACTTGTCGTAAAATTTGAATGTTTTTATCCATTCATGATGTTCATTCATGACGAGAATAGCATCTGGTTCAGGACAGTTTAAAATAACTATCTTTAATGGTTTATGACAAAGAGGTAGTATAAAGACTGGGATAAAACATACTCTTAACGTGCATAATAAGAAATTGGTTCATAAAGTATTTTACTTAAATTTAAAATGCACGTGGTGGTCCCTATAGCGAGTAGGACCCCTCCATTACTTGTCAAAGAATCAAAGTAACCGACATAGCTCGCAGAATTAGTACGTTGAATTAGGTCATGGGTTCGAAACCGGTCGTGCACCAATGAGTTTTTCTGTTCAAAAATGTATGTGCACAATGCAAAACTCTCAAACGGTGAAGGAAAACATCGTGAGGAAACCGCCGTGAGAACCTAAAAAGTTCTATAACATGTGTCAAGTCCTCGAAAGGAGCCTCTTGAGGTGCACTTAAAATCCTTTCACCACACTGTTTCGAAAGAAACTAGTGACACGATAAGAGAAGAGTACGTTGAAGTGGCAATGGTCATACAGCTCGAAGGGCTCGGCTGATGACGATGATGATTACCTTTCATGGGTGTCATAAGAGGTGACTAAGGACACTGTGGTTAACAATCCGTCTTGTGCCTCAATCACTGTGACTACCCCCCAAATATGGGGGAGACCTATGTTCAGCAGTGTAGTGAGTGTAATGACGTGTTGTTGTAATTTCAGATTAGAATGTAAATTCTAAGCCACTATTTTTCTTCGTTTCTTTTTTATATTATGCCAAATTATGCATATGTGAAAAATATCTAACTATCCAAAACATTAGTAGGTATACCTTCGACATTACGTACTTTTTTTTATATACAACTAGTTGATGTAACAAGCAGATGGCCTATGTGATGTTAAATGGTAACCATCACCTATAACAAAGCATTGCCTCGTAAGTCACCCACGATATAGGAACGTGCCCTACGATGCTCTGCCCTCCGTATATCAACTTGAGGCACCCACTTGAGGCATACAGATGTTAATCCTCATGTGCCTGTAATTACACCGGCAACCACACTCTTCAAACCAAAACACAGGAACGCTGCTTGGCGGCAGAAAAAGGAGTGGTGGTAGTACTTCCCCGGACGAGCCCTTCACAAAGAGCTCTACTACTCTTAAAGCTCTACTCCATAATATCTTGAATATCAAGAGATATAAGGAGATGTCTACCGATCCCGAGAACCACAGTGGTGAACTCTACATTTGTTCTCCCAATTTTCCTCATTAATATACTACGAACTGTGATTTTCGATTCCTAATTGATTTTCAATGACGTTATCGTAAACATGTTATTATTCTGGACGTTGGTTTATTTTTATTGTACGAAAACAGACTGATGCATTGCTTTCGTATTGTTTTATTGATTGAAATATATAGGAAGTCAAAATGCTGATGTTAATGGATTTTAATATCTGGCACGGTATTACTAACTCTTATAATCAGTTTCAATTAAGTAGTCGTCATCATCATCTAGAAGAAGTCCACTGCTGGTCCCTCTCAATACACCGACTTCCCGACAATGCCTTTGATCTATTGAGTACTTATTTCAAATATATCTTCGAATATCTAAAAAGTTTTGACTGTCACGATCAATTAGTAGAAAGAAATGTATGTGCTTTAACTAAAACAATAATAGTGTGGAAATATTAAATATCATCAAAAAGGTTTCTTTCGAAACAGTGTGGTGAAAGGATTTTAAGTGTGCCTCAAAGGCTATTTTCGAGCACTTGACACATGTTTTAGAAATTTTTAGATTCTTCGACATGTCATGGTGTTTGAGAATAATGGCACTGTGCGCATACATAAAATATTTACGCTACCGATTGAACCCACGACCGTAGGATCGGAAAGCGGGGCCTCTACCCCTAGACCACCAGTTTTTTTTATATAACTAGCTTTTGGAACAAGCAGATGGTCCACCTGATGTTAAGTGGTAACCGTCTATAACAAAGCATTAAGATGCACTGCCCTGCGTCCATCAACTTGAGGAATACAGATGTTAATCCTCACGTGCCTGTAATTACACCGGCAACCTCACTCTTCAAACCGAAACACAGCATCGCTGCTTGGCGGCAGAAAAAGGCATGGTGGTAGTACTTCCCCGGACGAGCCACACACAAAGAGCTCTACTACTCTTGCTTACCTACTACCAGTGCACGACAAGAGTACGTTGAAGTGGCAATGGTCATACGGCTCGAAGAACTCGGCTGATGATGATGATGATGATTACCTTTCATGGGTGTAATCTTAAGCTAAACTGTTGCCTATCAGGGATGAAAGTGGCCACCATTCACATCTGGAGTCTGCATCAAACTCACTGAGCTGAACATAAACAAGATAGGTAACCTACGTGCCATCGCCACTCGCTCCAGGATCGAAATAAAGAGTTTCCTGTACGATTGTCCGTAAAGGAAATGCGTATTGTGAATCCGTACAATGATCCGTACAATAATCCGTACAATGAAACACGTGCTCCGGTTACGTGGTGCCATGTGTGAGAAAGGATTTTATGGAGTTGTTTTGGACAAGTGATTTGTATGTGAGCACCTTCAAACTCAGTTATTAAATTTAGTTAGTGATCCTTGTGATTTTTATAAAAATGAAAGCTTAGGATAATGGGTTTTTGTTGGTACTTTACCCTATCTATCTTATACTGATAAATAATTGCAAAAGAAACGATGTTTGTATGTTTATGGCTCAATCACGACCTAACTGGATTTGGATGAAACTTAGAAATCATATTTATTGTTACGTGGTTTATTGTATTGGGACTCCTGTATCCGCATTTAGACTCCAAAGTGGTCCATTATGCTACGTGGTTTAACATATAGGCTAATTTTAAGCCCGAAAAATATTAAGGAACGAGGTAAAAAATGAAACAGAAACTGCCTTGTATATTAATGTCGGAAATCCCCTCTGCCTAGCGAGCTAAACCACGGGCGGCTGCTAGTATTCATATTTGAATATTAAAACAATTGAGGCTGAAGAAAAGACCGTCACAAAACTTTTCCGGCAGAAACCAATTAGAAGCTCAAGGTCGTAAACCAGCCTAATATCACACAAGCAAAGAAATGTCTGACCTCAATGTAATTAGAAGAGCGAGAATGCATAATTTATCTAGCTTCTATCCGGTTATGACTGGTTTACAGTTTGTATTCCCACGGTGCCTGTTAGCTCTCTAACTACTGTGCAGATTGTGTAACAGTTACTGTGCTACTGGTTGCAGGTAGGTGCAGTGTTGCCAGCTGGATTTGCACAATGTTGCAAACTCGTCATCTTGCCTAGATTAAAATATCTTGTTTATGCGCACGACGCCTTTTCGAGGCGTGTTGATAGCGGGTTTGTAGCGATACAATTGCGTGGAATCATGTTAAAGTAGCAGGGTACGAGTGTTTTGCGGTTGCATTGCGTTTGTGTTGCGTTGTGCGCCCGTAGAAAAGTCATCGAATGTATGTATATACCTAACCTTCTTCACAGCGCCGCACCATATCATTAATTATATTTACTAATCTTCTAACTGGTGCTGGCCTGCTTTTCCCCACATGAAATACACATTATTCTGTATTTCATGGATGTCAGTAGGTAGCAACATGTAAAATTAACAGAGGAATTAATTGGCTGATATGTCATTTCATATCTAAAACCCTGAATTCCACCGAATTGGGGGTTTCTTAAGGATTCAAATTTATTATTTTGTATAAATCAATAAATCAGGGATGTAAGAAGATAAATACGAGAACTTATAATTAACTGAGGAATTGATTGGATTAAATGTCATTTAGCTTCTAGATCCTGAGCTAAAGTAAATTGGCTTCTTTTAAATTTATTTATATGTTGAACTCGACACACATCGCAATTATCGTCCCCTAAGTCTTACTGGCAATGAATCCAAGCGCTACACAGTGACACCAGCTGTACCCTAAATATGGTTACAATAGCTAGATCTAGCCAAAACCTCGCAAGCAGGCAACAGTAATACATTTTATAATGGCAGAGTAGACAGTGGGTCAGTTTGAGAAATGGCTTAGTGCTAAAAGTGAAATTCTCTTGATATTCCTAGATTGGACACTTTTGCGTAATGTGTTGTGATACCTACTTTGATAAAACAACTTTTGCAATCGAGATTTAAGTGTCATTTGCAACAAAAATAATATTTTGCTATGAAAAAAAGATTGACGACATCCTACTTATAAATTTCACAGCCTTCACATCTCAGTTGGTAGCTCTGTCTTCTGCGCCGTAGGACGTGGGTTCGATCCCCACCGAGAACAAACATTTGTGTGATGAATGTTTGTTCTTTTGTCTGGGTGTTATTTAATACACATTATAAGTTTTTATTTACATAAAAACTATATAATATGTTTTATATCAGGTATCTGGTTCCCATAGTACAAGCTTTGGCTTAGTTCGGGGCGAGATAGTGCTGTGTAGAAAGGTTTTTTAAATACAACTAGCTGATGGAACATGCAGGTGGCCCACCTAATGTTAAGTGGTAACCATCACCTATAAAAAAGCATTGCCTCGTAAGTCACGCACGAAAGGAACGTGCCCTGCGATGCACTACCCTGCGTCCATCAACTTGAGGCATACAGATGTTAAGCCTCATGTGCCTGTAATTACACCGGCAACCACACTCTTCAAACCGAAACAGCAACGCTGCTTGGCGGAAGAAAAAGGCGTGGTGGTAGTACTTCCCCGGACGAGCCCTTCACAAAGAGCTCTACTACTCTTACATTATTAGCTGTAAAAAACTAGAGAAATGACCAAAAGAACTCGTGTTTTTTTAAATTCGGATCACGATTGAATGATTGTCCCATAATTGCGCAACAAAACACGTGCTCTCCAAACAGAAGGGTTGCTCTAACAATGCTTAAAAGGTACGTAGGTACTCTAGGGGTTTCTGAGGGCCCAAGGTCCATAAGTGAAAGCGATTTGAGGAACCGAATTTCTACCATTTCTTAAATTTATTTTGTAATTTAGGTATCTGAATCTGGAGAGCACTACCACCCATTCCACATAACACAAAGGTTAACTGGAAGAAAATGCTAATTAGCATTAAGTTCGCCTATGTACTCTCTTCTCTTCTCTCTCTTGTCGTGTCACTAGTTTCTTTCGAAACAGTGTGGTGAAAGGATTTTAAGTGCGCCTCAAGAGGCTCCTTTCAAGCACTCGACACGTTATAGAACTTTTAAGGTTTTACGACATGCCGGTTTCCTCACGATGTTTTCCTTCACCGTTTGAGAGTACTGGCATTGTGCTATGTGCACAATGCCAGTACTACATTTTTGAACTGAAAAACTTATTGGTGCACGACCGGTTTCGAACCCACGACCTTAGGATCGGAAGACGGGGCCCCTACCACTAGACCAGTGCTCTACCATAATAATATACCATAATAATATACCAAAACATGATTCTTCATATTTAAATAAAAAGTTTTGTTCTCCCATAACTTGCACCACCATTGTGGAAATTCATTGTCCTTTTCTAAGACCTCTGTTTGAAAGAAACGGAAGAGAGTTGTCTGCTGGATTCGACAAATCAACGGGGTCTTATCGAGGACAACGCTTTTGTCGACAATGGACTTTATTTAGCATAAAATGTATTGAATTTGAAATGAAGGGTGCTAATTTGATCGAGTATTGTGTAACCACTTCGAATAAGTACCTACTTACACTTCAGAAGTTAGTCAAAAATATATTTGATAACTAGACTAGAGTCACAGAATAAATAATAGTAAGTAATGTAGGTATGTTTAGAGTCAAGTTTGACCGATTTATTTAAGATCATTTTTTTTTAAATAATATGAACATAAAATGCTCGCCTTGATTAACTGTAGGTTTCGCGATAACTTTGGTCTGTAGTCTTTGAGTTAAAATTATCTGTGCGTGTCCCTTTGAAAAATGCTCAGTGCCGTTATCTACACTAATATTATAAAGAGGAAACATTTGTATTTTTGTATGTAACGAATAGGCTCAAAAACTACTGGTCCGATTTCAAAAATTCTTTCACCATTAGAATGCTACATTATCCCTGAGTAACATACGCTATATTATATTTTCAAAAAAATCAGGGATCCTTACTAAAACTTCAATAATGTAACCAAAGGTGGAAAACAAAAACCTTACATCGCGTGCGCTGCGAAAACTATTGAAGATAGAACAAAATAATGTACTCGGTTTTGTAGAAAACGTCATCATCTACAAAAAATGTCGCGACAGCATATGTCTAACTATTATAGTTATGTCACAATAAGTGTTCTTTTATTATAAAAAATTAATTGAAATGCCTCCGCTAGAAAAGGGTCTTTATTTGTACCTTGGTATTAATCCTTATCCAAATAAATCATTTCATAATTAAGACGGTTTCAATACCTATAGATTACTTCTTAAATTTTTCAAATCGGACATTCCATTCAAAAGATATGACGAAATTAAAAATGTTAACGGGTCCACGGGTCACGCGCGGGGTGCGATTTCACTCACTCAAGGAGAAGCGCGTGCAAATGTATGAAATAAGTAGACGCGAGGCTCGAACCCACACGGTCTAAGTTTATCCTAACATGTTCAAAAAATTTATAACCACCCATGCGAAGCTGGGACAGGCCGCTAGTAAATAAATAAAAACCTTTCTTCTATAAGATATATTATAAACCAATTCTTGTTAAAAATGTGGGTACCTATCTAAATGATTACTCAAAATATATCTAACCCTACACGAACAAGATAAACGCGCAAGTGAAATTCAAAACAAATTCGCGCCTCGCACAGTGGCTTCGCGTCGACAAAACGCAGGACAAAAAACGAAAAATACCATTCAATGAGCATACGTATTTCTATTACACATGGCATTCACAATGGGACGAACAAAGACGCCACGGCGTGCTGAGACGTGTCGGGAATTATTAAAAAAAAAATCGAGGGCAAATGTGGGGTGGCGATAATACCGCCGAGTTACATGAATTCGGTGTCACAATTGTAACTGGGTACGTGATCGCACTACTTGATTTTGTCGTATTATCGGGAGAGTTGTCTTGAAAATCTGATGGGCGGGACGGGAAAGAATGATAATAAGTGTTCACATTTCCTTTCACTTTCCTGTCGTCTGCATATTTGCAGGGGAATGGGGAAACTGCGATAAAATAATAATAGGTTTCAAAAATATGGAAATTGGTATTGAATTTTTATAGTTGATTTCTATTTAGTTAGGAGCAAATCAGCAATAAATCGATAAAAGCACAAAACAAATTAGGAATATTCACTACTGCTAATTAAACACTAATTTGATTGATCAAACTCCATGTCACGATTATATTTGCATAATTATTACTACTTTCATCTCAAAATTAAAATAAAAAACTATAATATCAAACAAACATCATGCTACAATCACCGTTAGTGCATAAAATTGCAAAACCAAACTTCATCGTAAACCTACTTTAACTTCTAACTTGTCGAGCAAGGTCGTCTTACCGAAGTGTTTCTTTTAATACGCCGTTGCTTCATTCCTATCATAAAACATACGTTTTGATATTTTTAATATCAATATTATACCGCAATGTTTGAATTATAAGATCTGAAGACAAAACCACATCCTATCGATTTTGAAAGTTATTAAATTATCAAATCAACCGCATCTTATAAGCAAGTGCACTGGTTCTTTGACGGTACCTATTTATTACCAGTCGGTTAAATAGTTAAATAGTATTTTTTTATTATTCATCTCATCCGGTCTATGGTTTATATTCGATCGGATTTACGACTGTTTTCATTGCGGGCACTGTTTTATATAAATACGTGAGACGGTTTCCTGTTGGTTAATAACACAAATAATATTTTCTCAAAACAATTGGTTGGTATGTCTTAGCTTTGGGTGTTGTTCATATTATTTAAATCATACAAAATTATTCTTTCCCTGTAATAGTATGAAGTGGATATTTTATTTATTTCTGTTCATTTTGTTGTAACTAGTATCATATTTTGTTTTGAGTTGATACGAAGTTTACTCGTATAAGCATTTTAAAAATCGGGTATAGTTCAAGCGAAAGCAAGTGTAAGTACATAGACATAATTTTATTATAACATCAAGATGTGTTTTGGTCAACCAGATCATAATAATACCTACTTCAAATGTAAAAACTTTAACATAATACGTTATAAATGCTATCCTAAATAGATAATTAGTCATAGATTTAGCAAATACTTGGCTGACACAATGAGCACGCATGCAAAGTTCAAGCGGCGATACGCTTTCCACTTTGACACCTGACAAACTGCGGATTTCCCATACAGACTATCCACTGTAAACTAAAATAACCCAAGAAAATATACCTACATATTGAGCAACACTAAGTGTGTTCTATTAGTTTTATATTTAGCTGGTTATTATCTATCAAATGATTTTAACCATTAAATACCAGTGACATGATATTATATGAAATATCACTTATTATAAAAGTGATACCTATCACTTTTCCACATTTTCTTCTGGCTGTGTCACCAGTTCTATTAAGACAGTGTTGTGAAAGGATTTTAAATGGTCCTCGAAAAGGCTCCTTTCGAGAACTTGACATTGTTTTATAACCTTTTAGGTTTTACGCCATGCCGGTCTCCTCACGATGTTTTCCTTTACCGTTTGAGAGTAGGAACTGACACTGTGCACATACATTTTTGAACAAATAAACTCATTGGCCCAAGAACGGTTTTGAACCCACGACCTTAGAACTGGAAGGCGGGGCCGCTACCACTAGACCACCAGTGCTCTCACTCCACTTTTTCATGTAATAGCCAAAGTCTCTCAAAAAGAAGCTTGATATTATCCTAATATTACTTAAAACTGACTGTCATTAATATTCTACATATACTATACGTACTTATTCTTCACCTTAATAATCAGTATTAAATGAGTAAAACACAGTTTTACTTCCCAATTAAATCCCTAAACAATTTTATTTCTCTCAAGTTACAATCGTAATTCCCAAACCTCAGAGTGTCGTTAACAAATTGACACGTTTTTATTACTTACTTAAAAAGTTGAGATCATTAAATAAGAGCTGCATTAACAGTGGTCCCGGACGCCGAACAATTTGGACAAACAACAGATCAATTCACCTTAATTTACCGCCTGCTTAATTTATAAATTTAATTAAGGTAATTTGGCATCATTTTACTTTAAAATGCTGCATTAAATGTTTTATCATTCAGAGATTTTTAAAGGGATAGCAATTAGAGATTGTCACCGCTGGCACAACGTTGGAAATTACGTGGAAAATTGGTTTGATAATGAGATCCTTTTTATTGAATGAAACTGTTTTACAATGTTTTTTATTGTTAGCTTTCATTAAAGCAGGTGTTAAGTATAAGAACGTGGTAGCTAGCAAAAGCCTTATTAATTAATAATATTTTTTGTAAAGTCGATATTCTGAGAACAGTCCCAAACATCAATAACGTAATTAAATAGAGCCTTTGACACGTCCTCGCCTACACTTTTCAACGTTATATTTTTTCAAAAGTCTCATATTATTTGTTCGCTTATTAAATGTTATGTCTTAAATAATCCCAGGAATTGCCAAGCTAGATGAGGTAACAGATTATTTAATATTTAATCGGCATTATTCAAATCTAACAGTAGTACCTAGTACAAGTACCTAGACCTACCTAGGTGCCGTACCGAACTACTAACTATGTAGGTCATTTGACTGACTCTTTCTATTAAATTAAAAAAACATTGATTATTATAGTCAAAGCAAAAATCAGAAACCTACTTAGTTCAAAGATACTACTCCAGAAATCCCTATTTAAGACAGATTTTTTCAAATATAAATCTTAATCTTTGTAAATTGTAAAATTGTTTATCTTTCTCTCATCTTTATTTATATTGTGTAAATAGTTGATAAAATAATAAAATAATCTTAAAACCTACAGATTTACAGTAAAATTATCGCCATCATACCTATAAATAATAGCATCGTGGATGTAACAAGACCAATAATTTTAACTTGATCTGACATTCGATATGAAACGTTTGACCGTTGAACCACTGTGCATGTTTGGACCCGTCCTGTCAACCCTTGATAAAATTTGGGTTATTCCGTTTGTTCGAAAATATTGTGCAATTTTATCAACTGTAACCAAACTATCTATGTCAAGAAACTAAGGTATTTTTACATGCGAGGTAAGCTTCTGCTTTAGATCCATTAACTCAATGGATTAATAATAAAAACTAGGTACCTACTGTAAATTAAGTAGGTACATGTTAAAAAAATAAGATAAGTAGGTACCTACTATGCGCTGAGAGTTATTTAATAAACTAACTTTTCTACCTTGACTCACAATAAGCTTTACTAATTACTGAATTTGTATTAATACATAAGTACATACGTTACATAAGTTACATAATAAAGTATATAAAAAGTAATACATAAGTACTAAGTTCGGTAGGTAAGTACATCATTATGTATTATGTAACACAGGTACCTACCTAGGTAGGTATAATATCTTACCTTCAATTGCGTTAACATGGTTCCTCTTGCCGTTGCCCTTCGAGACATCAGCATGAATCTTCAAGATAATATAAATAATAAAACAAACACAACTATAACTAGTTAAATAGTCCAACCACACCAATTTTTTGGCATTATTTCTCAACCAGTTCTTTTTAACAGTCACAAAAATTAATAAAAAAACACAAAACAAACACAAAAATAAAACAGCAGTCCAACACAAAACCGATAAACAAAATACGAATTTGCAGAAAAAACAGTTTGTGTAACGTTTCGAGATCGAAAGCAATTGCGGACGTTGAAGATGCGGAGTACACGCGACGCACGTCTTTCGGACGCGCGCTTTCGATACACAATGCTGGCAGATCGAAGCGGACCGACAATACGCGCGCGCTACAATAACCTACGCCCCCCGCCCCGCGCACCACGTGCGACAAGGACGCACCGAACTAATGTCACTGCCCTGCAAACAATGCCGTCCTTCAAGCCTCTTTACTACCATATAATGAATTAAACGTTACCATCAAAATAGGAAAATAGCATTAAACAATGCTAAGCTATCTGAATTTCTAAAAATCTGGTGGGGTTGTATTGAGAAATTCATTTACAATCAATTGTCTATGCGGAATAACAGCTTTCATCCCGCGGAATCTATACAAAGCGGCTCAGCCCATCCTTTTCTAGCGGGCGATGTGTGCGTGTAGCGCGGCGGGCTCGCTCACGCTTGACGCATTCTTCGCGACTAGGCGCGGTTTTGTCTCTCTCTAGGCTCCGCCCAGGCGAGCGTCTTTGACTGCTGCTGACTGCAGTGTGCGTACAGAATAGCCCAGCATTGTGAAACGATTTTCGCACACCACAATGCTCAGGTGGGTGTGTGCCCGATCTATGAGGGCGTTTAAAAAGTCAATACAATCTCTTACATTTGTATTTGTGGAGAAAATTTTCTTTCTTCAGCCGTTGTTTGACTGGGCGTGTTGTGGCATTGTGTTGCGAGGCGTGGCCTGAGAAAAACGTTTCTATTGTGTGCCGTTTCGATTGTGATTGGCGAGCACTATTGTTGTCTTACATGAGCAACTGTGCTCCAAACTTGTGGAGCGAAATATGATACCTCATGGCTATTTTTAAAGCCATGTTCTATAACAAGTCACAACAGTCATAAAATATTATTTTCATAAGTCGACAAATAGTAAATCTAATTTTATAACGTAAGAAACTGATACAACTAGCTTTTCTAGTCCTCGCCGAGACAGGACCTATGCCCTCATAACAGTTCTTTGAACTTGTGGATAGACCCGTCAGGTTTCTACGTCATCTTTTGAATCTTAATCTTTAACTTTAATCGCTTTTTTATGTAGCTGATGAACTCTTTATTTTAGTTGACATTGGTTTGTGTACTTTTAAATGGCTATTTTTACGACTTGTGTATATATTAGAAGGTTGTTTATATCATGATTAAATAGAAACGTAGTTTTAATAATGTCGTTAAGAGCTTATCAACGTCACGACAACTGTAAAAATAAATAAATATTGAGTCACCCAACAGTCTAAGGAATCAATAGTATAAAAAAGATAAAGACAGGTACCAAATTATTAACAAGAAATTATTATTTTTTTGATTTCTTTCCAAAATTTTCCACTGTGTAAAATTTGTTACGCATGGCATAATACAAATTTATTAATTAATTTCAAAATTAGTTTGAGTAGTGTTGCCCTTTTGTATCAAATAGGTTACTTCTCCTGAACATATAACCTGCTATACCTGCCTACCTACATCGTTATACTACTATTTTATATAAGCAAGTATAAAGCTCTTTCTATGTGTGTATAAACCTTCCTTTGAGCGTAAGAAGGACAATATGACCCATATTGAGCGCAGGCGTGTAAGAATGTGTGTGGGGGTTGCCACCCTGCCACCCCTTGGGGGTATTATCTGTAGAGGGGTGTGAGGCGCCCCCTGGCGGTGTTCCAAGCTCTCATTGCCGTTGTTTTGTGGAGTTTATTTTGATAATTTTCGTTTCTTCACGACATATTATTATTTGGTATGGTTACCGAAATTGTTTTTCGAAAGGAATATGTATAACCTTCGGTATGATATATTTATATGTATATGGAAAGCGTTTTCTTGAATAAAATCACAAGGATCACATTGGATCTTTTTTTTAAATTAGGTTATCGAATTTTCACTTAAAATGACATATTTACCATTATTTATCGCATTTTCAAATATTCTGGTCCGTCCAGGTTCTGTTTCGAGTGGCGGGAAAGTGCTGATGGCGGCCCGAGGGAGTACGAGTGCTCTTAAGGAGGCCTACACTCACCATCGGGTGGCAATAGATTTAAGAAGAAGTGTGACCAAGTGTAAAAAAATGGCACTTGGTAGTTCTAACGGTAATCTGTCCTCTCTCATTAATAATATAAATATTGGTGGACTTTCCACACTGCACTATCTAGCCCCAAACTAAGCCAAAGCTTGTAATATGGGAACCAGATAGCTGATATAATACATATATACTTTTTAGACGTAGGACAGCGCATCGTAGGGCACGATCCTATCCTGACTTATGAGGCAATGCTTTGTTATAGGTGATGGTTACCACTTAACATCAGGTGGGCCATCTGCTTGTTCCATCAGATAGTTATTTAAAAATTTATGATTTCATTTCATGGAGAAATTTAATTTGGAATTATTTGTTTTTCATGAATACAAAACCTTGCAAAAATCCTTTAGCCAAAGCTTTTTAGGGTTCAAAGACAAAGGTAATTTTTATATTAGTCCTTCGAAGTTTTGATCTGATTTATTAAATTAGCCACTGAAGCCAAAGTAGTTCCGGTAATTATACCTACATTAGAATAAAAATTTTCAGGTAATAAAAATTGTATTTTATCTCAAAGGAAATTGATTCATGAAACCTTAAAGATACAGTTTAATTTACGATGAACCCACAACCATGTTATAAGCTCATTTGTTTGTTATTTTTTTTAGAGACAGTTCTCTCGTAATGTAGAGCAGTGACCTAGTGGGAGTCACCCCGGCTTCCGATCCTAAGGTCGTAGGTTCGAAATTTTTATGTCAATTTTTATGTCAGATGTCAAATTTTTATGTCAATGACAGTGCTCTTAAACGGTGAAGGAAAACATCGTGAGGAAACCAGTTAGTATTCTAAGAACGGCGATGGGCTTGCAAGCTGTCATGGAAAACCAAATACTACTAAATGTGGGTATGTGCCAAATGAAATGTTTGAACGTACCTCTGACTACCCTTAGACGTCCTCAAAGAAACTGGAGTTAGTACTTGATACTTAAATATCTGAGGGGATATCTACCGTGCCTGGGGATCAAAGTCGTGAGGCTGTTTCAGTGTCGTTTTGTTTCTAATATAAATCTTCCTTTACAAGTTATTTCAGTATTTACCCAACCCCATTCTTTGGTAAACCTTCCGCCCTGGCAACGCCTTACCTCCCCCCCTTTTGTCCCAGTAATGAAGATTATCGACCCCAGTAGGGCACGGCAATTACTTGATTGGTTTTTGGTGTTTTGTTTGGCAACGGTACCGAAGTTGCTAAGGCCCCTCGCCCGCGGCGACTTTTTGTAGCGAAGCTGTCGCGCGTTTACGAAACGCGTAATAGTTAGTAGTAAGTGATTTGGTAAGATTTGGTATTTTGCAAATCTGCAATTTCGAGCAGCGTCGTGTCGCGAGCCCGCTGCCCGGACGGTCGTCACCTGTCCCTCGTTAGAGTTAGTTAGTTACACGCCTTTTAATTTGGACAATAAACATTAATCGGGTTATACAGTTTTTGATTGGTAGATATACGTCCTTGTGCTAGAGGCTATACACAACCCATCAAGTTTATCAGCCACCAACCCGATAGTAAGTATCGCTACTAACGCGCGTTAGTCGTGTTTGCATCGCGACTGAGAATCGTGGTGTGGGCGAGGGCAAGCAGCTAGCAACCGCATCGCGACTGTATCATGCGAACGCGCGACAGCATCGCTACTGCATCGCTACAAAAAGTCGCCGTGGGCGAGGGGCCTAAGGTTTTGTTTTGTTTGCGAACGGTATATCAAAGACTTGATTTGAGTTTTGATAAGCCTTAGAAACCACAAGATGCTTTTGTAGTCATTTGGGTAATTACCTTGAATTAAACACCAAAAGAGAGCGCTGGCGATGTAGTAAGAATGAACCCGCTTTTTGATCGTAAGGCCGTGGGTTCAAGCCCGGTCGAGCACCATTAGACATTTTTATTATTATTATTACGAGCTCTCTGTGTCCCACTGCTGGGCAAAGGCCTCTCTCATTCCCCATTTTTTTAATGACATATTATATTCTTTATTTGAACAAGCTGTAAATGTAGATAAGTATGTATATAACATTTCATAAGTTCGTGAGGTCACCCGCTCAATGGTTCCATCTGAAAACAAGCGTCGCTTTGCAACACAATGTGTTGTGGAGGTGCTTTAAGCTGTGATGGGACCAAATTTCACCCACAGACACACAGGGGCAACTTGCTGTCAGAACCTATTTTGTATTTTAATTTTATTTTTTATCTACTGTGTTTTTTTTTCTTTTTATATGTTTAGTTTCTATATAGTTTTATTTAGTTATTTAAGTTCTATTTTTAATTTTTGCTTTTATTTGTTTTCTTTGTGTTTGTTTTTATGTGTGTTAAATAAAAATTTATTCATTCATTCATTCATATAACTTACTTCAACTTGACCAAAACTCACCCCGTATAGGATAAGTACTTAAAGTTTTCGTAAACTTACCCTTCCCAGAAGCGCCCTCCGAAACATTAAGTAATTCAAATCTAATATCATAGCTATGTTAATAATTCCAATGAACCCCTCATTTTCCGGATAACGGGTTCATTTCCAACCCTCTGTTTCATCTAACTACCAACTTGTGCACTTGGCACGACTTTTTAACGTTATCGAATTGTATTCAACCCCGTCAACTATTCTTAATCGCAGTGAAGGGTACCTGTTTTTTATAGCGCTCTCTCTCTCTCTTGTCGTCACTAGTTTCTTTCGAAACAGTGTGGTAAAAGGATTTTTAAGTGCGCCCCAAGAGGCTTCCTTTGAGCACTTGACACAATATGTTATAGAACTTTTTAGTTCTACGACATGTCGGTTTCCTCACGATGTTTTCCTTCACCGTTTGAGAGTACTGGTATTGTGCACATAAATTTTTGAACAGAAAAACTCATTGGTGCACGACCGGTTTCGAACCCACGACCTTAGGATCGGAAGGCGGGGCCGCTACCACTAGACCACCAGTGTTCTCAGATACACTAAATGTATCTCAGGGAGATACACTGTGAAGAGTTTAATACGTGTATTAAGTACAAATATATTTTTAGATGATGTTTCTACGTTGAAATGGATTATCCTATATTTCTACCAGCACCTCAAGTTTTTTTTTGTTTTTTTTTAAATTGTGAGCTCAACGAGTTCGTAGCATGCCCGATATCAGCGCTAATTACGTCTCCATCATCATCATCATCAATACAAAACCTCCACGAAACTTTGCAATACGTCTAATACGTCCGCAGTGAATGAATCCAAAGGTAATTGATCACCGGAAAAAAGCAATTGCAGGCGCACGCGGAAGCCCACAGTACAGGATTAGATGCACAGATCCGATCTTTAAATAGATAGTCAGCTGTGATCAACCTACGCGTTGGTTTGTTTAACGCAGTAGGCAAGTGCGTTTGCCTACGCTCTAAGTGTCACTCTATCTGTTTTTCACTCACAAATTATTTTCTAAATCTAATGAGTCCACTTCATCTAACGGTTGTCTGGTAGAGATCGCTATTTAGCGATAAGACCGCCCATTGTACTTTGTAGTTTAAAGTCTGTTTTTGTGTGTTATATCCATAAGTTGTGTGCAATGAAGTATTTTTAATCTTCTATCTATCTATGTAGTCCCCTGGTCGCATGGAACGAGATTGGCACCTAGATTCAACTAGCTTTAAGAAGTTCCAAAATAATCCTTGTCTTTCAACTGAATAAATAACTTAGTCTAGATTCTGTCTTTAGTCTTTGAAAACCTCTGAATAAAGTAAACATTAACAGATAAAAAATTGATGATACTAAAATCTTGATACTTTGAAGAACGAGATAATACAATGGCATAATTACCGCAATCGTATTTTTTCTCTTTAGTATCTTCTAGCGGTTACTTGTAATTTCACCCGCGTGAAATTTTATGTTTTACGCAAAACACAAGATTCGAAAAACTTTGACCTCTATTCGATCCCTACGCCTGTCGCCTATTTGATGCAAACACGCTTTAAATTTAAAGTCTTTATGTTCAGTGGTTTAGGATATCTGCCAGCCAGAGACTTGGATTTTTATAATATTAGATGAAAAATATCGCACAAAATGTGATTCTCCCCTGAGATACCGATCTACAGATATCTATAGATCCGGGGATAGATGGAGAGGCCGCTAAGTGATGCCAATTAGCCGATAGCGCGCCCGCTGCTGACACCAACCGGCGGCACTTAGACGGTTCGCTTTCTTACCTGCTTTTTACTTTCACGGTTAAGACACTGACAACCGTCAGATTACTTCTCGCTCGCACATTTCAACACATACAAGTTGTATGTTTTAAAAAATGATATTGTAATTGTTATATACATAAACCCAATTTAATAAGATACTGTAATGTTTGTTACTAATTTTAATCAATTTCAATGTCATATATTGTAGTATAACTGTCCTTAAATAGAATAAAAAAAATATTATCTTAAAAGATTAATTATTTGTCTGTTTTGCGAACAAAACTTGTTTCAAAATGATCATAGACAAGAAGTCTATTATGATGATGACGAATAACTTAGCTAGATCTACTAAGAAGATATAACCCGTATATGTGACGAACGATGTAATAGTTTTAAGTTAACCTTAACAGAAATTAAGTTACTATGTTACCCTCTGACACCTTAGATATCCTTTTTTTTTTATAGAACTAAGAGGTCTCTGACGATATCTTTTTTTTATACAACTAGCAGATGGAACAAGCAGATAGCCCACCTGATGTTAAGTGGTAACCATCACCTATAACAAAGCATTGTCTCGTAAGTCACGCACGATAGGAACGTGCCCTATACGATGGACGACCCTGCGTCCATCAACATGAGGCATACAGATATTAAGCCTCATGTGTCTGTAGTTACACCGGCAACCACACTCTTCAAACCGACACAGCGTTGCTGTTTGGCGGCACAAAAAGGCGTGATAGGTATGATAGGTAGGTGATCTATTTTTAGAAAAGACTAATTGGCATAATTATTTTGTTTATTTTTGTTACTTTCTTCTTTTTATATTGTTTTATATTCATCTGTTAACTTATCTGTTCTGTGTTCCTCTCTAATGTGTGTGTTAAATAAACGTATTTCATTTCATTTCATTTCATCTACTTATGTAGATCGTCCTGTCTTTATCTCTCGCTAAGTGGGGTCGGCACAACAGGTTTTCTTCTCCCACTCTTCTCTATCATTCGTCATCTTGCTGCTCACTTCTTTCTTACTCATGTCATCATTCACATCACACAGTCCATCCATCTATACTTTGCCTCTACTTAAATCATCCATATCCATATCTAACACTCTTCTCGTAATATGACTTTCTTCCCTCCTCATGACATGCCCATAACCTATAGCTCCTCAACTTATCTACATAATGTAGATATCTTTAAAAAAAGAGCTAAAAATAAACGTCGTTAATAAATATTCAAATTAAAACAATTTACGGTACTTCTATCAGTCAGCAGTCGAAGGTCGTGAGAAACCTGATGTGTGATAGGTAACTTACCTACTGCGTATCAATAGTATTTGCTTGTGGAGAGGACCCATGCGGAGACACGGGTCAGCTTACCCGTAATTGAAGACCGATAAGATAGATGTGGTTATGTACCTGTTTGGGTTTGAAAATATCAACCTATTTTTATGTTTTTTTGTCACTGAATGTCATATCATTATTTCAGTATGTTCAGTAGGCCTCCTCTTTAATACATCACTCTTTCCGGTCCCTTGCGAGTCTTATACACCCATTCCCAGCACTCACTATAATGTTGTTCGACCAACATGCGGATGGTCTGCCTCTAGGTCTTCGAGCAATCCTTGGCCACCATTATGTCCATCTCCCGTGGTTATTTCTTGCCACTTGCCATCTCCACTTCAGTTTGCCATAAAGTTATATAAAAGTTTTTTTTTTTAAATAATTATTGTAGTGTTGCATTTGACCTCAATTTTAAGTGACGGTGCGCTCGACAATAGCACACTTACCAAAAAGATGGCTTTTAAAATGAATTATACAAAACAGAAGGTATTGAATGCGGTAATGGTTTTTATGACATTGTTAATTTTTATGACAGAACCCACACTAAGTCGTAAAGACTTGTGTTGTAGGATTGCAACAACAAAACTCTTACAATCTTCATCATCATCATCAGCCCAAAGAAGTCCACTACTGGACAGAGGCGTCCCCTATACATTTCCAGGAAGAACGATTCCGAGCCCTCTCCATCCACCGACTTCCAGCGATCCTGCCAATGTCGTCAGTCCATCGGGTAGGAGGGCGTCCCACGCTTCGTTTTCCTGTTCGTGGTCGCCATTCGAGAACCTTTATTCCCCAACGGTTATCAGTCCTTCGAGCTATATGACCTGCCTATTGCCACTTCAACTTATGAAGAACTTACAATCTTAAGAAGTTACAAAACCAACAAAATCCTAAATTATCTGAGCAACATTATAACCACTCATTGCCTTCTCTGATTTAAACATTTACGTATAAATACGGCCTGCTCCACACATTTTCATAAAAACTCACCACCAAAATGGCCACCAAATGGGTCCATTAAACACTAATACCCATTTGTAGCCACCCCTACAACATTACCTCAAAGATATTAACAGTCACATGATGACCGGCTCACTTAGTTTTTACGAAACTGTTACGGAAAAAGTAACATCCATTTGCGACGCTTAAATAAAGTGATTTTTTACTGTAAAAAGAAATTTATTAGCTGTTTACTCTCTGTTCTAATGTGTTTTCGGGCTTTTAAAATATTGGCATCCAGTTTTGATTGAATCTTGTTCGCCAGACTTTTATGATTTTGGAGATAAACAACTTGTTTTTTTTACATTTTGCTTGAGATTTACTGGAAAACATTTTAGCATAAGTTACATTTCAAATTTGAAGACTTAGGGGTTTTTACAGTTAAAAAATAATACATTTTGATTGAAACGATATTTCATCTTTTCAAACTTTTCACCGATTGTAGTAGGTATTTTGCTTCATACCTACAATACCTCCAAGCTGAAATGACAATAGGTATTATTGTTGTCTGATTCACTTCAGCATGCCCACAATTGGATCACGAAATAGGCAATTTTCATCCTGGGCGGCGCTCTCACGACAATAGGGCATTGTGATGTGGGCGGCATCCATTGTGCCCCTCGACCAATCAGAGCGCTTCGTTCAACAATAGCGCACCGAATTGGTACCGACTATTGTTTATTCTGCGCGCGTCATATCTATTGTCGGATTGGTGTGCGATTGTGGAAAAGTGTGGCACCGGCGTTATTGTGGCTTTCTTTTATTGGCTGTAGGAGGCGGCTTTGTTTGTACTGGTATTTGCCACAATACACAATGCTATAAATACACGCATACCAACACATGGTGTTATCATTATAGAATTTACCGAATAATTTATATTTTGTTGAGTTTACTAAGATATAAGAAGGTTAATTTTGTATGTTTTTTTGTAAATAATGATTTAATTAAATGACCATTACAATGATAATTCTATCAAAATAACCTGAAATATCCTACTAATATTATTAAAGTGAAAGTTTGTAAGTATGGATGGATGGATGTTTGTTACTCTTTCACGTAAAAACTACTGAATGTATTTTAATGAAACTTTACAATAATATAGCTTTTACATCAGAATAACACATAGGCTACAATTTATCAAGATATTGTGTGACTAATCCTGCGCAGACGAAGTCGCGGGCACCAGCTTGTCCTTTATATTTTAAGTGTATTCAAATGTCAATAAAATGTAGGTAAGTATATATTTATTCCTAGTTAGTCTTATTGAAATAATATTATTGCCATTATCAACATAAGCTCCTTTTTATTCCAGTCTGTTTGCCAGTAAAAGCTTTTAGCATAACAAATCATTCGAGACTCACAAAGCGACCTATCTGTCTCACATAAAGACAGAATAAAAGACGAACAAAAGTATAGAAGCAAGTCTAAACATTTCCAAGACGTTGCCTCGGGGTGGTAGAACGTTCTTAGTATGAGAACAGGGTGGCAATTCTACATACCCAATACCCAACAAAAACAAGCGAAATTGAACCGTATTTCAAGTTACTTAGGGACTAGGACTACATAGCTCTGTGCCTGAAAAGTAACATTGTCCATCCACAAAAGGCCCGTAAAAAAGCATAGCGATACTCCCGTTCCACCCTATTTGGGGGCAACGAGAGGGGTGAGGGGGATCAAGTTATGCTGGCTGATTTATCTTTGTGTGAAGAACATTCGTTTAGTTGGAATGGAAACCGATGTCGCAATGTTGATATTGATGTAAAAGTTATAATTAAAATACTGACAATAGTTATAACAAAATGTATTAATGTTAATTGTTAGTTACACCATACACACCACCCTATACTGTATACACCATTATTAATAAATAATAAAATTCATTACCATTAAATAAAATGAGGTGGTTTTGGTTCGATTCATGTATTTGTGTAATTATACTAAACAATTTACAATTATTTTAATTCTTACAATTATTTAGGAAGTGAAGTATAAAACAACAACATGTATGTGTGTAATTATTATGCATAAATACATGAATCGAACCAAAACCACCTCATTTTATTTAATGTAAAAGCACACATAGACAGAGATAGGTACTATAACTTTTGGGTGTAGATATAGAGGTATTTCTAACACAGACTCTGTCGTAGTGGACACTGGTTTTTTTTTATACCATTAGCTGATGGAACAAGCAGATGGCCCACCTGATGTTAAGTGGTAACCATCACTTATAACAAAGCATTGCCTCGTAATTCACGCACGATAGGGACGTGCCCTACGATGCACTGCCCTGCGTCCATCAACTTGAGGCATACAGCTGCATGTGCCTGTAATTACACCAGCAACCACACTCTTCAAACCGAAACACAGCGTTGCTGCTTGGCGGCAGTAAAAGGCGTGGTGGTAGTACTTCCCCGGACGAACCCGTCACAAAGAGCTCTACTACTTTTTATACTTAATATTCTATTTAGACTGATAAAAAAAACAGCTTTCATATTTTGCTAGTCATCCCTCAAATAAACTTCGGTATTTAAAAAATTGTAAAAAAAGATTGGTAAACATTCCAAAAACAACATAATTAATTATATCCATATATAATTAGATCCAATCCAACAATAAGAACCAGTTAGCTGATATGATACTTATACTATAAGCGCTAAGACAAGGAATATTATTTATCCCAACTTACACGTAAATGTTACGTTTTCAAACAATTTATCGAGTGAATCTAGCTGAAACGCAAACGAGCGAGTCAAGTGTACCGTTCAAATAGATGGGACCGGATGCAGGACAGGTGTAGCTGACCGCCCTGTACCACGAGATGAGAATATAGCACCCCCGTACCAAGGTGTGGGATAGCGATACTATCGCGTTGTAAGCGCTGTATTAATGTAGTCGGTAAAAAAAGATTATCGCCTGGGATTTATCGAAAACTTTGTATGTAGTATTCAAAGTCAGATATAATTATTCAGTTCAATCATAAGGATAACTTTGAAACGTCTTAAAGCTGGGTGCCTAGATGAACAGGCAACAAACTTACGGCTTGGTTCCTACTGTTTGTTTGTATTGAGAGCTGATGGTCTGGTGGCAAGCAATACGGGTTCGAGTCAGATCATGTACTTCTGTATTATTCTATTCGAAAAAAATATATGCGTGTGTTGCGTGCGTTAGTGATCTTAAATGGTAAAGGAAAAAATTGTGGCGCGCGGCGTAGACAACTCCCCAAGTGCCTCAAAGTTGTAAGGATGTTGCTGTTGAGTTTATGAGGTGCTGGACAAGCATACTCCATCTTAAATCCTGTTCCAGGCATTCTCTCTTGTCGTGTCACTAGTTTCTTTCGAAACAGAGTAGAAAAAGCATTTTAAGTACGCCTCAAGAGGCTCCTTTCGAGCACTTGACACATGTTATATAACTTTTTAGGTTCTACGACATGCCGGTTTCCTCACGATGTTTTCCTTCACCGTTTGAGAGTACTGGCATTGTGCACATACATTTTTGAACAGAAAAACTCATTGGTGCATGACCGGTTTCGAACCCACGACCTTCGGATCGGAAGGCAGGGCCGCTACCACTAGACCACCAAAATTCTCACCAGTTCCAGGCAATCCAGGCATTAATAGCTGCCTGTAACTTTTCACTCATGTTACAGGACCATGAATGAAAAGTGGCCTTTAATGCTGCAAATACAATAGATGCAAAAACCTGTAGGTATTTAAAAAACTCTAGTCACTCTAGATATCTTTGATGCTTGTAGGAAAACCCATACCTACTCTATTTTATTTATTGATTTATTTTAAGCCGTTTATTACAGATACATTTTAAGAATTAAATTATATTTTACACTACGACATCGACACTATCTGTTTGCCCTTTTTTGACAAAGGCCTCCTCCAAGCTCTTCCACACTTCCCTATCTCTCGCTATCCTCGTTCATGTTTTCCCTGCAGTATGTTTAATCTCATCCTACCATCTTTTAAACTGTCTCCATACTTCATTAATATCATGTTACATTTTACCATTACGAAAAAAATAGGGGATGTAAAAAAATGTAAAAGTAAAAATGTGTTTTATTGACTTAATTAGTTACAGTATTATTATTGAATCCATAGGCTCCCGAACGAGCCAGTGCCAGTGGCTTCTCCCATTAAATAGTATTTAAGACCTGTTTTTTTTTATAAAACAATAAAAAGAATGAAAAAATTATTAAGTTTTTGTGTATACAAAATCATGTAAACAAAACATAAAGCAAGTAGCTCAGCGAACAAAAAACAGCCGCATCGTCGGCCATGGGGTGGCGACGACCAAAAAGTAAAAAGTGGAACGAAGAACGTTGGAAAGAGCAGCGGTTCTTTGTGTGCCACCCTCCCCTTGTACCGATGGCAGAAACAATAGGAGTAAGCATTCGCTATGTCAAATGACGAGTCTTATACCCTGTTTACACTCAGCTCATGTCCGTGGAAATGTGTAAACAGGCTACTTTCATGTCCACACGTGTTGCCCGTCTTGCGTGAACACATTGCCGGCGACGCTGCCGCAGACATATGGACGGCAACATTTCCGTCCACGCGAATGGCAGCGCGAATGTCTAAATGTAAACGCAGTATTATACATACTACGAGTATTTTTTTTTATACTTTAGAATCAGTGGCTCAGCTGGTTGTTAATAAACACGTATCAGCTAGTGGCTACTAAAGATTACGGAGTTTTATTGGTACTGATAGTATAAGTAGATGGCCCACCTGATGTTACTGTTACATGGTTGTATAAAAAGCATTCCCTCGCAAGTCACGCAGGATAGGAACATGCCCTGCGTCCACCAACTTGAGGTATAAAGATGTTATGCCTCATGTGCCTGTAATTTCACCGGTGACTCACCCTTCAATCTGAAACACAGCAACGCTGCTTGACAGATATTTAGGCGTGGTGATAGTATATCCCCGGACGAGCCCTTCACAAAGAGCTCCACGACTCCTGCATGTTTGCTTAGGGTACAATTTGAACCGTTTGAGTCATAGAGTTACAGTCGAAGCGATTCTATTTGGAATTGGATTCTATTAGAATACCTCTTCAAACTGGCATTCCTGTTTTTTTTCCAATACAGTTGCGAGAATTATTTTTGTCAAATTAGACATATATTTATATAATGACAAAACCCGTTATAATGTTGCAGTATCCTAAATTAAGTTAATAACACAAAAAATGTTGCCATTTCATAAAAACCGAAACAACGTGCTCGGTAATAACTTTCAAAGTCAAAGTCAAAATGTATTTATTCAATAAAATCACAAGGACCATCGTCTTTGAAACGTCTTAAAGCTAGGTGACTCTAGGTGCCAGTTCCATGCGACCAAAGCCTAGAAGAACAGGCAAAAAACTTATGGCTTGGTTCCTACCGTTGTTTTGTATGATCCTTGTTACAATGTAATATAATACAATACTGAAGCTTTAGCGTTGTCTAATTAAAGCAACACTAAAATCAACACTAATAATTTGTAAGTTATTTGCCATCGGTACACGACTAGATACGACTTTGCAAAGCTCGTCTGCGGGGGAGGCGAAATTAAGAGACACTTTGTGTAGACTTATAAAGGAATGTGTATATCTACACACTCGTCTATTCTATATCTATAAATTTTGACTTTGTTCTATAAATATTTTGTAACTTATTATTTCAATTACAGGGTGGTATCAAGTACTTTTGAGAACCCTATGAGGGTAAAACATAAACTGCTATAGTTTCGAAATTGATGTTAGTAGCCTCTGGCGTAATGTAGATAAAAATATGAACAGCATTAAATAAAATTCTACAGTTTTTTTTTATAAAAAAACAAGTCCACTCATCCAGAAATCACGCAATTTCTACAAGCACAGGGGATCTGTCATTAATCAAGTACGGATTTTAGAAAAAAAAAATTAAAGAAACTATCTCTATTTACTGCATAAATTAAATTCAATAAATTAAATGATACATTTGTATTAGAATTCAATTCTGATACAATTGCCTATGCAAATCAATTCGTATACTTTGCCAAATACCTTGTTACTTCTGGTGACTATTCTCAATACTATACATCATGGCTTAGTGAGTGATAAAACCGAAACCGACGGCTCCAAGGCTCGGAAACACTTAAATGCAAATTCCACTAGTGGTCCTATCTAAATTGATGTTGATTTTTTCCAACTACTCAACAAACCTATTGGAACAAGTTGAACTAAAATAGTTTGAGGAAACGTTTGCCCAGAAGAAAACACAATAGCAAAGTAGCGAGTAGATTAGTTCGCAGAGAACATAAAGTAAAATTCAAAGTGTAAAATGATAGATTATTGCACTGGCCTAGATGTTGCGTTGTGCCAGAACAGTTTAGTGTCGTACATCATAATAACATTGGCAAGTGCACTTAACGTGGACATAATCTATTGTTATTAATAGGCAGAGCGATATGTAGTAATCATGGAGGATGCAGATAAATTGATGAAGCGTTTAATCATCTACATTTAAAGTTTCAATAAATTTTTAAATAAACTTTAACTAAGGTAATGGGGTAAAAGATTGTGGGAGAAAGCTCAGGATAGGGCGAATTGAAAGTTCTTGGGGGAGGTTTTTGCCAAGCAGTAGGACGACACAGCCTAAAGAAGAAAAAAGTTGGTAAATAAAGCAACACGGCTGTAGTACTTCATAAACTAGACTAGCTTTCGTCCGAGGTTTTTTTCGCGTAGTTTTTTTTACATTTGGATAAAAACAGCCTTCACAGCTCAGTTGATAGTAACTCTGGCTTCTGCGCCGTCAAATTCCGTCAAATTCGGATTCGATCAAAAAATTGAATCTTAAAGATCGCTTCGAAATGTCTTAAAGCTAGGTGAATCTAAGTCCCAACTTTACTTTATCTACATCTACACTAATATTATAAAGAGGTAAACTTTGTATTTTTGTATTTTTGTATTTTTATATTTTTGTATGTAACGAATAGGCTCAAAAACTACAGGTCCGATTTCAAAAATTCTTTCACCATTAGAATGCTACATTATCCCTGAGTAACATAGGCTATATTATATTTTCAAAAAAATCAGGGATCCTTACTAAAACTTCAATAATGTAACCCAAGGTGGAAAACAAAAAACCTTACATCGCGTGCGCTGCGAAAACTATTGAAGATAGAACAAAATAATTTACTACGATTTTGTAGAACACGTTATTATCTACAAAAAATGTCGCAACAGCATATGTCTAACTATTATAGTTATGTCACAATAAGTGTTCTTTTATTATAAAAAAATAATTGAAATGCCTCCGCTAGAAAAGGGTCTCTATTTGTACCTTGGTATTAATCCTTATCCAAATAAATCATTTCATAATTAAGACGGTTTCAATACCTATAGATTACTTCTTAAATTTTTCAAATCGGACATTCCATTCAAAAGATATGACGAAATTAAAAATGTTTACGGGTCCACCGGTCACGCGCGGGGTGCGATAACACTCACTCAAGGAGAAGCGCGTGCAAATGTATGAAATAAGTAGACGCGAGGCTCGAACCCACGGTCTAAGTTTATCCTAAAATGTTCAAAAAATTTATGACCACCCATGCGAAGCTGGGACAGGCCGCTAGTTATTTATAAATAAACAGACAGCCCTCACAGCTCAGTTGGTAGTAGCTCTGCCTTCTGCACCGTAGGCCGTGGGTTCGATCCCCACCGAGAACAAACATTTGTGTGATGAACATTGATGTTTGTTCTCTGTCTGGGTGTTATATTATATTATAAGTATGTATTTACAAAAAAAAGTATATATGTCAGCTATCTGGGTCCCATATTACAAGCTTTAGCTTAGTTTGGAGCTAGATAGTGCTGTGTAGAAAGTCCACCAATATTTATTTATTTATTAATATCCTCGATGCTTTTTCATCATTGGCAGTTTCAAGTTCATTTCAAATCGGTCTAGTCATTACAACTGATTTAAACAGACTCAAACATCTGACTACACCCATTAGAGGCATGGCTAAACAATACCATAATATTAATTTGATAATATTTAATTCAACTACTTCTAAACATCTGTCATATACTATCAAAATGCAGAACAAAACATGTCTCCTATGAATGAAACAAAAGTGTTCCGGATGGTCGCAAATGTCGTGCGCGCGCGCATCCAGAAATAACGTCTGACAATGAATTATCGACTACATCTGATGGTCTTTAGCTACCTGTAGATATCCAGTGTTATACTAAACTAATGCAATTATTAACGTTTCATATGAATATTATAAAAAACTCTATGAATTTAGTTTTTTTTACTTATAGATGAAATACTCACTCTTCTCTTTAAGGGGTTGTCAACTAAATAACTTGTCGCTTGCACATTTTTTTTATACAACTAGCTGCGGGAACACGCAGATGGCCCACCTGATGTGAAGTGATAACCATTATCTATAACAAAGCATTGCCTCGTAAGTCACGCACGATAGGAACGTGCCGTACGATGCACTGCCCTGCGTCCATCAACTTGAGGCATACAGATGTTAAGCCTCATATGCCTGTAATTACACCGGCAACCACACTCTTCAGACCGAAACACAGCGTTGCTGCTTGGCGGCAGAAAAAGGCGTGGAGGTAATACTTCCCCGGACGAGCCCTTCACAAAGAGCTCTACTACTCTTAAAACATTTCAACATTTTGAAAGATCAGGGAATCACGTAACGTATTTTATGAAAAATCGCCGTCAAAGAATCAATCAAATTGTGTGCAATTACATTGTTATAAGATTTAACATGTAAAGTTACAAAAGGTATTTTTATTAGAAGCTATAAGTACCTGAGAAGCTTTTAATGATCTGCAAATTGAATCAGATCTTATAACACTAATAATTTAACAAAATGACATCTTCTAAATTATCCTAAACACGTACAGTAAATTACGCTTTTACGGTATAATAAAAAATGTTTACCGAAAAAATATATGCGGTGATAAATCTAAAAAACAATGATTATAATAAACATTGGTTTAAATACAAACGTCATTAGGAACCGACACCACAGTTTAGCTGCATAGTGAGTGTTGCATTATTCTGTGGTTTTAGTGACCCAGCTGTGGGCTAATTGGTCGTAAATTATTATAATTTGCTTAACTGCCCACCCCGAGTCAGTTAAGTGGCGCGGAATATGATTATTAACGGGTTAGATGGAAAAAACTGAAATATAATTTGGATAGAGATAGATTTTTCTTCCGTGAACAGTATACAGACTACAGCAGAGTAGGTACTTTCATATGCATAAAAACATGCTATCTTGATTATAAAAAAAGAAGTTTTTATACCTATATTTTTTTTCTTTTTTACCGACTTGTATCGACTCGTGGTTTTTTTTTTATCCTACTAGCTGATGGAACAAGCATATGGGCTACCTGATGTTCAGTGGTAACCATAACCTATAACAAAGCATTATCTCGTAAGTCACGCACGATAGGAATGTGCCTTAAGATGCATTGCCCTGCGACCATCAACTTGAGGCATACAGATTTTTAGCCTCATGTGCCTGTAATTTCACCGGCAACCACACTCTTCAAACCGAGACATAACAACGCTGCTTGGCGGCAGAAAAAGGCGAGGTGGTAGTAGTGGTAGTGGTGGTGGTAATTTAGTAGATTTGGGGACCTAAATGCTTTTTAACCAAAACTTAATTAATTAAAATAATTAATCCTTTTAGTTTTTCTAATGTCCTAAGTGAGTATAATCATTATCAACATCAGCCCGAAGAAGTCTACACTGGACATAGATCACATTTCCAGGAAGAACGATTCTGAGCCCTCTCCATCTACCGACTTCCCGCGATCTTCACAATGTCGTCATCCATCCAGTCCATCGAGTCCTACCCGATCGCCCCATTCATCATAATAATTACCTTTATCTCTTTGTAGATGTTTGTTGTTTATTTTATGTTGACAGCCTCAGCTCAGTTGTTAGTAGCTCTGCATTCTGCGCTGTAAGCCGTGGGTTCGATCCCCACCGAGAACAATCCGATGTTTGTTCTGTCTGGGTGTTATTTAATATTATAAGTAATGTATGTATATATAAAAAAATATATAAGTATTATATCAGCTATCTGGTTCCCATATTACAAGCTTTGCTGAGTTTGGAGTTTCATAGTGCTATGTGGAAAGTCCATCTATATTTAATTATTATTTACAAGTATTGTCAACCCTTTTTACACCATTAGGGTTTTAATTTCCAAAAATCCCTTCTTAATACACCTCTACGCCATAAGAGCTATGTACTCCTGAAATTGCAGGTCCCTAGGACCAGCGGTTTAGGCTGTGCGTTGTCTATATGTCAGTCAGGACTTTGATTCTTATAGTATTAGAGATTCATTTTGCATTAATAAAAACACGATCCCGTCTCCTCATCTTTCATCAAACCAACTCTTCTCCAGCACCAGATATAGAATCGTAATTACATTTGCCCTAGAATTTCCATCCTTAGAATGAAGCCATCATTAAAATTAATGCCCTAAGCTGACAATGAGATCCGACTTTGACACTGGCATCCGTTTTATGTCTGACTTATGGTCGAGTCAATTGTCTGAGCTAAATCTGGGTTGAAATAAGGCAAAGATGACGGTAGTTAATGACGGTGACTATAGATTTTGTGGACACTGAGCGGATAAAACGTGGTTTAGGAAACCTCAGCGGTCAAAAGCATTTGCAACTTTAGTAACAGAAAAAAACCGAAACAGCTTGACGAAGCTTGAAGAGTAGTAGAGCTCTTTGTGAAGGGCTCGTCCGGGGAAGTACTACAACCACGTCTTTTTCTGCCGCCAAGCAGCGTTGCTGTGTTTCGGTTTGAGTGTGGTTGCCGGTGTGATTACAGGCACATGGGGCCTTAATCACACACACGTAAGTCACGCACGATAGGAACGCGCCCTACGATGCACTGTCCTGCGTCCATCAACTTGAGGCATACAGATGTTAATTTACAAATTGTAGTCGGTTCGATTCCCGGGTGTGGCAAGTGAAATTTAGAAAATCTTTGAATGCAGTATTCTTTCTTTTTACAAATAAAGGAATGTTTCCTTTTAGTAAATTTTTCTATCTCCAGTATTCAAAGTACCCTTCAGGTGGCGTTAAAAAAATTCATCCTGTATATACACCAAGCGTGATGGTACTCACGTACCCGAATCAGGCCATACACTGATCGTTCTTATGTCCTTGCAGTAGGTGTCATATTTCTTTGGCTTTGTGTAGCTTGAGCTGTGTCCGAGTGTACATGCAAGTGCATTATTAATTTAAGCGAGACACGAATTGTTGTTTTTCGCCGACAGCTTGTCAGTGTTGAAAGGATTTTATGCGTTTGTCATTTGTTTGGGAAAATGTCTCGTCTCCTCATAAATTATTTATTTACACACCCCCTACGTGCTTACTTTTCTTCTTTGCATGTTATAAACGCACATGCAAAATATTATTGACCTATGATTTTACTTTTGAAAAATTTATTCAAAATAAAACATTGCTTATATTTCTGACCAGTAAGTGACTCTCGATTTTTTATTGATAAGTTGATCTATGTGGCGTAGGTATGGGTTCGATTCCGCGTGGGGAAAAAAATGCATATTGTGCGATGGAATAATACGAAAAAATCATTTCAACTCGTACTTTCGTTAACAATTATGTATGTTGTAAGCTGGTGCTGCTGACTGTACCAATATCCTACCACTTTATTAGTTTGACGGCCATAACTGCGCAAGCGCAGTGAAAACGGAAACGTAACAAAGGAACCTACGCATTGTGAAAGTGCAAGTGTACACAGTGAACTAAGATATTTGATTTTTAAAAAGACATTGACGTCATATATGTCATATATGAAATCAAAAAATAAATAGGTATTGGACACCTAGTCGCAAGCAAGCAAGACTTGTGAAGATGTGAACTTTTATAAATATCCTAATAAAAACAAGTTGAAACGGAATCATACTAAGTTTAAGGCTTATAGTATGGTATATATAAAACTCAGACAATGAAAATGATATTCACGCCAATTCTGTTCAGTAAGGTAAACTTGTTCACAGTACAATCAAATCAAATCATAAAGCGGCCCTAAATCTACAGCGAAGTGCAAATTGGCCGTCGCTTTTAGGTACCTTGAGTAGGTATTTAGGTACCTAGTAGGCTTTTTAATATGTCACAAATATTTAATATAGTCCCAAAAGTTATTACCCGAGTGGGATTTGAACCCACGACCTTCCCCTTGATACAGGGTTTGATAAATTTTTGGGACTACATTAAATCTTTGTGATTTTCCTTATGTGTAGGTAAACACTATAAAACATTTTTTTTTTATATGTATAATAAAAAATAAATAAATAAATATTGGTGGACATTCCACACAGCACTATCTAGCCCCAAACTAAGCCAAATCTTGTGACATGGGAACGAGATAACTGATATACTACTTAAATACTTTTTTTTGTAAATACATAATTATAATATCATATAACACCCAGACAGAGAACAAACATCTATGTTCATCACACAAATGTTTGTTCTCGGTGGGGATCGAACCCACGGCCTACGGCACAGAAGGCAGAGCTACTACCAACTGAGCTGTGAAGGCTGTTCTAATATGTATAGGTCTAATAAGTTATCATATATTCCGTAAGTGGCTACACAAATTCTCCGCGATTACTGATCGCGATTAGCGAATAGCAAATGCCATCATAACGGCAGCCGTATTCTAAAAAAGCTTTAAAGTGACTGAACACTGATACTGGGAATTGTCAGAAGCTTAACTCCATTGTAGGGACACTCAGAAACATTAACCATCGACATCCGTGTTTATTGCTAGACGTATACCATCTCCACTTTGTAGGGCTGTCACTGTCATCTACACAAAGGTTCACTACATCTCTTTTTCGCAACCCGAAAATGGAACCACGCATGGAATATTGAAGATATACCCTTACCAAGTACCGACCAAGTTTCTGTGATGATGTTTTTATATACTACTTGCTGATGGTACAAGCAGATGACCCACCCGATGTGAAATGGTAACCTTCACCTATAACAAAGCATTGACATGCAAGTCTCGCACGTATAGGAACGTAACTTATTGCCTTGCGTCCATCAGCTTGAAGCAAACAGATGTTAAGCCTCATGTGCCTGTAGTTTTACCGGCAACAAACTTCAAACACAGAAGAATGCATGGTGGTAGGACGAGTCCTGTAAAAGAGCTCTACTGCTCTTAAACTTTCCTACAATCTAGTAGTAAACTTTATTGTTACTAGTAACTAAATATGCCTTTTTTTAGATTAAAAAAAATGATTTATTTATTTATAGTTTCGTATTATTCAACGAGATGAGGAAGAAAAACAAAGGCACTCCACGCGAAATATATTTCTGTACGGTATCACGCTAATTAGATTGTAACTTAACCCTAACGAGACAGCCCTGGCGTTCCCAGAAGTGTAACACAAAGGCGACAACAATGCTGTCTTGTTTGAAACAGACTGTTTTATAGTAGCACTGAGGGCCCTTTCATTAGGATGACAGGGATTTGAAGTTTTATGTCTTCAGTTGGATAGTAACTAGGTTCCTGAAAGGCTTGTTTGAATGTATTCTTTTGAAGGCTTGTGGTTTTGTGTTGATGCCTTGCTAAGTTGTGATGCCTTTTGTATTACTAGTACTCGGGTTTATGAAATTCCTGCAAATGTTCATTTTTTTTATACAACTAGCTGATGGAACAAGAAGATGGTCCACCTGATGTTAAGTGGTAACCATCACAAAGCATTGCCTCGTAAGTCACGGACGATAGGAACGAGCTCTACGATGCACTGCCCTGCGTCCATCAACTTGAGGCATACAGATATTAAGCCTCATGTGCCTGTAATATCACTGGCAACCAGACTCTTCAAACCGAAACACAGCAACGCTGCTTGGCGGCAGAAAAAGGCGTGGTGGTAGTACTTCCCCGGACGAGCCCTTCACAAAGAGCTATACTACTCTTAGACATGTTCACATGGATACAGATTAAGCTACACAAAGCCCATAGAAAAATAACGCCTACTAACCTGAACTTAAAAGCGAGCAGTGTATACCCTGATGCGTTTATGTGTGTACAAGTGGTATAATCTTTAGGAAATACATTACCTACATATTTTAACCAACAAAAAAAAGAGGTTTTGTCCTTTTTGCTAAATGCGGTGATGCCTTTTGTATATTACCTACTACTAGTCCTTATAGGTTTCTAAAATTCCTTTTTAATGTACAAATAATATAATTTTTAAGAGACAATACAGCAAGCGCCAGTTGACTGTACAAAATAATACACGAAAGGCAATTACCTAAAAACAATCAAGTAGCAATAGCAGTAGTAGTAAAATGAGCTATTGCAGCTGTGAGTCGATTATCGTGCTGACAAAAATACTATAACTAGTAGTTCGCCCCGAACTGAGATCTCGCGATGCGACCCGACGAACGCATCAAAACTTTGAGTTCGTAGTAGTCAGAGGCAAGTCCAAACATTATCTTTGGACTTTTTTCTGACTACCGCCTACTGACTTAGTATGGTTACCAAGTTTCAACTCTATTGGCCTATTTATTGAAGAGTTCCGTTGAACAGACCTTGGCTCCATCATCAGACCCGGTCGTCGTCACCATTTTATGAGAACTGAGTACCTCCTTAATTTATTTCAAGAAAAAAAAATAAGAAAAAGCAAAGGAACTGGCCGACCAGCAGAAAAACCTTGATGTCAACGAAACTCTTAGAGATGGGAGCTCTTGGATCGCTGGTTATCTTAATTTAACTTTTATTATTTTATCTCAAAAATCGAGCGTCCCAAAAAAAAAGTAAAAATTGTTTTGAGGTGTCCAAACAAAGCCCTTTCATATGACATGTAACTTGATTTTTTTAAGTAACTTTTTTTATTTTTGCGCCCTTAAAAAACCCCATATCTCAAAAACCCTTCATCCGATTTTACTCATATACTTACCAGTAAATTTCTCAAGTACAAGCTATCGACTTATCAAATTTCATGCAGATCGGATCAACGGTTCTAAAGTTATCGCCAGACAAACATACATACATACATACATACATACTTAAAATGCCAAATCGCCCAAGTTGAAACTAAGATCTTCGTTCGATTCGCTCACTCGATCAATTATAGTACATACATTGTAACTGCTGCTTGTTTTAAAGGAATGGTAACGCAGATGTATGGACGGATATAATATATACGCATCAGGATATATACACTGCTCTCTATACATTTTCTTTCTTAAGCTTTGTGTAGATTATGTTTACCTTTTTCTGTATGCCTACGCCTCACTAAACTTCAATAATATATTATATTATTACATTGTAAAAGGATCATACAAAAGAACGGTAGGAACCAAGCCGAAAGTTTGTTGCCTGTTCTTCTAGGCTTTGGTCGCGTGGAACTGGCACCTAGAGTCACCTAGCTTTAAGACGTTTCAAAGTGATCCTTGTGATTTTATTGAATAAATACATTTTGACTTTGACTTTGACTTTGACTTTGACTTAGCTTGATCTGTATCCGAGTATACTGGACGAGTTTTGGAAATCGTCAAATATTCCTCAATATAATTTTTAAATATGTGTTGTATATGTATGTATGTCAAGGCTTGAATAGAATAATAATGAAAACTTAATTATATTCGTTAATTACTTATATATTATATGTGAAAGTGAATTTCAATATCTACACCCCCCCCACTGTATCTCTTTCAGCGCAACTAACGGCAACACTCGACTCTGTCTCTAAAGTAGCAACACCGCCCGGTGCGCTTGCGTCGTTTCCGCTTATTATTGCCCAGTGCTCGGTGCTTTGTTTGAACTCTTTGTACTACTGTTGTTGCGTATTGGCCTTACAAATAACTTCATTTATTTGACGAGACAATTCGATGGAGCTCAGAATCACCTGATGTTGGGCGGTTACCTCTGTAGTTCTCAGTACTTTGTTTGAACTCTTTGTACTGTTGTTGTTGCGTATTGGCTTTTGTATGATAATCTTAGCCAGATTTTATTATGGAATTTGCTAAAGACTCGCATAATGATGAGCGATGATGAGATGATGATGAGCATACACTTATTTAGAATCGATCGCATATAAACTGTAAATTTGAGTTCAATATTCGAATAGTCTCCTTAGTTTAAGGCCAGATAGCGCTAAATGGTGTTGTAAAAAAATAAATATAAACATGTTTTTGTTTTTGTACATTACCGAGTTTTCACCTTTGTTTACTCTGTAGTTTTTCCTACTTTTAACTTCATAGCTCGTTTGTTTCTTCTTTTAACAATTGCCAATTCAATCAATTTGGACTTCAGTATTATAGAAGCTCGAACACGCATAACATTTATGAATTATTGTTGTCTATTCTGGGATGTGCTCGCTTAAGAATGGACATCGCGCATGCAAGTGCAATGCTCAATGTACAATGCAGCCAGTCTATTAATACTTTTGAAATAATCCTTTTAATCTTGACAGCCCCCACAGCTCAGTTGATAGTAGCTCTGCCTTCTGCGCTGTAGACCGTAGGTTCGATCCCCACCGAGAACAAGAATTTTACAATGAACATAGTACAGTGACCCGTCATGAGCATTGTACCTTCCTATCGGTAAGCCGTAGGTTCAAATCGTTTAGGAAAATCAGTGAAGGAAAAAAAAATTGAGGAAACCAATTAGTATTCAGGCAGTGGAGATGGGCTTGTCACGTATGGAATATCACTACTGATGTGGGTATGTGCCAAATGAAATACTTGGACATACATCAGACCCCCCTTAAGCCATCCTCAACGAATCTTGGGGATCAAAGAAGTGAGAATATTTTTGTTTTTCTGTTTCTGATAGGAAAAAATGTAACTTCAACAAAAATACCGTTTTCAGTTAAATGGAAGATGGTAATAATTCTGTGTTGTTACTCAGAATTATCGCCATCTTCATGAAAATACATTTTTCCACACATTTCATGACATTAATAATCATTTGCAAGTAATTTCTCAATTCGCTTCAATAATATTTCTTCAGCTGTAATGGCGGGCGTTTTGGCGCGAAATGTCACTGTTTCCGGCGCGGGCACTCGCGCGCACAATCGTCGCATCCGGTGCGCTTGCGCATCGTTAGAGGATGTGCACACTTGACACAGATTTTTTGTCTTTATTATTGAAAGTTGACGTATTTCATTGTTATTTTGAGGTTGAGTGTTTTTTTTTTATAAAACAAGAAGAAAAAATGGACTCAAGATGTTGAGTGTGCTTTTAAGAGGCTGACAGCTTCTCACTCGCACATTTCAAGACCTCTGAAGATATAAAATTACTGAAGGTAGATGGAAAATTACAAATATCAATATTTCGGAGAATAACATTACAAAGGTTCAACAAAAATATAATTTTGATTCAAACTAGTTTTCCTTACCTACGAAATTATGAAGACTATTTTTTGGATCCCATTTTCACCCTGACAAGGTAATATAATTATGTTTATCATTTTTAAATTTGTTTTGCAAATAAACAGCTTCATTTTTTTTGGTGTAAAAGTCCTTAATTCAATACTCACACGTACTTTTCTTTCAGCGCAACGTTTAATCTTGTTTTACTTGTTTTTTTCCTTGTCTTTTGTCACTTGAATTATTAATAGCAGAATTTCATGCGCATGAAATACTTATTTGTTATTTGTGCGGTGAGCACTAGTTTAGACGTTATTGGGACATTAGCGAGCCCTTTATTTTAACTAGTGGTATAAACGGATACAAATCAAGCTACCTAAAGCCGAAGTAAATTGAAGATTACTATAAAAGGATATAAAAGCGAGCAGTGTATAGCTTGATCAAGCTATACACTGCTATACATTGTGCAGGTGCATGCACAATGATAATTATGATTTTTATTTACAATGGGCGGTCTAAGCGCTACTTAAGCAATCTCACCCAGACAATCTTTGCATGGAGAGGAGCTAAAACTATAGAAGATAAACTGTGTTGTATTTGAAAGTAAAACCAATGGAAACCAATTGTCCTGCCACGCGATTCAAACCCGCACCTCTTGTGTCGTTGTCAACCACGCTTGTCACCAATTATATGAAATAGATATCAATTTTTTTTATATTTGTTGGGTTGCTATAGGTTAGGAAACCAATTGTCCCGCCACGCGATTCAAACCCGCACCTCTTGTGTCGTTGTCAACCACGCTTGTCACCAAATTATAAGAATATTATCTTTTTTTTATATTAGTAGAGTTATTATAGGTCATATAAATTATACTGCAAAGTTTCGCCAGGTAGGAATAAATGATAGGTTTGTAATAGTTGCCCATTTATTACAGCTCACGATAACAACTTGTTGAACAAGTCCCTTGCAACTATCGCTGGCAAGACAAATGTTTGCGCGTCACCCCTATTATTTGGGGTTGCATTGTTGCCTAGGGTTGCTACTACAGAAAAATAAAATAAAATATTTCCTTACCAATTACTTTACAATTCATATTGTGCTATGTTATTTAAATGAATTCATCCTACAATTTCTCCTACTTCTTACTAATTTAATCTCTTCTCTTGTCGTGTCACTAGTTTCTTTCGAAACAGTGTGGTGAAATGAAATGAAATGAAATGAAATGAAATGAAATGAAATGAAATGTTTAAATGAAATGAAATGTTTATTTGCGAGAAATATGGTTAGAAGTTAGTTCTTAGTTGGTAAGTAGTATCACATATTTCACCAAATCATTGGCATGCAAATTTTTACTTCGGTACAATTAAATAATATTATCATTAAATTAAATTAGGTACATTATAATAAAGATGTCCATAATAAATTGACAATAAATCAATAAAATTAGTAAGTCAGTGTACAAGTTCAATTATTCAAAAAATCATTAACATTATAAAAACTTTTTTCTATTAGCCATAATTTTAACTTTTTTATAAATTGTCTGATTGGTAAGTTTTTTATTTCACTGGGCACTTTATTAAATATTTGTCCACACATAGCAAAAGAGTTTTTTTTATATAAAGTAGTTCTGGGTACTCTAGAAAGAACAATTCTGTCAGGGTTTCTTACACATCTTGAATAGATATCTCGCGCCTTTGTAAATAAGCTAGAGTTATCTTTGGCAAATTTAGCAGCTTCTAAAATGTACATGCTAGGCAATGTCAATAGTTCTAACTTAAGGAATACGGGTTTACATGATTCCCAAGGAGGTATGCCGACAATAGCACGTACGCATTTTTTTTGTGCTATAAACGCCTTATTTATTTGTCGAATTACCCCAGAGAACCAGTCCGTATTTTAAAACAGAGGTTACATATCCGTGGTACGCGGTCATAATAGTATTATGATTTGTAGTCTTGCGTAGCTTGTATAGAACGTACACAAATTTATTTAATTTTCGGCAATCTTCATCTATATGGGCTTTCCAATTACAGTGCCGGTCTATAGTTATGCCTAGGAATTTAGTTTTGTCGACTTCATTAAGATTTTGGCCTTTATATGATAATTTAAGATTTTGACGTTTTTTCCCATAAGTTCCAAATTGTATAAAGTTTGTTTTTAATAGATTAACATTTAAATTATTGTTACTAAGCCACAAAATTATTGCATCAATGGTATTATCAATGTCAATAGTATAATTATAAATGTCAGAATTAGAAGAAATAATAATAGAAATGTCATCGGCAAATAGTGTGCATGGATTTTTTTGAAAGGATTTTAAGTGCGCCTTAAGAGGCTCCTTTCGAGCACTTGAAACATGTTATAGAACTTTTTAGGTTCTACGACATGCCGGTTTCCTCACGATGTTTTTCTTCACCGTTTGAGAGTACTGGCATTGTGCACATAAATTTTTGAACAGAAAAACTCATTGAGGCTCGACCGGTTTCGAACCCACGACCTTAGGATCGGAAGGCGGGGCCGCTACCACTAGACCACCAGTGCGCTCCAAACAAGAGAGACTAATTTAATATTATAAATGCGAAAGTTACGATGGTTGGATGTATGGATGTTTGTGGCTCAATCACACCCGCACTGAACTGATCGATGAATCTTAAAACAATTGTAGTTCGTAACCTGGATTAGAATATAAGCTACTTTTTCCACAAAAAATTACGAGAACTATATAAAAAAATATACTAATCAACATCATTATTTCAGCCTGGTATCACCCACTGCTGGGTATAGGCCTCCTTCATGTTTTGCTAGCCTCCTCTGTCCTGTGCGTCTCTGGTCCGGGAGTTTCCTGCGACCTTCACGATGTCGTCAACCCATCGCGCTTTCGGACGCCCTAAATTTCTTTGGCCACCACTCGGTCAAGGCTTTGCTCCACCGGCCATCACCGCGTCTAACCAGGTGTCCTGCGCAACTCCACTTGAGATTTACCGCCCTGTCTCCGACGTCGAAGATTTTAGTACGAATACTAACACTAACTAGGAAAATCTCTTAAATAGCTACTGGCGATTCTTTTTTCTTTTCCCTAATATAGATAAATATAAAAAAAATATCCTATTTATTTTCTCGGTCCCTGATCTTCGTTTTCCCATTCTACCTTTTTTTTAATAGAACCAACCCTAATAAAATAAACACAAAAACATCTGACAGCCCTATTAAAACAAACGGTGGTGCCCATCAACTAGATAGGGCACTTGTTGCTCCCCCAACAATGAATCTATATCAATTGAATGCGGCCTTACTCACGCCACGGGCGCACGCGATCTGATGCTTAGCCAGTGTTGGCTAGCAAACTGTGCTACCTGCGTGCTACCTTCTATATTACCTGTAACAAAAGGAAATTATATTGTGAGACAGGATACTTAAGACTTGATCTCTGTAGTGAAGGAAAGAGGTTATTATATTTGCATCTTCTTCATTAGATTTATATTCGGTACTTTTATGGATGTCGGGTAGTCAGAGTGGGGGGAGTCCCTTAGACATCATCAAATAAACTTAAGTTGGTACTGAGATCTGAGGGGATATCTACCGTGCCTAGAGATCAGAGTCTGTGTCTTTGTTCTATTGTTAACCAGCACTAAAATTCAAAGTCAAAAGATATTTTTTTATTCAATTGAATCATAAAGATCACTTTTAAACGTGTTAAAGCTAAGTGAATCCAGCCAGGTGCCAATTCTATGTAACTAAGCCTAGAAGAACAGGCAACGTTTCAAAGTGATCCTTGTGATTGTACTGAATAAAGACCGTTTTGATTTTGATTTTGAACAAACTAACAGCTCAGTAACTACCATTATTTTGTATGATCCTTGTTATTTTGACAGCCTTCACCGCTCAGTTGGTAGTAACTCTGCCTTCTGCGCTGTAGGCCGTGGGTTCGATCCCCACTGAAAACAAATATTTGTGTGATGAACATAGATGTTTGTTCTCCGTCTGGGTGTTATTATATATAATATGTATGGAATTACAAAAAAAAGTATACATATATGTATTATATCAACTATCTGGTTCCCATATAAGCTTTGGCTTAGTTTGGGGCTAAAGAAAGAAAGAAAAAGAAAGAAAATACATTTATTTGACACACACAAAACGGACAATGGACAGATACGGGCAAAACGGCAAAACCAATAGGAAGGTATTACAATAAAATAAAAAAATAAAAAAAACTTCAATAAAAACACATTATTTACAGGTTCTAGCCAGTCCCGTCCGTGCAGTAGGTATGCCAAAAAGGTCCAGACTCAGCTTTTTGCTGCCTGACAAAAGTAGGTAACCTACCTTGCCAAGCAGCGCTGGTTTTCAGTCTGAACCTTACCTAGGGTGACGTCACTACAGATTGGGGCTAGATAGTATCGTGCGGAAAGTCCACCAATATTTATTTATTGATTAAATATTAAAACTGAAACAACATTATTATACAAGGCGGCAGCTCAACCTACAAACTAAGATGCGGTAAGTCTCAAACCGTTCTTGTAAATGTATGACAAGGCTTATACAAGGTGTTCCATAAGTTGTGTATATAAACTTCAGGGGGCTAAAGTACCCATCAATATGAACAACTTTTTCTAAGGAACCAACACTGTGAACGCGAAAAAAAAAAACAGCTGTTTCATACATTTTAGCCTGGTAGGTATCGAACTTTTGTATGAAACAGCTGTTTTTTTTTTCGCGTTCACAGTGTTGGTTCCTTGGAAAAAGTTGTTCATATTGATGGGTACTTTAGCCCCCTGAAGTTTATATACACAACTTATGGAACATCTTGTATAAGTCCAGCAGAGGACTTCTGCCGACTTGAAGCAATGACAAAGCAATAGATATCTAGACCTAGTGGTCCCCAACTTGTCTCAACATCTTCAAATCAATAAACTCACTATAATACGAAAGCCTATTTTACGGCTACAAGTATAACAAGAAGACAACAAGCAATTGAGATGTTACCTGCGCCTACGCAATGCATTGTATGCACGAAACTCATGCACGGCCACAGATAGAGCAGTAGTTTAGCACAATCTTGAGAGTAAGAAAAGTCTGAATTTATTTCTTATGGGTAGGTATGAATTTATAGGTATGAACGAATATAACAAAGTTATTTAGTAATTTTGCTTTACTAAGACGTTTACGACGTTGACATTGTTCAATATAATAAAGTCATTGAATGTAATTATGAATAAAATCAGAAAGATTTTAAGAAAAAAAATCCTATATGCTTATCTAAGTATCGAACTATATTCATTCTAAGTTTCACCTCAATCGATCAGGCGTGATTGTCAAATTTAAAATAAAAAAGGATTTATTGAATATTATAATCACAAGGATCACTTTGAAATGACATAACTTGTGGTGCGTAACGACTCAAGACCCATAAAGCTAAGTGTTCCCGCACACGGTCCTCCGGCCACAACCACAAAACGCCGCCACTGGCATATATTTCCTGTACTTTTCATACGAAGCGAGCAACGACGATTTGTAGCGTGTGGCGGCTACCGACGTCAACCGTGTGCGGCGAGTCCATATAACATGTATGAAAACTACAGGAAATATGCCAGTGGATAATAAAAAAAAAAGTATGATCTCCCCCGTGATTTGTCTTTGTTAATAATATAAAGAAAGCGATAAGTACTTTAGCACTCTTGTTGTTTATTACTCTTAGAAAACGACTTACGATTTCGACATGTTCGAACTTCGATTTATCGCCCGCATGATTACCGACACTTGCGGAAACTTTGTTTTGTCTGTAGCATCATGCTGGCATGGGGGTCGGCATACCCTTAATATAAAAAGCTCTTAATGTGCATTTCAAAGCCAATACTTTTACATAAAATGACTATTTTTGAAGATACTAACGGCCGGTTTCTGAAAGCTCGATCAAAACTAATCAGATGTCAAGTCACTTACTATCTCTATCTAATTCGATGTAATAGCTGAAATGGCGAGTGTTTTGACATCCGATTAGTTTTGATCGAGCTTTCAGAAACCGGTCGTTAGTTGTTCACCAATATATTTTAAATTTTGAACTGACCAATCCTATTCCCACTTTTATTCTACTTTCTTTCAACTAAACATAAATTCGAAATTTTGTGGTATTTGTCTGAGCTTTTTCATTACCGATTCCAAAAAAGTGTAAGCGATGGGGATCGTGGGTCCCATTCTACGTGGTCTCAGTCGCCTGTTTGCACGTGCATACATCTTCATACTGCCAGAAAGGAGCCACTTTGAGGCTCACTAAAAATCCTTTCACCACACTGTTGAAAGAAACTAGTGACACATTATGTAGATGATACTGATTATGAGATCGAAAAACTATTGCCCGATTCAAAGCATGTTGTCTGCGGGAGCTCTAAATGTACTCCGTCCGTCTGTCTGTCTGTCACCAGGCTGTATCTCATATACCGTGATAGTTAGACAGTTGAAATTTTCACAGATGATGTATTTCTGTTGCCGCTAAAACAACAAATACTAAAAAACAGAATAAAATAAATATGAAGGGGGCTCCCATTCAACAAACGTGATTTTTTTGCCGTTTTTATAAATAATGGTACGAAACCATTCGTGCGTGAGTCCGATTCGCACTTGGCCGGTTTTTTTATGACTATCGTGATGGATTCAAGTTTCGCGCCCCTGCAAGGCTCCATTCGTGCAAGATGGAAATTCCCGTAGCTTCACACGCTTAAAACAAACACGTATAAACCTTGCAAGGTTTACAGTTGTAGTAACACTGGTACTGACTTATTTAGTCTGTGGTAACACAGCATTGTCGTGTCAACGTATCGGATCTCGGGTTTTATGAGGATCGTAGCCTATAACAACGTGTGCAAACATTTGCATACACAGAAGGACTACTGCGACGCGCGATATAGGACATGAACTTAGTTACAACCACAAACATCATCATCAAGCTGATGAAGACCATTGATTTACATTGGCCTGCCCTATACATTTCCAGCAATAGTATGATTTGTTCACTAAAACAAATTATAAATGAAAGAAAGAAAGCCCAGTTGTGGGGTGAGTCGAGCTAAGGATCATGAGCAAAAAACTAGACTAAGGCCTGATTTCACCATGCTCTGTTAGATTAACAAAGGATTAAAGGGCGGTTAAGGGCCGGTTTCACCATGCTCTGTTAGATTAACAAAGGATTAAAGGGCCGTTAAATATGTCAAAATGTACGCGTTTGACAGATAAGGTTAGATTTAACGACCTGTTAATCCTTGATTAGTAACTAACAGAGCATGATGAAACTGGCCCTAAATATGTCAAAATGTACGCGTTTGACATCTAAGGTTAGATTTAACGGCCTGTTAATCCTTGATCCTAGCAACTAACAGAGTATGGTGAAATCAGCTCTTATGACTTAAGAACGCCAGTTAACTACTAACTTTTGAATTTTACTAATCAGAGATTCGAAATTAAGTAGTTGACTTTGTTCTTCAAACCCGTTTTCCAAGAAACAAGTGATTTCATATCTGATTAAAGTTGATCAAGCTATCAGACACCGGCCGTCAGTCGCGTAGCTAATTAAATACTTTTCTAGTGATTCTCATGAATTATTTTATGATTGTCGGGCATTACTAAGAAGCATAAAGCTAAAATTTCAGCCAGTACTGAGTATCAGGACAGGTAAGAGGAAATGTCGGAGGCGCTGTTAAACATGAAATTTTCATAGCGCATAACTACCTCACACTCGCCGTGTGAATTACAGGCTAAAGTTACATTTGCGGGTGTAAATTACATGTTTAGATCTGTTATAGGTTCATAAAGTGAAACACGCGTTAAACCATGTATTTGTTTATGAGTTTAGTCAAAGTCAAAGTCAAAAGGTATTTATTCAATAAAATCACAAGGATCACTTTGAAACGTCTTAAAGCTAGGTGACTCTAGCTGCCAGTTCCACGCGACCAAAGCCTAGAAGAACAGGCAACAAACTTACGGCTTGGTTCCTACCGTTCTTTTGTATGATCCTTTTACAATAGGCATTATTCTATACCGCTCGATTTTAGGTGGCAATGGGCTTGCAACCTGTCACGTATTGAATACCAACTACTGCATAATGTGGGGATGTGCCAAATGTAATATTTGGATGTTACTCTGACTACCCCCTTATTAGATTCAATTTTCAATTCGCTTGACTAAAGCTTACATAGTAAAAGAATAATCGTAATCCACAAACCCAATCTCTTTTTAAGTTCTGTAATAAGTACCTATAATTTTTATTAGTTTTGAGAACCGTACAAGCTTGATTTACGTTCATAGTTTCGATTGTTACGTTCTAGGATTAAATTTAAACTGGAAATTGTAAAAAAAAATAACATATTTATGTACAAATAAAGATATTTTAAAATTGAAAAAATGTTAAGTGCACAAAAGGAAGTACATAGGCGAACTTAATGCTAGTTAAAACATTCTTCCAGTTAACCTACACTATAATATTAGTATAATTTTTTTTTACTCAGATTATAATCAAAATGAATACAGGTTCGAATCCGTGGTATCGTAACAGATCTACATTATTATGCTGATTGTTTTAAGCGCAGTGAATCTGAATGAAATGCACTTTCATTGATGGCGATCCAGAAATACACGCCCGAGCTTAGATCTCAGCTGCTTGTAGAGTTAAGAAAGGAATAGAGTAGGTCTTATATTGAAGTATTACACAGGTATTTATCGCATTTACATTTATTATTTAATAAAGGTAAACGATAATAATAATGGTAAGCGATAAATACCCGGAAAATACTTTTATTTCGGACCACATAAATTATTTTGTCATCTCATTTCGTTTATCTCTATTAAATATAGATAACCGAGTTGGGGTAAACAAATTCCTATAGATACTATAATAAGAAAAGTATTCATTCAATAGCCGCCGTCTCAATCAAAATTGGAACAGAAACAAACTTGGCTGTGATAAATATTAACATCTCCAAAAAATTTCGATTAAATAATATAATTTAATAAAATCAGGTCATGCAACACATGCCCTGATTTAATTAAATTATATTATTAAATTCTTTGTTCTTAAAAAAACTTTGTTAAATTGATTTATTACCAGTTTAGTTACTTTTTTTATGTAGGTTTAACAATTTTTTAATAATTTCCGCCAGCTCTAAAGTTTATGTAGCTCTATGGTCCACAGATGAAGAGCAATGATTATCCAGAGGCATTTCCTATCGTCTTATTATTCTTGTAACAATAATACTGACAATGATCATTATTTTATATGTGTACGAAATTAGCCGAAGAATTTGCTACTGACTCATACAAATGTGTACGTTATTTGGATTTCATTCAATATTGTTTAAACCTGCCTAGCAATATCGTGATGAAACTAGCTAGTTTTCTAGCAGCGGCAATGAGCTTGCGACCTGTCACATTTGGAATACCAACCGTGCCTGGGGATCATAGTCGTGAAGCCCGTTCTTTTTTCTCTTTTTTCCTTAACTAGCTAAAAGGCTGGGAGTTTCACTACGTGATAGAATAGAAGTGGAAGAACCAAGGTCACCGATATAGCTCGAAGAATTAGAAAGGTAGACGCTCCCGCAGCTAATGGACCGACGACATGGTAGGATTAAGAGTAGTAGAGCTCCTTGTGAAGGGCTCGTCCGGGGAAGTACTACCACCACGCCTTTTTCTGCCGCCAAGCAGCGTTGCTGTGTTTCGGTTTGAAGACTGTGGTTGCCGGTGTAATTACAGGCACATGAGGCTTAATATCTGTATGCCTTAAGTTGATGGACGTAGGGTAGTGCATCGTAGGGCACGTTCCTATCGTGCCTGACTTACGAGGCAATGCTTTGTTATAGGTGATGGTTACCACTTAACATCAGGTGGGCCATCTGCTTGTTCTATTAGCTAGTTGTATTAAAAAAATAATGCGGGAATGCTTGACTCCATAGACTCCATGAAGAATACTAAAAAAAATATTCTTGGAAATGTATAGGCCTCCCCTATACATATCCTCCCCTATGTCTTAATACTAACGTTTCCATAGGTGCATGAACCGATTCGAACCCACAACCTTACTTCGGAAGGCAGGTTTCACTAGACCACTGAAACAGCTGAAGTCAGCCACGGGAATCAAAAACGAAAGGCTCTTAGGTATCGACATATCCAAACCAATTAGCCACCTTTCTCATCAGCTCTTCAATGGCTCAGCTTTGTATTTTCATATTCAATCTCATCTTTTTGCTAAAAGCTTTCCGGTGGACTATTGCCAAGAAACGGGAGGACATCTCCTCTCCTTATCCCACCTATGTTTTTTATATACTTCTGTCCCGTTCCAGCGGAGGGAATTTCTCTGAATGAAAGGACCTTTTCATCGTTTTGCAATACCGCTGAAGCTAAAGCCAACGAGTGAGTGGAGATAATTTTGTCAGTCCCCGGGTATGTGATAATGAGGGTTTATATCATGGAACTTCAGGTTTCATTGTTGTTTTCAGAACTGATGGGTTATTAAACATGGTCGCGGTATGCGGAGAATTTTGATGCGAGGCTTATTTACATTGAAACGAGGAGTTAGTGTTTATTTAAAACAATTACATGTCGCTGGAAAATATCCAGATTTTTTGTTGCTTTGAATGTTCGACTTGTTATAAATATGTTGAAAGATTATTGTGTTTATTAATTTTTGAATGTTTTTGGCGTATTTTTTACATGAATAACGTTTGGACTCTGGACTGGACTCGTGATTTTTTTCATCATACATTATTCTTCAAGTTTATTGACGCTGGGTAGTGCATTGCAGGGCACGTTACTATCGAGAATTGCAAGGCCATGCTCTGTTATAAGTCAAAGTCAAAGTCAAAGTCAAAATGTATTTATTCAATAAAATCACAAGGATCACTTTGAAACGTCTTAAAGCTAAGGTGACTCTAGGTGCCAGTTCCACGCGACCAAAGCCTAGAAGAACAGGCAACAAACTTACGGCTTGGTTCCTACCGTTCTTTTGTATGATCCTTTTACAATGTAATAATATAATATATTATTGAAGTTTAGTGAGGCGTAGGCATACAGAAAAATGTAAACATAATCAAAATATAGGTGATGGTTACGACTTAACATCAGATGGGCTATGTGTTAGTTCAAAAGCAAGTCGTTTTTTTATTGTTACTCTTCATAAATCGTATGTTTCTAATAGACAAATCTTTTAACATTTTAATAAATCATTTTCTAAGGACGTAGAAAATGATCACAACAATGCTGTATCATTAAGCGCATTGCATGTAACATTTTAGGACAATCAATCAAGATTTAACTGACTTCTAAGAAATTTAAAATTGGATTTCTGTTAACAATACACGGATTAACGCATCGTACTTTTGTCTGGCATTGTACTATACCATTCCATCGGTACTTTTAAATCGTTCATCACCGTTATGTTCCTAATCCATTGCGTGATTTCTACTGTGCCATTGATAAGGTTTCTATCAAAAGCGTCAATGCTTGCTAAGTTTTGTGATTTGTAGTTCTATTCACAGTTTTTTAGTACAGGGTATTGTATTTTATTGTCGATAGCTAGTTTCGATGGTGTTAGGATTATGGGTTATTTATGGGATTTTGGAACGTATTGGAACGTTTTGTTGTAAAACCTGTTACGGTGAGCAGTTTTGATGACAGTTTGATAATATAAATTGAATTCTAATATGGATGTTTTTGTTATCCACATTTAGTGTGAGTATTAAAGAACTATCGAGTATAAAGAAGAAATAAAGAACAGAAGAAGATTAAGGTATCGAATTCTGAAACTTATTTGGATTAACTGATTTTTTTAAGTAAATAACGTTTTACGGCCGGTTTCTGAAAGCCCGATCAAAACTAATCGCATGTCAAGTCACTTGCTATCTCTATCTTATTCGATGTAATAGCTGAAATGGCGAGTGACTTGACATCCGATTAGTTTCGATCGAGCTTTCAGAAACCGGCCGTTAGTAGATTTAAGACGATAGGGGACGCCAGCAGTGAACCTCGACGAGCTGATGATGATGATAATGATGATTGGGTATATTTGTTGGTATTATCAAGGGCTACCCTAATTGGATTTGAAGTCTACTAGCTATAAACGATACTCAAGCTGCTCTGCTCAAAGTTAGCCCTGTCTCTGTTTGTCATTACCTATTAGTAAGAGATGGCAATAAATTAAGCACTGATAATCTCTAAGGCCGTAAATCTCAGGGGTAACTTTACTATAGTAGAGAAGTCCATCTCATTTTCTTTTGGGCATTCAATAGTCATATCGAGCTAATAAAGAAAGGGCATGAAAAAGTAACGGAACAAGGCCATAAGAAAAAACGCCTAAAAGCCAAAAGTAGTAAAATATTACGATGCACATAAAGAGGCCACAATAGGCCGCATTTACAATGTATACAGATTTCCGATGGTTGGGGACATAGACTAAAAATCGAAGGAGAGGCAAAGCTAAATAAATTGAAAAGAAAATGATTTTCACTGGACTACAATCTACGATTTACAGGTAATCTACATTTCATGAATATAAGTTGAATTAACTCATTATTTTCTTACAAAAAAATACACAAAACTAATAGTTAAGAATTTTTTTTAATAATAGATCTAGACTATAAATGTAGATAAGATAGACTAGTGTAGAGGGTGCCCGCTTTACATATAAATGCGGTGTAAGTTACAAGCACTTGCCTCGATCATGTCTGTTTGTCTGTGTTTTATAGCGGTACTGCTCGGTTTATAGCTTTTCGATATTATTTTCGTATTTTTTTGCCATTGGCTACTGCGCCGTTCACGCTACTGTTGTTTTAGTGTGGATAATGCTCGATTTTATTAAGCTCCGAATCGTAATTTCTGATGGCGAACGACGATTTAGAACGTTCTCACCCACCGTCCTACTATGTTAGTTTTTGTAGTCTGTCTGTATAGATAACACTAATCATTAATTCATTTGTTCGTTCGTTTGTTCTTTCATTTATTAATTGATTAATTCATTCGTTCATTTGTTTATTCGTTTGTTTGTTTGTTCGTTCATTCGTTCGCTTGTTCGTTCATTCATTAATTCATTCATTCGTTAATTGATGAGTGTCTTAATAGAAACATACGAAAATAACTAACAAAGGCTAACAGAAAATAGACGACAACACACTGTGTTATCTCAGTATAAAGCCACATTGTGTTAAAGAAAGAAAGAAAGCAAAATCGAAAACCTAAAAATATATTATATCATATGTATTTAAACTTAAACAGTTCAGGCAATGAGGGTATACTCAGCAAAAATGCTAAAAAAACGTTTTAATGTGAAGTGACAATATTTATAGAATAACTGCAATAAACACACACAAACAAGTCTTATCCACACATTCCTAGCCCAGACACCCACTGTCCTCTACAATACCACTTGAGCCGATCGGGCATTTGGAAATGTAAAATCACCCCTCTGCCCACAAGGGCCATAAACTATACGCTGCGGCCCGCGGTCTCGCCAATTAAATATGAATGGACGGGGTACTCTCATTACATGAGTTTAGGGCCTGTGCAGACGGGATGCACTTGGACTGCAAAGATGCAGTCTGGATGGTGCGTGTTGATGCAACTGCTTGGAAACGAGGGATTGCGTCGTCTTTACAGTCGTGCAGTTATTGGACTTCATAAAAAACTTGCAGTTTTGATTTAATTGTGTCTAAAGAGTAGACTCATGACTATTTGGCATTTGTAGATAAGATATCCTCTCAAATATCTTGGTATCTAATGCTAACTCAAAATCCTTGAGGTTGTATTGGGATAGTCAAAGGCACGTCTTAATAATACTTTTGTTAATTTTAGGATTATTGGTATTCCATATTGCAAACCCTACAAGTATTCCTACTGGTTAATTATACGATCTTTTTTCAAGGAGCCAAAAAAAGATCACGCACAAAAACGTTACGTTAAGCCATTCTGTACTTCAGTGCGGGTAAATTGTATACAATAATAATCTATATTTAAATCAAAAACAAAAAAGCTTCATTAAAACTGTCGATACTGTCAGAAAAAATGGGATGAGTCTAGTTAATGTAGACTCCAAAAATATGTCTCGACTGCAATTATGCAGTATGCAGTTGTAGTCCACTTGTAAACCGTCTGCACAGACCCTTATAACCCGAACACGTCATAGAAAAACCCAGGTTTTGTTTATGTTTATTGTAGGTGATGCGATAGGTCAGCTGAATTATTTATTTTTGAATGTTCATTCGAAGGGGATATTTTTTTATTCGTGAAAAATTTTGGAATAATAAAGAACTGTAAAAAATTGATTTTGATTGATAAAGAAGTGATGCCTTCAACAAAATTATTCTTCTACTTAATATAAAATCTTTTTTTAAAAAAACACCGAGGATTCTCCCAGTCAACAATGGTAAAAAAGTGTTGGATTTTTTTTATATTTAACTAGCTAATGGAAAAGGCAGATGGCCCACCTGATGTTAAGTGGTAACCATCACCTATAATAAAGCATTGCCTCGTAATTCACGCACAATAAGAACATGCCCTACGATGCACTGCCCTGCGTCCATCAACTTGAGGCATACAGATGTTGAGCCTCATGTGGCTGTTACACCGGCAACCACACTCTTCAAACCCAAACACAGCAACGCTGCTTGGCGGCAGAAAAAGGCGTGGGGGTAGTACTTCCCCGGACGAGCCCTTCACAAAGAGCTCTACTACTCTTAAAGATATTAAATAAAATAAGCTAATTTTATTTACGAATGCTATCCCTAGGCACGGTAGACATCCCTTCAGCTGCGAGTTTTCAGTACAGACTCAAGACCCTTCAAAGATGCCTAAGACGGTAGTCAAAGTCAAAGATATGACCAAACAATATGTTAAGTTGACAGACAGTTAGGTGCATCACTACGATGTAATTAAAAACAAACTATACTATACAAGTACATAGTATTCTTTTAAAAATCCTTAATCAGGCGTTATCTACTTCAAAACACCTTAGCCCATTTTATAATTACAGCTCCAACGTTGCAAAATCAACTTTATCTGCTATACAATAAGACGCATTCTTTGTGAACCAAGCGCATTATGAATTTGGTACACTTGTATAAGGGGTGTCATAATTGCGAAGTGAGACAAAGTCGCTTCAAAGGCATTGTGGGTGATACAGGCTGTTGTATAGTCTTTACGGACACTTAAACTTTTGAGTTGACGTCAACCACACTTTGTCGCCTTAATTATACGACGTGCCCCGCAATAGGACACCCTGTACAATGCATCTTGAAAAAAGATAAATTAATGAGGTTTTCTTTCAAAAATACGGAACAATATTTTGTTACAATGTATTTTGAAAGACAAAATGTGATTTTTATAAAACCCACTTTACGTCAGTTTATGAATGACACTTATGTTATAATGAACAAATATTAAAATGACACTTTATGATAGTATTTAATTATGAAACAGGTGTCTTAAAGAGGACACGAACGTTAGTCAGCGGTTTTAAATAAAATATTTAAATAATAAACCTTTTTAAATGTAATTGCACCTACGTTTAGCTCGAAGAACTCACAACCGCTGGAGAATAAAGGTTCTCGAATGGCGACCACATTCTAGATGACAAAAAGTGGGACATTTTTCTGCTCGATGGACCGATGACATCGTCAGTGGATGTAGAGGGCTCAGAATCGTTCTTCCTAGAAATAAACAGGGCTAAGTCTAGTCCACCCTCACCTGCAAGTGGTGCACCCTGCTAACTAACTAACAAGGCTCTGACGAAAACCACCCACCAACACGCAATGGACCAGGACGGCGGGTTAAGGTCCAAACCCCCCAAAAATGAATAGTAAAAATGGGGGAGACCTTTGCCCAGCAGTGGGACGGTATAGGTTAAAACAAAAAAAAAGGCTGGTAGTGGACTTTTTCATGCTGCTGATGATGATGAGTCTTCCTATAAACCATGTGTGATATAAATTAAATTAACTATTGAAAATGTATCGTTATAATCTTTTCCACAGCAAATCGTAATCTTAATATCTAACCCCTATGCACCCTTAATTGGGGGTACAAAACCAAAGTCAGAGTTGTATAAAAGTGAATGATTAATGCGAACTCACATTAGGTCGCCACCCTGACGGGGGTGGAAGATGGGGGTGGGTAAGGGTGGAGCTATGAAATTCGCGAAAATTAAAAACATATTGCTATTATATTATTACATATTCTTAGAGATTCTTAAAGTATCTCGAGAGTCCTAAGTAAGTGCCAAGAGATCTGAGGAGATGTCTACCGTGCCTTAGGATTACAGTCATGAATGTTGGGTCTCAACAATTCAGAAATAATATATGTTAATAATATATGGTACTTAATCATAACGTTCTGTTATAAACATGTCCGAATCAGTCGCGATGCAGCGGCGATGGGCTTGCAATCTGTCACGTATGACCAAGTAATGCATATATGATGTGCCCATAGGCATAGTCGGTATACCGACTCCCAATTCTTTAAAAATGCGTGTTTTAATAAGATGCCGGACATTTTAAGAGTAGTAGAGCTCTTTGTGAAGGGCTCGTCCGGGCAAGTACTGCCACCATGCTTTTTTCTGCCATCAAGCAGCGTTGCTGTTTCGGTTCGAAGAGTGTGAATCCTGATAAAATTACAGGCATATGATGCTTAAAATTCCATAAGTTGACGGGTGAAGGGCACATCGTAGGTCACGTTCCTATAATGCGTGAAATATGAGGCAATGTTTTTTTTATAAGTGATGGGTAACACTTTAAATCAGGTATGTTCCATCAGCTAGTTGTGTTACAATACAATACAAAATCATTTATTCATTCCACACATACACAGTTTATAAAAAATACAAGAATAGACATTAAAAGTAAGTAAGTGACACAAATTGGCCGTCACTCAGCATAAATGCTATAGCAGCATACGCTACTATAACGCTGGTCTTCCGTGACACCAGTACGCGACAACGCAGCAACTGCGACACCCATGTCATCGTTACAGTTAAAAAAAGTTGTTACTAGCAAAGCGGAGTGCCGGCTGATCTTATGGCTCCATGTCATTAATATGTCAATCGATTTCAGAATGTAGGCCTGTGTGCTACTGAAGACGACCTTTGTATACTATACCTATATAAATAGATTGCTAGGTATGAATATGTATTAGGCACAGAGAAAATCATAGTTTATACTAGCTGGTACCCACTACTTTGTCTGCGCAGGATTAGTATTTCGAGTAGCTTATATTAGCGTGGCGTTACATATGTGTAACTCTAGCGTTTTTGGCAGCGCACGCCAGAATAGCTCGCAGATGGTAGATTTTTTCCTACTTACTTGACACTTATCGTCATATTTTTGACAATTCACACAATATCTTTATAAATTGTAGCCTATGTGTTATTCTGATGTATAAGCTATATTATTGTAAAGTTTCATTAAAATCCACGCGCCGAAAGATAATAAAATAAGCAACAGCAAATAAGCTTCATTCGTGAAGAAGTCAAATTTTAGCTCAAAATAGCATTGACGAGATTTTTTTATCTCTTAATGAGTTTATATTAAAGCTGTGCCAAGTGCGTGTTTGACTAAAGGTGGTGTAGGGTTCTGTAACTGTTTTTCAGAGAAGAGTTTTTCATTCCCGACAGATTGGGTTCCATGTACCTTCCTACATGTAAGTACCTCTACCGGTACCTTCAAAAATTTTAAAATGTACGAGCGTTTTGTCTGATGGTTGTCAGCATCTTAATAGTTGTTTCTACTCAGTTCAAACTACCGATTGAAATAGCTTTCTAGTTAAATAATTTATGAACTTTGGGGAAGACATAATTCTTCATTTGTTTTGACTTCAGCGGCTTATGTCTCGCGTTCACGGTACGGAACCCTAATAATAACTAAATATAAAACAATTTAAACTGTGAAAATAGTCTCACTTTGTCATAAACTGTCATAGCTGGATTTACTTGCAATGCATTTCTTTGAATTATAGGTTTTCTACGTGACTTTTTGAAAATATTTCATCTTTCATTAATATTTTAATATTATACACCGGTGTTACAATGGTAAACAAATTGAATTTGTCATAAAATTTGTTATAGTCCGTTCAAAACTTTACTTGTAGAGCACTGGTGGTCTAGTGATAGCGGCCCCGCCTTCCGATCCTAAGGTCGTGGGTTCGAAACCGGCCGTGCACCAATGAGTTATTCTGTTCAAAAATTTATGTGCACAATGCCAGTACTCTCAAACGGCGAAGGAAAACATCGTGAGGAAACCGGCATGTCGTAGAACCTAAAAAGTTTTATAATATGTGTCAAGTGCTCGAAATGAGCCTCTTGAGGCGCACTTAAAATCCTTTCACCACACTGTTTCGAAAGAAACTAGTGACACGACAAGAGAGATAAAACTTTATTTAATTTATCAATAAAGCTTACAATGAATACAAGTATTTACAAAATGAAACAGTTGGGCTATATGCAGATCGCTGCAAACGATCTAGAGACAAATCGGAAGCGTCCTCAAGGTACTGGCATTGCTGATGCGTTGAGCCAGATAGAAACCATCCCTCGGGTCGATAGACTGATAGACTAATTTAAAAAAATAAAAAAGCCTTTATTCAGCTGCCTTTGACAATAGCTATTTTACAATTAGGTACTCTAGATTACTACTTAATTCTAAACTATTTTATGTAATTACTATCTCCTCCTCCTCAGCAGCCGTCGCCTCTATGGCGTTGGCTAGACTAATTAGATTGTGTTTATAATTCGCCTGTTAAATTATACCTATCATTTACGATACAATGCTCTGCGTCCATCAATTTGAGGCATACATACACGTGTTATGCCGCGTTTTTCTGCCGCCAAGCAGCGTTGCTGTGTTTCGGTATGAAGAGTGTGGTTGCCGGTGTAATTCTGCCTCATGTGTCTGTACACATGAGGCTTAACATCTGTATGCCTCAAGTCGATGGACGCAGGGCAGTGCATCGTAGGGCACGTTCCTATCGTGCGTGACCCACAAGGCAATGCTTTGTTAAAGGTGATGGTTACCACTTAACATCAAGTGGGCCATCTGCTTGTTCCATCAGCTAGAAGTATAAAAAAAATTGTTGTAATGCTACTTCTTGACATCGGGTAGACCATTCTGGTTTTTATTAACGAGTACCTATTATAAGAAAACTTGGACTCTGAAAACACACTGGTTCTCTTTAAAACATAATATCTGCTAAGCTAATCTTGACGTCTTTCTCTAAGCATACAAATTTATGAGAAAAAAGATTCCATCGGAACAAACAGTTACATACATACATTGCAAGTTAAATAAAATCTTGTAAAACGAAATAAGTTACTTTCATAAATACAAAAATAAACGCCAATTTTCCATAAGTATTAGTAGATCACGGATTTTTTCGTAAAAATCATAATTTGTAAGCCTCAAACGCAAGTCAAAATTCATTTATCAAGATTTCAAATGCTGCGGCCGCAGTTTTTACTATACACACGGGTACGCAGCAGACTATACACTGCTCGCTCTTATGTCGTTGTAGTAAGCGTCATTTTCTTAGGCCTTGTGATCTGGATCCATGAGATCTGTATCTATACCTAGGTATAAGTGTAAATAGTGCTAAAGTCGGGTCAAAAGAGCTTACAGACATATTTTAGATTCAGTCGCTGACAACCAATAATACAGAACGCAATAAACAATATCTAATTGCTATCGATTCTCAGTATGCGAACAATAAATTGTTCTTAGACTGATCCACACGCTGCGGTACGGCAACATTTTCAACACGGTTTTTATGGGCCTCACAGGTGGTGTGACAAATATCTACACGAAGTGTGAACGGCGCGCGGCGTCAGTAAAATGAAATTTTCCAGAGGGTTATTGATTGTAATTATTCTACCGGGAAATTGATTTTCTAAGAATAAAGCGTTTTCGACATCACAACAATATACAGGGTGTCCCAAAAAGTAGTGATATGCGGAAGTCCAGAGGCAGAGCACCACGCGGGTACCCGAATCACCCCCATGTATGTTCCGCGATTTTTATAGTTTTATAGCTATAATTTTTTTTCAGAATTTTAAGAACTTTCGACCTGAACAACTTTAAAAAATTCTAAAAAGAAAAGTAGAAGACTTTTTCGAGTTTTTTTTTTAGATTTATTTATTCAACTAGCAACTACTTATTTATAAATTTTATCATATTTTACATTAAAGAAGTCTGCAGCATTGGAAATCTTTTATTTCTCAGTATGTGGAAGACTGCACTGAGTTTAAACCAATGGACGGAACCACTTATACACTTAGGTCATTATTTATATTCGCATCGCAGCCGCACCGCATCGTGTGTCGTGTCACGATGGTCTTTGTGACCGATATAAATATTGTAGACGTTTAGTTCAAGTTTTACTACTTTAGTTAAGGTCATGTCACGAGCTGACTGGGTCCAGCAGACCTTGCGGAAGATTTAACAGACCATTGTTTACGGGACAGTCACGAATGTGATTTACCTGGTTTTGAGATCTAATTGAGGGCTTCAGTGGTGCAGTGGGTGGCTGCCTGAGGTGCATGTTCGATTCTAACTGCGCATGTTGTTTCGACTTAGGGTTACAAATACTCTGTGGATTTTTACCATAGTAGGTACTCGTAGGATTTCAAATTAAAAAAACTTTTTCACTTAAACCTTGAAGTTGAATGTCAGAAATTAGTTTTTTTTACAACTTTCTGATGGAACAAGTAGATGGTCCACCTGAAGTTAAGAGGGTTACAATCACATATAACAGAGCAGTGCCTCATTCATTTCATAGACAGGTTACGAAGCTCGAAATTTTCAGTCTTAAGCAAGCCAAAATATACAAACTGAAAATTTTGGCTTCGAATTAAATTTGTGGTTACAAATCATTAGCTATGTTTATCGAAAACAATCTGTTTTACTGCACTTATTTGGATAATGACTAAGTAGTTTATAATTCAAATGTACTATAGTAGCAATCCAAATTCAATTACCAACCAATCCCTCTAATCTCCATTTCAATCCGCATGTACCCAGATTCCAGTGGACCAAACAATTGAAGCCAGTAATCCTTTTGTCCAATGCAATCAATTGTCCAGACCATTATAAATTCTGTACTAAACGCGTCTAATTAACCCTAAAGAGACGTCGGGCACGGCGGAGGACATAAATTTCCAAAGAACACCGAGAATGCCTCTCCTTAATTGTGCAGCTTAGAATGATTGTTGAGTAAAAGGTAAAACTTGCGACTTGCTTGTGGGAATATTGTTTAGATATGGAAGGAGAATGCAAGGTTGTAGGGAATGTAGACAATGAGAGCAAAAAGTTGGAGTTAAACTGTGGATAACAATTTTGAGCTGTTGTCACGGCACTTTTATAGACCTAAAAAAGAATGGAGAAATAAATATCTTATTTTTTATGCCAGTACAATTTTATAGAAAAATAGAAAAACGCGAATCGGTGTTCTACTAGCGGCAATGTGCTTGCAACCTGTCACGTAGTAGTAATACTATTTTGGCTCATAATTGTAAACAAATTCCAACAAACAATTTTCTCTCCTGTTCTGTTTCAAAAATCATGAGTCAAAACTAAGAAAACCTAAAACAAACTAAATGTAGACGTTATACAAATCTTTATAATTCATGTGTGTATTATATTTAGAAAATAAATTATAAATCCTTATTCATTTTGTTCCTTCGAAGTAAAGCTTCGATTCTGTTTTGAGCGCGGCAAATTAATGGTTTAAAAATGTCCACAGTTTCTTTATTGTTATAATAAAACTCCGCGAAATAATTTGGCACATGTTTAGGGTCTTATTTATGAGGAGTTTGTATTTAAGGGGTTAATTTAGTTATTGTTGTGATTTGAAAATATAAAGTTCCAATAAATCAAGACACAATGTAAATTGGAACTTTGATGAATATTGGGAGTAACCCCGTCTTCTGATCGCGAGGTAGAAAATGAAATGTAATATTTCGTCATAACTCTGACAAGCCTTTAGATATCTTCAAAGAACCTTAATTTGGTACTGTTAACATGACACTGTAGACATAGACACTGTAATGTAGACATGTGGGGATTTATACCGTATCAGTCATAATTCAGTGAGTCTGTTTTTTTTTAAATACTACATGCTAATTGAACTAGCTGATGGCCCACCTGGTGTTTAGTGGCAACCATCACCTATAACAAACCATTGCCTCGTAAGTCACACACAATTACACTGCACTGTGGCCATCAACTTAAGGCATACAGTTGTAATTCCTCATGTGCCTGTAATTTCACCGGCAACCACTCTCTTCAAACCGAAACACAGCGTTGCTGCTTGGCGGCAGAAAAAGGCGTGGTGTAAGTACTTCCCCGGACGAGCCCTTCACAAAGAGCTCTAATATTCTCTTCTGATACGTTATTACTTTTTGACTGAAATCGGGTTAGAAAAAAGTGATGACAATCCGATATTTCTGTCCAATAGTTACAAAAACTTTCGAAATAATCAATTATTCTAAACTTGTTCAAAACTTTTCGTTCAAACATACGTACCTTGTTCTACTTTTCGGTTCAAATGCAAACGATGACGCAGCAGTGGCACCTCATCAATCAATTGTTTACTTTTGCACAAGCGAGAAAAGGGTTAAGAGTTGAAAGTTACCTTTAAGTGAATTCTTAGTTTTGGTTACTCATGCTTGCGTTGCTTATTTGTTTTTGGGTTCATCTTAAGCTGGGTTACCAACGTTACGAGGTGTAATGTAACATTCGCATTGAGCATGTTCGCTGTGTTCTAAAAATCGGCGTAACATGCTCGTCAAAACTCTGTGCTCCATATTCGCCAGCCACTCTCAGTCAAGATGGCCGACTTGTTACAGCGTACTGACTGAACCGCGTAACAGTCAAAGGATTCGCCAAAAAAACCGACAGCCGGGTGGAGCACTTCAAAGCGAGCAACGAGCGGCTCGTTGCTGGCTGGTTTCCCCGTAACACTAAGTACTGACTGCATGAATGCTCGCTGTGTAACATGTTACATTACACCTCGTAACGTTGGTCAGTACCCAGCTTTACGTTTTAGAAATGCAATAATACAATTTAGTTGTAAAATCAGTGTAGGTACTTAAGTTATTAAATAAATAAAATGGGCCTTTATTTCTATAACTTAGGCACTATATAGATTTTCCTATATATCGATATTTTTATTACTAGAAAAAGACAGAAACTGCTGAGCCGATTTTAAGGTTACTTCCTTAAGGATTAAACTTTTTAGACATAATACAATATAATATAATCATTTTTTAATGACACACGTAAATACAATTAAAGATAATTAGCCAGTGGAAGAAAACTGTAACTTTTTGAAGTATGAAAAGGTTGCTTTTAAAATCTGATAGCAAAATTTTCATTTGTATAAATAAGATTTTAATTTTATCCAATTTTATTCAAAAACAAAGTTATGATATTACATGAAACTATTCCTTATGCCGTTACTGCGACCGTCTTTTTGTTAGTTCATTATAAATTTTGTGAGTGTTGTATCTCTAACTTTTATCTGCCATTATCTTAATCAAATTATGATTTTTATGACAAATAATAATAATTAAAGAGAACATTCGGAGATAATCTTTGAATTAAGATAACAGTAGCGTTTTGGATGTCATAAACATACGAAAAAATCCACTTAACTTTATGACCAGCGACATTGTATCTCCTCCATGGGTGGGCCGATTGTCTATTTTTGTCGAACATAGACAAAACTAACATCTTACCATAAATAACTAGTTTTCGGACAATTAATAATGGTAGCTCTTTTGGTCTATCATTAGATTTTATGGTTATTTTAGGCTCGGTATTTTGGGAGGCTGTGTGAAATCGCTTTTGTTGGTTCAATCGTTATCATTTTACAACAGACAATTGGGTAATTTATTTTTATTGTATCTATAGCCATCTTATGTAACTGATGAATTGTGTTTATTATTAAAATTGTAAAGAAGAAATAAGACCACAGGAGCTGTCATTGAATTAATACCACACACGAAAGAGAACGGTAATCCCAAAAGAAAAATGTATTTTTAAGGCATTCCTATTTCTGCCGTCAAGCAGCGTCGTTGTGTTTCGGTTTGTGGGTGACGATAAAACAGGCACTTGAAGCTTATGATCTTCAGTTGATGGACGGAAGGCAGAGCATCGCAGGGTACATTCCTATATCGCGCGTGACTTACGAGGCAATGTTAGGTCATGGTTACCTCTTAACATCAGGTGGGCCATCTTCTAGTTTCATCAGGAAAACTATAAAAAAATTAAATGTATATTGGCATTTCAAATGGCATGTTATTGGCAAATTGGCATTCAATGGCAATTTCAAATGGCAAATAAGTATTTCCAATTTCAGCCCTCATAAACCTAGTCTTAAATCTGTAATACAGAAAATCTAAATCTAGTATTTTTTATTGTAATTAAACAGCTTGTAGCGTGTTGTCTTGATTGACCACAGACACTTGTCAAATCATTGATTTGTCAAATTGTATACTCGTCAAATCTTGTCAAATTAAAGACACATCAAATCATGCATCAAATCCTTGATTTATCAAACTAGTGACTGATCCAATCCTGAATTTATCAAATACATGATTCGTCAATTCCTCAATATAACTACTAATACTTAGTTCGTCAAATGAGCTATTAGTCAAGCACGCTTTAGGACAGTCAAGATTTTACAAGAATAAGATAAATATAATTTGATTATTTGTCATTTTGCGATAGTTCGTAAACGCAAAATGACAATATGTGTTATTGTATCATTTTTTTTTGGATTTTTCTTTCTTTCTTTGTTCCTTTCACAAAACTGATGCTCAAGAATATTCTAGATACTAATAAACATTTTAGAAAACTAGTTATATCACTCGTTATCATTATTAATTGGAAAGAGACAAGAATAGTTTAAGCATTGTTTATTCTTCTACACTATTAACTCCGTGTATTTTTAGTCAAATCCTTTCGGTCCTGTCAGTGAGTTCTGGGATAGGTACACTTCAGCATTCCACCACCCCGACCATACCGACCTAATAGCAGCAAACCGACATCTTGATAAATACTAGGCACGCAGTGACAAATGGTAACAGACTGTTTTTATGTATTTTTAAAAATAACGTTCACCGGCTGAACTACTAATTGGACACACAATACGTCTTCGCGCGTGCTTCCATGATCCATTATTATTTTGTTTATTGATGGATGAAATGACGGAAATGTACATGGCATAATATAATTTCATTTTCATATAAAAATGTATTTTTTTCGTATCTTCTTCTTGTCGTGTCACTAGTTTCTTTCGAAACAGTGTGGTGAAAGGATTTTAAGTGCGCCTTAAGAAGCTCCTTTCGAGTATTTGACACATGTTATAGAACTTTTTAGGTTCTACGACATGCCGGTTTTCTTACGATGTTTTCCTTCACCGTTTGAGAGTACTGGCATTGTGCACATAATTTTTTTCTATAAGAAATCAGAAATATTTATTGTACCAATAACTATGGGTATTACAAAAAAGGTTGTAGGTTAGGAACAGTTTTAACAGTTTGTCCGGATGTACAAATATTTAAATTATTTTATTTTTATTTTTATTATAATTATATTTGTTAGAGAGATCCAGATCTCTCAGTACCAAAAACGTTAAGATTAATAGAAAAAAAAGAATCTTAAAATCAAATTTCAAGATTCTTTGAGAACGTCTAACGGCACCTAGAGTTAGACCTAGAGTTTTTTTTTATACAACTATCTGATGGAACAAACATATGGCCCGCCTGATGGTAAAGTAGTAACCATCACCTTTAACAAAGCATTACCTCGTAAGTCACGCACGATAGGAACGATACACTGCCCTGCGTCCATCAACTTGAGGCATACAGATGTTAAGCCTCATGTGCCTGTAATTACACCGGCAACCACACTCTTCAAACCGAAACACAGCGTTGCTGCTTGGCGGCAGAACAAAGCGTGGTGGTAGTACTTCCCCGGACGAGCTCTACTACTCTTAAGAGTTACACCCAATTATTACATTTGGCAATTACTTACATTTTGCAATAGCATATTATTTCGAAGAGATAAATCCATTGGTGCAGGACAGGATTCAAACCCACGACCTTACGATTAGAAGGCGGTGTCACTCCCGCTCACCCAGAGTTTATTTTATAAAAGAAATAAAATAATACAAGTTCCAAATCAGGTTCAGAAATTAAAAACAAATAAATCTTCATTATTATCACTCATTGAATTATTTTAAGAATTCAACAGAATTATATTCCATGGATTTAAAAACGCCCCTGTAAGCACAGGAGCCATAGAAATAAACATGGCTTACATTCCTATAAACAAGATTGTTGATTTGTTAGGGCTGTCACTATATTGTAAAAGTAACTTGTGAAAAAGTATACGAAGCTCGTGTCATAAATAAATAAGTAATTAATTGTGGATATTCCACGCAACTAGCCCCAAACTAGATAGCAAATCTTGTGTTATGGGAACTAGATATCTGATAATAATTATGTATTTTTTCCGTAAATACTTAAATCTTGTATGATAAAAGGTCACCCAGGCAGATAACAAACACATTATTTCATCATACAAATGTTTGTTCTAGATGGGGATCAAACCCAAGGCCTACATCGCAGAAGCAGAGCTACTACCAGCTTAACTGTGAGAGTCTAAACTTCTTGGCTACTAAACAACAAATAAATAAATAAATATTTGTGGAATATTGGTTCCACACAGCACTATCTAGCACCAAACTAAGCCAAAGCTTGTAATATAGGAACCAGATAGCTGATATAATACATATATACTTTTTTTTTGTAAATACATACATAGAGGTATAATATTATATAATACCCAGACAGAGAACAAACATCAATGTTCATCACACAATGTTTGTTCTCGGTGGGGATCGAACCCGCGGCCTACGGCGCAGAAAGCAGAGCTACTACCAACTGAGCTGTGAAGGCTGTCGCACAATATAGGAATAATTCGGTTTTAGCATAAGTTTTTATATTTTTATATGAGGCTAAACCTATTTGGGGGACTAAGGACCAGTAGCGAGAATCCTTTGATAATAGTGCAGCCTTTTTTATTACATATAAAAAAGTAAATTCAAGCAGCGCCTGACAACCCTACTCCGTCGCCATAGATTGATGGTGATGCGCACGCGCAACCGCCCGCTATTAGTGACGGTTTATGGTAAAATAGGGACAAAAAGCTTATTTTAGAACATTGTGTTTTTAATAATTTCACTAATTAAAAACACGACTCGAAGACGTTAGTAACGCTTTTTGGTTTTTTTATATTTTTGTCTGAAAATCTAGTTAGTTTCATAATATTATAAAAAAACGAAACTAAGAAAAGCATGTAATGAACATAGACGTGGTAGTTTCGATAAGAATAAGATTGTTATGAATAGTTTTAAAACATATTTTTAATTTACTAGTGCTATATTGACGTCACTACAAGCGAAATTTTCACATAAAATATAAGTAGGTATTGTTGAAGAAATATGAAATTTAAATGCTAAAATAACTTTTTCCACTACATGTTGCCAACAAACGGAAAATTAAACCTCATAATAGTATATCAGGCCGGGATAAAAATGATGCAGTATTTAAATCGCAAAGTATTTAGATTCAAATTCTCTAATATCTTTATAACCATGAGCAAGTGCGCAACTCGTATATTAAAGCAGAATAGACAATTGTGTGTTTTTCAAGTTTCACTTCTTACCACTCATCATCATCATCAGCCTGAAGAAGTCCACTGCTGGACAAATGCCTCCCCTATATACATTTCCAGGAAAAACTTTTTTGAACCCACTGACTTCACCTAATCCTCACGATGTCGTCGGTCCATCGGTTGTTACGACAAAGATTTATTAAAAACAAGCTGGTGCCCGCGACTTCGTCTGCGCAGGATAAGTCACTCAGTATCTTAATAAACTGTAGCCTATGTGTTATTCTGATGTATAAGCTATATTATTGTAAAGTTTCATTAAAATCCATTCAGTAGTTTTTACGTGAAAGAGTAACAAACATCCATCCATCCATTACTTACAAACTTTCGCGTTTATAATATTAGTAGGATTTACAATGTAACCTAATAATTATTCAAGTCACGAACAATCTCAGTTCCTTTTCTCATGAAAATCGCTATTTTTTTAACTCGCTGATGGAACAACCAGATGATCCGCCTGATGTTATGTGGTAACCATTACCTATAACAAAGCATTGCCTCATAAGTCACGCACGATAAGAACCTGCCCTACAATGCACTGCCCTGCGTCCATCAACTTGAGGCATACAGATGTTAAGCATCATGAGCCTGTAATTACACACTCTTCAAACCGAAACACAGCAACGCTGCTTGGCGGCAGAAAAAGGCGTGGTGGTAGTACTTCCCCGAACGAGCCCATAACAAAGAGCTCTACTACTCTTAAATAGAAATAAAACTCTCTATTCGTCTTCTTCTTGTCGTGTCACTGTTCTTTCGAAATAGGTGATGGTTACCACTTAACATCAGATAAGCCATCTGCTTGTTCCATTAGCGAGTAGTATAAAAAAAGCGAATTAGAAGTGATCTAAGCTAGTGGTAGTCAATTACTATATATTTTGGAATATCACTAAGACCACTTAGTGTTCTTTGCGGTACGTTAATATATGCGTTACGTTTTTATAATATTATATTTATAGAAATAATAGTCTTTATAACTTTTTTATGAGCAGAATTTATTGTTTTGGTGGACATTACTACAATCTTTGTGGAAATTTTTCATAAATGACACACTCAATTTGTGCTGTCATTTTTCATGATGAATAAATTTATTTACAAAGAAAATTACAATGCATACAAGTATTTACAGAATTTACAAAATACACATGAAACATTTAAGATATCTGCAGACCGTTGTGAACGAAGTGTAATTTAGTTTCTTCTGTGATGTAAAATTTAGTAGCTAAGGATATATTATTTTTCATAAATAAAGGAGGTGCCTGTGGTCAATTAAGGTTTCAGATTTGTACTATCAGCTGTAAAATTTGGACAGGACAATACGAGAAAATAGTAAAGGTAAACGCGATAAATACCCGTGTAATACTTTTAAATACGAGGAAAGAACTTCAAAAATGGAGGTAAGCCTCTAACACGTGACTTAAGAAAATGCCGTTTAACAATAATTAAATGAACCAGTTTGAGTTACTAGCCTAACTTAGTTATTGTAATATTAGTTGTAGTACTCTCAAATGGTGAAGGAAAACATCGTGAGGAAACTGGCATATCGGAACTTAAAAGTTCTTAAACATGACGTGTCAAGCGTTTGAGGGGAGCCTCTTCGAAGCGCACTTTAAAATCCCTTCACCACACTGTTTCGAAATCAAGATTTTAGATACTGGTGGCTTGACAAAAAGAAGTAAAAGATTGTACGACGTCATTTCTCTTCAATAACCTTAAAATTCTTTGCTTAGTTTGGTGCTAAATAGTTTAAAAAATACACTAATATTTGTTTAGTCTCTATATTAATCGATAAACGCCGCCGCTGACTTCACCTAATCCTCACGATGTCGTCGGTCCATCGGTTGTTACGACAAAGATTTATTAAAAACAAGCTGGTGCCCGCGACTTCGTCTGCGCAGGATAAGTCACTCAGTATCTTAATAAACTGTAGCCTATGTGTTATTCTGATGTATAAGCTATATTATTGTAAAGTTTCATTAAAATCCATTCAGTAGTTTTTACGTGAAAGAGTAACAAACATCCATCCATCCATTACTTACAAACTTTCGCGTTTATAATATTAGTAGGATTTACAATGTAACCTAATAATTATTCAAGTCACGAACAATCTCAGTTCCTTTTCTCATGAAAATCGCTATTTTTTTAACTCGCTGATGGAACAACCAGATGATCCGCCTGATGTTATGTGGTAACCATTACCTATAACAAAGCATTGCCTCATAAGTCACGCACGATAAGAACCTGCCCTACAATGCACTGCCCTGCGTCCATCAACTTGAGGCATACAGATGTTAAGCATCATGAGCCTGTAATTACACACTCTTCAAACCGAAACACAGCAACGCTGCTTGGCGGCAGAAAAAGGCGTGGTGGTAGTACTTCCCCGAACGAGCCCATAACAAAGAGCTCTACTACTCTTAAATAGAAATAAAACTCTCTATTCGTCTTCTTCTTGTCGTGTCACTGTTCTTTCGAAATAGGTGATGGTTACCACTTAACATCAGATAAGCCATCTGCTTGTTCCATTAGCGAGTAGTATAAAAAAAGCGAATTAGAAGTGATCTAAGCTAGTGGTAGTCAATTACTATATATTTTGGAATATCACTAAGACCACTTAGTGTTCTTTGCGGTACGTTAATATATGCGTTACGTTTTTATAATATTATATTTATAGAAATAATAGTCTTTATAACTTTTTTATGAGCAGAATTTATTGTTTTGGTGGACATTACTACAATCTTTGTGGAAATTTTTCATAAATGACACACTCAATTTGTGCTGTCATTTTTCATGATGAATAAATTTATTTACAAAGAAAATTACAATGCATACAAGTATTTACAGAATTTACAAAATACACATGAAACATTTAAGATATCTGCAGACCGTTGTGAACGAAGTGTAATTTAGTTTCTTCTGTGATGTAAAATTTAGTAGCTAAGGATATATTATTTTTCATAAATAAAGGAGGTGCCTGTGGTCAATTAAGGTTTCAGATTTGTACTATCAGCTGTAAAATTTGGACAGGACAATACGAGAAAATAGTAAAGGTAAACGCGATAAATACCCGTGTAATACTTTTAAATACGAGGAAAGAACTTCAAAAATGGAGGTAAGCCTCTAACACGTGACTTAAGAAAATGCCGTTTAACAATAATTAAATGAACCAGTTTGAGTTACTAGCCTAACTTAGTTATTGTAATATTAGTTGTAGTACTCTCAAATGGTGAAGGAAAACATCGTGAGGAAACTGGCATATCGGAACTTAAAAGTTCTTAAACATGACGTGTCAAGCGTTTGAGGGGAGCCTCTTCGAAGCGCACTTTAAAATCCCTTCACCACACTGTTTCGAAATCAAGATTTTAGATACTGGTGGCTTGACAAAAAGAAGTAAAAGATTGTACGACGTCATTTCTCTTCAATAACCTTAAAATTCTTTGCTTAGTTTGGTGCTAAATAGTTTAAAAAATACACTAATATTTGTTTAGTCTCTATATTAATCGATAAACGCCGCTTTGATTTCCGGTAAGCACAGCTGCCCAAACAGTTCATACCGTCCCTCTCTAATTAACACATTTGCAGTACATTAATAACTATTCCTTACCGTCATCAGTCGTGGACTATGACAGCTCGCCCACTTGTGGGCTATTTACAACCGCAATTGTAATACCATTGCTAATTGCACGCACAGCTATTTAATTTATGTTATATCCTTTTTTGAAAAAATGTGAAACACCTGTTTGTATTATCTAGAATAAGAATAAGTTTTTTTTAAGAATAAGAATAATTTATTAGGTACCAATCAGAATATTTTTTTTTTAAATACAACTAGTTGATGGAACAAGCAGATGGCCCACCTGATGTTAAGTAGTAACCATCACCTATAACAAAGCATGGGCTCGTAAGTCACGCACGATAGGAACGTGCCCTACGATGCACTGCCCTTTGCCATCAACTTGAGGCATACAGATGTTAAGCCTCATGAGCCTGTAATTACACCGATAACCACACTATTCAAACCGAAACACAGCGTTGCTGCTTGGCGGCAGAGAAAGGCTACTACTGCTATACTACCACCACGGTAGTACTTCCCCGGATGAGCCCTTCATAAAGAGCTCTTCTACTCTTAAAATCTGCTGAAGGAGTTAGCACTATCCCGGTTTTGTTTAACTGGTAGGTTGATTAACATTACCTTTTTGCAAAAAACAACCCGACTTCAAATACTCTGAAAAACATAGGTAATCCAAAACTTTTGCTGAAGGGAAACCACAAGCCAAAACGTTATCTGTGTATATATTTTTTGTTTTAGTTGTTTTTTGCAGTAAGTATTAAATCAATATCGATAAAATTATATTATGGGACCACCTCTGGAATATGAGCAACCAAACAAAAAAATAATCATCGATATAAATTCATAATTGGCGCAGTAGGTAATCGCGTAACAAATATAAGTACCAAAATAAACATACAATTCAATTGAGATCCTTTTTTATTTTTAAAGTTGGTTAAAAATAACAACTTAAGTGTCCACAAATTAACTAATAAGTCCGTGTGGTAGTGACCATTTCTATCTGATTCCTTCTATTATTTTAAAGAGGTACTTCTCTAAATAGCTCGTATGATTAAATCGCTAAGTAAATTTCTGTATTCCATAAGATTATTATTTATTTATTAAAGTGTGATAATCGAATATATGATAAAAACACAGAGAAAGTAAATATTTACTTTATCTGGGATTTTTAGCTAGTTTTAATACCAAGCTCAGTTGATATGAGCTCTGCCTTCTGCGATGTAGGCCGTAGGGTCGAATCCCACCGAGAACAAACATTTGCGTGATGAACGTATATGTTTTTTTCTATATCTGGGTTTGAAATATATTATAAGTATGTACTTACATAAAAAAATTAAAAAAGTAATTTCTTAGCTGGTTCCCATATTACAAGCTTTGCTTAGTTTGGTGCTAGATAGTATTGTGTGGAAAGTCCATCTATATTGATATTTATAAGAATTTAATATAAATTATAACCCCTTATGGCGAATACAAGACCTAATGTGACTCTCGCTCGCACGTTTCGAAATGTTGAAAAATATAAAATCACTAAACTCGCATTCAACCATTTTGTGTGCAATCACATTGCACACAGTTTAGTAAAAATTTCATTTTAATCGCTAAATGTTTTTCTACTCAAAAGTTTCCTTTACTAGTTTTCGTACATAAGCAAACTTTTAAATAGGAAAACTTGTATCGATCAAAATGAAATTTTTACTAAGCCGTGTGCAATGATTGCACACAAAATGGTTGATTGCGATTTTTCGGAATGAGTTAACTAATTTTATATCTTTCAACATGTCGAAACGTGCGAGCGAGAGTCACAGTAGCTCTTGTCTTCGCCTCAAACTTGGTAGGTACCTGTAGTTTTTTGTTGAAGTATTTCTCCTAACAGTAAAAATTAAGCAACAATTCAGAACTGACCTAGATAATCGAGTGTTTGTCGTCACCTCTTATTATTACTCTTCTTTCTGTTTGACGTATACTTTTCAACGGTCTTCAATAATCTTGAACAGCTATTTCGGTGCGACCGCCTCCTTCGTTTGGACAAAGACCATGATTTTGTGAAAGTACAGATGTGCCAGCTCAGGGTAACCGACTCTGATTGATTTATCTCGTGGAATTTCTTAAGGCGAATACAAGAGCTAATGTAACTCTCGCTCGCACGTTTCAACATGTGGAAAGACATCTGAAAATCACTAAACTCATTTCCGAAAAATCGCAATCACCCATTTTGTGTGCAATCACATTGCACACAGTATAATAAAAAATAGAATTTAGTGATTTTATATCTTTCAACATATCGAAACGTGCGAGCGAGAGTCACGTTAGCTCTTGTATTTACCATAACTGAAAACCTAGGTATCTATCATAATTTGACCTTGCGCATATTGTCGCGCACAAATAATATAGAAATTAAACAGTAGATTACGACATCTGTTAATAAAATCTTTAAAAACCTAGAACATTTCTTATTTTATGTTTGCTTAGTATTACAACTGATTCATTGAAAGTTTGGTTACAATTGGTATATTTTATAACAGCCAATATTATTCACAGATTTATGCTTCTGTAATTTGTGTAGGCACAAGCTACGAGCAGTTTCCATCTGTATCGTTTAAGATCTATGTTTTCTCACGCCAGCCACTCATTCTGTGGCTATTCTACAGCTCTTTATTGTCGCTGGTTCATTGTTTATTAAAACAATAACCCCTACGTTTATAGCCGCGACATTTTTGACAATTATTTACGACATAGCTGTCATCTTGCAAGCGTTCGATAAAAAAACGAAATTTACTATTATTGTTTCATTTGCAAGTGAAACGTGACCGCAGTGCATTGTAAATTAACTATTTAGTAGCGAATCTGGAGTTTTATTGAAATACGCTTTTCTTTCGCAATATTTAAGAGCGAACATAGATAAATATCACAAAGGAATTTGATTAAGAGCTCAATACAAAGCCAGGGTTTATTGTATGTTATTTGAAAAGTGACAATGAAAATAATCGTAAAACTGTTTTTACGCGTGTTTGTTAAAGAGTTTGCAGTTTATATTGTTTCAGATAATGTTGACACGAAGACAAGTGTCATCACTTCTGGATAATAAAGTAGTTACTATAAATACCAGCTATTCTTTCCACCACGTCAAGCTTAGTGGAATTAGTAATGTAGAAAGAGTAATAGAACTCTTTGTGAAGAGCTCGTACGGGGAATTATTACCACCATGCCTTTTTCTGCAACCAAGCAGCGTTGCTGTGTTTTGGTTTGAAGAGTGTGGTTGCGGTGAATTTACAGGCACATGAGGCTTAACATCTGTAGGCCTCAAGCTGATGGTCGCAGGGCAGAGCATTGTAGCGTACGTTTCTATCGTACATGACTTACAAGGCCATGTTTTGTTACAGGTGATAGTTACTATTTAACATCAGTTGGGCCATCTATTTAATCATTAGCAAGTAGTAAAAAAATATATACATATCCAAGATTTTCCAGGTGCTATCATAATATATTCTTTCGATTTTGCGTTTATAGGGACGTCTTAGGACGTCTTATTTTTTCTTCTCGGCATGGAGAAGCGTAAGGGGCAACAGAATGGTGGCCAAGGATTGCTTGATAACTTATAGAGTTAGACTAGCTCATTGTTAAAACAACATTGTTGTAAGTGCTGGCAATTTTCATGAATCTTGTTAGAGATTGAAAACAGTAGCGTAGTATGAAACAAGCCTATACTTAGTGGGTGCAAACGGGCTGGATGATGATAATGGCAATTGACTCTAAATTATAATAAAATCTGAACATCTGATAAAAATGTTTTAAATTAGATTGAATGTACTATTTTTAGTAGAGCTCTTTGTGAAGGGCTCGTCCGGGGAACCACGCCTTTTTCTGCAGCCAAGCAGCGTTGCTGTGTTTCGGTTTGAAGAGTGTTAACATCTGTTAGCCTCAAGTTGATGGACGCATGGCAGTGCATCGTAGGGCACGTTCCTATCGTGCGTGAATTACGAGGCAATGCTTTGTTATAGGTGATGGTTACCACTTAACATCAGGTGGGCCATCTGCTTGTTCCATCAGCTAGTTGTATAAATAAAAAAAAACTATTGTTGAAGGTGCTTTTAAAATAGAATGTCTTCTTGCTATTTTCATTTCAAATGCACTACAACAATAACTGACACGTAAAAATTCCTTGCATAACATAATCAATTATACAAGCTTAAGATCACAATAAAAACTACACACTACGGTCTATTAAACCCACTTTATAGATAGTAAAAACCCGCGAAATAGACATGCAGATATTCAGTCGAGAACAAGTGACACGCATAAAAAACTAAAAGTCATTTCTTGTATTTTAACCCCGTTGTTTTGACGTGCACTCTATTCTGGTATTCGGAGAATGACTTACAAATCAGCACCTGTCACTTTTGTTAACAAATCCCGATGTATCCAACTCCATTGTCTTAAAACTAGAAACAGTTCTATCTTCGCGTCTAAAAAAATACCACAGCCCGCTATTTTTGAACGTCGTTTTATAATGGGGCATCCGTGTTTTTTAAGATAACCATCACTCGTTCTCGTTCTAATTTGGTTCTTACTGAGGTGCAACAGAGTTCAAATTAGCTGTAGGTAGTTTTAAGTTGAGATGTAGCGTTCGAAATTCAAATTAGAAACATTGTTGTTACGATGACAATACAGCTGGAAGCGTTGACAACCTGACTATTGAGGACCGAAGCTTAGCGAAGATGTTGAAAATTTCCAGCATTGTCACAAATGAGTGACAAATTAGTGTTACTCCTTTTTATTTTTCTTGGCGCATTGTTCTCACGTTATGAATAAACTTTTGCTTTTTTATGCTTTATTTACAGCCAGTACTAATATAAATATGAAATATGGAATTATTTCTTGCGTGTAATTTGTACGTCGCGTTGAGCTAATGTGACTTTTAATTTCATTATTTACTGCTTTTGTTCGCAACTTACTTTATTGGGTAGCTTTTTAAATAAGCCCAAATTTCATTTTTGGTCTCGGCTTTGCGCGGTGTCAAAATATTGTCATAATTTTTTGGTTGGATGCTGTTTTATCCAATTGTATTACTTATAAAACAGTCATGAGTCTTACATTTAGTGATAATTGGCCGTTTTATGTTTCAATTAAACACACAGACGGCTTCTTTGAAACTAAGACATAAATAATTCAAACAAAAAAAAGATGTGTCGAATCGAAGCCGACGAAAATCGGTGAATGTTCTTAGAAAAAATGTTTTTCTTTCACAGACAATGACTTATACGTTTTCTCAGTAGAGATGACAAAAGTTTTGGTCAAATAAGCTACCGGCTTATCGTATCAAGGCTACCTGTCATCCGCACACTGACAAGTGCCAAATACGTGACTTCTGGTGTTTACGTTGGGACAGCACTATTTAGCCACAATAAATTAGAAACCAGTGGTTATGAAGGAGGACTTTATGAACCGACAATAGAGCAGAATTTACCATGACAAATAGTACCGAACAGTAACGTTGTATTTATTCGTTTTAAAGTTACTTAGCTTATTGTATTGAAAAGTAAAAAATAACTGATGGATATAAATATTGTGTCAGATGAAAAAACCTGGGAGCCTGTATTTATGTTAACAAAATAACACCCGGTAATAAAAAAAAGGTATTAATCCCCATCTATGAGCAATTAATAAGTGAATCGGAGTAATATTTTTCCGGACATATTGTTGACGTCGAATAAATGTGCTAGATTTTTTTTGGTATATTCTCGTAGGTATAAATCTTTGATAATGTGACGCACTGATTTGTGGAGAGGTGAATAATAGATTTGGTTATTTGAATGATTTTATATGCAGTTTAATGCTTTGGAATTTGTGTTTTGTGTCACTGAAATTCTTGCATTGATTTATAATTTATTCGTGAAATATTTGTGGTGGAATGTGTGATTTAGCAACGTATATTGTTAATATCTTAGGCCCTATTAACTATCTTTTGTTTTTTTTCTGATATTAGTATGTTTTAGAAATCTTTAATTATTTTTTTTATACTACTAGCTGATGGAACAAGCAGATGGCCCACCTGATGTTAAGTGGTAACCATCACCTATAACAAAGCATTGCCTCGTAAATCACGCACGATAGGAAAGTGCCCTACGATGCACTGCCCTGCGTTCATCAACTTGAGGCATACAGATGTTAAGCCTCATGTGCCTGTAATTTCACCGGCAACCACACTCTTCAAACCGAAACACAGCGTTGCTGCTTGGCGGCAGAAAAAGGCGTGGTACCGTACGAACCGGTCCGGCGAACTACTACCGTAGTTCCCCGGACGAGCACTTCACAAAGAGCTCTACTGCTCTTCTAATCTAATTATTGTAAGAAAGACATACATACCTCCTTAACTTTTTTTTATTCGACTTTCTAATGGAACGAGCAGATGGCCCACCTAATGTTAAGTGATAACCATCAGCAACTACTACATTATATGTACATAAAACTCATGGCAATATAAACTTACATAACTAGTAGTTCGCCCCGAACTGAGATCTCGTGATGCGACCCGACGAACGCATCAAAACTTTGAGTCGGTAGTAGTCAGAGGCAAGTCCAAACATTATCTTTGAACTTTTTTCTGACTACCGCCTACTAACTTGGTATGGTTACCAAGTTTCAACTCTATTGGCCTATTTATTGAAGAGTTCCGTTGAACAGACCTTGGCTCCATCATCAGACCTGGTCGTCGTCACCATTTTATGAGAACTGAGTACCTCCTTAAATTAATTCAAGAAAAAAAAATAAGAAAAATCAAAGGAACTGGCCGACCAGTAGAAAAACCTTGATTTCAACGAAACTCTTAGAGATGGGAGCTCTTGGATCGCTGGTTATCTTAATTTAACTTTTTAAATTTTATCTCGAAAACCGAGCGTCCCAAAAAAAAAGTAAAAATTGTTTTGGAATGTCCAAACAAAGCCCTTTCATATGACATGTAACTTGATTTTTTTATGTAACTTTTTTTATTTTTGCCCTCTTAAAAACCCCCATATCTCAAAAACCCTTCATCCGATTTTACTCATATACTTACCAGTAAATTTCTCAAGTACAAGCTATCGACATATCAAATTTCATGGAGATCGGATAAACGGTTCTAAAGTTATCGCCAGACAAACATACATACATACATACATACATACATACATACATACATACATACATACATAAAATGCCAAATCGCCCAAGTTGAAACTAAGATCTTCGTTCGCTTCGCTCACTCGATCAATCATATTATGCAAAAATCATGATACTATATTTACTATAAACTAAGCACTTTAATAGTTGATTTACAAAAAACCTAAAGAAATATTAATTTTTAAAGCATTAAAAGCATTTCCGGTGTAAGGTTACTTTTAAATATAATAGCAACATCGTACGACCAACATGATCGCAATAAATTTACTTTTAAAACTATGAAATCTGAGTCTCATAGTTTTGTACCAAAAATGATACATTTAACCTAAAACTGCCCACGCCCATTCAAGCTTAAAATATACAAATGAAATGGTCGCATTCTTGAATATTATCTATTTTGCATTTTTCACGCATAACAGGCGTATCATCGAATGTACTATTATGTTAGCTGTGGCATTCCGAGCATACCTCATACATCTCGCCCAGTATTTTGACCGCACGTATAATATAATTTATTTTAACCCATATAATTTAACATCAGTTTATTTGGTTATTTATAATTGTAAAACACTTTTTTATAGAGCGTTTGGATTATAAGATCGTATTTTGGCTTAGTTTTGGTTGAAATGGTGCAGAAAAATCTACTTTATTATTGGATCTAGATCTAACAATCAAAATTGAACAAGGTAGATGTTTTTTTCTCTCTTTTGTATTTGAAATACCAACTAACTACTCCGAAATGTGGGTATGTGCCAATTGTAATACCAACATGAACGTATCTCTGCCTACCTTAGAAATCTTCAAGTAATCTTGAGTTTTTGACTTGGATATTTACCGTGCCTGATGGGATGAAAGCCGTGAAGCTGTTTTTCAGTTTTTACTCTTTATCTATACTTACCGAATCCACAGCCCTTATGCAGCAAAATATGAATGTTCAAAGACCAAATACAGTACCCACAAAAACATCAAAAACAATACCTACCCTCCAATTGCGAAAGCCATCAATAACCCCCTCCCCCCACATTTCCGACAAATTAGTCAGGGGTTGTCAAGTTTGACGCAATTATTGGCGCGATCCATCATCCCTGACGCACTACACAACTAAATAATTTACGGGTTAAATCATTTTATTGGGGCTATGCGTTTTATTAGGAGAACACTTCCTTTAGGGGTTAAATTAAAACAAGGTCTTTTGGTTTTCTTTTTCAGCTTGCTGGAACAAGCAGACGGTGGACCGTCTGCTTGTTCCAGCAAGCTGAAAAAGAATCCACTTAACATCAGGTGGACCTGATGTTAAGTGGTATCACCTGTTATGTTAAGCCCCATGTGCCTGTAATTACACCGGCAACCACACTCTTCGAACCGAAACACAGCAACGCTGCTTGGCGGCAGAAAAAGGCGTGGTGGTAGTACTTCCCCGGACGAGCCCACAAAGAGCTATACTACTCTTAATAAAAAAAATCTGTGTTCCTATTTTTGTATGTAAAAACTGTTGCAATATTGGAAACGTAATATAACTTCTTGTTCTATTGACATCTGTCTCAAACACTCCAGCGAAACAAACTTGATTGCAAACTAAACCATTCAAAACCCCAAAAACAAATTATCCGCCCTCACAAAGGGTTTTCTAATAACAGCGCGTACAATACGCCCCCTACCGCACAAGGACGTAATCTCCATTCAGTCGGCGGCAATCCGTCAAGAGATGGCGCCACAATAGGGGATTAGCGGGCGGTATTACAGCACCTTTGTGGTACGCGGGTTATGATCGAGAGCCCAAATATTAGGGATTATTACAGCTCCCCTTCTGGTCGGATTCTAAGGGGTAGGTAGGTACATTTCATTTTGTTTTGAGGGCCTTCGCCATATTGATATGAAAGTCTGTTATTGTAACCTTCGTTTGAATATTCTGCTTAGCGTATATATATTTTTATTTAAATCGAACTAGCTTTTAGGATATAAGTATTATACATTTTGTATAAAAAATATAAAATATGCATCGAATCAAGAAATACCAAATTTTTGTGATATCAGTAAAAAAATACCGATATGAAAACTTGATGTAGGCATAAAATAACTATATTTTTTTATACTAGCTGTTGGAACAAGCAGATGGCCCACCTGATGTTAAGTGGTAACCGTCACCTATAACAAAGCATTGCCTCGTAAGTCACGCACGATAGCAACGTGCCCTACGTGGCTTTAAACAAAAATAATATCAATGTCTTTTAGAAGAGGAATGTAGAGACCTTATAAGTTCACAGATTAGAAGGGGTCTTTTGAGTTAAGAGGGTGTGATAAAGCCCGGATTACAATATAGTATTAACGCGTAAGTAAAAACGGTACCACTTTATGAAATGTTTTAGATTATCAGTTAGAGTTTTACTTTTTTTCTTAGTATTCAGTAGTTATTCATTTCCAGTTTATTTAGACTGTCGCTGATGACGATGACTGTTTGTAAAAGAAAACGTAATGGTAATATAAGAATAACAGTTTATAGATAGAATCATCTGATCATTAGATTCATAGAATCATCAGATGCATTTCTTAGACCAGTACCCCAAGGCTGAGTATTGTTTTTTGTACGAGTTTCCATACAAATTACGAAACCGAAATACGTTAACGAAAAATATGACTTTTATGACGTTTTTCGACTCTCGTCCTTATCGTTGACGAGCAATGCAGTTTCCTTGAAATGGAAACTTGGCCGTGTGATTCATCTCCATATATGGGCTGACAAGATCTGTCGAGTCGTCACCCTCCGCACTGCTGCAGGAGAATGTAAACGACCCATAGTCAAAATCTGCATTCTTCCTGTGCTCCCATCGTATCAGAACGAATACTCTACGTGCCAGCCTACATCTTCTTCTGTTACGACCGCTTAATAATTATCTTGCTCTATAATTGTATTATTATCTCATTAAATTTTTTTTTTCATCGTTATTTAATTTTCCTGTTTTTAATCAAGTATAAGCACACTTTACGTACGATTTCTGTTTTGTTTCGTTTGTACCTATAATTTTATCGCTATCGCTAATTTCTTAACAACTTGGTTAAAATACTGTGTATTTTGGTGATCGGAATGTTCAGTTTTGCCATCATACCTGACTTCGTTTCAGCAATAGACGCGCGTGAAACTTTAAGGACGAGAAAAATATGCGTTCAAGTTTGAAAAAGGCTATAAAAACAAAATCAGAAGAATGAATCCGCAACACACGTGTTATGTAAATACCGATGTTCACTCACGCAACTGACAAAATTATATTATTTATTGCACATTACAACTGGAGAATTTTGTTTATAATATTATCACGGAGAGGACATTACAAAAGTATTATTTATTATTCCGGTAAAACAACAATCGTATATAATATAATATCCTAATAAAACGTGTCAGCGACGGAATAATTGGGGCGGAAAATTATTATAATAATATAAATAGTTTAGAGACGGGATATAATTTTATGTCGTGTAATATGGAAGCAGACCACGGTCGTAATTCATAATTCTGTGTGACGGCGGCCGATGCACTTTGGTACTTGCATTTGCTACTAAAGTATATTAAGTATTAGTTGTTAATTTCTTTTTCGCCCTGAACCTCTAGCCCAGGGTCGGGAAAACTTCCTTAATAGGGGGGCAGAGCAGAAAGTTTAATAAATTTCAGAGGAGAGCCAGAATTATAAGAAAAATGCATTTTGTGCTTCTTTGCGCCCCGCGCCCCGCGACCCGCAACACAATCATGAACTACGCGGCTAGTCTAGCTGGCTCCTTTACATATGCGTCTATTATTCTACTAAATAGAACCTACTTTATACTTTTGGACCGTCAAAACATAATCATCGCAGGCCATATACTATTCATGTAGAAGGATCGTGTCAGCGGGCCGGATTAAATGTTTTCGCGGGCCGGAGCTGGCCCGCGGGCCATACTTTGCCCATCTCTGCTCTAGCCTATAAGCTTTGTTAGTTTTGAGATATAGGGAGTAGTGGAATTGGAAGTGGTAAGAACTTTACCGGACATCTTATTATATGCGACCATTGTTAAAATTTTCAACCCAATTGAAATTGTTGTACTTTTTATTTTGTCTAAAATATCAACACTCACAGTGCTCGCTCTAAGTATTTTTCATTTTATATTTCGTCAAAGTATCAAAACTTTTAACCACAGTACACTCGGACTAAGATTTTATTGTATTCAATGGTTTATACATATAAAAATTATTGTTTATTTCAGAGTCCCCCAAATCTACACGCGACAAAGTGCAATAATATGATAGTTTTATTGGTTTCAGACTGAAAAGAGTATCAAGAAAAGGCGGGAATTCACCGCAATTTATTGTTCATTTTATATTATGTTTCCGTCTTACATAAATTATGTTAAATTAAACTGAAAATACAAGACAACTTTTTGATCTCATTCTCTTGAAATTTTATTAAATTGTAATATTTTATTTTAATTACACTAATGTTAGCCAAACAGCTGAGATTAGCAAACTAATGTCTAATCAACGGCAGGAAACAGGTTTCAAATAAATTTAAATTAGCTATGACAAAAGGAAACGAGTGATATTAAAGTAAAATAATGCTTTTAGAGTTGAGTGGTGAAACGAATTTTGAAATCTTTGTTGCTTGTTTGTGATTTCCGTGTGAAATAAACTAATCGGATGTCAAGTCACTCGCCATTTCAGCTATTACATCGAATTAGATAGAGATAGCAATTACTTACATTTTTAAATCTTTTATTAACAATTCTACATAGAAATAAAGTTACTAATAATGCAAGTTTTGAAAAAATGTACTAAAAGACATAAGACATCTAGATCTGCAGATAGTTGTAAATGATCTATAGATAGCTGGATTAAACAAAAAAACAGAAACAGCTTCACTTCTTTGATCTACCTTGATCAACAACTTGATTAATGGTTAATATTTTATCAGTGAGCACCGGTGGTCTAGTGGGAGTGACCCCGCCTTCCGATCGTAAGGTCGAAGGTTCGAATCCGGTCGTGCAGTGCACCAATCGATTTTTCTTATCGAAAAAATTCTGTGCGCAATGCAATTCTAACAGCAGCGATGGGCTTGCAACCTGACACGTATGGATTACCAACTACTGAAAAATATGGGTATGTGCCAAATGTAATGTTTGGACGTACCTCTGACTACCCCCTTAGACGTCCTCAAATAATCTGGAGTCTAACAGAAACGTACGACATTAATCCCCAGGCCCGGTAGATATCCCTCTGATGTCTTAAGACCAAAAGAGATTCCCTCGTGACGTTTTCAAGATCTGTAAGGGTAGTCAAAATTTTGACTTTTTGTCACAACTTCTAAATATAACGGCCTATTCATGCAACTCGTCCAACATTCGCTTACTATCCAAACAGGCGACCCAATCAAGAAGTTGAACAAGTTAATCAGTTGTTCAACTTTATCCTCTGTTTACTGCGTCTCTGCGGATTACATCGGCGATCCAATCAAACTTGTACAGTTTTCATGAGCTGAGGATTACCGACTTTGTTATTGTGGGAGATTAGTATGGAGTAAAGATTTGACAGAAGGCCTAGATGTTTCATAATAATAGGCAATCAAAATCAAAGAGTGCTTATTCACACATGATTGCGATTGTGTTCTTTGGATCACTTTGAAATGTCTTAAAGCTAAATTAATCTAGGTTCTCTTTGTAAAGGGCTCGTCCGGGGAAGTACTACCCCCACGCCTTTTTCTGCCGCCAAGCAGCGTTGCTGTGTTTCGGATTGAAGAGTGTGGTTGCCGGTGAAAATATAGGCACATGAAGCTTAACATCTGTATGCCTCAAGTTGATGGATGTAGGGCCTGTTCCTATCGTGCGTGACTTACGAGACAATGCCTTGGTATAGGTGATGGTTACCACTTAACATCGGGCGGGCCATTTGCTTTTTCTATCAGCTAGTTGTATAAAAAAAAGGTGCCAGTTCTACGTGAACATTCTCTTATCTGTGCCGTAACTAAGTCTAGAAAAACGAGCAATAAACTTACGGGTTGGTTTCTACTGTTTTTAATCATTCAGGGCACTATAAGCGATCAATTCTATGAGGTATACTTTCACTGTCACGTTAATGTCAACGAAAAAAAATGGTAACAAAGAAGTTTTATCAGCTATTTATGCTAGTGGAGCTCTCATGCCTCACCCCCTCTTATGAAGGCTAAAGGATTTAAAAAATAAACAATTTTGATCTTTCCATATCCAATTTGCTTGGATTTTCTTGGATATGAATATTACCCCCTCTTATGAAAGCTAAAGAGATTTCCAAAAAAACTATTTTAAGCTTTCCACATTCGTTTTGCTTGGATTTTCGTGGATACGAATATTACCCCCTCTTATGAAGGCTAAAGGGATTTCCGAAAAAACTATTTTGAGTTTTCCACATCCATTTTGCTTGGATTTTATTATTTTCTTGGATATGAATATTACCAGGTATAAGAAATGGGGAACAAGTTACCATATCAAGTACAAATTTCAATCCCTAAGACGAGCGTCTTAAAACTTTGCTACTTAGTTTCATTTCTCCACTCAAAATGTTGTATCAAATTGGTGAGTGATTCGGAGGTTCATACCCGTTTTGTTCATAGTTTAAAAAAAGCAGTTCAATGTACGCACTCTATTATTCCATCTCTTATGCTTGTAAAGCTATACTTTGTAGATTATTCTGGATGGGACAAAGTCGGGTATGACGGGTCGGCTAATGAATGTGGGACAATGTAACGAGGTAGGTAATATTGGGTTATGGCTGTTTTAGTTTTGTACGATTAACTTTATCGTGTTGTTACTTTTAAATTCTAGTAAACATTTCTTTGTTTTTTTATATAACTATCTGATAGAACAAGCAGATGGCCCACCTGATGGTAAGTGGTAACCATCACCTATAACAAAGCATTGCCTCGTAAGTCACGCACGATAGGAACGTGCCCTACGATGCACTGGCCTGCGTCCATCAACTTGAAGCATGATGTTAAGCCTCATGTGCCTGTAATTACACCGGCAACCACACTCTTCAAACCGAAACACAGCAACGCTGCTTGGCGGCAGAAAAAGGCGTGGTGGTAGTACTTCCCCGGACGAGCCCTTCACAAAGAGCTCTACTACTCTTAAAACATTCCCTATTTAAGTGTTAAAAGTCAGCTTATGATAGTTTTTTTTTTGTGATTCTGTCTTCTCTCTCTCTCTGTAATTTCTTTCTGGTGAAAGTATTTTAAGTGCACCTCAAAAGGCGCCTTATGAGCACTTGACACATGTTATATAACTTTTTAGGTTCTACGACATGCCGGTTTCCTCACGATGTTTTCCTTCACCGTTTGAGTGATTCTGTCTTAATTTGTGCTTAAGTCACAGCAAAAAAAACAGTAACAGCGCCATGACTTTGATCATCAGGCACGGTCTTCATTCTCTCAGATTTCGTAGTACCAATTAGGTACCAACTTCAAATAGAAACGTCCAAATATTGCATTTAGCACATAGCCACATTTTGCAGTAGTTGGTATTATATACGTGACAGGTTGCAAGCTCATCAACGCTTCCACCATCAACAAAGATTTTACAAAAAACTACTTCTATAAACTCGTTAGAAATAAAACAAGATAATTTTTAAGCCCCTAAGTAATAAAAACCATAAAATAACACTCCCAGGTTTCGAACCTGCACCTTAGGGAATAACCCCTTTACGAAAATAAAGTTCATAAAATTCAAATTAGCGACAACCCCCAGTCTTCAGGGGCCATTTAAATTCATAAATAACGCCCGAGTAAAAAACGTAACAAAAATACCCCAACAATTAACAAATCGGGACATTTTAGGGTTAATTTTAACCTCTTCCTGTGTAACTCAAGATAATGTTTTTTTTTATGATTGTTCGTTACTCGACGCGTTTAAATGACAGCTGGAAAAATTGATAACTGTTGTTTCAATCCTAGTTTTCTTATCTCTTGTCGTGTCACTAGTTTCTTTCGAAACAGTGTGGTGAAAGGATTTTAAGTGCACCTCAACAAGCTCCTTTCGAGCACTTGACACAGTGTGGTGAAAGGATTTTAAGTGCGCGCAACAGGCTCGAGCTTTCGAGCACTTGACATTTTAGCTTCTACGACATGCCGGTTTCCTCGCGATGTTTTCCTTCACCGTTTAGTACTGGCATGGTGCACGTAAAGTTTTCTTATTGGTATGCCAAAGACAAAGGGCTTACGACTTGTACTTATTTATTTATTTATCAATACAATATTTATTAATATCATATACAAGTTTTCTACTCAAAAGTTTGCATAAGTATGAAAATAAGTAAAGCAAACTTTTTAAGTAGGAAAACTAATATCGATCCAAATGAAATGTAAAAAATTGCGATTTTTAATAAATTTGTTCAGTTAATGATTTCATATCTTTAGTTTTTTTTTTTTAATACTACATGCTGATGGAACAAGCAGATGGCCCACCTGATGTGAAGTGGTAGCCATCACCTGTAACAAAGCATTGCCTTGTAAGTCACGCACGATAGGAACGTGCCCCACGATGCACTGCCCTGCGTCCATCAACTTGAGGCATACAGATGTTAAGCCTCATGTGCCTGTAATTACACCGGCAACCACACTCTTTAAACCGAAACACAGCAACGCTGCTTGGCGGCAGAAAAAGGCGTGGTGGTAGTACTTCCCCGGACGAGCCCTTCACAAAGAGCTATACTATACTCTTAAAAAATATTGTTTTTTCCATCAGCAAATACTATATAAAACTGAGGAAATATCTACCGTGCCTATGGATCAAAGTCGTAAAGCTCTTCAGTTTTTACAAAGCAAAGGTTAGTAGGCTATTTTAATTATATAAATTTATTGCATAGAAATCTGTGCTGGGCTTAATTACCCTCTTGCTTCTAATTAAAACTTAATAATACCCTATTGTTCTCTTTATCAAGTGCTTTTATAATAAATAGAAGTGGTCCTTGTACATAATTATTAATAATGAGTAAAATTATAAAGTTATTCATAAAATTATACATTTTATCACGACGTTTTCTTTTACCGATTACAGGAATTTTCTTTTTTCGAAAATAAAAATCCATTTGTGTACGACCGGATTTGAATCCACGACCTTACGATCAGATCACTAGACCACCGGTGCTCTATCTATCCATGAAATTACAAGATCTAGATTAAGAAATTACATGTTTATATGTTCATGTCTTGTATAGAACATAACGAAATCCAGTTTTTGCAAATTATTGTATTGGAAATTACCAATGTTTCATTAATTGATCTTTATCTTTAACTAGCTCTTACCCGCGGCTTTGCTCGCGCACGTTTACTTTAGAATACTTACAAATAAAAGAATGGTTTATTGATATGATTTCGACATCTTGTATTTTCTTCCCCATGGAACAATCTTGAGCCACGTAGTTTTGTCAGAAGAAACATTAACTAATTGACGACTTGAAGTTCCTGCCTTTTCGATTGCTTGTATAAAATATAAAAGAATAATAGTATAAAAAAGTAAAAAAGTCGGGATAAAAAGTATCCTATGTCTGTCTTCTGGTTCTAAGCTACCTCCCCGCCAATTTTCAGCCAAATCAGTTTATCCGTTCTTGAGTTATAAATAGTGTAACTAACACGACTTTATTTTATATATATATAAGATTAATTCTAGATTTTTATCTAAAAGTGGTTTTCATAAAAGAAGTCGTGATAAGTATCATAAAGCTACAGCAACATCGACGCGCCTTTTAATCAATAGGTTTGTCAGCTTAAACTTACACATTCATATTAGCAAAATGTTTAATATTGTATTTTAGTCAATATAAATTACTACACAATTTTATTCATCTCAAATCATTAGTGGGATATTATGAATAAACGTAAATGTTACTATGTTTGGATGTGTGGATGTTTGTGGCTCAATTTTACTCTGAACGATTGGGATGTAACTTGAAACAAATATTCGTAACTAAGACTAGTAAGTAGGCTACTTTTTATTACGATAGATTACCGGGAACGGAGTTAAAAATATTGTAGTCAAATTGTAGTATGTATTGCGGTCAAACGCTTTATCTATGGGTTGTAAAAAAAATGTATTGCGAAGGCTTGTCCAGCAGTGGACTTTTACTGTCTGTTGATGATGATCACTGCTCACAAATACACGAACGAAGCCGCGGGCGGCAACTGTTACTTGTCGATCGTAGATAAAAAAACGATTCTCCCGTTTGTCACTACTCACCCTTTACCAGAATCTTTTTACTGCACATCTGTTTGTCATCTCTATTTCAGGACATCCGAAATCGTCTCAATTATCGTGCATTTTTATCCTAATGACCAAACAACGTAGTATTTCAATCATAAGGCGCACTCTAACATACTTTTTTGCCGTAATTACGTTTCTAATTGAGTAATTTATTGATTTACTAACCATTTAAGGTTGGGTAATTTGGACCACCCATAAATTATAAACCCTGTTTTGTAAAATTCTGATACCTATAATTTCATAACCTATAAATTCTTATATTATAGTTCCTATGTTTCTTTACGACTAAAAAGCTTAAGTTACTTAGCTTGCCAGCTATCAACTTGCTTACCTTGCCTGACTACCAGGAGCTCAAAAAAATGTGTATAATTTTTTGGCTAAATTGTAGTGCCAAAGTGTTACGTGTTCATTAATTTGTTATAAACTTAGCCAACAAATTTGTTATTGTTAAATTCTATTCTTCAAAAAGTGAAGTTTTGAGAATTAATATGTCTAATGAAGATTCCTAAACCAGAACTAAAATATCAAATATCACACACATTCAAGATTTCTCGTTTTAAATCCTGAACTAAGTAGGAATGATTGGGTCGGATCTAGGTCGCAGACTGATATGATATTGACGTTGAAGGAATCATTAAAAACACCGGCACTTTTACTTCACTTGAACATTAGGTTTAGTATTCAATAAAAAGTGAACACATGTTTTCTAATTCTACAAGAATAAACAAAGAATATAAGCAAAGAATAAACAACATGGTAGTCTAGTGGCAGTCCGCTTTCTGATCGTAAGGATGCGGGTTCAAATCCGGCCATGCAATAATTTTCCGTTAGAATTTTTTTTTGCACAATATTTCAGTAGATACTTTCGGTGAAGGAAGACATCGTGAGAATGAAACCAGTTAGTACTCTAACAGTGGCGACGGGCTTGCAACGCCAAATGTAACACTTGGACGTACCTCTGACTACCCCTTAGACATCCTAAAAGATTTCTGAGTTGGTACTTGCTACTTAAATATCTAAGACGATATCTACCATGCCTGGGGATAAGTCAAGCGGAGGTAAGTAAAGCTGCATCTTATCCAAAAATAATCAACATTTACACGTTTGTAACTAAAGCGTTAGGTTTCAATTTTCATAATTCATTTTCTGATTTTGCCTAATTATAAAACCAGTTGCCTAATAGTAAAAAGTTGACCAGTTTTCACCAAAAACTCGGTCAACCTCTCGGTCTCCTATCTTTTCTCTCTTCAAACATCAATGGGTTAAAACACTAAAACGTAATTCAATACCAAAAAACACGATAGCAACTCCTGTGCGTCCGTAAATAGCTATCCCAATAAAATAACTCACGCCATTCACTTGTCAAAATGGAATGGTGACAAAATGGAGCAAAATATGGTTATTGTCATATTATGTTGTATGACAGCGACGTACCGTTAGGGATCCAAAATAGACGCTGAAAGAGTTGAACAGCTGGCGTGGCGTGGTGGTAGGTTGGGGGCACAGTGAGGACCTGCTTCAAAATCGAAACGAACACTTAAGTGTCCCTCTCGATACAGGATTGTCCTAGTGCGGGTACCAACAAAAACCCTTGTAAGCCCTTCGTTTTGGTAAATAAATGAGTTTGAATTTTTATTTGTTACAGTACTAGGTACTAGGGCAAAAGTATATAGATAGGTGAATTATGGTATAAATGGACTCGCGGATCAACGGATTTTACCAAGAGTTCTAAGTTTTTATCAATATATTAAACTAGCAGGCTCAAAATGGCATAGACTAAGGAAAAAAAATGTTTTTACCAGAACGAATTTAAATAAATTCATTGTACTGAACTGAAAAAAAATACAAATCGTAGTAGTAAGGTATGTTAGGTAGATAGCACTGTACATAGGCGAGGTAAATGCTAGATAGCATTATCTACCAGTTAACCTTTGAGTAATGTTAAAATAGATTCTCAACATTAAATCATCACAGCCGCATCTAAAGCCACAAGTTTATCGGTAATTTTATCAATGATATTAAGAATTATTTCCCTTGCAAAAATAACAATCAACCTCTTTTGTTTTTTTTTATTTTATTGAAATGGGTTTTGCTCAAAAATTTAGAAAAATGACGTCACATCCAGCAAAAACAGATAAACTAAACTCTGTTGTCGGTGACAAATTAACGTTTTTAACCGTTTTAAACGTCTTATCCTTTCCTAATGACATTTCAAATCGTCGATTTAATTGTCATTATATTTAATTTTACCGGTTTATTTAAATATATTATGCATTTGGAATGAAAGTGTATTATGTGATATCCTGATTTGACCGAAAATGTTTCCAATGTTTTGAAGAAAACCGCCACCATTTTCTTCAAAACAAATGACGGTCGACTTGACTATGGACTGACTTGACTAAAGAGTATTCAATACAAATTACTTGACACTGGCAAGATTGTCTGTCGAATGACGGACAGGAGCCATAAATTGAGAGAAGAAAGAAGAAAATATATTATGTATTTTTTTGGCGCGGTGTGTCCACATCCTAATTTTAGAGTTTCTCTGCAAATATGGTTTGCTTTTATGACAATACTTAAATGGCTTTTGTGGATGGGTTATTTTAATGTTAAGTGAATTGTGTTTTTTCTTCTTTCACTTTTAAAACACCTATGCGTCTGACGCTGTTTCCTTTTTCAGTTAAATTGGTTCATAATGCTAGTATTCATATTTATTATTCATCATTTTCATTGTTATTTGAAATATCGAGATATTAGAAAATACTACATTTTAATCATCCAACTTTTATTAATTTTAATATGAAAACTTAGCGAACATCCAAATTAAACATAAATATCTAATTAAATTATAATTTGTATATTTTTGATTTATATAAGTATGTAATATAATTCATTTAATTTAAATTTTTGTGCCTATTGTTTTATAAAGGTTGACTATAGACGCCATCTAGCGGTAGTTGTCTTTAACTAATTTGGGATACATCTTCGTTTTCTTGACAACGTGAAATTGTTTTACACTGTCTTGAATGTTATTAATTGTACTACAATCAGTTTTTTTCTATACAACTTGCTGATGGAACAAGCATATGGCCCACCTGATGTTAAGTGGTAACCATCACCTATAAAAAGCATTGCCTCGTAAGTCACGCACAATAGGAACGTGCCCTACGATGCACTGCCCTGCGTCCATCAACTTGAGACATACAGATGCTAAACCTCATGTGCCTTTAATTACACCGGCAACCACACTCAAACCGAAACACAACAACGCTGCTTGGCGGCAGAAAAAGGCGTGGTGGTAGTATTTCCCCGGACGAGCCCTTCACAAAGAGCTCTAAAGTACTACTCTTCAAACGTCTTCAAGTGTCTTAACGATTAGTTACTGAAAACTATCAGTAATGATGATTGTAACTCTTTCTCCGCTTTATCAGGACCGCTATATTACAGACATAGATTCTTAGGAAGCTAAGCCTGAAGCACTGGAGCTAGCATATCGGTAGTCGCGGTGGGCCCGAGTTCCATCTGATCCGACTAACGAGACCGAACAATGTCTCTATTAGGTAGGGTTCGGAACGGGAATATGGAAAACTGTGGAGACGCCTAAGTTTGTTTTCTTTTAAATTAAATCAATAAATAAAAAAAAAAATATTGGGGGACTTTCCACACAGCACCATCTAGCCCCAAACTAAGCAAAGCTTGTAATATGGGAGTTTTTTTTAAATAGTTTACGTTATTATTTAAAATATACTCTAATAATATTACAATCTAGCCATAATTAAGGCTGATAGGCAATTTAACACTGACCTAGTTTTTTTAAAGTAAGCTACAACTGAACAAAGAATGTGATCACTAACACTTTTCTTACTACTACTACTAATACTTACTATTTAAGGCGAAGACACTTTGTTCTTGTGTTCTTGATTAGAGTTTTTCACATTCACTACATGAATTATAATTTTACACTACACTACAGATAGCTGATATATTACTTACTACTTACTATTACATATAACTTTTTTTTGTCTTACCGAACCCACGGCCTACAGCACAGAAGGCATGGCTACTACCAACTGAGCTATGAAAGCAATTAGTCATCATCTCATCTGTAAATATCAAACATTTCACAGGCCTCTTTGAAACTTTGATGAATATATTATACTGTGTTGTGCTGTTGTTGTTGCCTCATGAATAAACAAATATATTTTTCTAACCAAAATATTGGTTTTACAATTTTTTTTATCATTAACATTGTTGTTGACAACCTCTTGGGTACTTCTCGCTTGCACATTGCAGTACATTTAAATAAGTTGATTAATTTTAATCATAAATATAGATAAATAAAAAATATATTTTTGATGAACCCTTGTAATATTATTATATTACTTGTAATATTATATTATTCTCCGAAATTAAGTTGTTAACAAACGAATGATTTGCGGCCGGTTTCTGAAAGCCCGATCAAAACTATTCGGTGTAACAGCTGAAATGGCGAGTGACATTCGATTAGTTTTGATCGAGCTTTAAGAAACTGGCCATTTGAGTAACAACTAATATACCTAACTAAAGTTAGCCAATCATAACGTGTTCAATATTTATACCGTTTCTTAGTACAATGATGATGTTGATGTGTCAACCACAGTACAATGACAAAGTTTAAAGCAAAGCCAGTACATCAATGAAAAGTATTAATCTATAAAAGTATTATATATCGTAAAAAAGTTCCAAAATATTAATTATGAACAATGATGACGACTCAATTCTTTCCATTGTCCCATCGAACCCGTAGCGATCCCCTTACCGCACTATGCAAATAAAGTTAGTAGCAAAAACAAAGAGAAACACGGTAATTACACTTGGTGGAAAATTAACTGACATAGATACGGTGAACATGCACCCGGGCCATGCACGGTGCGGACGTAATGAGTCGAGATATCGATGTTTTAGTGCACGCTAGTGTACAGTGGGCCTTTTAGGTGCGCGGGAGTGCAGCCACACACCACGTTGGTAAATGAAGGTAGTTAATTATATCATTTAAATTTATGCGTCCACTTGTGTAGTTCAATAAGTACTTATTCGCTGTTTGTTCATGTTAAAAACTGCCAAGTTTTTTTTTTGTTTCTATAAGTAGAGCATAATGTTGAAGTGATCTGCAATTATATAGAGCTGTAGACTTGTAGTTGTTGATATTATCTACAAATAAAGTACTAAATTAACAAAAAACTTGTCTCTGAACAGATGTGCTATCCTTAACTAATAATTTCTCGACACAAAACAGTTTTTTTCGTATAATTTTAATATGTATGGTCTGCAAGCAATATGTATGGTCGACTTTAGAAGATATGGGTTTCATTCATTTTCCTTATTATTATTTAATTAAAATGGCATCATTTTAAACTCACTAATTTCACAGTTTTTACTATGGCCGCTCTTATTGCGAGAGAGAAACAATAACGCAACATCAAAACCCGCACTGTCAGCTGTTTACTATATATTCAAAGCATTGACAGTCGTTTAAAATGTATAGTGAATTAACAAGAGACGAAAACTGCACTTTTAGTGCACGCGAGTGTACTTATACTTTACAAGGCTTATGTTTATGGTGCACGAATTTGATGAATCTTAAGTGTATTGATGGAACACGAGTTTACCTGTCGATTTAGAAGTTTCTTTAAATAATTGATATAATATATTATTATTAGAATAAATGAAATGGTTATGTAAGTCAAGTCACTGACTGAGTCTCAGAAGACTAGGCTAGGTGTTTGCCAAAGAGCGATGGAGCACAGTATTCTGGATGTAAAGAAAACGGATCAAGTTAGAAGCAAGTTAGAAGCACCACACTGCGCTCCAAAACTGGCATCGCTGATGTAGGACTCAAGGTGGCAAAGCTGATATGGGAGTGGACGGGTCACATGATCCGTATGAAAGGTGGGCTAAAGGAGTCACAGGATGGACACCCGCAGAAGGTAGAAGACGTCGCGGCCGCCCGAAAAAACGCTGGAGTGACAACCTTGACTACCACAACAAGTGGGAAGAGTTAACCGGGGATCGAGGAGAGTGGAGAAAAATAGGGGAGACCTTTGCCCAGCCGTGGGACAGTATTGGTTAAGGAAAATATATATATATATAAATCAAGTAAAGGTATAACTTAAAAAAAAAACAACTCATTTGATGTAAAAATATGTAAATCGTGATCAAATATTTAATATTATTTCAAAATATAAAATTCAGTCTAGTCACCATAATAATACCACATTAAATATCTACTGTAAGTGATGAAAAATGTTATTGATATAGAGAGAGAAATATTATTTAATATTTTACAAAAGAAATCTAATTGCAACTAAAGTTTTCTGGTTCTATTGGGTCCGGCAAAGGGATATTAATAAAATAGATAGTCTTTTTAAATCCCTACCTATACAATACAACTACACTACTGCCATCTAGGATGTTATCAAACTATTTCTAATGTTCCTTATTAATAATGACTATAAAATTAGTTTTGGAGCTTCATAACTTCTCTTTAGTATGAATAATGTAAACTAGAAAAGGATATTAAAAAACAAAATAAAATCGTAAATCAAAACATCACATATAAAATAATCTCTTTAATATAATTATGAAAACAGTATTCAAGAATCAATTATAAAAAAAAACTACTACCCACTCATGTAAAAAACACCCCAAATCGAAGCTAAAAAGGCCAGTCTATTTTCGATAGCTATTTCTAAAATAAAGAAACGCGATCTTTTCTGCATGTGGTTTAACTTACCCCACGAGCGCCTCATAAATCTGCAAGAAAGGGTTGTAAATCGAGCTACCCTCCGAACGGGTGATGTACTGACGCCAAGATAACCTGAACTTTATATTCGGCTAAAACAAAATATAGAAGTTCTAGTCCAATTGACAGCCACAGCTCAGTTGGTAGTAGCTCTGCTTTCTGTGCTGAAGGCCGTGGGTTCGATCTCCACAGTGAGAGCAAACAATTATGTGATGAACATAGATGTTTGTTCTCTGCCTGGGTGTTATTATATAGTATAAGTATGTATTTACAAAAAGTATTTAAGTAATATATCAGCTATCTGGTTCCCATATTACAAGCTTTGCTTAGTTTGGGGCTAGATAGTGCTGTGAAAGTCCACCAATATTTATTTATTTATTTTATTTATTATTTAGTAAAGGTTAGTTATTTTGACATTATACATAAACTTCTATAAATGTAGGTGCATTTCACACAAAGTGTCTGAAATTTGTTAGGTCGTAAAAAGCAACAAAGTAAGCATTTTCAAGTTTCAGAGGCATAATAATGATAATTTCATTGATATTTTTGATCTGGGCAGAAGCAAGTTAATGCAGCTGACTGTACTAAAGCGGTTATTTAAACTTGTAGCTGTTACTCTCCAGTATAGAAGCACGCTTTATACAGAATACATAAAAAGACAAACACCTCCATCCAATCGCTTTCACTATTCCCCAAGCAACTTTTTTCACTTTTTAGAGTTCCGTTGGAAACCGGCGTGCCATTAAAGTATTGACGCGGGTGAGTCCGGCCTACGGAACCCGCAATAATTCACAAAGGCCTACTACCAATACTGAAGTGGAGTGTTGTTCATAGAGAAATGTACAGATAAGACACCGCTCGTTATACCGAAGATATGCAACCAAATAAATAGGTTTTAATGTTACCTTCAGATGTTTATTGTCAAAGCCACGACGGAGTTCTTGAAGCGGCGTAAAGACACCCTTAGCAGAGTTGGTTACTAGTTTACTTTATATGCCTGTTGACGGGGATTGATCGCTATGAACGAACAATATAACGAACGAAAATATTTTTTTTTTTTACTTTGCAACTTTTCACGTTATTTGGAAGTAAACAATCGAAAAAGCCTTGGTTTCAGAATTAGTTTTTCGAATTTTTTTGTTTTTTTTTGAGCGGGACATACATACAAACATAAAATCACGCCTGTTTCCCATAGGGGTAGGCAGAGACGGTTTTCCACTTGCTACGGTCCTTACATACCTCCTTCGCTTAATTCACTCTCATAACATTCTTCATACATTCTCGCTGGTTTAGGGTACTCTTGACCGGGACATTATAAAGAAATGTTTTGTTTTATAGGTATTCTCTGGTTGAAAAATGTAACGAGACCTCTGTACTAAGCTACTCTATGCACATCAAAAGCACCGCTGGCATAACTCAGAGCGTACAATATACAGTGGAAGCTACTTTATCGGCGCTAAGGGATGTTACCAATACAATCCATACGCGGCCGTTTATAGACACATCTCTATTAGTTGATTGCTAGCTTGTTTATGCTCGTGTCTTGGAGGCTTGATATGGTAAGTAGTATTTTAAAAAAACACATTGGCTTGAAGGTTTTTTTTTATATAACTAGCTAATGGAACAAGCAGATGGCCCACCTGATATTAAGTGGTAACCATCACCTATAACAAAGCATTGCCTCGTAAGTCACGCACGATAGGAACGTGCCCTACGATGCACTGATGTTAAGCCTCATGTGCCTGTAATTACACCGGCAACCACACTCTTCAAACCGAAACACAGCAACGCTGCTTGGCGGCAGAAAAAAGCATGGTGGTAGTACTTCCCCGGACGAGCCCTTTACAAAGAGCTCTACTACTCTTAAAAGAGAGGTCTTAGTTTTAAGAGTAGTAGAGCTCTTTGTGTGTTGCTCGTCCGGGGAAGCACAACCATATGTATATAAGCACTGTAAAACTAATAAATACGATAAATACATTTATATTTTGTAATTTACTTTGATTCAAAAACAGTAAGAAAAACAATAAAAAACGAATTATCGTCCAATAGCATTTGTACCGTTTAGTTATTATTATCCGATCGCCATAAAAACTATAAAATTATATATTTTAAATTTATAAACTAGCTTCATTCCAACAATTTCTATTATTTTATGTAAATGAATAGTTTGACCAATCAGCAATTGACTAAACTATGTAATTCCATATGACCAGTAGGCGTAAAGTAAGTATAATCAGTTGGTCTACGGCCAATAAACAAGACCAAATAATGTGGAGAAACTAATTTTGACCCATCAGATCCATAATATGATAGGCTGTTAGATTCCCAATTTTATGTATTAACTGATACCATGTATTAAATGATACACCTTTTTAAAATAACTGGCATCTTCTTTTTTTTATTCGCTCCGTTTATGGTTCTTATCTGTGACAGGCAATCTTGCCAGTATAAAGTGAAATGGATAAAGTAGGTACTTTTTAGTCAAGTCTATCCATAGAAAAGTCAGTGATAAAATGGTATGTAAGAAAATAGTGGCGGTTTCCTTCACAACCTATGGAACATTTTCTTTCTTTTTCAAATGTAATATTTAAACGGTGGGGATATCTACCGTGTATGGGGATTAAAGTTATGAATCTGTTTCTGTTTTTTTTTTACAACTAGCTAACGGAACAAGCAGATGGTCCACCTGATGTTAAGTGGTAACCATCAACTACAACAAAGCATTGCCTCGTAAGTCACACACGATAGGAACGTTCCCTACGATGCACTGCCCTGCGTCCATCAACTTGAGGCATACATATGTTAAGCCTCATGTGCCTGTAATTTTACCGGCAACCACACTCTTCAAACCGAAACACAGCAACGCTGCTTGGCGTCAGAAAATGGCGTGGTGGTAGTACTTCCCCGATCTACCGAATCGTACCGATCCCGTCTACTTAATCTACCATGTCTGGGGCTCAAAGTCATGAATCAGTTTCTGTTTTTTCTATAGTAGTCGTTCAGTCCTATCTTATACAACCGGTATATGACGGTCTGCGCTTTAAAAAGATCAAGGCCTAAAAGCGGAACTACATTGATGCTGTTCGAAATAAACTACCGTTGGTATTATAAAGATGGACAGTTACCATACGTATGAGTTGATTATATAAATATGGTAATAAATACTTGTTCAATCTATCTGTTATCTGGTTCCCATACAAGCTTTGCATCAGGGCTTTGACATTGTATGAAATGTGAGTAATTTAAGGCAAAGACAAGAGCGAATGTAACTCTCGCTCGCACGTCTGGACATGTTGAAAAATCACTAAACTCATTTTCGAAAAATCGCAATTAACAATTTTGTGTGCAATCACTTTGCACACAGATAGTAAATCTACAAAGTAATCTTATTTATCTTTATCTTTATTATAACCCAGTATATCAACTGCAAGGAATAGCTTTACAAACACCATAAACGGAGTGAAAGTGGTAGTGGTTCTAAACTTACCGTATTTGACAGCACTGAAAATATTACCATCCCTTTTTTTAAATTAATTTGGCTTAGGAAAATGCAACATCTCCTTATTTTATTTAAGGTGATGTACCGTAATGGCACGAAAGAAGGAATTTCCGTTAATTTTAGCACAACAACGAAGTGAAAGATTCACATTGTAATAATGGGCGCATTAACACGTCCATGCATGTATTTCAATAATCTTAAAATTCCTGACTCTAAATAGTTCACCCTTGACATTAAATAGTAGTTTAAGCTATCAAACAAAAGCTAAGCGCATTTCATCGACCACATTTAGATAGAAAACAGAAGGGTTGGGTGCTCGCAAATTGTAGGTGCTTGTAAATTACGCAAATTGCATTGTGGATCAAATCTCTCATCTTATTGGCTAATTTAAGCTGCTACTGTACAAAGAATGGGATTAAAATTAATTACCAATGGGATGAAAAAATATTAAATTGCCAAACAAATATACTCATGAAATAACAATATAGAAACTTTACATAAATAGCATAACAACTTCTAGAGGAGCAGCATCAAAAATTTACCTTACCTAGCTTCATTGGATTAACCGAATACTACAGAGTGGAGATTAAGTTTAGGCAAGCGTATTCTACAACGCCCTACAGCAAGGGGGGGTGATGATCTGCGAAATGTAGCTGGCAAACACTGGAAGACAAGTCCCGAAGGCCGAGCTCAGATGCGCGTCTTGGAAAAGACCTAGCCAGTGGACTAACATAGATGCATGATGATGACGAGGATAGTTACTCCTTCAGTGTCAAAGACGCTGGTAAACAAGAGTATTAGAGCTCTTTGTGAAGGGCTCGTCCGGGGAAGTACTACCATGCCTATTTCTGCCGCTAAGCAGCGTTGCTGTGCTTCGGTTTGAAGAGTTGCCGATGTAATTACAGGCACATGAGGCTTTACTGTAATCTGTATGCCTCAAGTTGATGGACGCAGGGCAGTGTATCGTAGGCCACGTTCCTATCGAGTGTGACTTGCGAGGTAATGCTTTGTACGACTTAACATCAGTTGGGCCATGTGCTTGTTTCATAAGCTAGTTGTATAAAAAAAAACACCAGCACAGATAAACTGTGGCTACCTGCTTTCTACTTGCATGTTTCCAAATGCCGGTTCTATTCTATTTTATTGAGCTAAAACACGATTATGCTAATGCTTACCGTTTTTTCGACATATTTTTCTCTTTCTCACGAAGGTCGCTTGGCGACGTTAGGTCTGAGTATGAAGTCATCGACCTACTAGAATGGCTCGTGTAAGGTGTGTGCACATTAGAGACTATAAACTAGCTTAATTATATTCAGATACTACACGTGCTATAGCTTTTTTAGCCTATTTTCATATTTATTGCCAATTATTATTTCCAAATGTATATTTAACTAAAACTCTGATTTAATTATCACCTTGTTAGTTAAATGAGATGGGATGGCGAGTTTGTCCAATCAATGGGGGAAACCAGGACAAGAGATACTCAAAATAGAGGAGTGGACGCGGTTGGAGGAGGCCTTTGCCATTAGACACTCGGATTCAAATAAAAAAAAACAATAGTAAAGATAAACTTATAACCCTAGACTCTGATATGTGGCTTAAAATAAAATAAAATAAAAATTGTTAGTTAAAGCATTGTAGATACAAATTAATGCTGGCCCTACTAAGCGACGAAGAAAGCCTTTGCCAACTTTCAGACCTACTCGTATAAACTCCGTGTGCGTATGTAGTTCAAGAGATCCCAAATTTAAAAAAAACAAGATGAAAAAAGAAGTTATGAAAAGTCACACACAACCAAGTTTTGGAAAATAGTGATTTTTACCATATTTTATACTTAGTTGCTCAAATACTTTTTCTAAATAGTGATATAGACATGAGCCAACATAAACCATCAATGAATGTCTACCGTGCGTGCCTGAGAATTACTGACGTGAATCAATGTTCGTATTTTTTTAACGTTGGTGTATACTGCATTCGTTGTGTAGTACCAATATGAATGCAGCCTAACAAACTACCTATCTCCGAACGGTGGTCAGGTGTGTGGCGAATCGGTGTCACTATCATTAATAGAAAACTATTTTTTATGATGTTTTTTGTGAGACGTCTGGTCTCCACAATAATTTTAGTGGAACTTATTCTAACTTTTTTTGTTGAACGCTGAAAGCTCTTACAATAATCAGGTTAGGACCAGCTTGCGTTGATTATTATTTAAAGAAAAAAAAGTAGAAATTGATTTAATATATTTATAGAAAGAAAGAAACAACTAGCCTCAATTTTAATCCACGCACGGTAAATTTCCCCTTAGATATTTTACAAAATACCTTCTCAATATTTTTTTATAATATCTAAGGAAAACGTATGCGTACGGTCAAAGGTATTTCATGCATACAATTATTAAGTTATGTAAGTATAGCGGAATTTAAAAAACTATTCTGTATTCAGTACATAAAATAAACTGGTAGCATTTAAAGATAAGCCACATATTTTAATTCGAAGACTGCCAAAACCATTCCTAAAAATGATCATAAAACATGGTTGAAAAGCTACCAAGAAAAATCCACCACATTTCAGACAAATTAAAAAGGTTCTGCCGTTTTTTGTTCGCAAAGGTACCACCAAATAGTGGGTACCAAAGGAAATGGTAAATCCGTATCGGGAACCAATCTTTCACCATTTGCTAATTACTCTCTTTGTGGGGTTAATGGTTTGATGATATGGGTAGTGGATGGATGTTTTGTATTTGAAAAAGTTTGTGTGGTCCGGTAGTTAAAGGGGAGTTTTGAGGCCAGCGTTTGGGCAATTTTTAAGATGAAATATAGGTAAGGTGCTTTTATAAACTAGCTTTTAGGATATGAGGACATATTCTTCCATCTCCTCATAATATTTTAATATGTAAAAGTTTTAAATTTTGTGTGTAAGGATTTATTATATTAGTGTTATGGGTCAATCAAGACTATTCATGTCACTGGACCGATTTATATAAAAATATAGTACGTAGCATGGATTAGCATAATGTACTATCCATTCTAAAATAGGTATGTAGATAAGATTAATTAATTCAAAAAGGAAAAAAATACCAGCTACTATCACGCTCGCGTAACAAACGAGTATTTTATTTTCTTACCTTTTAACTCATCCCGATATCCAGATCGAGCACTCTCTCGTGTTTTACTAAGTACCTGAAAAAACAAATAAATTAAACCACCTGAATTATAAATCTCAGTTCAAAACAAAACTCTGGGAAACTCGCAAAAACATTATCAACTAAAGCATCTAACCGGCTCAATCAACCAGAAATCCTTTGAGCTTTACCGTGCAAATACTGATCGCTCTTTACAAATGGTGCAATCGATTCTCAAAGTTGGATAATTTAAGAATGTCCAGGGAAAAACGCACCGCGCGAGACAAAGGCACCGCGCGGCGAAATTTCGCAGATTACTCCGGCATCCGATAAACCAATAGTATGCTGTCGGAGCACTGCGGATTGGCCTTTGATAAGTGAACTGCATTGATGAAATGTACTTGCGACGGTATGTAGCGATTGTGTCCAGTCGAAGAACAAGCGTTTAAACTCATCTATAAGTTATCAAAGGCATAAAACGTTATTCTTACGTAAAAGGCCTACTTAAAAATGAGGCTCACGATCAACAAAAAAAACAAAAAACTGTAAATGGTTGCAGTTTTAGTGCTTACACACACACAGAATATAATAAACAGGTTTAACTAGTAGCAAAGATACTCGGCTCTAAAAAACATCGTCATTCAATCAAAAGTCCACCTGATAATCTAATCACACGCAACAGATGGCGCTCTAATTAAAAAGTAACAGGCCAATACTCGCCGACGTCAGAGCTGGCGACACAGTGTCAAGATGAAAGAGGCCGCCGAACGATTGTCCCGCATTGTATCGTCACTCGTTAGCCGGCATTATCGTACGGAGATTTATTTTAACGATTAAGGGGGGTCAAGGTGTGGGCAGAGGCGGGTCGTGCGTGGACGGATAATCGTATCTCTGAACCTCACAGCTCAGTTGGTAGTCATTTTCTGTGCTTTTAGATTGTGAACTCAACACTAAAGACAAACATGTGAGTTGCTGATGGAACAAGCATTTGGCCCACCTGATGTTAAGTGGTAACCAACAAAGGCACGATATTAACGTGCCTTACGATACACTGCCCTGCGTTCATCAACTCACCATAGATTATTTTTCTCTATCTGGGGGTTATACAATATTTTAGGCATAAGAGTGGTAGAGCTCTTTGAAAAGGGCTCGTCCGGGGAAGTACTACCACCATGCATTTTTCTGCCGCCAAGCAGCGTTGCTGTGTTTCGGTTTGAGGAGAGTGGTTGCCGGTGTAATTACAGACACATGAGACTTAGCATCTGTATGCATCAAGTTGATGGACGCAGAGCAGTGCATCGTAGGGCACGTTCCTATCGTGCGTGACCACCTAACATCAGGTGGGTCATCTGTTTGTTCCATCAGCTAGTTGTATAAAAAAAGTCATATGTGAGTAATTTAACTCCTCAGTTAACTGATGCACACAAATCAATACAGTATGGGTCAGCCGGCTGTCCCCTGCCATGTAAAGGGTTAATAAAAGATACAAAGCGAGAAAAGTTCTCATAGTATGTACAAGTTTTGTCTTTATTTTTTAGTAAACCTAGCGCTAGACGTCTAGCTTATTCTAGTAATATGCCTTATAACAGCTTATTGACATCCTTCACAGCTCAGTTGGTAGTAGAACCACCGAGAACAAACATTTGTGTGATGTTTGTTCTCTGTCTGGGTGTTATAGAGGTAATATTATAAGTATGTATTTACAAAAAAAAGTATTTATGTAGTATCAGCTATCTGGTTTCCATATCACAAGCTTTGGCTTAGTTTGGGGCGAGATAGTGCTGTGTGGAATGTCCACCAATATTTATTTATTTATTTATAACTTCCCAGACTCATCTAAATGAAAATAAACGGATTTCATAACGTTTTTAATTAAAAAAGCAGCTGTCTAGACCCTACCAAAGCTCGCTCTCTCCTGTACCTTGTCCGAACCATAACTTCAGCGATTAACGCTTATAGCCTCAGTCATTAAGTCACAATTGGACTGCACCTTTACAATTATAGGGCCGAGCATTGTTTTAAATAAACAATTGTTCTCTGAACTAGTCTCTCCTAATTTGATGGGATAATAAATTGCGAAGGCCAAATGGGGAGATCTGATAAATCCTAGACTAGGAGCGGATGTTGGCTATTACTGCAATCTTGTCCGCAATTTCTTTGATTACTACTGAAGCATAGCTTATTATGAATTCTTACGCTGACTGATATAACAGAATACTTGAGCATAATAATATTATTATTATGAGAAAGTTTGGAATTCTGAATTTTACAGAAATAAGTCAAAGTCAATGTTATAAGGTTCAACCGAATCACAAAGATCACTTTTAGACATCTCAAAGCTCATCATCAGCCTAAAGAAGTCCACAGCTGGACATAGGCCTCCCCTATACATTTCCAGGAAGAACGATTCCGAGCCCTCTCCATCCACCGACTTCCCGCGATCCTGACAATGTCGTCAGTCCATCGGGTAGGAGGGCGTCCCACGCTTCGTTTTCCTGTTCGTGGTCGCCATTCGAGAACCTTTATTCCCAAACGGTTATCAGTCCTTCGAGCTATATGACCTGCCCATTGCCACTTCAACTTGCTGATTCTGCAAGCTATGTCGGCTACCTTGGTTCTGCTACGGATTTCCTCATTTCTGATTCTATCCCGTAGTGAAACTCCCAGCATAGCTCTCTCCATAGCCGTTGAGCGACATTGAGTTTGTTGGTGAGGCCAATAGTAAGCGACCACGTCTCAGTTCCATACGCCCTATATAAACAACCAAGCAAATAAATAAAAACTTTAAAAATTTAAAGGATTCGCTCTGTGCTTGCGTCATTTTCAAAATAAACGCTGGGTTTTCCCATAAACCGTTATTATAATCAGTGTTTTGGCAACAGGTTCTTTTTAATAATAGGATCGCAAACACATAATAAAATGGGCGAAGAATGCTTACCTGGTAAAATCCAAATAACAGGAACGTGGAAAGACATGAAATTACAAAGTTTCTTAATCGGTAAAGACTAAATGAAACTATATTATAAATCATACCTCTCACGAAGGTGAGATAATCATTGGATTTGTTGTTCATATCAACTAAATTAAGGTAATCAGGTGTTCCTTCATTCTCCTTCTTTTTATCATGTCAGTAGTTCTTTCGAAACAGTGTGGTGAAAGGATTTGAAGTGAACCTCAAAGAGGCTTCTTCCGAGCACTCGCCACATGTTTTAGAACTTTTAGGTTCTACGACATGCCGGTTTCCTCACGATGTTTTCCTTAACTATTTGAGAGTTCATAAGATGATAGGTACAGTAGGAATTGAGTAGGTAATAACATACAAAATCGATGGTTATCTATTCAACCAGGTGACCTTCTGCCACTTCAAAGTGTTGATTCTAACACCCATCTTGACACCATACAGTCGCAATATTTATTTTATTAATTCAACCTTTAACCAAAAAACTTTAATCTTATTATACTCCAACATAAACTGGCAAGCTTATAATCAAAGGTGTTATTCCTAAATAGTTTTAACACATTATTATTATGTTATTTGCCCTGGGGCATCGCACGTGAGACGGTGATCTTAAAGTTTTACGATATAGGAAAATTGAAATTAGTAAGATACGGTAGGCGAGTTAGAAAGATTAGTTTTTATGACTGGTTGTGCCTCTGGTAGAAAGTTGAACTGTAGTTCTTTCACAACAGTCTAAGCAAACCAGAGCATGGCACGGCAGAAAAAATTAAGATAATGTACATTATCATAAATAAAAACCTGCCAAGTGCGAGTAGCACTCGCGCACGAAGGGTTTATCATCTGTGAAAATTTCAACTGTCTAACTATCACTGTTCATGAGATACAGCCTGGTGACAGACGGACAGACAGACAGACGGTCGGACAGCGGAGTCTTAGTAATAGGGTCCCGTTTCACCCTTTGGGTACGGAACTTTAACAAAATAAGTTATAAGGCCTTCGCAGTTTTAGTCAATTTATACATTTTCGACAGCTTTTAGCTCAGTTGGTAGTAGCTTAGCGTTCTGCGCTCAGGCCATGGGTTCGATTCCCACCCAGGATAAACATTTATGTGATGAACAAGATGTTTGTTCTTTCTCTCTAGAGGTAGGTGTTATTATACATTATAAGTAGGTATGTATTTACAAAATATATATATTTGTAATATACATACATAATATACACGTTGACTGTCCCGCCTATTTTTGGGGAATTACCTGGTACGTCCAATTTTATTTTACGTTTTTATTTTCAACAATTCAATGTTCATACATCCCTGGAAAATCAAAGCTCTAGCTCACACGTCCAGCCCAGAAAACGCGGTTTAGTTGCCTATGGCGAATGCGTTACATGTAATGCACGGACGGCACAACCAGACCAAAAGTGCATTACATGTAATGCACGGACAGTCAACGTGTTAAATAAATCAATTAATTTAAATAATAAGACCTTATTCATAAGACCTTATTAAATATTTGGTCGATATGCGCGGAGCTGATTTAACCGCAGGTTTCCTCACAATGATTTCTTTCATGAGCATTGTACAAAGTCATTTTTAGAAATGGAAATTCCATACAGGACTTACGGCCGGTTTCTGAAAGCCCGATCAAAACTAATCGCATGTCAAGTCACTTGCTATCTCTATCTAATTCGATGTAATAGCTGAAATGGCGAGTGACTTGACATTCGATTAGTTTTGATCGAGCTTTCACAAACCGGCCGTTACTGATGGATTCGAACCCACGACCCTATGATCGAAAGGCGTTACCACTAAAGCACCAGATTTTATCATATCATTAAATACATTCAAAATAAAGTAACAATTTAAATGTTCGAAACTCGACTTTGGAGTATCTTGGAATTACAGATGATCCCGTGAAATTTATACTTAATTTTGACTAAGATTAGATAAAATACATTTAATTTAAAGCCTCTACCGTTCTCTAAGTGTGTGCTGGTCTTAAAAAGGTGATATTAGTTAAAAGATATACATATAGCAGCAGACATCTTCAAAGAAAAATACCTAGACAAAGATAAGATAAAAAATATATATTTTAAAGCCTCTACCGTTCTCTTAGGCTGGTCCTAAAAAGATGACATTAGTTAAAAGATATGGTATTTTTAATGTACATGTCTGTACATAAAAAAATACCTAAAGATAAAAATAGCACTTAAATACACCCGTAACCTCATGGTTTAAAATAAAAAAACTACAGAGTAGGTACCAAAAATACTATAACCATAACTTGCCAACAGTAAACCATTATCATGCTATAAAACTTAACTACTCACTTAGCACAGAAACGGGCAAGTTAAGTGCAATACGTACTTTTTTGGCACCTAAAGTACAAAATGAAGACATTCGGCATTGTGTGTAATCGATAAAAATAATCGAGAAGATATTTAAACCATATACGAAGATCTTTAGTAGGTTAAGTATGCATTGTGTCCTAGATATTATGAATTATTTAACTTATCGTATGCGAAAATACAACGATGAGAGGATGTCTGCAATGTCAGTAGGTGTACCTACAATTGTGTTTTTTTAATTTTTCTCTATTTTAATAGATTGTATGTATGCATTAGGTATTATTAGTTTGAAGCGTAGACTGTGCTGTCTTATAAATTTGATTATGTTTACCTTTTTCTGTATGCCCACGCCTCACTAAATTCGAATGGCACCACACTGAAGCTTCAATATTGTATTATATTACATTGTAACGAGGATCATACAAAAGAGCGGTAGGACCCAAACCGTAAGTTTGTTGCCTGTTCTTCTAGGCTTCGGTCGCGTGGAACTAGCACCTAGAGTCACCTAGCTTTAAGACGTTTCAAAGTGATCCTTGCGATTTTATTGAATAAATACCTTTTGAATTTGAGTTTGATGGGACGATGGTATCGTGAAAGTAGCAGGCAATGAATGAAGCAGAGTCACTCGAGACCGACAACAATGGAAAGAGCTGGAGGAGGCTTAAACCGCAGAAAGCGGTTCGTGTACATAGCTTTACATAACTATACCTGCTTACTTGCAATTATTAACTTTAATATGCCTAGGTTAGTTATTCCTTGTTTCTTGTCTGTTCTTCTAGGCGTTGGTCGCGAGGAACTGGCGATAGATTCACCTAGTATATAAGACGTTTCAAAGTGATCCCTGTGATTGTACTGAATAAAGACCGTTCTGATTTTGATTTTGTTAAAACTAAGTTCAAATGTGTATGTACCGAAAATAAAACTTTTATTATTATTATTATGCAAAAATCAGATCAGATCTACGTCAAGAGCTAGTAGTAGCGATAGTAGTTGTTCTGGAAATAAGCAATTATTAAACTGAACCTGAAATAGCTTCTTGATTTTGATCCCCAGGTAGATCCAGGTAGATGGGGATGGGGGTATAGAACAGAATAGAATTAGATTATAAATTTATTTGACAACAAACACACAGAAGTAACAGTAGTAAGTAATAGTGTTTAAGAGTAGTAGAGCTCTTTGTTGTAGGGCTCGTCCGGGGAAGTACTACCACCACGCCTTTTTCTACCGCCAAGCAGCGTTGCTGTGTTTCGGTTTGAAGGGTGTGTTTGCCGGTGTAATTACAGGCACATGAGGCTTAACATCTGTTTTCCTCAAGTAAGTTTGGTTTAGCGAGTCACATTAGGGCTCATGCTAGTAAAAAATAGTTTTTAGTTAGGGTCGCCGTCATCGAATCGATGAGGAGGACTATATATATATATAGGTGATGGTTACCACTTAACATCAGGTAGGCCATCTGCTTGTTCCAACAGCTGGATGAAAAAAATGTCCCACCGGGGACAGGGGTGCAGTAATTATATAAATTTTATTAACTCCTTTAAAAAAACTGTAGCGATTTAAGACGAAACTTTAATAAAAGACTTATTTTGCTGGTCTTCTTCTTCTAGTGGTGTCACTAGTTCTTTCAAACAGTGTGGTGAAAGTATTTTAAGTGCGCCTTAAGGGGCTACGATCAATCAATAAAAAAATCCGATGAAAAATCAGCAATTACCTATTTAGATTGCTTCATTATTACTACATACTTTTATTAGTAAATTTAATTTCAATTAATAAATACTTTGTTACCTCATAATTCAGACAACTTCCGGAATTTACTGAAAATCCAATGTGTTGTTGATTGAAGTTTTCAAAAATCTATTTCCGCTTCGATCGCCCTTCCGGCTGTCCGTGTGCACCTTTTCCGGTTTTTAAAAGCTATTATTTTTCTAAACTGAGTGGAAAGGGTGAAAAAACAATAACTAAAACCTATTATTACTGAATTCAGATGATTTATTTTTAAATGATAGAATGTTAGTTTTCTATATTTCAATTTTAAACGATCTATGATAACAAAATAAACAATTTGTACAATAAATGGGGTTAATAAAATTCATATTTTATTATACACTATTGAAACCGTTAAAACACTTGATGATACTATTTTATAATCAATTTTGAAGCCGCGGGATTCTCCATAATTAAGAGAAAAAAAAAAACAATTAAAACAGTTTGATAGGTCCTAAATGATTTTAAACTGTTTGAAAAAGTTAATTTGATGGGTTAATGAACAATATTAAACCTATTTACAACTAAAAACAAGCACCGCCCGTTGTCCCAACGCGCGGTGCGAGAATTTAGACAAATTACTACTTTTTCTTTTATATCAGAATGGTACCAATAATCACTGAACTGCTTTGTCTTTAAAATCTATGCCCGAAATTAACCCTTTAAAGCTCAAGTTAATTTGGTCGAGTTTCTCATATTTAAACAAATGAATAATAAATATCAACGATAGGGGGTCCGTATAGAAACGATTTTGTTTTACAAATACTCATTTTGTACAAATTTTATTTAAAGTATGATCATTGTAAGGTTTGCATTAAATAAAGTATTTTTTGAATATAATTCATACGTGAGTTAACTTATTTACACAATTATAATATTGCAATGTTAAATTATTTAATTTATTTTTAATTAATTATGACAGTAAAATAATGATCTCACAGAAATTATATTATATGAAGTTTTCATGTTATTTTTGGCATAATTGCATTTCATAGATAAAAAAATACTTGATTTATTAACAGAAAAAAATTGTAAAAAGATCTATCATAGTTTAGCAAAATGTAATTCCGTTAAAGTATAAACTATGACCCCATCAAACTAAATCATCGCTCTTCAGAAATAATAGAAAACCAAAGTTCAGTTAACGTAAATAAGATCCATTTTGAAATGGCATTTCATCAATTTATGTAAATTAATCGTAAACATATTTTACGAACTGTTGTCGAAGCGATATTTATTATTACCTATTTTATTGTTGGAGTTTCTACAAAGAATTATAATAGTCATTTGTTTATAATTTCTAACATCTGACACTATTTTATATTCATACTAAACTATAAGACAAAGTTTGTCTGTCTGTCTGCTGGCTACTACAATTTTTTTTTTTAATTCAACTAGTTGAAGGAACAAGCAGATAGCCCACCTGATGTAAAGTGGTAACCATCACCTATAACAAAGCATTGCCTCGTAAGTCACGCACGATAGGAACGTGCCCTACGATGCACTGCCCTGCGTCCATCAACTTGAGGCATGCAGATGTTAGGCCTCATGTGCCTGTAATTACACCGGCAACCACACTCTTCAAACCGAAACACGTTGCTACTTGGCGGCAGAAAAGGGGTGGCGGTAGTAACTTCCCCGGACGAAACCTTTACAAAGAGCTCTACTACTTCTAAAATATCTCTTAAAATAATGAACGCATTGAGTTAGTTTTTCCAACAGACAACTTGCCTTTCGCAGACGATCATATTTTTTTTTTTAAATTTGTCCATAAGACTTAATTTGATGGTTAAAGGTCAATTTATATCCAGTTCCTATAAATAATTATTATTTGTTAACACACTGTCACCAGTAGATCCATATTATCCAAGTAGATGAAAGACAGAAATCTGAAAAACGACGATCAGTAGTCTGAGGTCTACTAACGGAGGCTCGTAGAATATAGAGTACCTTGACTCTATTCTCCAAAAACTTTAAACCTAAATTTTTATCTAAACACAGGGTTGGTTCACACGAATTAGGCTCACTGGGTTTTTTTTCCTCACTGCTTGATTTTATGTCCTTGTCCAGCGTAATTTTTTTCGGTTTTTACAGCTTGATCTGTACCTGTCTGTAATGATGAGAGACCTGAGAAGATATCTACCGCGGCTGGTGATCAAAGTCTTTTATCTGTTTATTTTTTAAATTCGGCTACTTTTTTTATTTTATTTGAAATTATATTTTCCCGATAGTGTAAGATTTTGTGTAATAAATAAAAAAAATCTTGCATTTTACTTTTTTTTTCAAAATGAGGATGATTTGAGTGATCGTGTTACACAGGCGAAGCCGGTGCGGGTTCACTAGTCGGTTATAAATGTCTGCCGAGAAATGAAATATTGTGATTTTTACCGCTTTGCCTAACGACCTTCGGGTTATAAATTCTATAAGTGATTGTGGAAGGCAAAATGTTTTATTGGAAGAAGGCAACATAGTTATCATAATTTTTTGTTATTTTTAAGAAGTTATTGTACAATAAATGAAAATTATTTCAAAAGAGCTTATATTTCAGATGGGTTTTATACTTAATAATACTCTCGTGTTTTTTTTGTTGCAATAGATTTAATTAAAATTAAGTTAGTAGTATTTAGTTTCATTTCCTGGGTATCATCAGGTGTCAAGTCAAAACTGTTAGTTAGTAGCACTAGGTGTACACCTAGATACCTAGACCTACTTAGCCACCAGTTTGTATCTACTAAGGGTGCATGACTCAAAAGATTCCTCGCTCCTTAAAATCACCCTATCATATCTCTTGGAACTCAAGATCCATGAGGATATCATAAAAGGGTAGTCAGAAGCCAATTCATATATTTAATTTGGCATTAATTTTATGACCACTCTTTGCTAGTTTCAACGTGATGGGTCGCAAACCCATCGCCGTTGCAAGAATACCGTTCGAAATCTGTCTGTGACAAAAATGCTCTCATAATCTTTACAAAAAACAATAAAAAATCAATTTCTCCGGTCACTTGCCCCAAAGGTCACATTCTATGCATAAATACATTTTTAACACATAAACAAACATTCGATACAAGTCAACTAACCTTTATTGTTATTGAGAGAAGGCCTAAACTTGTTTACAAAAAAACATTTGTTTGAGATGTCCCTAAGAGTTTTCTCATCAACAATGCGGACGTGATAACTCTTAACCTAATGGGTATAAGGTTGAATATTGAAGAGAAGAAAGTAAACGATGATGGTGATTCAGTTATGGACAGACAGAAGGGCGCGGAATGAGTTTGTGAATATTTCAAAATGCAATCTTGCGTTGCCCACTAAAGTTCCTATTGTTCCCGATAGTCGTAGTTTATAGGAATGTGGCTCTACTTAGCAGAAACCAAAAATCATTAAAAAACATATCCAATTAAATCTCAAGGATCATATTGAATCGTCTTGAAGCTAGTTTAATTCCAGTATCATAGGCTAGTCGATTGACGATCGGTACGACGTGGAATAAATAAATAAAATAAATATTGGTGGACTATCCACACAGCACTATCTACCCCCAAACTAAGCCAAAGCTTGTAATATTACAAGCTTTGGTTATTTTTTGCCAATTTTTTTTTATTTGGATATTTTTCCCATATGGGAATCAGATTGCTGACGTAATACGTATATACGTTTTTTTGTAAATACATACTTATAATGTATAATAACACCCAGACACAACAAACAGCCCATCACACAAATATTTGTTCTCGGTGGGGATCGAACCCACAGCCTACGGCGCAGAAGGCAGAGCTGTCCATCGAAAAAAGATCCAAGGAAAATCGATGTATGTTCTAAAAACACAGAGGCCCAATAAAACCGTGATAGTATGTAGCCCGATGTAACATAAAATAATAACTTCACGACTTAGGCACGGTAAATATCCCTCAGATATTTTTCTTAGTATCAAGTACCTACTCAACTTAAGATTGTTTGAGGATATCAAAGTATTCACTAAGTATTCAGTGTCCAAATATTCATTTGGCACATACCCACATTTTGCAGTAGTTTGTATTCCAAACATGATAGGTTGCAAGCCCATCACCGCTGCTAGAATAACAGACTGATTTCTTCACGATAATTTCCTTCACTGATTAAAATCCTTAGCACTGCACCACATTTTTTTCACAATGAAAAATCTTTTATAATACAACTAGCTGATGGAACAAGCAGATGGCCCACCTGATGTTAAGTGGTAACCATAACCTATAACAAAGCATTGCCTCGCCAGTCACGCACAATAGGAACGTGCTCTACGATGCACTGCCCTGCGTCCATCAACTTGAGGCGTGTTCTTTTGGTGCATGAAAGGATTGAACCTACAACTTTACGATCGAAAGGCGGGGTCACTCTTATTAGACCACTGCTGCTTTTACCATATAAGACAACGAGGAAATCGTTTAAAACAAAGTATTCTCATAAAACAAGTTTAGGTATGCATAATTAATTTCCATGCATATAGGAAAATGTCCTAGATAAAACCTACACGTAGTTAAAACCCTTGTAAATACAGATAATTTAAATACAATTTACTATGTTACTGACCACTACAAACATGACGTAAGTAGGCGAGGTAAGTACTACCACAGAATAATAGTAGTATTAGTATCTACTACCCACAATACCGATCACAGTAAAAATATGATAAAGATACAGTAACACCAGTAAAGTATATTATATAAGTATACCTATCGTACCGTGAGTGACTTACGAAACATTGCTTTGTAACCACCTAGCATCAGATGGGCCTTATGCTTGATCCATCAGTAAGTAGTATAAAAAAAGACTATGTACCAGTTTAATTTTAAATTGCTCGTGACAATAAAAACTATACCCTTGTACTAGTCAGAATATTTTAAAAGTCAAAAGATGTAAATAAATGAAATGAAACCTCCACTTAACCATAAAATACAATGTATCCAAGACTGGTTCCAGTAATAACTGTACTTTGTACCTGTGCTAAACTTGTCAATTGGAAGTCGTGTTTATACAAACATGATTTGCTTGATCTGGAAGTAGCTCGGGATCTAATCAGGCTTTTAACCAATCTTGATTTTAGACTGTGACCATCAAGCGGACAGCCGCTTAATAAGAATTTTCGAATTTATCCGAAGAATAAGGAATAATCTATAAGGATATATATATTTACAAACATAAACGTAATTTAGTTTCAAATTTAAGGATAAACTTTACTGAAGTTTTAATACTTATGCTAGACAGTAAACTACGTAAAACTAGATTTTACGGTTATAAATTGATATAGGTACTCGTACAAAACAATGTTGCTCTGGGTATTAAGGGATGAATAAATAATAATATCTTCGCACCGGACTGGATAGAGGCAGCGCAGGACCGAAGCCGGTGGCGATCTATTGTGTCGGAGGCCAAGACCCACTTCGGGGTTGATGCGCCAGGATAAGTAAGTAAGTAAGTAGCTATTTTGATTAAATGCATTGCACCATTAGCCATTTAAAAATGCGATTTATTAATGCAGTTTATAAACAAAAATATTGCATAGGTACATACTTTTTTTTAAAAATATTTTTTAATGTTAATGCCATAATTGTCAAAAATAAATGCACATTATAAATATTAAGAAAATGGATTAAAATTTCCATTCTATTCCATTATTTTTTTGTCTTTGACTCCCACTTTCTCGTTTTCAAACTAAGGCAACAAAACAAGCATTCCACTGATGCGCCGCTAAAGTTTGTCCGCTAGATGTTAATAAGCATAAAATCTGGAACGGCCTGATTGGTGTTGAATCAAATTCGGAATGAATAATGTTTAAATTGAAGTGTTTATACATTTATCAACATTTTAACTACGCATTAGTCATGCTAAAAGTGCGGTTTCTAACAAGCTATCACTTAACAGGTTCATTTTTATTTATTCAATAAACTTTGCAACAAAATACAAAAAAACATATAGTTTGAAACTGCAAGAGAGAAACAGCTTCACGACGGTAGATACCCCTTCAGATCTCTTAGTTTAAGATTGTTTGAGGGGTAGTCAGACGTCCAATTATTACATTTAGCTCATATATTTTTTATAATACCTCAAAAGTTAATATCCGAGGGAGAGTTTATGATTTGGCACACATTGTGCAGAAGTTGGTATTCCATACGTGACAGGTTGCAAGCCCATTGCCGCTGTTAGAATACTAACTTCACTGCAAGGGAAGTATTTTTTTATACAACTAACCTTTGTAACAAGCAGATGGCCTACCTGATGTTAAGTGGCAACCATCACCTATAACAAAGCATTGCCTCGCAAGTCACGCACGATAGGAACGTGCTCTACGATGCACTTCCCTGCGTCCATGAACTTGAGGCATACAGATGTTAAGCCTCATGTGCCTATCATTACACCGGCAACCACACTCTTCAAACCGAAACAGCAACGCTGCTTGGCGGCAGAAAAAGGCGTGGTGGTAGTATTTCCCCGGACGAGCCCTTCACAAAGAGCTCTACTACTCTTAAAGTAAATATAGTTTGAAAAGTAGAGCAACATGCGATCGTACCCAGCCTCCCAAGTCAACAACTTGTCACCGCGTTGCGTTTGCGGCTCGCTAAAAACAAACAACAATAGAGACTCTCCATACAATATCCTTTGTCAACCTTTTTATCAGCCGAAGGAACAGCGAAGGCTGTGGAAACTACACTGATTTGTAACAATCATTTATTTTAGAAATAAAAATGTTATTTTATGTTGTTAACTTATCGAAGAATATATTTGCACATGAAACAGTAACTTTTAATGTTATTGAACACTAGGATTACGTCATAATTCAACGTTTTAATTTTGTAAAAATGTAATTAAGTACATAATATTATTATTTACATTAGGAAAATATATTTTTTGGACGCCTTTTATGTAAAAGTTTGAATTGAATACCTGAAAATTTCCTTTTTGCATATTATTTTATAAAAATAAATAAAGAATATTTTAAAAATACCTATCATAAAAAAGGTGTTCATAACCAAACGTGTCTCACGAGGTACTTTTTATTGTTCCATAAGTTTTATGGATATGTAAAGTTTAACTGCCATATTTTTTTCCGAAAACTCTATGTAAAGTCATCACCATTATGATACTCTGTTATTATTAAATCATCAAAGTCATGATACTCTAATATTATTAAATTAATCATGATAAGCATAGAACGCTAAAAACTGTTGGATTGACTGGTTGTGAAAGATGACATTGTGTGGGTGTAACTACCGAAATGATGACGGATAAAAGAGCGCGAAAAATATATTTCTGACAATAATCTTTAGTCTACTCTAAGTTCTGTCAAAAATCTTTCTGACAGAACTTAGACTGGACTGATGATAATGATACCTTACAGTATAATGCTAAAATCATAAAACCTATTACAAAGAGCCATGAAAGTGAACGGACTAATTATGATGACAATGATACAAGTGATAAATGAATAAGTCATGATTGCGTGTAGGTATTGTGGTACTATGTCAAGGCTGACCATGTAAGCATACAATGTGACAAGTTAATAGAAATCAGCTCAGTGATTTGCATAATCTCTAGTATAATTTTTACTAAATCAGTTGTGTTTCGACATTTTAATAGCGAAACAGTGAAAAGATCCAGCTTGCTACAGATTTTGATAACATGAATTGAGCCACCTGATTTTGAGCGTTTAAATCTACTTATAACAATTGAATACCTTTACAATGCATGCCCGTCAAGAACGTAATTTATGTAGATCTCTTAGTGAAGTACCAACTCAAGATTCTTTGAAGATGTCTAAAGAGGGTAGTCAGAAATGTGTCCAAATATTACATTTGGTACATACTCACATTTTGTAGTACTTTTTATTGCATACATGACAGGTTTCAAGCCCATCGCCGCAGAAATATTTACATGAAACTTGGAAGATTTAGTTCTTGACCTGGTGAATAAGGGTGAAGCTGTGGACAAAAGCTAGCTTTAAAATGCTTTTAAACTAAATATCTCATTAATAATCAACGCACTATATTTGACAGAGAAGAAATTCTTATTCTTAGGATTCAAAAAGATAATATAAAATTCTGAAGATTTTTTAACAAAATCCTTTTAGCAAGCAAAGTGAAATTAACATGTACGGTATACATTATGATAAATGTTCAAATAGATTCAAGATGCAAAGATTATTGGAAAACATCAGTTCTAAATCTTTAAATAACGATACATAATACTTATAATATTGAGGTTGATTTCACTGACGTAGAACGAGTTAAATTATTAGTTTGAACGTGGGAATCTACCAAAATACCCGTTTCGGACATTTGTCAATGGCTCCATCACTACGGTTTAGATAGTTTTATCAAAAGACACTATTATAAATAACTCTGGACGAATTGATACAAACTATTTCGATAATACTTTTGGAATGCAGTTCGTGAGTAGGTTAGAAGATGTAGTTTACAATACATTGGATCTAAAGGTGAACTTAATGAAATTCAAATGATCGAAGGCAATGATGAATTCTTTAAGAAATTTAAACGATTTTTTATTGTGTTTGATGATGATGATGAAGGCTAAGCCATTAATATATTAGTCGTTATAAATCTGAATGGTAAAGAAATAGGCTTATTGGGGCTTTTGTTCACTAATGTGAAGCTAGATCAAAAATAATTATAATCAAGAATTTCGAGACTCTATCCACAACTTCAGTAATTCTAAAGCGTGATATACCTTATCTAGTGTTAATTTTAATGTATTTATTAATACTATTCATAAATTATTATCAAAACTTGCGTAAGTGATAAATGTAGATAATATAAATCGTAACTATTTCAACTCAACAGTTTCCTTTACACCTCAGATCTGGCGCAAGCATTCGAGCTTTGCAAGTAGACGCAAGTGCACATTGTTACTCTTCCTCCGGCCTACAACATCCCAACCGCCACATCTTGCTATTCAACTTTAGATCGTATCGCTATTGAGTTAAGGTTTTTTTTGATTTGATTGTATGTATCGGTTATATGTTTTGTCGGCTGAGAATGTAGACCATTGTTGCGAAAAATTGATTTACGTATTACATCTGTTGAAGTCCGAGTGGAACGATTTAATGTTACATTATTATTGTTGTACGTTGTAGTCGATGTATTAGGCTCAGGTGCTATACGCGTAGAAAGTCGACCAGCTGGTATTTTATGATTTTGTTTCTACTATTTAAGCACCCTATCCACTGAAGTTTAAACACGCACGCATAGTTTTTGGGGTTTATCGCTGCTCGATAGTATGTTCATCAAAAACATTAATAATAACTTTTTGTTTACTAGTGGGAGTTTTCTAATATTTTTTCGAATCGGCTTATCAAGCTTTGGTGGATAGCTATCTTTACTTTTGTTTAAAGGAAGTGCTTACGACATTCAGAATTATTTATGTGTGAAGTGATATCTATTGCTTGAAATTTCTCGTTTGTAAAATTTATTGGCATTTTAATTACATTTATATAAGGAGGACAAATCCATTAATTTGTTTATTGCTTTATTGTCATGAAATATAATATTCTTGCGATAGAAAATATAATAATTATACATTTTGATGTATTTGCGTAATTTACAACATTTTGTTAGTCAAAATGTGAAAACGAGAATGCAATTTTGATTTTATTAAAAAGTTGTGGTTTGCCCGCGACTTAGTTCGAATAGTGTTTTATTACAATCTTAAAACTCCTGCTGAACTGAACTTTTTAAGAGTGTTTAGTGATGATTCCTTTATAATTTAAAGTGGTTATAACGTTTCACTTATTTACCACTTGTTAATGGGACAAAATACGGCCTACAACCATCACCTATTTCATCAAAGTGTTGCCTCGTATGTCACCCACGATAGAAACGTGCCCTATGTACAGCACTGCATCCAGCAATTTGAGACACACACGTGTTAAGCCTTATGTGCCTGTAGTTTCACCGACGCCCAAACCCTTCAAGCCCAAACATAGCTACGCTTCTTGGCGGCTGAAAATTCAATGTGGTATAGCATTTCCCCAGACGAGCCCTTCACAAAGAGCCCCACACTCCATACATCGTCGTGCTTACCTTGACTGTTTTTCGCTGTACGTTGATTGTCGTGTCGTTATAGTTTTATATAGTTAGTTATGTATATAAGTAGATTAGTATTTAGATCAGATATACCTTAGTCTAGACTTAGAACTAGTTTCAACAAGAAGTCAGTGGTCCCTCCCACATTAAACTGTTTCATAAATAACGAATATTGTAACTTATGCTATGCTTAGTTGCTTATCAGCTTGCGATTTCATAATATTTTTCATAACGGCTTATTTACAACGTGTAATATAATACCCCTATAACCCCGAAAGGAGGATATTCTACGGGTCATGGCGAATATCTATTGATATAAGACTTTTGAAATTTCGAAGTTTTTCATTCATGAAAAGCTTTCCGTCAAAATGAAACTAACACAACATGACGTAGCCCTATTTACAGCTGTTTTTTGACTTTTAATTGTAAACTGTATAAAATAGGTAACAGAACTGCCACCAATTAGTAATCGCAAATAGCGTACGTACCAAAGTCACGTACACATTATCAGGGTTGTTGCAAGTTTCTGAGGAAATATTAATTTAACTTTTGTATGGGAATTTCGAAAACGAAGTATTCAAACTTTGCACACGTCAAAATATTCCAGTGCTTGGTCTGATCACCTGGTCTTTGGTCTGATAGGGGTATTATGTTACACGTTGTATATTTTTTTGATTAAAATTGAGTGCTTGCCTTAGATTACTGTATGTAAATTATTTTTGATAATCTATTAGATCTATTACAAAATTGAAAATACTGGTTTATTATTACACTACCTACTGATATTAATTCGGTTAAAATAGAAATACAATTTAAAAGTTTATCCAAAATATTTTGTTACTTATGGCATAGCCTAATTGGTAACTCCTAACTGATTGACGGGGCGGGTGACCACTGTAAGAGGATTTTACATCTGAGCTTTTCAGTGTTCTAACACGGTATGCTATACATCACAGCCCACAACCCACAACAGCCCTGGCAGTCGTTAAGCCATGACTGAGGCCTTAAGACAGCCTAAAAATCCGTTATCAGAGTAAAAAACTACCCCACAATGAACTCTCTTTAAAAAATATCTGTTTTGTCTTCAGCAATTTCTGATAGATTTATGTTTGTTTTTACTCATGAAGCGATGTTTTTTCGATTTAATTGATCGAGTGAGCGAAGCGAACGAAGATTCTAGTTTTAACTTGGGCGATTTGGCATTTTATGTATGTATGTATGTATGTATGTATGTATGTATGTATGTATGTTTGTCTGGCCATAACTTTCGAACCGTTGATTTGATCTGCATGAAATTTGATAAGACGACAGCTTGTACTTGAGAAATTTACTGGTAAGTATATGAGTAAAATCGGATGAAGGGTTTTTAAGATATAGGGTTTATAAGGGGGCAAAAATAAAAAAAGTTACTTAAAAAAATCAAGCTACATGTCATACGAAAGGGATTTGTTTGGACATTCCAAAACAATTTTTACTTTTTTTCTGGGACGCTCGGTTTTTGAGATACAACAAAAAAGTTAAATTAAAATAACCAGCGACCCAAGAGCTCCCATCTCTAAGAGTTTCGTTGGTATCAAGGTTTTTCTACTGGTCGTCCAGTTACTTTGATTTTTCTTATTTTTTTTTCTTGAAATAAATTAAGGAAGTACTCAGTTCTCATAAAATGGTGACAACGACCAGGTCTGATGATGGAGCCAAGGTCTGTTCAACGGAACTCTTCAATAAATAGGCCAATAGAGTTGAAACTTGGTTACCGTACCAAGTTAATAGGCGGTAATCAGAAAAAAGTCCAAACATAATGTTTGGACTTGCCTTTGACTACCACCTACTCAAAGTTTTGGTGCGTTCGTCGGGTCGCATCACGAGATCTCAGTTCGGGGCGAACTACTAGTTTATACTCTATTTGTTAAGAGTAACAGTAAGTCAAAGTCAAAGTCAAAGTCAATAGGTATTTATTCAATAAAATCACAAGGATCACTTTGAAACGTCTTAAAGCTAGGTGACTCTAGGTGCCAGTTCCACGCGACCAAAGCCTAGAAGAACAGGCAACAAACTTACGGCTTGGTAAGTAACAAGTTTAAACCTTGATTAAATGATAACTTGTATGCTTAAGACTACATCTTCAACAAAATCTTTTAGTTTCATTAACAGCTAACTATACCTTACTAACAATTTATCATCACAGCAGATAAAATCCCCGTTTTAATTTTATTCACGACTTATAAGACTGCTCGAATCAGAGCGGCGCCTCTCCATGATCGATCATCGGTCGCGCCTTGCAAGAATTGACAATGGTAATTAATCGCCCCTCGCCCAGTGGCCACCGTTCCGAAGGTCGTGGGTTCAAATCCTGTGCAGGCCTGTCACTTATTATGTTTTTTTTTTAAATAAAAGTAGCTGATGGAACAAGCAGATGGCCCACCTGTGCAATCTGTTGATCAAGCTCTAGGAGCTGGAGGGGATAAAATGGGTATCTGTGAACCGAGCTCCTGGAGCTTGATGACGACACACTCGTATTATACTAAATTGTGTGGAATTCATACTACCTGTCCTACTTTCACTCGAACAAAGCGTAGTTGAAAAAACAAGGACGAAAATAACACCACAGATCCGACCTAAAACACAATACAGGCCGTACAATCCATGACGCAACAGTCACCCGCCGGACCGCGATCACATTTGACGAGTGCCGCCATTGTTTACAAACACAGTTGAGTTACGAGGTTGTTATTGTTTGGTTTTATGGTGTAATAAATCTCAGTGAAGTGAAACAAATGGTGTTTAAATATGAATGGGTAAGTAATGAACAGTTTACAATGCTTAGATTGTGTATTTGATAAAGATTTTAGGTAGAAATAGTCATTTGAAAAAACATCGTCTCAAATTTTGGCAAACACAGATGGCGCCACTGCCGTAAATTTTCGCTAGTTACTAATAAATTAATTATAAATAAACTAAGGATAGAAAACTGTCGCAAATACGTGTATTACATACCTATTGAATATAAGTATAAAATATAAAAATTATCTCACGGAAGTTGCATAGCATTGAACCAAAAAAATACGCAACAAAAACATCAAAAAAATCATAAAAATCATTCGTTTTAAATCTTGATTTTAGAAATGTTTTAATAATGCAGCATATCTTATTATTATGCTAATCGATTTGTAATTTTATCATAGTGTAGGATAAAGATTTGCATCAAAAATAAATTCAACAGATGTTATCCTGTGACCCAAAGTTTGAGAGGGTATTTTTTGCGCTCGATTTCAAGTGCTTTGTTTTTTGTTCGATTTCTCGTAAACTAAACACTTCTTACAGCTAAAACTCTTTTTGCGATAATATAATGAACCAAACTTTAGTGTAAGTTAATTACCTAAGCCGCTTGAGCTACTGTGTTCTAAAAATAGAATTTTAAAGCGACCGTATTTTTTGTCCGGTCGGCCGGGTTCGCGTTCCGTTTTCCGGTTTTGTAAGACTAGTGTGGTGAAAAAAATGTATGGGGAGGTAAGTTCTTTTGATTGATTAATGTAATATAATGTATCTTTATGTCATTAAAACAAAAACTGTTTGAAATAATGGTTCATTTTTTAAATTATAGCTACTTTTGTACAATAGCCTGGATAAATTTCACTCGGCCTCATTTCAAGTTACAATTATTAATTAATTGCAAGGCAAACTAGAATAAACTATGCAGGATATGTTAGCTTATTTCAAAAGACATGAGTTTTACCTAGAACTCCCATGAATTCTATGCAAAATAAAGAGATATCTTCATTTTAATGACGCGCGCCCTTGGTTTTTTTGTTTCCCGCCGAGGTCTCCGAGACCCCCGTCACAGATCCCTATTTTTTTTCAAAATGGCTGCACAGAGGAAGGGTAACCATCACCTATAACAAAGCATTGCCTCGCAAGTCACGCACGATAAGAACGTGCCCTACGATGCACTGCCCCGCAACCATCAACTTGAGGTATGCAGATGTTAAGCCTCATGTGCCTGTGATTACACTGGCAACCACACTCTTCAAACTGAAACACAGCAACGCTGCTTGGCGGCAGACAAAGGCGTGGTGGTAGTACTTCCCAGGACGAGCCCTTCACAAAGAGCTCTACTACTCTTAAAATCGAATTATTTTTGGACAACATTTAGTTAATTTTTACTTGAGGCTTAACTTCTTCTTCGTATTGTCATGTCACTAGTTTCTTTAAAAATATTGAGCGGCCCGGCCTTCCGATCCTAAGGTCGTGGGTTCGAAACCGGTCGTGCACCAATGAGTTTTTCTGTTCAAAATGTATGTGCACAATGCCAGTACTCTCAAACGGCGAAGGAAAACATCGTGAGGAAACCGGCATATCGTAGAACCTAAAAAGTTCTATAACATGTGTCAAGTGCTCGAAAAAAATCCTTTCACCACACTGTTTCGAAAGAAACTAGTGACACGACAAGAGAGAGAGAAGAGTTAGTATTCTAACAGTGGCGATGAGCTTGCAACAATAAAAGGAAGTTTTAAAATCGGCTATTTTATTTTTGGTTATAGCCTATTAGTATTTTATTTAATATGAAGAATCCAAAAAAAACCTAATTAATTCCAAGTCCCAAAGGCCATTGGAAATTAAGTACGTATCGTGTTAAGTTTCATAGTTATAAATATGCGAAATATAATAAAAATTAGTCAATATTTACAATAAGGCTACATATTTCTGTACACTTTTATGATTATAACTCAAGCCCGTTTCTCTAATTGCGGCTATAGAATTCTCACAATAAATTATTTTAGTAATAAACAAGTGGTAAGGCTACTTTTCCTCCGTAAGCAGCCGAAAGATACATGCTGTTGCCAAAAATCAACAGTGTTTTTTTACATTAAGGATCTGACATCCGTCAGAGTATTTTTTTTATACAACTAGCTGATTGAACAAGCAGATGGCCCACCTGATTTTAAGTGATAACTATCACCAATAACAGAGCATTGCCTCGTAAGTCACGCAAGATAGGAACGTGCCCTACGATGAACTGCCCTGCGTCCATCAACTTGAGGCGTACAGATGTTAAGCCTCATGTGCCTGTAATTACACCGGCAACCACACTCTTCAAACCGAAACACAGCGTTGCTGCTTAGCGGCAGAAAAAGGCGTGGTGGTAGTACTTCCCCGGACGAGCCCTTCACAAAGAGCTCTACTACTCTTAAAACTCTTGTCTTTTCAAGCTAGTGCAAATTTTACAAATAGTCCGTAGGCCAAACAGACTCTTTGCTACCTTTAGATTTTTTTTTACATCTAACACCGGAAAAGTAACCAGTTAACAAGCTAACCGTATTTATGATTGGAAGCCACAGATTTATCGATATTGATTTTCAAACACGCTATACGTCCACGAGCGCCCACACCTCTCAATCAAGAAAGTGGACGTTCCGTTGCGCAAGCGCAAAACAATCGAGAGTTGCGAACGTATTAGATAACCTGTTTTTTGTTTAATCAATGCAGAACTAGCAATGGGTAGAGTTGTAATTACTAATCTAATAGCCACATACATCATCTTCTTGTCGTATCCCTAGCTCTTTCGAAACAGTGTGGTGAAAGGATTTTAAGTGTGCCTTAAAGAGCACATGATACAAATGTTTAAGAACTTTTATTGTTCTACGACAAAGTCCTAACAATGTTTTCCTTCACCGGAGTATTGGCACACAAACTTACGGTATGACTTCGGTTGACGTACTCTATGATATAAGGCAGTTGGATTAGACAGAGGGGTCGGCCGATCTGCTTCTATAACGTAGTGCACGTCATCGTAGGGCACGTTTCTATTGTGTGAGACTTTCGAGGCATAGATTTGTTATGGATGATGGTTACCACTTAACATCAGGTGGGCCATCTGCTTGTTCTATCAGGAAGTAGTATAAATAAAACAGTTACTTAAAAAAACCGTAGGTACATATTTTTATTATAGTTTTGGAATCTGTTTCTTGAATTTAATGAGCTTATAATTAAATACTCAGGAGGAATTAGAGGCTGGTTAGATAGACAGTATTTTCACTCGAATCTTTCTTCCGCTCCCTCGTCTTTCTTCAACGAATCAGACCGAATTTTATTCTGGTTCAAAATTTACCTGAAACAAAAACAAAAAAAAATAAGCGAATGTTTTTCTCAATAACACAGTCCTACATAGCACAAATTGTTATTTTACATACAGTTAAATGTGATAATAATTATAACTTGTATCGGTCACAACGTTACGGTCAGTAGGTAACTAAATTGTAAAATACCTACCTAAGTATTTGTGGACCTTCCACACAGCACTATCTAGCCCCAAACTAAGCAAAGCTTACAATGCTTACAATGCTTAAAAAATAGCTGACCGAAAATACGCATTTTTTTTATAAATTATACATTCGCAAATAGTTTTTTTTTCTTTTCTTTACAAAAGTTCAATACCTACCAGGCTAAAATGTATGAAACAGCTGTTTTTTTTTTCGCGTTCACAGTGTTGGTTCCTTAGAAAAAGTTGTTCATATTGATGGGTACTTTAGCCCCCTGAAGTTTATATACACAACTTATGGAACACCTTGTATAATTAGTATCGGTCACAACGGTCAGTAATTAAATTATAAAATAAATATTTATAGACCTTCCACACAGCACAGCACTATCTAGCCCCAAACTAAGCAAAGCTTACAATGCTTACAAAATAGCTGACCGAAAATACCCATTTTATTTTGTAAATATACATTCGCAAATAGTTTTTTTTTCTTTTCTTTAAAGGCCTAAGGATGCGTGTCTAAGAGATTGGTAGCTCTTCATTCAAATCAGAAAGTGTACCGGGCCAATCTTTTGCAATCTTCCTAATTGATTGTTATGATTACAATATTTATTGGTCCAGTATTAGTAGCTCCGATGTAATCGCAACTCTTTCTGACAATCAACTTCTAAATGGTACTATCATCTTCATCTATAAAATTAATAATGTTGTGATTGGTTTGTTCAAATACAAAGTTACTCTTTTTTTATCGATCTCTAACATTCTGAAGCAGGTAAAATTACGTTTTTACATCTTATTGAAACTGTCCAAAACTGAGAATTTAAGAGACTGATACCTACCTAAAACCACTCGCTCGCATGTTTAAATATTTATTTTTTTATTTCATTTTACTATAAGGAAAATGTAATAGCTCTGACCATTAAACATCCAAAAAACTTCGAGTTGGTACTATGCACTAAACTATCTGAGGGGATATCGACCGTGCCTGGGATATTGTTTTTTTTTAATTTATATGCGCAGTGCTATCCTGCAAAAATTAACTTATACTTTTTTAGGTAATTATAAGTACATAGTAGCAGTTTCAAGTGCTCGAAAGGAGCCTCTTGAGGCGCACTTAAAATCCTTTCACCACACTGTTTCGTAAGAAACTAGTCACACGCAAGAGAGAGAGAGAGTAGTAATTGTAGTATCTATCTAGCTTAGCAGCTGAGTTGAAGCTAAATCTTCACCATCATTGCAATGATCAACAATCTATAGCGCTGCGCAGGCGCAGTCAGAACAAATAGATTTAGCAGGTTCGAGGCAATCAGTCGATTCCTCATTGTGATTGACACTTGATGGATCTATTCATTCTGTTGCTGTTATTAATGATCAACCATTAATCGATAGCTGCATGAAGACGCCTCACTTGATGTTCGAAAACAATTGAGCTACTTTTTATTTTAAAGGTATCATACAAAACAAGGAACCATGCCATTTTCTGCCGCCAAGCAGTTGAAGCTTGAAGGTGGTTGCCGTTGAAATTACAAGGTTTAACATCTGTATGCCTATAGTTGAAGGACGCAGGGCAGTGCATCGAAGGGCACTTTCCTATCGTGCGTGACTTACGAGGCAATGTTTTGTTAAAGTTGTTGGTTACGACTTAACATCAGGTAGACCTGATTTATTATTATTTATTTATTTATTCTATCACGTTTGGTTGCATAGAACTAGCACCTAGTTTTGCCCAGCGTTAAGACATTTATCAAATAACTTTATTGTTATTTATTTGAATAAATTCCTTTTTTTTCAAATGCGTTTTATTTTTTCTTAATAGCCAGCAACACCTTTGGTATTGCCAGTGTTCATTGTTGGTAGTGGCACTTCCCATCAGGTGCTAAATAAAGCATAAAACAAAATATTAAATCCGAAATGCCGTCATTTGTTTTACCGTGGGAACCGATACCGCATCGGCGCATAAAAATAACGTTTCTCTCAATCTTCCAACACGTATTTCTTGATTTACAAAGCTATACAACTTTTAGTTTCTATAGTCTATGCCAATACAATCCCCAATCCAGCCCAGCCCAACCTCCACCGCATCACAAAAAACACAATTATCGCTAAAAAAACCAGCCAACAACAATACCAACGTTTTAAACACAAACACTTGTCCGGCGCGCCTCAATTCTAACAAGTGCACTTGACATTTTGCCAAAGTAACCATTCGTTATTGTAGTACCACTGACCCGAGTACCATCGAGGTACTTGTTAAAAGTGTCGAGACTCTTGACCCCGGAGCAATATCGAAGACGAAATTCTTTCAAACTCTTTATAAAGGGTCCAATAGTGACTGCTGCTTGTTCTACAGAACCGTATTTTAAAAATGAGTTTCTTTTAACCCAATTTTTGACATTTCTAGCAAGTGCGTAAGTATGTAATTTTTGGCAAGTCGTATGACGAAAATAGTAATGAACATACTCCATAAAAAATAACAATTAATTTATTCCTTCATCCTGTAATTTAGTGAAAAGTATTTATGCAACCCAGAATCTGAGGCTAAGAACTGATTTCACCATGGTCTGTTAGATTAAAAAAGGATTAAAGGGCCGTTAAATATGTCAAAATATGTACAACGTATCTTTTAACTCCAGTTCCATAGACACACCTCATTCAATAAACACGCCAAGTAAGTAAATTTCTTGACGATGTAGTAAGTACTTAACAATCGGTCTCAATTACGAAACAAAATGAGCATACATAGCTCGTCCAACCTATTGTAACGGCGGTGATGTCGGAAAGTTAGGAGGTGGTATTTTTTATGGGTAGAAACTCCTAACTATCGCCTAGTTAGTGACTTCCACTTGCTTGAAGGTTACTCATATCTAACTAACATTATTATTTTAAGTCTTAAATTCTGTGTTGTACTAACAAACTGGATTTTTAATTTGAAGTAAATGGATTGAATTAAAATTTGTGTAGTTTTTTTGTCTTGATATACAAATTTTAATATCAGTATTAAATAAGTTACAATTTCCCTTTTCAGGGTTCCATACCCAAAGGGACCCTATTATTAAGACTCCGCTGTCCGTCCGTCTGTCTGTCTGTCTGTCTGTCACCAGGCAGGCACCAGGAACTTTTCACAGATGATGTATTTCTATTGCCGCTATAACAACAATTACTAAAAAATAGAAGAAAGAAATTGTGCGCGAGTCCGACTTGGCCGATTTTATTTTAAACAGTATTGTTTGTATGATAAAACGAAAAATTTGCTTCAAATCAAAAAAAGTGTCACATCCATGTATCTTCCATCATCAGCAGCATCAGTTAGAAATTATGTTTGTTCATCGACAAACACCACAGAGGTCGCTAATCAAACAAGAAAACTTGGTGTGTGTCCGTCGTTACGGTGGTCCACACAATTGTGTACCAAACGGTATACACATCTATTGTCCACATGTCTGTGTCACAATAAAGCCACTTTTTTACGATGAGCTTTATCCCTTTATCTTAAGGTTCTATAATTGGGTGCCTATAATTTTCATCTATTTTTTACAAAAAAAAATCAGCTTTCGCACTCTGAATTTAAGTTTCAAAATCGCTTGCGAAAGATCTAGTTGTAAGACTTAGTGAAGAAGTTCTTAGGATTCTAATATTGCTATGTCTACGTCACTATTCACTTTGTCCGTAGGTTTGAGTTCTTTTGTTTGAAGAACTTTCACAATTAACTTGTGTATGCGAAACGCATTGATGAGACTTTTGTCGTACTTGAAATTAATTATTATGGGTTGGTATTGTCTATATTCGATTGTTTAACAAATATACATAATTACCACTGATTGTAGACAGAAAGTGGCAACGACATAGTTAGTACCAACTGATTTTAGCGGATCACTAGACATAAATGTTAGAATAGAATAATAAAGATAAAGATATTTTATTTGCAAAACATAAGAAGAATAGTTGCATTCAGATATTAAAGTAGGTAATATAGGTTTCATTATATTTTGCCTTAACATAAGGCGTGCAAATATTTATTTTAAAATTATACAAATATTAATTAGTAGGTACTCATTATTTAACACAAAAGGTAGGTACAGTTACACATTTTTTTTACACAAAAGGTACAATTGCATTATTATAATTATTTATTTGCAACACACTAGAAAAGCTATTGCCATTCAACGTGACAATGCAGCCAGTTTCTTGAGCACGATTGGTACTGATTTGGATCAGTTGAGCTATCTCTAGATCGTTTGCAGCGGTCTGCAGGTAACTCAATTATTTATATTTTGTACGTTTTTAAAATACTTGTATTCATTTTAATTTTCTTTGTAATTAAATGACTTGACTAAAACGATTATACAAGGGGTTCCAATACTTGTGTTTAATAACTTCAGGGGGCTAATGTACCCCTCAATATGAATAACTTTTTCTAAGGAACCAAAACTGAAAACACGAAAACAAACAGCTGTTTCATACAAAAGTTCAATACCTACCTGGCTAAAATGTATGAAACAGCTGTTTTTTTTTCGCGTTCACAGTACAGTATTCATATTGATGGGTACTTTAGCTTCCTGAAGTTTTTATACACAAGTATTGTAACAACTTGTATATGTAGGTAGGTACTGTTTTTTTTTTATCTTAGTGCATTAGATTAAAAAAAAACACATGTTACATTACGTTAAATTGATACACGTGTCAGTCGCCTTCACAGTTGTTACTTTAAAACCCGCAATATTTGTTCAGTGAGATCACTGTTTTGATCATCTTGAAATAACCCAAATTGCCAATGAATCGGTAGTTAGCAATTGTACAACGTTCACCAACAGGTAATCACTTGTTTGTTAAATCAACCATCATTGTCATCAACAGCTTAGGCCTGATTACACCATGCTCTGTTAGATTAACAAAGGATTAAAGGGCCGTTAAATATGTAATGTACGCGTTTGATATCTAAGGTTAGATTTAACCGCCTGTTAATCCTTGATTAGTAACTAACAGAGCATGGTGAAATCAGCTCTTATTCTAGTCGAGTGTTAGACATTTTTTTATCACAGGTTTTTATCCATAAAATAATATTATAATTATATTAAATAATATTATTAATGGAATAATTTTTAGTATAAAAACAGTTTGACTGAACTACAATCGAGCTCAATGGTCTCAATCAAAATGCTAAAGTTTCATATAATATAAAATATTATAAACGCGAAATTTTGTAAGAATGGATGGATGGATGTTTGTTACTCTTTCACGTAAAAACTACAGAATGGATTTTAATGAAACTTTACAATAATATAGCTTATACATCAGAATAACACTTGAGCTACAATTTATAAAGATATTGTGTGACTAATCCCGCGCAGACGAAGTCGCGGGCACCAGCTTGTGCGTCTATATTTTTGTCAAAACGATTTATTTAGTTTAGGTATATAAAACAATGACAGGTCCTTTTTCCATTGGAAGTTATTTAAAAAAAAAAAAACAAAGACATACGGGTTTCCTCACGATATTTTCCTTCACTGTTTGCGAGTACCTACTGGTACTGTGCATAAAAAAATTTGAGCAGAAAAACTCATTGTTGCCCGTTTCCGAACCCACGACCTTAGTATCGGAAGGCGGGGTGACCACTAGACCAATAATGCTTCCAATACAACTCAAGGATCATTGATAATCAGTAGGTAAATATAGTAGTCAAAAGCGTGTTGGTGAATTTACGCCTAATTACATTCACGGCTCAATCTTTATTGTTATTTCAAAATAGCCATGAGATCAGATAATCCTCTCGTCAAAAAATAAACAAGTCAACGGACACTCAACGTTTCGAACAGAGGTCAGAAGCTATTGTCTGACTGGTAAAAAACACCAGTTTTGGTAGACACTTGGTGTTGTGGTATTTACTGACTAGGGAAGTGGCAGTTCTGGTTGGTTAATAAACACCAGTTTTGGAAGACATTTGGTGTTGTGGTATTTACTGACTAGGGAAGTGGCAGTTCTGGTTGGTTAAAAAACACCAGTTTTGGAAGACACTTGGTGATGTGGTATTTACTGACTAGGGAAGTTCTGGTTGGTTAAAAAACACCAGTTTTGGAAGACACTTGGTATTGCTGAATTCTTTATTACACATAGTACAAGACATAGAAAAAAGACAGAAATAGAGGACATGTGCAAAGGCGAGCTTAACCCTAACAAGAGTTTTATTCCAGCAGACCTTAGAGGCTAGAGAGAGGTGACTATATATAGTGGTAGGTTTGTGTACAGACAAAAGATGTAGACTGTTTTATTACTAAAGGTATAAATGAAAGTAATGTTACAAAAATACTTAAATACTACTTAAATTGCTGTGTTTGCTGACAGAGAAGTGGATGGTCTCTCAGGTTGAACATCTGTGTGCCTCAAGTTGATGGACAGAGGGTAGTGCATCGTAGGGCACGTTCCTATCGCACGTGACTTGCGAGGTAAGGCTTTGTTGAAGGTGATGGTTACCACTTAACATCGGGTGGACCATCCGCTTGATCCATCATTAGTATAAAAGTTTTTTTTTTATTATTTTACCGCAAGTGAGAAAGGTTCTTTATTATAAATAAAGATTTCTCATTATTGTGTTCATATCCGTAAAGAACGTTATTTGATTAATTGTTCAATCTTATTCCTATAACTGCTTTTTATAGGCAAAAAATAAGTTTGATCAATTAGATTTACCAAATACCAAGGGCGATTTCACGATATTTTATTTTCCAAACAAATATATTTACATGATAACTTTTAGATGTGTAGTCGTTTATTACAAAATCAAACGATTGTTTGATAATAAATAAACACAAAAAATTTAAAAAGATATAAATTGCGACTGATTTTATATTTTCAAAACTCAAATCCTTACGCAAATTTACTGATAATTAATTTAAAAAAAAACAGATTCACAAGGTTTTCCTGTCAAAAGTTTCTTGAATCAGCCCTGAATTTAATCCAAAGCGGCTTTAGGGCACCTCAAAACCACCTACTTAACTGAAATTTTATCATAGCTCAGTAAGTCAATTGAACCAGTTACATCCTTTCTCATGAGCCTACATCGTAATACTCGTACAACCGATAGCTGCTTTTAGGCGTCCCAAAAAATTATAGCTCACGTGAATTTACTGATATCACAGCGATACAATAGAACCAGACATTCGAAGTTCAAAGTATTGAATCACAACAATCATTTTAAAACGTCTTAAAGCTGGGTGAATATAGGTGCCAATACCATGCAACCAATTCTTGAAGAATCACTTTAAACAGGCAGCAAAATTACGGCTTGGTTTTTACAGTTCTTTTGTATGATTTTTTAAGAGTAGTAGAGCTCTTTGTGAAGGGCTCGTCCGGGGAAGTACTACCACCACGCCTTTTTCTGTCGCCAAACAGCGTTGCTGTGTTTCGGTTTGAAGAGTGTGGTTGCCGGTGTAATTACAGGCACATGAGGCTTAACATCTGTATGCCTCAAGTTGATGGACGCAGAGCAGTGTATCGTAGGGCACGTTCCTATCGTGCGTGACTTACGAGGCAATGCTTTGTTATAGGTGATGGTTACCACTTAACATCAGGTGGGCCATCTGCTTGTTCCATTAGCTAATGGTATAAAAAAAAAAATCCTTGAATGAATGAAAATGCTTTATTGTACTCCTTACAAGCGAACAAAATAGGAAACAAATAATAACAACTATAGATATGTACAATGGGCGGTCTTATCACTAAAAAGTGATCTCTTCCAGAGAACCTTTGGATGGAGAGGAGCCTATATATAAGATGGTTGGTACATTATACAAAATATTATAAAATAAAGCTCCAGTGTGGTGCTTATATAACGTGGTGCACAAGAACAGATACCCCTCCAAAACATTCCCACAATCCAATCGCTCCCAAACAAGAACAAAAGCGCTAGTTATACTGGCGTGGTGAAATTTTAAAACTCATGTCAGAGGTTAAGCATTATCTTATGTTAATGTACAGTCAGCCGGTGTAAATCAATTATGTGCGTTGAGCCGTAGGGGTCGGCCGGAGAGCAAGTGAAGCTTTACAGGGCTTCGATAGAGGTGGATGTGAGAATTACGTCACAGAATGTACATTTCGATAATGTCAACGCAAAAAGTAGGTGATATAAACGAATAGTGTTTTTTTTACTCCAAGAACGTTTATAATACAGTGGAAGATGTCTTCTTCTTCTTAAATTTAATAGCTTAGCTCTTGTCGTGAATATGATGCAGTGTCCTCCAATTGATATGAGAGATGAATGAGGAGGAATTTTGTATACAAGGTGTTCCAATAATTGGGTTTAAAACTTCAAGGGCTAAAGTACCCATCAATATGAATAACTTTGTCTAAGGAACCAACACTGTAAACGCGAAAAAAAACAGCTGTTTCATACAAAAGTTCAATACTTACCTGGCTAAAATGTATGAAACAGCAGTTTTTTTTGCATTCACAGTGTTGGTTTCTTAGAAAAAGATATTCATATTGATGAGTATTTTAGCCCCTGAAGTTTTAAACCTTGTATAAAACAAAAATAATAATTTCTGCTAGTTTTTTTTAGGTACGATAGTATCTAGGTAAGTCGTTAAGATAAGATAATACTTTATCATTCAATAAAAAAAGGTCTTCTCGAAACATAGAAACTTGGTGTAGGTCCTAGACTCCAAGCAGTAGATTAAAATAATATCTCTACAATAAATCTATTGGACACACACATGAGTTCTCTACAATGTATAAGGGAATTCTAGTTCCGTGTTCTTTGGATTCCGACGTCGTTTCCACGCATCGCGCTTTTACTATAGATTAGGTAATGGATTGTAGTAACATTTGTTTTGTTAAGATGATACAAGCCTAATTTGATTTATTTTATATTGCTTTTCTTCCTACATTCTCTTTTTGTTGTTGGATTTTCGTCAGTTGAAATTTCGACACCAACTTAACTAGTATTGTTGTAGTTCTTTATGGGTGATTTAAGACGAGTTTTGCGGTCTCAGAGTAAGGCAATCCTTCAAATAAAAATGTCTTTTCTTTACTAAAAGTCTCTACTACTGTAGTAGCAGTAATCTGTAACAGATTTGTCAAAAACAAGGAAGGAAATATATTTTGACGGATATCTTTACACTCTTGAGTTAATGTAAAGTTTTAATAATATCTAATTTTTATAAATATAAAATTTGAGATATTCATAGCTCTGAAAGGCACGTTAAAAACGAAAAATACAATGCATTTCGTTGCGTCCATTAAATTGAAACATTCAGATGTTGCTAATGTGCCTGTGATTTCACCCAGACCTTCAAACCGAAATACAACTGAAAACTTCTGTTGGTAACCAAGATAATGTCTCACGACTTTACTAACTTTATTTGACGTGATCACTTTTTATATTATAAGCTATTTTCATCACTTCTTATAAAAAAATCCTCAAAAAACGAGTCAGTATGGATTTATTCTGCGTTTCTGATTCAAAACTAAAAAGTAATAACAATTTGCTCTAACATTGTTTTTGCAAAACGCTCATCTTGACCTCACGACCACGTCTGGGAGCTGTCAAAGTTTTAAGATTAGCTGATGGTTCTCTGTCTAATTGTAAAGGTCATTCTCCATTATTTTGAAGCTGCATACATGGGTTTTATTTTGTTTATGGATATCATCATCATCAACTAGAGCACTGGTGGTCTAGTGGTAGCCGTCTTCCGATCCTAAGGTCGTGGGTTCGAAACCGGTCATGCACCAATACTTTTACTGTTAAAAAATGTATGTGCACAATGCCAGTACTCTCAAACGGTGAAGGAAAACATCGTGAGGGAACCGGCATGTCGTAGAACCTAAAAAAAAAAGTTCTATAACATGTGTCAAGTGCTTGAAAGGAGCCTCTTGAGGCGCACTTAATTCAAATGTGTTTTATTGTTTCCAAAAGATACATAAAATATTACAACGATAAAATCTCCTTTTAAGTAAAAAATACTTGTCATAAGAGATCTCGCTCTTGCTTAGGTCTATTTACAACAGACTATTTCAAAGGCGTTAGATTCAAAACATTTGATTAAAGTTAATTAAATAGGTTGAAATCAAAAACTTAAAACGCACTTATAATCCTTTCACCACACTGTTTCGAAAGAAACTAGTGACACGACAAGAGAAAGAGATCGTCATCAAACTGAATAAGTTATAAGCCTCCCCCAAAATGGTCAGGTCTTAGTCATAGTCACCACCCTGGATTGTTGACCATCATATATCATCATATATTGTATAAATAAATAAATTGTTGGTGTTAATAACGAACCATAGCCTGACTAATGTACCTTTTTATCTCAGAAAGCTACGCGGAAAATATTTTAAAACAATGCAATGTCGACACTTAACATCAGGTGACCCATCTGCCTGTTCCATCAGCGACCTGTATAATAAAAAACTGGCCAAGTGCGAGTGGGACTCGCGCACGAAGGGTTCTGTACCATTATCTATAAAAACGACAAAAAAATCACGTTGGTTGTATGGGAGCCCCCTTAAATATTTATTTTATTCTGTTTTTTAATATTTGTTGTTTATAGCGAGCGGAAACAGAAATACACCATCTGTGAAAATTTCAACTGTCTAACTATCACAGTTCATGAGATACAGCCTGGTGACAGATGGACAGATAGACAGACGACGGACAGCGGAGTCTTAGTAATAGGGTCCCGTTTAACCCTTTGGGTACGGAACCCTAAAAAAGTTACCCAGTCGCCCCTGACGACACCTAGAATACAAAATACAGATTTATTTTAGCTTTGGTTCAGTTTTCAACAAAGTAGTCACCGATTTTAAAGTATACAAAGTCATTAAAGACCTTAACCTACAATATGACAAGAAAGCTTTTTCAAGTGAAATTTCCGCATGTCAAAACAAACAATTCTACAAAAATACACATACACTCTAAATACAAGACGAGTGCTTAAATCAGTACAATAGCTCAATAGCTACGTAGGTACGATCAATATGTAGACTACTGGTACACTCCGGTATAGAAAGATGACTTAGCAATATTTGGTTGAGAATTTAATTGTCAGGTTGTTGTATGATTCAATGATATAATTTAAAGCATTATTAAAATTTACTCCCCTGTTCTAGGCTTTGATCGCGAAAAACCAGCGGTAGATTCACCTTAAAACGTTTCAAAGTCTCAAATGTGATGATTGTGATTTTGAATTTTAAATCCATGAGCGAACGTATTTTTTTTGCGGTCTATTTTTAACCAAAAATCAAACCTACTGTATTTCCTTAAATTGTATATCTGCATAGTATTTTTAAATATTTTATACAATGCTTTATATTTTATAAATATTAGAAGCAGATGCAAAAATATTTAGCTGTATAATGGATTCTATTTTTAACCAAAAATTAAACATACTGTATTTCCCTAAATTTTATACTTCTGCGTAGCACTTTTAAATATTTTATACAATGCTTTATATTTTATAAATATTAGTAGCAGATGAAAAAATATGCCCTCCAACTGTGTCTAGCTGTAGATACGGTGCACAAAACAGATTACAGACTACTGCACGCCCCAACAATAGAACGATGACTGAGCAATCTGCGTTCGATAATCTAATTGTATTCCGATTCGATTGTGCCGCCGCTAAAAGGTAGCGTCGAAAAGTAAAAGTGAAAATACGGTTTTGAATGTGTAATTGTGTGTTTATTTGTACTACTACACCAATTGTTTTTAAATAATTATATAGAACACTATAAAAGGGCAAGATTTATGCTTCTTCTTGTCGTGTCACTAGTTTCTTTCGAAACAGTGTGGTGAAAGGATTTTAAGTGCGCCTCTAGAGGCTCCTTTCGAGCACTTGACGCATGTTATAGAATTTTTTAGGTTCTACGACATGCCGGTTTCCTCACGATGTTTTCCTTCACCGTTTAAGAGTACTGGAATTGTGCACATAAATTTTTGAACAGAAAAACTTATTGGTACACGACTGGTTTCGAACCCACGACCTTAGGATCGGAAGGCGGGGCCTCTACCACTAGACCACCAGAGCTCTCTAAGATTTATGCTAGTAACATTATATTGAAAGGTTGTATGTGTGTGTTCCCACTTATCACCGTTACAGCTGCACAAATTTAGATGAACATTGGAATATGAATAGTTTAATAATATTATAAGCCACGCCAGCCTGCCATGGGCCGATACAAGTTGACTATATTTTATTTATTGAACAACTTTTAATTCTTAAACGCTTTTTTTGGTCAATGAAGAAATATTTGGTGTAATTTGATCGCATTATTATCACAATTTGACAAAAAATATAATTAGATGTTAAAATCAAAGTCAAAAGGTATTTGTTCAATAAAACCACAAGGATCATTTTGAAACGTCTTAAAGCTAGGTGACTCTATGTGCCAGTTCTACGCGTCCAAAGCTTAGAAGAACAGGCAACAAACTTACGGCTTGGTTCCTACCGTTTGCACCAACTCAAGGGTGATGCTTCGTAAATATTCGTTTGCAGTTTGTCCAATATTTTTTTTCAGTTTCCAATATTTAAATAGTTACTAGCATTTATTCTCAATATCTATGTAAAAAATAACTAAGATAATTTTATTAGTTTAGAAATAATGAACAATACACTTCCCACATTTGGAAAGTACTTATTTTTAATAGCGTCTGGGCAAGTCATAATATCTTCTAATTCTATCTGCCCACATAATAATACGGTAATTATCTATTGAACAGAAAACATCTCAAACTATGTTATTAACACACTTTAACACCTACCAGTAGATAAAAATAGGGTACGTATTTTTCTGTTGCAAGTTATCATGTAAGTTTTGAAGTTGATGCTGCAATTTTGGACTTTATTTCATTGCTTGTCATTCGACCATTATGGATGCAGAGTTTCGGCTGAAAGGTGTTTTCTACAGACGCTTCCGTGGGTGTCTGCGAGACACCGTGACACTGCGGAATACGGCGCAAACAATCCGTGTTAAATCTCTCTCTCTTGTCGTGTCACCGAAACAGTGTGGTGAAAGGATTTTAAGTGCGCCTCAAGAGAGCCTCTTTTTTCGAGCACTTGACACATGTTATAGAAAATTTTAGGTTCTACGACATGCCGGTTTCCTCACGATGTTTTCCTTCACCGTTTGAGAGTACTGGCATTGTGCACATAAATTTTTGAACAGAAAAACTCATTGGTGCACGACCGGTTTCGAACCCACGACCTTAGGATCGGAAGGCGGGGCTGCTACCACTAGACCACCAGTGCTCTCGTGTTAAATAATAATATCATTATATCATATTTCATAATATTTTATTCATTGTTTCATGTTGTTAAAATAGTTCTTAGGAGGGTAGCAGAATGTCCAGGACATGAACCCCGTTGGGGCATTACAATGGTTTTTATGCCCATTTAAACCCCGTTGGGGCATTGCAATGGTTTTTATGCCCATTTAAACCCCGTTGGGGCATTACAATGGTTTTAATGCCCATTTAATGAGTATCTTAAATTCGTATTTAAGTGTTTTCGTACCTTATATGTATTTTAGTTTTAAGATGTTTAATTGCTGTAAGTAAACTTCAATAACTGTGTTGCCTGAAATAAAATAGTTTTTTTTATGTAGAGAAATAATTAACATCTACCATGCCTTACAAAAAAAAGAAAGCTCATGCCAATTCCTATATATTTTTTTATTGTAACTGAACGTTATTTGTTGTATTTAGATACTTTTATCAAAATCATTATTATACAAGGGCCTTACCTTGTTTTAATAAGCTATTAAAAAATGCCCTGTCAAATTATTGTTTAGCAAACTAAATATTCGTTGAAACGCACAGTCTAATTTGAACGTTGGATTATTGTAATAAGGTATAGTTTTCAATTTTATGTGCGAGTTTGAACTGACTATGTTTGAACCCATAATATTTTTTGTCTAAACCCTTTGTTGTATTTTATTTTTATTTGAAACTCGTTAATGCTCATTTGATATTTTGTAAAAGGTTGTCGAACTTTTTAAGTACAATGTCATCTTTTGTTAGAGTCAAGATGAAATCACTTTTTATAAATGTTTGGCATTCGCCATTGATTTGAAGTGTTTGCGAAAATACTGTCTTAATTTTCGATTTGTTGATTAGTAACAGGTCTTCTTTTTATCGTGTCAATAGGTCTTTCGAAACAGTGTGGTGAAAGGATTGTAAGTGGGTCTCAAAGAGGCTTCTTTCGAGCACTTGATACATGTTTTAGAAGTTTTTGTGTTCTACGACATGGCGGGTTCTTGCGATGTTTTCCTTTACCGTTTAAGAGTGTAGTGCTCGTAACAACTACGCAATAACTACGTATATGATAGCCATATGACTTACTACTTACTTACTTAAAATAACATCTTTATGTCTGCTTCTCAAAAATTGTAACTTATATAATGAAAAGACTAATATAAAACCTTTGATATTGTTGCTGTTTCGGTTCGAAGGGTGCGGGAGACGGTGAAATTACAAACACGATGCTTGACATATTTTTTTGGCTCAAGTTGATGGATGGATGGATACCACTTCACATCAGGTGGGCCAAATCTTGTTTCATTAGGAGATAGTATAAAAAAGTAGAATGTTTGAGCAACAATTTAACTTTTAGAAATCATTCTTCTAGCTATAAATGCTAATAACATTGACATACTTGTACTTAAGTTTTACGAATATCCTTTAGACGATGATCATTTTATTTGCGCATTAATAATACCGCTCACTTTGCAACCACTTTCTATTGTCTACCTTCAGTGGTTCCCATTACTCTACCAAATTTAAGAGCCCACTTTGGAACGTGTTGTGTTGGTACGCGTGTGCATTTCAATTTGTTAGCATAGTGATGTTTGATTTCACACTCTTGCTGATGATGTTTATATTATGGTGCAAGTGATGAGTGTTTGCGCAAACAAAGTTTCGGAGAATAATATTACAAAGGTTCAGCGAAAATATCATTTTGATCCACACAAGTTTTCCTAACAAAAATTTGTTTGTACTTTACCAAGCTTTGAGGTTATTAAACGGATCAAAATTATATTTTTGATGAGTTGAGAGAAGAGAAGAAATATTTGTGTAATGAACATAGATGTTTTGTTCTCTGTCCGGGTGCTAATATACGTATTATTAGTATGTATTCACAAAAAAAAGTATTAAAGTATTATATCAGCTATCTGGTGGTTTCCATATTACAAACTTTGGTTAGTTTGGTGCTAGATAGCGTTGTGCGGAAGTCCGCCAAATTTCGACACACCACGCCAATTTTCACACATTGCCGGCGACGCTGCCGCAAACATATGGACGGCAACATTTCCGTCCACGCGAGTGGCAGCGCGAATGTCTAAATGTAAACGCAGTATTTGACATAGTTTATGTATCACTGCTGTCAATTTGCTTCTACCCCCTAACAACGTCATCTTATGCCTTTTTCCACTCGCTAAACTGACAGGTGGCCAGTGGTTCCGTACATCAATCATGACAGAAACAATCGCCGAGGTCAGCTCTTCCACGTCGATGACAGATTGTCAGTTCGCTATGAATTATTGTATGTATCCGTGCTACGGTGTTTTACCGTGTCATGGCTCGTATTAACGTTTTTGAAGCACTGAAGGTTTCTGTGATGTTTTAAGGCTCTTATAGATTCAAAGTCGAGTCAAAAGGTATTTATTAGATTTACCGCCGGTTTCTGAAAGCCTGATCAAAACTAATCGGATGTTAAGTCACTCGCCATTTCAGCTATTACATCGAATTATATAGAGATAGCAAGTGACTTGACATGCGATTAACTTTGATCGGGCTTTCAGAAACCGGCGGTAAATCACTAGGATCACTTTGTACCTATTAAAGATAGATTCACTAGGTGCTAGTTCCACACGATGCTTAGAAGAACAGGCAACAATCTTACGGCTTGGTTCTTACCGTTCTTTTGTACGATTCTTATTACAAAATAGTATAGTAATGAAATTCCAGTGTGGTGCCAATCGCACATATCATAACTATTACTGTAGAGGCAATCAAATTCAAGAGACAGCAAATGCTACGCTTTAAACTGTCATATCATTTATATATTATGTCATATCTCCAATCTGCAAACTCCCTCAAATATAGGGGATGGATGACCATGATGTGGCTCCCAGGCTAGGCTAGTCTTGTCGTGTCACTAATTTCTTTCGAAACAGTGTGGTGAAAGGATTTTAAGTGCGCCTCAAGAAGCTCCTTTTGAGCACTTGATACATGTTATAGAACTTTTTAGGTTCTACGACATTCCGGTTTCCTCACGATGTTTCGCCGTTTAGAGTACTGGCATTGAACTGGCTAACTAGCTTCTATCCGCGGCTTTGGTTGCATGGTACTCAGTTTAAAAGTAACATATAAATGTCCAAGTCACAAACTACGTCGATTTCAAGTTTTTTCCAAATCTGTCTAGCCGTTCTGGATTGATTGAGCCACAAACGTCCAAATATCATTTAAACTTTCGCATTTATAATGTTATTAGTGGGATAACTTAGTTAATATTTAAATTTCCATAACATATTTTGAATAATAATCATATGGACCACACGCATGTTTGTTTGTTTTATTATAATTGAAGTTTATATTTTATAAAATCTATGCATATAGGTTTTATTAATTAATTTATTTATTTTATCAAGATATTTAAGTGATATTTTCATGTTTTTTAGATGTTTTATGTATGCAAACGACTTGATTAGGATAAAATATAACGTGCAAATTATTAACATTATTTTTAATGTTTGTATGTAATTAGTTACTAAAGTGAAAACATTCTATAATAAGTATAATAAAATAAATCTCAAATCAACACAAGTGAAAGAAGATGGCATAATATTCCAATAAATAGAAAACCTTATCTTAAAGTCTATAAAAATCAACTAAAAAGAAAATAATTTATGGGTAACTTGTGAAAAATAAACCGGATATGAGCAGATGTGACCTCAACAAAAGGTCAAGGCCGAAAAAAGAAATTTGAATATAAAATATAACAACTTGAAACTTGTGTAGAAAGAATCGGGAAATTTCATAAATAAATTCTGAGCTTAGCATATTTTGATATTTTAATGCTAATGTTGATGACCGTAGCCTTTTATGTGTAAAATTGTTTAAAAAAGTTTAAATGATATTTTTATACTTTCTTTTATTTCGATGACAGTTACATTATTTTTGAGTGTTATTAAGTTTTTGTAAGTTTTTAATGTACCTTTTTAATGTAGGATGTTTATTGCCTTTTTGACTGCACTTAAAATCCTTTCACCACACTGTTACGAAAGAAACTAGTGACATGACAATAAAAAGAAGAATGAAGGGTCATTCGTTTTTGTGAAGTATTTCCTATTTTATTCAGTAACACAAAAATAACTATTAAAACTAACCACTTTCACTTCATTTAACTTAATTATTGGACACCCGTATGTTATTTAATTACCGAAGGTGATGTACCAAACTATTTTTTTTCTGAAAAACTAAACATTACCTATTTCTACAATACAATACGTTTCATGATACGTTAAAATAAATAAAATAATTTTAATAATTTTTTTTTACAAAATAGGAAACAATGCATTCGTGGTATATTAAAAAATGTATTCCAAATGTTTTGGACGAGCTTGATATTTTGTAAAGATGATATTTTTGGTGATTTTCATTTTCATATTTCAGCAAAAAATGGTTTTTCAAAAAAAAATCTTGTTGTTGGTATATTGCAATTTTACAAAATTAAGTTTATTGGTTTTATTTCTATTAAAATGTCGAATATGTGTAAATATATGTATTTCAAGTTGATGGACGCACGGCAGTGCATCGAAGACACATTCCTATCGTGCGTGACTTACGAGGCAATGCTTTGTCATAGGTGATGGTTACCACTTAACATCAGGTGGGCCATCTGCATGTACGATCAGCAAGATGTTTATAAAAAAAGCAAGCAAGAGGTACCTATTTTGACGGGCAAACTACTGTCACGTCTAGAACCTCTATTTCTTCAACATCAGCCGTTCAACAACAACATGGTCTAATCATCCAATCCGGTCATGTATGCGTAGTCATTCTACTTTCTACATAATTTTTACAAGTCCGGTCTAAACTACATTAACTATTCTATGTATAGTACCTTGATGTACGTCTTCTCTTTCTAGTTTCAAGCTGCAGAGCTTGACTGGTTATTTTTTTAAAATAAATTTTAATGTTTCAAGTTATTGTAGGTAATTAATAAATAAATACTGGTGGACGTTTCACTTTAAGAGTAGACTTTTTAATTTTAAATGTTTCAAGATATTGTAATTAATAAATAAATATTGATGGACGTTTCACTTTGAGAGTAGAAGAGCTCTTTGTGAAGGCTCGTCCGGGGAAGTACTACTCTGCTTGACGGCAGAAAAAGGCGTGGTGGTAGTACTTCCGTAGTACGGACGAACCCTTCATAAAGAGCTCTACCACTCTTAAGGCGAAGACAAGAGCTAATGTACCTCTCGCTCGCACGTTTCGACATGTTGAAAGATATAAAATCACTAAACCCATTATCGAAAAATTGCAAACAACCTTGCATTGCATTGCATTTTGTGTGCAATCACATTGCACACTGTTTAGTAAAAATTTAATTTTGATCGATACAAGTTTTCCTACTCAAAAGTTTGCATAAGAAAACTAGTAAAGCAAACTTATATTCGCATTAAAAGAGAGGTTAGTAAGCCCATCGCTACTTAATTGGAAAACTGAAACAGCTACACGAGTTTAATCCCCAGGCAAGGTAGATATCTCCAAAGATCTCATAGTACCAAGTACGAAGTCCACATTCTTTTTGAGTATTTCTAAGGAGTAGTAGTAGTAACTAGTAGTAGTAGTAAGTAGTAGTAGTAAGTAGTACTAGTCGTAGTAGTAGTAGTAGTAGTAACTAGTAGTAGTAATAAGGAGGTAATCAGAAGTACGTCCAAACATTTCATTTGGCGCATATCCACATTTTGCAAATTTCATTCATATATTAGGTAAAATCCATTGGGGTACGGATTCGAACCTACGACCTTGCGATCGCAAGCCGCGGTCATGCCCACTAGACCACCGGTGCTATCTACTTAATTGGCTAGTATGTTTTTTTTAGAATGGAACTAATCTTAACATTTAATAGCCCAGCAGTTACTATAAAATAAATCAATATAATTGAATCATTTCAGCTAATAGTGCTTTCCATAAATGACAGCCTAGTCATTAGGTGACGGAGGTGATTCACGAACTACTACTATTAACAATGATGAATACTGTTTCTGGTAGCTTATTTTATAAGAGCACTGGTGGTCTAGTGGGAGTAAGCCCGCCTCCCAATCGTAAGGTTTGGTTTGAATCCGATCGTGCACCAATGGATTTTTTCTTTGCCAAATGTATTTGGGCAATGCATATATAAAAATAAATAATAAACAATCATAGTAATACAAACCCTTATTATTTTTGGCAGAACATAAAAAAGAGAGTATTTTGATGTGGGTTTAATTAACGTTATAAACTTACTCGTTATAAACGTACTTACAATAAATATTTAAATAAAAAAAAATGTTTGATAAATATTCGATATTTTGTGTTTAATAAATATTTGTTTTTTATTTTTTCTCTCCATACGTCTCATTTCTACGTATCTAGAATAGCTTTATATCCTTTTATATGTCCTAGATAGCTGTCATGTACCTTGTCGTGTACAGTTTGTATGAATAAATGACTTTTTTTTCTTTCTTTCTAAATACCTACCTACACTAATTTTCTGAATACTCTGTGATCAAACAGATACATAATTTTAGGTTATTGAGGTCAACTAAAAGAACCATAGCTCATTACCGACAAATTAATTAAAAAAAACAACGTAGGTACCTCTATGTTATTTATTAGAAATGTAGGCATATTAATTATTATTCACATACGATTTGATGAATAAAAGTCGTTCAGAAAGTTTTGTAGCAATAAATTCAAGTCTTTCGTGTAATCGATATCTTAAACCATCTTTTAATTACCAAATTACAGAATCCGCTGGTAGATAAAATGTCGATTCGAAAATTTTATCGTAGGGCAAATCATTGTGTGTGTATTCTACCTCTGTGAGAACCTAGCGCACCTGTACAGTGGTTTTGCCGGTTATAGTGACGGAGTAAAGATGATTTCATCGATATCGATATGTTAATTGAATAATATACCTTTTATACGTGGCGAAATGACGTGCAATCTAGGTACAGTTGTAAATCATTTGTTTTTTGTCAACTAATTACCGACAATTTATTTTGTAAATAATAATAACTAATTAGAAAACTAAATCATGGTGGACATTCCACATAGCACTATCTAACCACAATATAGGCATGGCTGTTAAATAGTAAAGTTAATCGAAATCTTTATGTATCTATGTATCACACGGTCTCAATGCATTGCGCAGATTTACATAATTCATCACATATTTCATCGTTTCTATGAAATATGAAATATACATAGTTATATAATCACATATTCTATGAAATCTTATACTCGTAAGCACTATTTTTCATCACTCAAGACGGAACAAGCTAGAATGTGTCTAGGAGCTAGTTTTTGTTTAAGTACCTTAGTAGCTATCTTCTTTATTTTATTTGTTTGATGTTTATTTTTATTCAGTACCTATCTATATTTTTTATTTGTACCTACTGTAGCTGTCCGTTCTGTTTTTGTGTGTATGTTAGATAAATGTGTTATGTTTTAGTTAATTTTATCACTTGAAAGATTTCATCGATAAAATCTATCGACAGATTGCGTATCTAGATCTCACGCGGCGCTGTCTCGGCCCATCGCAAGTTGGACTCACATAGTAAATCACGCACTAATAGCCGGTAAAATCATTCGCTAATCCGAGTCCAATAATGCGAACGTGCGTGCACGCATCTTTGGTTTCTAGGTTTTAAATGATTTACCTTTTAATGGGTCCAGTGACGACCTCTGGGCAAGACAACTGAGATTAGAAAGATGCTGGTATTTTGCAATCATTATTAATAATAAACATTATTTTCCTTAACATTATTAATAAGAACCTGGAGTTCGTACAGGGTACCAAGTGTTCTAAGGGGATATCAACCGTGCCTGGGGATCTAAGTCGTGAAGTGGTTTCAGTTTTTTATCTATAAGCAAGTCTAGTATTATTAATGTTTGCCTAAGGGCTGGAGACTCATCAATACACTTTTAGATAAACCTAGAATTTTTAAGATTTTCTTATTTTTATATCTTTAAGAATAGTAGAGCTCTTTGTGAAGGGCTCGTCCGGGGAAGTACTACCACCACGTCTTTTTCTGCCGCCAAGCAGCGTTGCTGTGTTTCGGTTTGAAAAGTGTGGTTGTCGGCGTGTAATTACAGGCACATGAGGCTTAACATCTGTATGCCTCAAGTTGGACGCAGGGCAGTGCATCTTAGGCCACGTTCCTATCGTGCGTGACTTACGAGGTAATGCTTTGTTATAGGTGATGTTTACCTCTTAACATCAGGTGGGCCATATGCTTGGCCATAAGCACCCCCAGTACAAAGCAAGTTTCATTTGGTTCTGGATAGTGCTGTGTGGAATGTCCACCAATACTTATTTATATATTTATGTACTTATAAGTGCGCAAGCGCAATTGACACTATCGGTAAGTAAGACGGAGCAAGATAAAGGCCGTCCCACACTGGCTGGACTGCAACCGGTCTGGTTCGTAGTTGTAAAGTATAATGAAAAATACCGCTTGATTCTTGCTTGTTTCCATTGATATGTGGATTTGAAGGGAACGAAGCAAATATATCATACTTGTCTCGATGCGGAAATTGAACCTGCTTTTGTTGCATTTCGGCTGGTGGGTTGGTGGTGCTGTGCCATAGAAAACAAAAACACAACGTTTTACAATGTTAATTATCTGCAAGTCTGGTCAAAATCGCTTTTAGGGTGAAGACCACCTATGGTGACTCTAGTTTTTTTGATCGAGTGAGCGAAGCGAACGAAGATCTTGTTTTTACTTGGGCGATTTGGCATTTTATGTATGTATGTATGTATGTTTGTCTGGCGATAACTTTCGAACCGTTGATCCGATCTGCATGAAATTTGATAAGTCGATAGCTTGTACTTGAGAAATTTACTGGTAAGTATATGAATAAAATCGGATGAACAGTTATTAAGATATGAGGTTTTAAAAGGGGGAAAAAATAAAAAAAGTTACATAAAAAAATCAAGTTACATGTCATATGAAAGGGCTTTGTTTGGACATTCCAACACAATTTTTACTTTTTTTCTTGGACGCTTGGTTTTCGAGATACAACAAAAAAGTTAAATTAAGATAACCAGCAATCCAAGAGCTCCCATCTCTAAGAGTTTCGTTGAAATCAAGGATTTTCTACTGGTCGGTCAGTTCCTTTGCTTTTTCTTATTTTTTTTTCTTGAAATGAATTAAGGAGGTACTCAGTTTCCATAAAATGGTGACAACGACCAGGTCTGATGATGGAGCCAAGGACTGTTCAACGGAACTCTTCAATAAATAAGCCAATAGAGTTGAAACTTGGTAACCATACCAAGTTAGTAGGCGGTAGTCAGAAAAAATTCCAAACATAATGTTTGGACTTGCCTCTGACTACCACCTACTCAAAGTTTTGGTGCGTTCGTCGGGTCGCATCACGAGATCTCAGTTCGGGGCGAACCACTAGTTTAATAATTTACTTTTGATGTACTATGTTTTTCTATATGTACTACCTAATACAGGGTGTTAAAATACTACTCCCAAAAACTTCAGGGGGCTAAAGTACCCATCAATATGAATAACTTCTAAGGAACCAACACTGTGAACGCGAAAAAAAAACAGCTGCTTCATGCAAAAGTTCAATACCTACCTTAAATGTTGGTATGAACAGCTTTGTTTTTCGCGTTCACAGTCTTGGTTCCTTAGAAAAAGTTATTCATATTGATGGGTACTTTAGCCCCCTGAAGTTTTCAGGACTGGTATTTTTTATACCTTGTATATTAAATGTCTACCTTACTTAGCAAATTACTCAGACGTAAAATACTATTACGAATTTCTTCTTCGCAGTAATTCAGTTTTCTAACAAAGATTCCTTAAACCAAACGAATGTTTGATCCAATCAAAGTAGCCAATTTCTAAGTTTGTAGCGTCGTTTGCGATTTTCCATAGTCTATAAAGAGTTTACTCAGCAATTGAATTCACTGATTGAACTACGAATTGATTGTGCATTGTTATTTGTTTGAATTGCTTCAATTTTCAATTCAAATACAGTTTGATTGGAATCAAAGTGAATAAATGCAGGAAAGTTTACTTTCTATTGATTGCTTGGGGTTAATGCTGGACGAAACTGAAACCTTTTGAGATAATATAGTCAAATTGGATTGGCACTGGTTTGGATCAGTTGAGCTATCTCTAGATCGTTTGCAAAGGTCTGCAGATAGCTCAACTATTTCATATGTATTTTGTACATTTTGTAAGTACTTGTAATTTTCTTTGTAAATTAATTGATTGTCTTTTTTAGTCTCTCTTAGTATGTTTATTTTATATTATTGTCACATGATTTTGTCATAATGTGAGAATTTATTTCTGGTGTCAAACCTTTCAGAAGTACGCACAGGAAAAGTATCATCATTACCTAAGTATGTATTATTATGTTTACATATGCAATTATGTATGTGTGTATTTTTTATTTATTTATTACTAGCGGCCTGTCCCAGCTTCGCATGGGTGGTCATAAATTTTTTGAACATTTTAGGATAAACTTCGACCGTGGGTTCGAGCCTCGCTTCTACTTATTTCATACATTTGCAAATCCTTCTCCTTGAGTGAGTGAAATCGCACCCCGTGCGTGACCCGTGGACCCGTTAACATTTTTAATTTCGTCATATCTTTTGAATGGAATGTCCGATTTGAGAAATTTAAGAAGTAATCTATAGGTATTGAAATCGTCTTAATTATGAAAATTATTTGGATAAGGATTATTACCAAGGTACAAATAAACACCCTTTTCTAGCGGCGGCATTTCAATTATTTTTTTATAATAAAAGAACACTTATTGTGACATAACTATAATAGTTAGACATATGCTGTCGCGACATTTTTTGTAGATGATGACGTGTTCTCCAAATTGTAGTACATTGTTTTGTTCTATCATCAATAGTTTTCGCAGCGCACGCGATGTAAGGTTTTTGTTTTCCACCTTGGGTTACATTATTGGAGTTTTAGTAAGGATCCCTGATTTTTTAAAAAAGAAATAAATACATAATAAATAAAATAATACACAAAATAAAGGATAAGCAGCGCATAGCAGTAAGAAGAGTCGATGAATAAATAAATTAGTTTCTGCAGTATCCACAGAAATATTTTTCAATATAGTTTAGCAGGAAGAGAAAGCACTCTAGCAATAAGTTTGTTTATGTACGTTTTGTTGTTGCACTCAAAAAAATTATATCTATCATCAACATCATGAACTAAAATATTATCTCTCTCTTATCTTTATTCTCTCCATTTATCTCAGAACCTAACCATTATATGAAAGCGTCCATAAAGCCAGAACTACACAATATAATTGTTCCCGTACAAAGCAATTAGACGAACCGCGCTAAGTGTGCTAAGTGCCAATCCGCTACCAACAATAATACGAAAGCGCGATTAAACATATTGTTATTATAAACTTTCCTGTAGCTTTTCAGCTATTACCCAGCATGGCACCGATCTAAGCTAGCCGCACACGAAGAGCCGCTTGCGCAACTATCACTATAATTTAGTCGCGTTAAACTCTCGCTGCAGGCTCGGTCATAAGTTATCGGAACGAGACAGCAATATTGCTCTCTCTCTCGCACTTAGGAGAACGGACGATCCTATTGTTTAAGCGTGTGTTAAGATGATATAAGACCGAGTTTGCAGCGGGAGTTTAACGCGACTATAATCGTGTTTAACGAGTTGCTAATCACATCTGCATCATGAAGACATCGAGCGGATGTCAGTGGACGGAGAATGAAATGGAGGAAGGAGATATTTTTCTTCTTGGAAATGTACAAAGAAGGCATATGCCCAGCAGCAGTGGACTGTTTTATATGCTTGGTCGCGTGGTTCTAAAGTTAAGCTGGGACTAAGATTCACCTAGCTAGCCTAATTTAAGACATAGACAGAGACACAAAGGGATCTTAATGATTCAATAATTGAATCATTAAGATCTCTTTGTGTCTTGAATAAATATACCTTTTAAATTTGACCCGTACCCGTACATATTTCTGCACTTACATTTTTCGATCAGAAAAACTCATTGGTGAACTAATGGATTTGAATCTCATGATATTTGGATCAGAAGACGATGCTCTACAGTAACAGGTTCAAAATGAAAACGGTCGGTATTCAGTACAATCACAAGGATCAATATGAAACGTCTTATATAGGTGTTAGTGTTAATGTTACTCTAGATATACTCTGTATGCCTCAAGTTGATGGACGCAGGGCAGTGCATCGTAGGGCACGTTCCTATCGTGCGTGACTTACGAGATAATGCTTTGTTATAGGTGGTAGTTACCACTTAACATTATGCAGGCCATCTGCTTGTTCCATCAGCTAGTTGTATAAAAAAATGGTAGTTAATACTTTGACTGATGTGCTGAAGAGAAAGTAACTTGACACTGCGCTTGACAGTAACTCGACCAGTATGCGTCGAGCTTTATTTTACTACCTCAACTAACAGTGCAGTCCAACGTAGCATATGATGCAAGTTAAATGGTAAACCAAACATCTTAATAACGGCTTATCAACAATAACTTGTGGCCTTATCATTCTACAACAATTTACAATAATGTTGACAATGATGAGATATTTTATAGTGTAGCAAGCTTAAATGGAAGCAGCTGAAATGATTACTTCTTTTTTATTTACCTCGATAAAATAAATGAGGACATTTTGCTTAATGCTATCTATTTTTTATACAACTAGCTGATGGAACAAGTATATGGTCCACCTGATGTTAAGTGGTAACCATCACAAAGCATTGCCTCGTAAGTCACGCACGATAGGAACGTGCCCTACGATGCACTGCCCTGCGTCATGTGCCTGTAACTACACCGGCAACCACACTATTCAAACCGAAACACAGCAACGCTGCTTGGGGGCAGAAAAAGGCGTGGAGGTAGTACTGCCACGGTCGAGCCCTTCACAAAGAGCTCTACTACATATTAAAATCTAGCTTCAAATTTAGAAAAGATAAAAAAATAAACAGCTTCTCGACTTTGATTCCCAAGCACGGTTATCCCTTGGTACAAAGAGATCTCTAAGTAGGTACCAAGTACTAACTCAAGATTCTTTGTGGATTTTTGAAACAATATGAGAGCACTGGTGGGCTAGTGGTAGCGGCCTTCCGATCTTAAGGTAGTTGGTTCAAAACCAGTCGTGCACCAATGAGTTTTTTCAAAAGTTGAAGGAATCTGGTATGTCATAGAACCTTAGAATTTCTAAATAACATGTGTCAAGTGCTCGAAAGGAGTCTCTTTGAGACGCACTTGAAATCTTTTCACCACAATCTTTCGAAAGAAACTATTGGCATGCGGGAAGAATTCAACTTTATATCCTTGTTGACAGATGTCATCTCTTTCTCAGATGGTTCATCAATAAGCTGTCATCATAACGGATACAGTACCTAACCGTTAATGTACTCGTATTAGCAAAGTGACCTCACTGTCTTTGCTTCAAAGTGGTCAAGCACTTGGCCGTATGACATCACATCACGTTTTTGTTCGTAGAGTGGGCAGACAAAAGCTTCGTGTGTGCTAGCATAGAATGCTCTTGCTATTGTTCCGTGCGAACGGTTTTGGATGTGGTTGTTGGTCATTTTATTTAAAAAATCATCTTTTAAAGCCGTCACTTGTTTTTTAAGTGCAATAATATCCTTAATGCAACGATGATACTAGATGTAACGATTATGTATATTATGTTATTTCTACTGTAAGTAATAAATAATTTGTTATTTATAGTTGTGTGATCCCAGCTTAAGGTGACGACAAGAGCTAATGTGACTCTTGCTCGCACGTTTCGACATGTTGAAAGATATAAAATCACTAAACTCATTTTCGAAAAATCGAAATCAACCATTTTGTGTGCAATCACATTGCACATAGTTTAGTAAAATTTCATTTTGATAGATACAAGTTTTCCTACTTAAAAGTTTGCTTATGTACGAAAACTAGTAAAGCAAACTTTTGAGTAGGAAAACATGTATCGATCAAAATGAAATTTTCATGATAGCCTTTTTTCTAACGTACTGCACTGTTTGAACAAGCCTGAGTTGGAACTAACTTATCTGAGGGGATATCTACCATACCTGGGATCATGCCGAAGTCGTGAAGCTGTTTCGGTATTTTTTTTTGTGCTAGAACGCAATCGCATTACGTAGTTTTCTTTTGGTAAGCACAGTTTACCATAAACGCAATTGAATTGGACTAATGAGGTAACCTAAGCCAAAAGTGTCGCAAATAATGCAAAACCTCGTCAATGACAGAAGGCAGGGCTGAGACAAATCTGAATTTGAAATCTAAATTCTGATTGACATGTCTGACAGTAATTTGGCGTCATGTGAACCTGGCAGCTATCGCACACTGAGAGTTTTTTTTGAGTTATTGGAAAATTTTTGACCGCAACTCGTGACTTGCGGTCAAAAGTTTTCAATTTATTACATTTATTACAAAGTATTCATAATAATATGACGTGTCATATTAGTAAAATTGAATAATCAATTGAAAATGCGCTGTAAGAGGTTTTTGTAACATTGATAATAATTATGAATTACTATTGAATTTATTTTTTATTCACAAAAATATGGTACGTTAGTGTATTTGCTGATAACTAAGCGTTTTGCCATCACACTTTTTTGGTGATAACTAAGTTGTTTTTTTGGCTGCGATCACAGCTGATGGAAAGGGATTAACTGTTTTGTTCTTAAATTCATTTATATTGGAACGCCTTTTTTCATTTATATTGAACTAGCTGATGGAACAAGCAGATGGTCCACCTAATGTCAAGTGGTAACCATCACCTATAACAAAGCCTCGTAAGTCACGCACGATAGGATCGTGCCCTACGATGCACTGCCCTGCGTCCATCAACTTGAGGCATGTTAAGCCTCATGTGCCTGTAATTACACCGGCAGCCACACTCTTCAAACCGAAACACAGCAACGCTGCTTGGCGGCAGAAAAAAAAAAACGCCTTCAACAAAAACAGAATTTTCCTTACAATGCAACACTATTTCAAATACCACATCCAATTCTTAGGTCTTTCCGGCATCCACGACTTCCTAGTCCGAACAAACACAATAGAAGCTGCGGAGTGTTTACGGAGACTGTTTACTCACGGTGACAAAACCGCGTTGCGTCATAGTGGCTAGTTCCGCGAGTTTACGAAGACAGCTATGACTGGCGTTGAGTATGTTTTAGAAAATACATGGGATGGAATCTTGTACTAGTCCACTAATAGCTGAGAATCTTAGTCATATAGTGAAAGTTTAATGCTTTTACTTGCATGTATTTATTACAAAAATCTTCTTCTTCTTGTCGTGTCACTAGTTCTTTCGAAACAGTGTGGTGAAAGGATTTTAAGTGCGCTTCAGAGAGGCTCCTTTCGCACAATTACTTTAATTACAGTGAATACCTACAAGTAGATATGCGTATTTACAAAATTTACGAATTATACATAAAACAGAACTGGAGCATCAGTTCGTAATATAACCAAGAGAGGGTTTTTTTTTTTTTTTTTTTTTTTTGCCATCTAGAAATGGCACTAGGTGTCCCTCTGACGTAATCAGAGACTTTTTTAATACTAGCGTGCTGATTCAATACATAAAAATTGTTCCTAATGTAAACTTAACTTAATATGTTGCCTAAAATAATTTTGCCTAATTGACTAAGTTGATCTAATTTTTTATGTTTCTATATTTTCTTGATACTGTTAAGGTTTACTAATTGCTACATTTAAGTGCTATTTTATTAAAATACTATTACTAAAATACTACAATAATACAGACAGGTTTTATTATATTATTTGAAATCTATTTAAATTTTTACTATTTTAACTATTTTTTAATCTTGCTTTTTAATGTTTACCTATTTGTGCTGTTTATTTATTATGTTATGTGTTTTAACTGTTTTGCTGGTTGATCGATCTATATACAAGGTGTTCCATAAGTTGTGTATATAAACTTCAGGGGGCTAAAGTACCCATCAATATGAACAACTTTTTCTAAGGAACCAACACTGTGAACGCGAAAAAAAAAACAGCTGTTTCATACAAAATTTCAATACCTACCAGGCTAAAATGTATGAAACAGCTGTTTTTTTTTCGCGTTCACAGTGTTGGTTCCTTAGAAAAAGTTGTTCATATTGATGGGTACTTTAGCCCCCTGAAGTTTATATACACAACTTATGGAACACCTTGTATATGTAATATATAAATACAACAAGGCTTATGTAACGGTTTTTTAAATTTAACACATTTTAATTTTAATTTTTAATTTATTTTTAATTTGAGTTGTTGCAGGTTGGTTGCCCGAGACTTTGTGGTTTTCCACCGAGTGATTTTTGCCTTTCAGTGATAAACGGAGGGCCATGATAATCATGGCCCGATCCGTTTATTTGGACAGCTACTGTTGTTGCACTTCGATGGTTGACGTTGTGTTTCGCCTGGGGCCTCCCTAGCTGTATGCTATAGTGGCCCTGGCCAGTGCGTCCCACTTCCTTCTGATCACGCACTCCTGGCTGAAGGCATTGTGGTCCGCCTTCTCAGCCTTGGAGTGCGTGCAGTTACTGCAGGAAGGGGGCGCTCCGGCGAGCCAGTCGGCACAGTCCGTTCTCATGTGGGGCCCCCCGAAGTGGCTGCATTTTACGATGGTCTCCACGCAGAATCGTCGTCCGTGGCCGTAGCCAAGACACAGCGAGCACTGCACGAGTGGCGACTGGTCTGCCACTCGGACTCGCTGTAGGTCTACGACGACGGTGCCTGCGTGGACCAAACGCTGCCAAACTCCGGGGGACACCCTCATGATTACGTGCTGTGTTTGGGGATTACGTGTACTTTTCTTATATGCTATTTCTATTTTGTTTACTGTTCTGTCTATTTCTTTTAAAATTTTGCTATTTTGTGTCCAAATTGCTTCTACTATTTCCTGGTCTGTATTATAATTTAAAACATTTTTAAGAATCAGCAGAGGGTTTTTGTTCTTCACTTCCTCCACTGTCAAATATTCTTCTGCCCTCTGTAGTCTCTTCTTTACTTGTTCTCTCTCTTCCTCTGTTCTACACCACCAAGAGAGGGTTAATGTGAAGATAGTCCTTACAGGTCAGTTGGTAGTAGCTCGGCGTTCTACGCTGTGAGACGTGGATTTGATCCCCAACGAGAACAAATAAAAGGTTATGTGATTAACATAGATGTATTTTATATGTATGGGTGGGTACGTATATTATTATGTATATCCAAAAAAAATACTATATCAGCTATGTGACAGTACAAACTATGTGAAATGTCAACTAATAAGTTCCTATTTTATTTTTGTTTTTGAAAGAGCCCAAAAAGGCAGCACAGCGCTACAAGTAGCAGCCATGCATTCCTAACGACTCAATAGGACATTAATATCGAAAGGCCCATTAAACTCCTAAATGTCGTTTATCTTGATTTAGATTTATGATAACTGACCGACAAGATTGAGACACAACGCATGACCGATGAAATGTTATGTTTTAGTGTAGTAGACTGTAGTAGACTGTAGAGACTGTAGAGACTGTAGAGACTGTAGAGACTGTAGAGAGCACTGGTGGTCTAGTGGTAGTGGCACCGCCTTCCGATCCTAAGGTCGTGGGTTCGAAACCGGTCGAGCACCAATGCGTTTTTCTGTTCAAACATTTATGTGCACAATGCCAGTACTCTCAAAAGGTGAAGGAAAACATCGTGAGGAAACCGGCATGTCGTAGAACCTAAACATTTCTTTAACAATTGTGTCAAGTGCTCGAAAGTAGCCTCTTGAGGCGCACTTAAAGTCCTTTCACCACACTGTTTCGGAAGAAACTAGTGACACGGCAAGAGAGATAATGTAGTAGACTGTAGTAGGTTTAAAAAATAGATTATAAGCTATAATCTCCAGGCATGGTTGGTAATTCTTCAGATTTCTTGATACTTACCTAATAATCCTTTGGGATGTTTTATGAGGGTAGTCCAAGAAAACGTGACATATTGGAAGCTTGTAGCTTTTCTATTGGTTGCCTCGCAGTGTTTTCCACCACCGTTTGCGTTTTACATGAATTTATATATTTTTTTAGATTTCAAAAGCACAAGCTTTGCTTAGTCTGGGGCTAAATATTACTGAGTGCAATGTCCACCAATTTTATTTTATTTTTATCTCTTGAATAGATAAATCCATTGATGCACGGCTGTGTTCCAACCCCCCCTTAAGGCCAGAAGACATAAATGCTTCCAACAGATTTGCTCCTGTAAATATAGGTAGGAACCTACTCATAATTTTATCTAAGTCTTCACCGTAATTATATTGCATCGGACTGACTGAGGCAGACCCTGGTTCTTAAGAAACCAAGGTCCTACCCAGAACTGGACAATAGAACCACACACGTTTCTGCCGATTCATACCCAAGAATAACAGCTTACATTCTATTACAGCGTATGTACTCGTTAAGCACCATAAATCTCTGTCGTAAAGCCGACATCTTGATGTAAATATCAAGGAAAATATGCATAAATACCTCGGAAAACTGAACACAATAGCTGTTATTATAATTATAATAAATAATAATAACTTGTAACAATATGCCTGTCATTTACAACTGTCTGGCTACTATTAAAATGTAATATTGCAAGTGTATTTCTGATATACTCAGTATTGGCATTCAAGGAATAAATTAAGTAAATTAGCCATTTTATTCAGCGTAGCAATGTAGCCATCTTCTTGGGGATGCTTCAGTATTAATTTGGATCAGTTGAGATATCTCTGGGTCATTTGAAGAAACTTAACTGTTCTTCTGTATTTTATATAGTTGGTAAATACTTTAATTATTTCTGTGAACTACTTATATTATGTAACAATCAATTCATATCGTTAAGTATAATATGCTCGTATCTTGTCTTGCATCAATATTCAGTTAAATTATTAACATAGACTTTACTTTACATTATTGATAATTGATTATTTATTTTGTCCTACATAATACTATTATGTATTACCTATTTACTAAGGCTAAGGATCGGGAAACAGAGTTTCTTGTCCGAATGTACGAGCATCAAACCATTGTTTGACTGCAGCTTCTAGAAGCCCATTCTGAGCAATAAACAAACATTATCAATTGCCAGTCATTCTTTTTTATTGTTGATACCAAGAGCAGTCACCTATCCAAATAGCAGTGGAAGTAGAGTAAGAGTAGTAGAGCTCTTTGTAAAGGGCTCATCTGGGGAAGTACTACCGTGCCTTTTTCTGCCGTCAAGCTGCGTTACTGTGTTTCGGTTTGAAGAGCGTGGTTGCCGTTGAAATTACAGGCACATGAGGCACATCATGCCTCTGGTTGATGGACGCAGAGCAGTGCATTAAAGGGCACGTTCCTATCGAGTGTGACTTGCGAGCCAATGCTTTGTTATAAGTGATAGTTACCACTCAACATCAGGTGAGCCTGTTTGATCCATCAGCTAGTTTAATAAAAAAAAGGTTGCTTACGCTAAGAATGAGCAAGCAAGACACGTAAATGAATCAATTCACGATATCTCGACGTATGTCATCTCAAACATGTCGCAGGTGCATTGTTGGAGATCCGATGGTTAGATGCGATGGTAGTGACATTTGTTGAGCAGCGGCCCCCTAGTAGACCGCAAGAACAATGCAAGCACGGGCGGTTTAATTATTCATTTGAATATTTAGTAGTTAGGGAAATGGTTTGCTTCGGAAAATGGTTTGCAATTTCAGTTAAATGCAGAATTTGTATGCTACTGTTGTTTATGACATCGCGATATTGTAACTACAGACTGTGTTCATAATTAAGATTTTATAATATTCCAAAAGTTATTATCCAAGCGGGATTTGAACCCAGGACCATACGGGAATGCGCCATTGGTTCCTTATCTCAACTAGCGAATAACTCATAGGGATTTGTGGTATACCTAATACCTAACACAGTACTTATGTACCAAACGTGTATATATTAAATATATACAAAAAAAGTATTATTATAAGTAGAAATGATGATTAAAACCAGTTTCATCAAAACTATTTAACCGACATTTGTAACAGAGAGTTGATTAGAAGCATTTGGTAGCCGATCTCATTTAGTATTCGTTTCGATGAATTGATTATCGATCGATGATTCGATTATCATCCGATGATTCGATCCATCTATCGATTAAAGCGTTGGATTAGTTTTAAGCAACAGTAGTTGATTATTTATTGAATTTCTTTCGAGGGGAACTAAGGAGAAATATAATTGAGAGGAGAATGTAATTATTTATCAATGAGAATAACATAAGGGACTCTCTTAATAAAGTATAAAAAATATGTTTTAGATTTAATTTTATCCTTAATGTTAGCTAAAATGAGGGTAATCAATAAATAAATATGAATACGATCAGTGGCGAAGAATATTGTTGGTCAACCAATCACAAACAAAGCATTTATTTAGCGCATTCATCAAATAATTACTGTTTTTCTTCACCGTTGAAAGCAATAGTAACAACCCTTTTAAAAAACTCGATTTCATGTACTTGCTGATTTATACCGAAATCATTAACAGAATCATAAAAAACCAAGTCACAGATCACAATAAGCTTTCTATCGGACAAACGAATTTCACCTTCATTTGGTTATTTAAATTTACGGCATTCGGACAGGTGCGCGCGTGGGTATACAGGCTGTGCTACTTTTGATTATGTTTCAGTTTTAGATAACTTACGTAAAGTTATGTTTTTATTAGCGGTGCTTGTGTAGTGTGCAGCTGTGTTTTTGGAAACATAATCTTCTTTGGAAGTTAAAAGAGTTATGAATGAGATAGTTTTGTTCGAAACGTTATTATTCTTATCTTAATATTCTTATTCTTGTTTTATAATATTTTTATAACAAACATTTTGTGACATAGTAAATCAGCTGCAAATGATTATTGAAAATTTAATAAATTATTATTATTGTAAATACTTTTTTTTGTATTTTATTTATATATATGAGTAGAAATTTAAAACTTAGTAAAACTGGTACTATAGAATATTCTGTAAGTAAATTCACTGACATCGATGTTGTTCAATCGAAGAGCACCGGCACGTGTACCTAGTCTAGTGGGAATTATTCCGCCTTCAAAGCGTAAGATCATGGGTTTGAATCCGGCAGTGCAACAATGGATTTTACTCTCCGGAAATTTATGTGCGCAGTGCACACAAACGGTAAAGAAAAACATCGTGAGGAAACCAGTTGGTATTTTAGCGGCGGCGATGAGCTTGCAACCTGTGTCGTATGGAATAAAGTTCAAAGTTCATTTATTAATAACACAGGTTACACGTCAAATACAGTGGCTTATGAACTTGATAGGTTCTTGGGTAAAAGTATTTTTTTTATTACATATTATAAACACATTCAAGGTTAATTCGCTACACAAACATAAGGTAGGTATAATTATTATGTCAAAAAAAAACAAAAAAAAATTTATAAAATAAATAAATGTCAAAAGAACATAGTTACAAATTAATAAATAATAATTACTGAATACCAACTACTGCTAAATGTGGTTACGTACCAAATGTGATAATAGTACGTACCACTGACGACATCCCTAGACATCCCCAAAAAATGAGTTGGTTCTTGGCACGGGAGATATACCGTGCCTTGGAATAAAAGTTGTGAAGGTGGTTTTGTTTCTCAATGTTGTTTAAGGCGGTTTGAAGCATCCTCTATAAAGCAAGAAGCGGCCGGGCCTAAAAAGAATGTTATTAATTCAGAATTGGATACAGCCTATACTTAATCCAGTGGATCGCCGTTAATGCCGCATGCGCATGTATGAATACTTCACAAATATCTATTGTTAGGATCAATTCACACTTAAGCAAGATACGATAATATTTATTTAGTTCTTAAAAGTTATTTGGTACATTACAAACGTAGGTATGTTACATGATATAAAGACACGATATAGGCAGGTTGCCTAAATATAGAGCTGTCTATTTGACCCAAGTACCTAACGTAGCTGTCTCCTACACTTGGTCTCGGACGAGCCTGTATTTTAGGAATCTTATTGTTTTGGATAAGATACGTAGCTCAACTGTTTCTTATGGATTTGGTACATTTTGTTAGTACATGTATTTGTATACTTACATTTTAATTTCTTTGGTGTAAGTTCTTTGTAAAATAATTATTTTGTATTGTTTATATTGAACGTACATATTAGGTTTTTACTTTTGAAGAGAAGCTATTTTCTACAGAGGTGGAATGTAATCGGCAGTAAATGAAAAATAATAATATTCTGATACAGTAAATGCTTAAATAGAGCCTATTGACATATTGTTCTTTTGTAATCTCTAAGAATTTTCAAGAAAACTAGGAATAATATACAATAGTATGAACGTAGCCTTACCACTTCTATCATCGTTTTTAGAACAACAATAGCTTTAGATTAAAGTATCTTCAATCGATTAGTATTGCTTACCGTTGATTTTGAACTAAAAGTAATAAACACAGTCGGCAACAGAACCATTTTTTTTTATTTATCAACATATTATATTTTTTGTAATGGATTCGTCGGTACTTAAACATCCTCAAAAAAACTTAAGTTGGTACAAACATCACGGTTCATGAGATACAGCCTGGTGATAGACGGACGGACAGTGGAGGCTTAGTAATAGGGTCCCGTTTTACCCTTTGGGTACGACCTAAAAAAAGGTCAAGGTCAAAAAGTCTTTTTCAATTATTTTTTTAATTTATTCAATTTTTTTTTTATTATACTTTTTTTTAAAAAGGGTCTGCAATCCGATTCCCTGAGCTGTTACTCGTTGATGTTTTATAAGATTTTATATTATTACATTTAAATAATTATAATTGTAGTTCAATTTGGAAGGGTAAAGAAACAAGTTTTGGAAGGATATTTCGTTGATTATTTATAAGGTTTACTCAGAAATAATGACTAACTAGACACAATCATGACTAAGGTATTTTTATTGTTCTCTAAATGATCCTTGTTTGGATTTCTTAGAACTTGAAAATGAGAACATTTGTGTTGAAACATTCTGTGGTTTTTGATCGCGTCATTTCTTCAAAGTGTCGCCGGTAAGTTGCGATATTAAATCACCACCTATTTATCAGCTGAGCTATCTCGAGATCGTTAGAAACAGTCTGCAGGTAGCTCATCTGTTTCACGTGTATTTTGAACATTTTGTAAATATGTTTATTCGTTGAAATGTAATCTACATCTACACTAATCTACACTAATATTATAAAGAGGAAAGATTTGTATTTTTGTATGTAACGAATAGGCTCAAAAACTACTGGTCTGATTTCAAAAATTATTTCACCGTTAGAATGCTACATTATCCTTGAGTAAAATAAGCTACATTTATTACGAGATAAAATTAGGGATTTCTTCTAAAACTTCAATTATGTAACCCAAGGTGTATACAAATTGGCCATAATTTGGCTTTCATCGCATGCGCTGCGAAAACTATTGACGATAGAACACAAAAATGCTCTACAATATTAAAGAACACATCAATATCTATAAAAAATTCAGCGATACCATATGTCTAACTATCGTAGTTATGTTACTATAACTTCTTTTTTACATATTAAAAGTTAATAGAAATGCCGACCGAAATCAAACCATGTTATCCATACCTTTATATTAATCCTTATCCAAATAAATCATTTCAAATTCAAGGCTATTATTAATACCTATAGATTACTTTTTGAATTTTACAAATCGGACATTCGATTCAAAAGATTATTACGAAATTAAAAATTTTAGTTCGCTTTAAAAATATTAGCGAACGCGGTAGCGGGCAATAGGGCGCGTTCTCACTCACTCAGGGAGAAGGGCGTGCAGATGTAGGCGCGAGACTCTAACTAAGTTAAGTCTAAGTTTATCCTAAAATGTATATCCACCCATGCGAAGCTGGGACAGGCCGCTAGTTTGTAAATAAGCACTTAATAGTTATCATCAGTATAGATTGCGTAAAAATTAATAGTGCTTTTTTTTAGTTTTTTGATGTTTTTATGTTATCTTTTACCAAATACAAAGAATATTTTATTTGTTAATTTGGCTGTATTTATTGTTTCATAATTTTTTGTGAAAGCTCCTTTCTCGTCTATATTTAGCCTATATTGAATACACTAATGCTGTTTAAACTATCATTCTTTCTAATAGGCTATTAAAAGAGTGATAATGTTTTGTTTTTTTATTTTGAACACACCTTTTAGCCTAAGTATATAGCTGTAAAGATTTAAATTTTAAGTTTATAATCGTAGAAAAAAACCTATCAACTTTCTTACGACGCATAATAGCGAACGGATTCCACACAAGACTGGTTTTAAAAGAAAATGCTCAGCTAACCAGTGGCGTAATACTCAAGGAAGCTGTGCATTTGCTACTGTGAAGCTATCTACTAAGTAAGGCTTTACTCTAGCTTTAGCTAGAATATCACTAAGCATAAATAGTAAATTTTTACGCAAAGGGTTAACGCATGTTTTTATTCGATAAGGGTCTATATATGGGTCTATAGGGGTATAGAGTCTAGAGCGAAAATGCATATAATGTAATCCAAAGTTATGGGTCCTGATAGATTCCCTTTTTACGGCAGATTGAAGAATTTAGCATAAACAGTAGCTAAATTGTTACGCAAAAGGTTAACGCGTGTGGCAGAATGGTCGGGAAGAGAAACTTTTATGTCAAAGTCGAGTAGTAAATAACTAGATCTCTATATACATTTTCACACGTGCTTTTGGGGACTTTTATTATAGAATCTAGATCAAACAATAAATAAAATTAAATACAAAGCTTTAGCGAGTGGTCCTAACTGATAGAATACTTTTTTGCGGAAGATAAAAATGAGCTTGGAATGAAACCGCTTATTCATCACTTCTATCTATTTAATTAAAATTCAGCGTAATAATAGCGGCAGCTAACAATTTAGAAAGAAGAAGAAAGAAAGAAAACATATTTATTTGCAAATACTTAGCTACAGTTTAAACATACTTAACGATAAAACTAAAAAATAACATGCCAAGAGTTGCAAAATGGCCCATGACTCAGCATAAAGTTAGTTGGCCAGCACCTAACGCTGGTCTTCCGTCAGGGCCATGCAGTAATGTCACAGACATCCAACCCACATATTTTTTTTACAAATTTTAAGACACATTTTGAAAAATATTATAAGACAAATTTAAACTTAACCTAACTAAAAGCAAAATATTGTGCAAAAATAATAATTATAACGTATACATAAACAAAGACCAATAAAAGAGAGAGAGCATTTCATACATACCTATTTGTTTTTATTTAAATAGAAATAAAATAGGACACATACCGAGAAGAGCGAGGTAAGTAAAGTTTCCTCTTACAGCAGTTGGTAGATAAAGCTATAAAATTTAAAATAACATTGGCCAGCCTATTTATATGTATATAATTTTATATTATGTAGGTATATCTCATTATATTATACTCGTATCGTGTTTATGACCTTCTTGCTTCTTCTGATTATCGAACAGATGTTTTTTAAGTTTCGTTCTAAAACCTTGTAAAATTTACTCCTGGACTTATTTATCTACTGACATGACCTCTAATTATTCAGACTCTAATTATTAATCCTACTAATATTATAAACGCGAAACTTTGTAAGTATGGATGGATGGGTGTTTGTTACTATTTCACGTAAAAACTACTGAATGGATTTTAGTGAAACTTTACAATAATATAGCTCATACATCAGAATAACACATAGGCTACAATTTATAAAGATATTGTGTGACTAATCCTGCGCAGACGAAGTCGCGGGCACCAGCTTGATTAATAAAACAGTCGCAAGTCCAAAAAGTGTAAAATCCCACAGTGAGTAGGGTAAACACAGCAAGTTTTCATCTTCCACTCTTTTCCATCATACCTAACTTGATAGAATACTAGATTTATTAAGTGTAGTTCTAGAATACCAGTCTGGACTTGCGTAAACGCGTACCTCGGATGTTGGTGATTACTGCGCCGCGCTTAAGGCTTATTTACTGGCTACCGCCGACTCGATCCAGTTACTAACTAGCTGTAATTACAGCCTATTGTTGGGATGTTTGTATGGTTTAGTCATTGAAGTGTAGCGTGGAATTTATTCATAATATTGTCCCTTTGATTGTATTGTTTGTATACACAGACCGGCATTCAAAGAGGTTTTTCAATAAGCTCACAAGAATCTCTTTGAAACGTCAAAACTGAAACAAAATGATGAATCTTGGCGCCATTTTATATTATACAAGAAAGCACAATTTGCCAGCCTTCACAGCTCAGTTGGTAGTAGCTCTGCCTTCTGCGCCGTGGGCTGTGGGTTCGATTCCCACCGAGAACAAACATTTGTGTGATGAACATAGATGTTTGTTCTCTGTCTGGGTGTTATAATATGATATTTTAAGTATTATTTAGAAAAAAAAAGTATATAAGTAGTTTATCAGCTATCTGGTTCCCATATCACAAGCTTTGGCTTAGTTTGGGGCGAGATAGTGCTGTGTGGAATGTCCACCAATATTTATTTATTTATTATTAATTACATGGGTACCTATATATTCATTTTGCCATTTTATATACGAGAAAGCACAATTACAAGCCTAATTAATCAGTTTTACCTATTGTATTGCTCCGTATCGTTCTTATAGGCTTAGGTCGCGAGGAACTGCCGCTAGATTTACCAAATTTATAAGAATTTTCAATTTCAAAGTGATCCTTATGATTGAACTAATAATGATTGAATCATTTTGATTTTTTAATAAGAAAAAAATGTGTATGAGTGGATGCTACGCTCTAGACAGCGGAGCGTTTATATCTTTTGTATGGATTTTTATAATAATTCTAATGCTTGCTGCTGCTATTGATTTGTATCAATTGAGCTATCTGTAGATCTTTTGTAATGTAAATCTGCAGATGGTTAAGCTCGCTTTTGTACACCTCCTTTATAAAAACAATAAAAATAGTATAAATTGTAGGTACTGTTCGTGAATATTTGCATGAATTTTAATTTTTGTTATTTTTTTGAAATAAATATTTTAAGGATCAGTAATGTGGCATAACTAGCTCCAACTTATAGCAAAAACTTAAAATTGAGTACCAATTGTCAGAAGGATCATACAAAAACACGCTAAAAGCCACGCCGTAAATTTCTAGGCTGTCCTTCTAGGCTTCTAGAGTCACCTAGTTTATAATACGATGTTTCAAAGTGAAATCAAAAAGCCGATAACCTACTATCATTATAACATGGCTTTATTTCAATAATATTCTGCGTGTAACCTTATCCACTATCCAAATCATCCATCCTACGATTATTATTTAAATAACGAAAACTTGATCTCGTATATTAATATGCAAATAGTCTTATGTCTATAAGTATTCTTGCCACGGACCTGTACAAGTAAAAAATAAAACCCTCGTAAATATTCACTTCATTGTCATAACAAATGTGTTTAAAATAAACTTGCGACAATGTAAATAATGCAAGAATCGAACAAGTTATCTTGGGTGAAAAAAAATAATTAGAACAGATTTACTAAATATAAACACTCACCATTAAAATTAAAATAAATATTGGTAAACTTTCCACACAGCTCTATTCAACCCCAAACTAAGCACAGCTTGTAATACATATACTTTTATTTTGTAAATACAGACATCTATTATATAACACCCAGAGAGAGACACCCAGAATAACATCTATTTTCATCTCACAAATGTTTGTTCTCAGTGGGAATCGAACCCACGGCCTACGACGCAGATGGTAAAGTTACCAACTGAGCTGTGAAGTCTGTCAAGAAAAAACAAGAGTACAAAAATAAACTAGTGGCAAAATGCTACTAGACAAGCTAGTTGACTGGGTCGTTGAAACGAGGCACCGTGAAAGTAGACTTCTATTCTACTGTTGTTTCGATAATTTCCATGAAAATGCGATCTTGGTTACAATTGATGCAAAATGGCTGACAAGTATGCAAACTGGCCTTACCATACGTTGGCAAGTTTTCTCTACAATTGATTGAGATCCTGCACTTTACAAATGGTTATTTCGAGATGGTACAGTCGAATAATGCAGGTATACCGATCGAGCGAAAGCAAGTAAGTAAGCAAGCGAAAACAAGCGAACATGTCGCTCATTTGGTGGAACAATGAGGCAATTGTCATTTTTGGAAAAAAAAAAAAAAAAAAAATATTTTATTGGTGGACTTTCCACACAGCACTATTTAGCCCCAAACTAAGCCAAAGCTTGTGTAATATGGGAACCAGATAGCTGATATAATACATATATTTTTTTTGTAAATACATACTTATAATATTATATAACACCCAGACAGAGAACAAACATCTATGTTCACCACACAAATGTTTGTTCTCGTTGGGGATCGAACCCACGGCCTTCGGCGCAGAAGGCAGAGCTACTACCAACTGAGCTGTGAAGGCTGTCATGAATGAGTTCAGTATGTCAATTATGTAACTTACGGAAATACTATGCATAGTTTATATATTTTTAAAATGACATTAGAAATTGTATGAATACAGCTCTAATATAATTATCTAGTATAATCATAATCCTACCACCAGTTACTTACATATTCATTAAAGAATTCCAAAAAAAACAATAATCGCTCTCCTGTTTATATGGAAATTAATGGAATACTGTCAATTACGTCGATGTTCTACCAAATTAGCGATGTATGAACGCGTATGGAATAAGCGGAGGCATGCGAGTGTCTTGGCTCGCTCACCTTCGTTTGCTTTCGCTCGGTCAGTTTGTACTTGGTAAGCGTGAAAATATTGTTATATTTGGTATATGACACAAAATAAGATGACATGCTGTAAGATGGGGTAAAAACCTTACAAATAGTTTACTTACGAACGAGTAGGTAGGATTTTAAGGAGTTTCTCATACCTGTAAAAAGAAAAGGATTTTTAGTAGGGTGCACAGAATATAAATAAATACATAAAAATAAATATTGGTGGAATTTCCACACAGCACTAAGTAAAATTAAGTATATACTCATCTTTACGTGCCTTCACGTCTCAGAAGGATGAAAGCATAACAAGGCCACTCAGGGCACGTTTTTGGTTTTTTAGGTTTTTTATACAACTAGCTGATGGTACAAGCAGATGGCCCACCTGATGTTAAGTGGTGGTAACCATCACCTAATAAACAAGCATTGCTTCGTAAGTCACGCACGTTAGGAACGTGGTCTACGATGCACTGCCCTGCGTCCATCAACTTGAGGCATACAGATGTTAAGCCTAATGTGCCTGTAATTTAACCGGCGACCACACTCTTCAAACCGAAACACAGCAACGCTGTTTGGCGGCAGAAAAAAGCGTGGTAGTACTTCCTCGGACGAGCCCTTTGCAAAGAGTTCTACTACTCTTCTAACGTCCTTGATGGACTCTTAATAATTATTAATATATTAGCTGACATACTGCCGTGCGTGTATGATTCAACTAAACGTTCTCTCTCTTTTTAATTTGAAATAGGTACACCAAATTAAAGAACAATTCAAGAAAATAAAGCTTCAGTTCAATAATTACGAAGATATTTGTACAAGTATAAAAGTACGATAATAACTAGTTCCACAAACTGGGTACCGTTTCATGTCTATAGTTAATTTATTATTGGATATGACAATGAAAGACAAAAACTGGACAAGTCCATTCATACTTTAAAGCTGGTTTGGACTTTTAAAGGAGGGTTCTGTATAAAAAAAAGGGTTTTAGTTGAAGGCAGTGGCTATTTCTGCCGCCTAGCAGCCTTGTAGTGTTTCAGTTTGAAGCCTTTTATGCCTTAATTGCGAATGAAGGCATAAAAGAAATCGTGCGTGATTTGCGAAGCAATGCTGTTATAGGTGACGTACGTGTAAAATAAATATTTTGCCTAAAAGCATGCAATATTTATTAATATACCTTATTTAATTATAATTATATGATTATTAATATATTTGAACGATGCAAATGATTCAAAATGTCAACATAATCATCATAAATAATAACCAATTAATATTAATTACCTAACTATACTCAAATTCATATTATGAATTATACGTTATAATTATAAAATTATAATACTTATATAGGTACATTTTTTACTGTACATAAATACTTATATATTATAACACCCAGCCATAGAACCAATATGTTATATAAACTATGTTCATATAATCAAACCCACGGCCTACAGCGCAGAAAGCAGAGCTACTATCAACTGAACTGTGAGGGCTGTGATAAGAAACAGCTGTTTCATAAGGAATCTGCGGAACCCTAAGAATGTTAGCGGTCCAGATTGACATCTGTCTATCCGCCGGCAACCGTCGGCGTCTCACGGTCCGTTGGACAAAATCAGGTATTACAATTAAATTAAAAATCACTCACTGTACAATCGATATTATACCGTCAGCAACAAAAACTATTCAATTTGTTTATGTGACAATTTCACGGCTTCCGTCAACGTCTGTCAATTTTGAATTTGGAATAGGTTGATTGGCTAATTAGGTTAGTCCTTATTCTTTTACGCCCATTAATTCTGGCCTAGTTAGGCATATAGAATCGTATAAATTGTTTTTATTTTTACAATTGCAGACATCATACAAAAATACAGTTTTTTTGATATTTAAGTAATAAGTTATCGAAAATTTCATATTCTTTAAATTTTTTTTTTTTTTTATTCTTATTATTCTACGACTTGAGAGCAACTGCGATTGAGCGAATGTTTAAGCTCTGACAAAGAATTTGTCATTTTTTCAACGACTTTTTTGCATTCGCTAAGTATTTTTTTTATGTTACCTACCTTTTTAACTACTTTCAAGCGTTTGTGTTATTGTTATACTTATGTTAAATAAACGTTTCATCATCATTATCATCATCATCAGCTTGTCAAAGTCCCCTATACATTTCCAGGGTAAAAGATTCCGAGGCCTCTCCATCTACAGCTTCCCACGATCCTTACGATGTCGTGGCGTTCCACGCCTGAAGCGTGGAACTTCCAGTTTGAACATGGAAATATTAATGAGCTTTTCTTATATTCTATTCTATTCAATTGGCTTGTTTTGTCAACCGTCCAATATAATTAATAGTGGATTGATCTAATTGAATCCGCGGTATGCATCACATCCACATTGTGGTCGTTTTCTGTACCTCGCAGGTGTCACATTGCCCAACCGCCAGCCTACAAATGTCTGAGCAAAACAATAGTGACAGGTTTTAGTGAATTCGTTACATAATACATTCTGTTTTTAAAGCCTTTAGAGTTATACCGTCGAAAATTTTATAAACAATAACGAAAATTTTGATATGACTGAAATACTGTAGATTTGATATTAATTTGAATTTTGAAATGGATGAAGTAAATTGTATGCTGTATCATAGTGATACAGCATACAATTTACTTCATCCATTTCATCATCCATAAGTCTTATTATATCATAGGATATAATAAGACTTACCTCTGACTACCTCCTTAGACACCCTCAATAAAATATTGAATTGGTACTTAATTGATACTAAGAGGTTTCAAATCAAATCAAATCAATTTAAAAATGGTTTATTAAAAAACTTTGAAACGTCTCGTGCTACCTACTTTTGCATTGGACTATGACAAACCACTTAAATATATCAACATCTGCAACTTCTCAAAGCTACAACAGCTTAATACTAATTTAGGTGTCATATAAATTATATCCATACTATCCATACAGTGAGAATTCGGATAACTATAATTTTATAGTTTCTCCAATACCATACCAATAAGAAATAAACAGGTATACAGTATGAAACTTACGAAACCAATTCCAAAGCCCAAACTTGTTCTAATTAGACTTTATGAAGGTGTCATCACAATTAACGATGAAACACAAACGAACGTCTAGTTTTTTATTTTTATTTATTGAACTGTATCGTCGTAAACAAGAGCTTTCGATTTTATGACCTCTGCTGATGGCATAGAACACATAATAGTAGTATGGTATATACGCTTCACTCCAATCCTATCAAAAACATACCTAGACATGCAATAGTACCGTATATAGTATCCGACATAATTTATTGCAGTTTATTAATGAAATTCTTGTTTTTTTTGTATTTTTTGGATGATGATGAATCTTTTTATGACGATTCGAATAGGTTAAAAAATAACCTTTTGCGCAAAAAGGTAAAAACACAATGCTATTACCCAATAGCTGTGATATTATTTGATCCAAGATCAGCCATCAATGCAATGTCATATCAGCCAGTTCTCATATGTAACAAAATTTTGATTTATTTCTTTAAAAATACTTTGAATCTACACACTTGATTATAAAGCTCATTTTTCTTTAAAACCTGCTTCGGAGTAGCGCAGGCTTGTCGACAGATTGGAATACATCAAAGAATAGATCGTAAAAAACGATTTATGCAATTGTGGTGTCTATTTTGGTAATTAACGGAGTTGTTTTAGACTATAAAATAGGGTATATTTTGGACGATCGGAGGCTGTAAAATATAGGGTCAATAGATGTTCTGTCACTGATTTTGAGATCTTACTGATGTGTTGTATTATGATTATAGAATGACTGTCTTGGCTAACTTACAAAATATTTTTTGTGTGTTTGGAGAAGGAGAGTCTTAAGAGTAGTAGAGCTCTTTGTGAAGGGCTCGTCCGGGGAAGTACTACCACCACGCCTTTTCTGCCGCCAAGCAGCGTTGCTGTGTTTCGGTTTGAAGAGTGTGGTTGCCGGTGTAATTACAGGCGCATGAGGCTTAACATCTGTATGCCTCAAGTTGATGGACGCAGGGCAGTGCAACGTAGGCCACGTTCCTATCGTGCGTGACTTACGAGGCAATGCTTTGTTATTGGTGGTGGTTACCACTTAACATTAGGTGAGCCATCTGCTTGTTCCATCAGCTAGTAGTATAAAAAAAGGTGATACTCAGAAAGTTATTCTGAATTCTACACTATTCTAATCCAATAATAGCTTTAATATTAAAAAAATATGAAATAATCATAAAACACATTGGACAAATACAAGGATCGAAGTGCAATAGCACTTATACATAATTATTAATGATATCTTTGCATTCTACAATCCATTACATAAAAATTACCAATAAAAAAAAACATGACACATACACGTACTACATACGTACTTGCATAAATTTAGACACATACTCGATCCAAATCGCATATATTATGAACGCAGTCTTCAAGATTTACGCACTATGATTATCTACCTTAAGTAAAAGCTTTTTTATTCGCTCTAAAAATCATGAAAATGAATTATTCCATTTCACCACAGTTTTATCGACACAGTCTTTAATCTAGAAGAAAATTATGATACGAATGGCAGGTAATTACACCCGCCACATATGAAGTTATTCTCGACTTGTACTGCCGTTTGCAAAATTACTGCTTTTACGGACCAAGTGATTAGAAATAACGGTGCTTACATATTAGCCGATAGCCTTAAGGAGATATTTGGAAAGTATAACAGCTAGATTGATGGACACAGACTAGACCACACCTTAGCTTTGATATTGATACTATGAAATAGAAAAAATAGGCTCATGACTAGCTGAAAACTCAACGGGCTATGGAGAGAGCTATGCTGGGAGTTTCACTACGGGATAGAATCAGAAATGAGGAAATCCGTAGGAGAACCAAAGTAGCCGACATAGCTCGCAGAATCAGCAAGTTGAAGTGGCAATGGGCAGGTCATATAGCTCGAAGGACTGATAACCGTTGGGGAATAAAGGTTCTCGAATGGCGACCACGAACAGGAAAACGAAGCGTGGGACGCCCTCCTACCCGATGGACTGACGACATTGTCAGGATCGCGGGGAATCGGTGGATGGAGAGGGCTCGGAATCGTTCTTCCTGGAAATTTATAGGGGAGGCCTATGTCCAGCAGTGGACTTCTTTAGGCCGATGATGATGATGATGACTAGCTGATATATTTATTTAAGGTAGGCTCTAAAAAGTAGGTATACTAAAAAAACAATCTATCTGCAAAGATATCAGAGGGTAATCGAAGACACGTCTATAAGAGTAGTAGAAGTGGTAGTAGTAGAGTAGTTTTAAGAGTAGTAGAGCTCTTTGTGAAGGGCTCGTCGTCAGGGGAAAGTACTACCACCACGCCTTGTTCTACCGCCAAGCAGCGTTGCTGTGTTTCAATTTGAAGAGTGTGGTTGCCGGTGTAATTACATACACATGAGGTTTAACATCTGTATGCTTCAAGTTTATGGACGCAGGGCAGTGCATCGTAGGGCACGTTCCTATTGTGCTTGACTTACGAGGCAGTGCTTTGTTATAGGTGATGGTTACCACTTAACATCAGGTGGGCCATCTGCTTGTTCCATCAGTTACTTGTATAAAATATATATATATTACATTAAGCATATTTGCAGTAGTTGGTTTTCCATACGTGAGCGGTTGCGAGCCCATAGTTTTTCTAGAATAAATATTAATATAATAATAATATAATAAATAAATAATATAATAAATAATAAATATTGGTGGGCATTCCACACAGCACTATCTCACCACAAACTAAGCCAAAGCTTGTAATATGGGAACCAGATAGCTGATATACTACTTATATACTTTTTTTTTGTAAATACATACTTATAATATTATATAACACCCAGACAGAGAACAAACATCTATGTTCATCACACAAATGTTTGTTCTCGGTGGGGATCGAACCCACGGCCTACGGCACAGAAGGCAGAGCTACTACCAACTGAGCTGTGAAGGCTATCAAAGATTTATTAATATAGGTAAAGAAAACGGATTTATAAGCACGCGTTAGTAATAAACGGATTTTTTTAAATCATATCGTCGGTTTTGATATCGATTTTTGTCCGAAAGTGCTTACGTCAAATTAATCTTGGATCAACATTCCACGAGTCTTTTTGTAATATAATTTAGCTTCCATTTAAGTAAGCATAAGTTTGAATGAGAGACATTAACTGTTATTTTAACACTTTGTTGTTCAAAGTAGAATGGACTGGGCCAACTTTCTCTCATAAAAACATGAATTATATCTAATTAAAACCCAGCCTAACATTTTGCCACCAAATCAAATCAAAAGGCCAAAATAATGAACACGGCTACATAGTATAGGCGGACCCAACGGTACCTCAGCCCGGGGGCATTCCTTATTGATATTTTATATTAAATATAATAAATAATCGTACAATAGAAAGTTCTAAATTATGACACCGCGATATAGCAATTTGGGCGTAACAAAAAAATATTAAAATCGATATTTTGTAATTGAAACAATAGTATAGTTGTAATAAATTAAAAATGTCGATTTGTTATTAAGTGTAAGCTGCGTTGGTGGTCAGAAAGATTGATGATTTTAGTTAAAATATGTTTATACCCAAACTGTTTTATTTTTAATTAATTAATAGACAAATTAGTGCGGTCATAGTCATGTTCCTTTGAGAAAATTCTATTTTCAGCCACTTAACCCGAAGAATAAAAAACCTTTGTTTTATTGTGCTATATGACGTATTAAATTAAACTGAAATGAAACTGACGTATTAAGGGGCTGACAACTATCAAACAACTTCTCGCTCGCACGTTTCGACATGTTGAAAGATAAAAAATCACTAAACTCATATTCGAAAAATCGCAGTCAACCATTTAGTGTGCGATCACATTGCACACAGTTGAGTAGGAAAACATGTATCGATCAAAATGAAATTTTTACTAAACTGCGATTTTTCGAAAATGAGTTTAGTGATTTTATATCTATCAACATGTCGAAACGTGCGAGCGAGAGTCACATTAGCTGTTGTCTTCGTCTTAAATGGGAGAAGGGACTGTGCCTGAAACACAGTTTTTTTTCTTACTTAGTTCTAATTATTAGTTCGGGAGCCTATGGATTCTAAATAAAATATTTTTAAATCTTATTACGTCAATAAAACACATTTTTACATTACTTTACTATTTTTGGTACATGTCACATAAGAAAAATTTAGATACATACCTACCTCACTACCGACTTTAAGATTTTACGCAAAATTACATAGATACCTATCATCATAAAACGGCGATTTTTATCGTATTTTTCCTCGAACAGCAGGTTTTTGAAGTCTTCATACAAAATTAATAAGTATTTTTTATTTCTTCATTGTTTGTATTATTCAACTTCACAATCGATCGGACAATAGCAACCATTGAATTGAAAACACTATGTAACAATAGATTCTTAAAGACGTCAAGTGGTAAAACACGAACCAATCAGTAGAATCAAAATGTTTAACGGGGATTAAATCCCCGAAATCGGCATTTAAAAAAAAACATTGGTTAGTAAAAGAATAATTTAGAGTTCCGTGTCAGAAGACAAAATTTTAACTAAAATAGTAATGATTACTTATCATAATACCTAAAATTAACTTTAAGACATGCTATGCTAGGGAAAATCATATTTTATTAATCTAGGTGTAGTCAGGCTCAAGAGTTTCGGATAGTTAAGGCGAATACAAGAGCTAATGCGACTCTCGCTCGCACGTTTCGACATGTTGAAAGATATAAAATCCCTAAACTCATTTTCAAAAAATTGCAATCGACCATTTTGTGTGCAATCATAATTACTGCACATTGTTTAGTAAATTTCATTTAAAAGTTTGCTTATGTACGAAAACTGTACATAAGCAAACTTTTAAGTAGGAAAACTTGCATCGATCAAAATGAATTTTTACTAAACTGTGTCCAATGTTATTGCACACCAAATGGTTGATTGCGATTTTTCGAAAATGAGTTTAGTGATTTCATATCTTTCAACATGTCGAAACGTGCGAGCGAGAGTCACATTAGCTCTTGTCTTCGCCTTAAACGTAACGGAACTCTTGAACCGGCACCTTTTTGAACTGGCACTTGCCGAAGCTTCATTGTAGCTCGCACTCGGTAGACTTTCTCACTTGACCGTCCAGTAGTAGAAGCAACGCCAATAATGGCCTGGCAATGATTGATTCTAATCCCCATAATCCAAATTACTGTCAGTTCAGAACTCACCGAATTGACATGCCGAGAAACAGTAGGGGACTGTCAGGATTTTCTTGTTAGTTGTGTCAGTTTGTATTATCCGCTGTTTTTTTTTGAAGATTTCCGTTTCTTGTTGTAACTGGTTGTGATTTTTTGTTTGTCTGCTGTGTTGTTTAGTTTAAAGATTTAGGCACTCTGTACATTATTATGTTCTTAGGATTGGAATATAGTTTTTGCTTTTGTATGAGCTAGAACTATATTACCTACTTAGGTACTAAATTTTTATTAGTTTTATAGTATTTTCTACACTTAAGGAAATCTCAAAGATTTTTATTATGTCGATAATAACTTTTGGGACGTTCTCAAAATACTTACTTACTACCGAGTCTATACGAAAAGATGATTGGCTCCCCCTTTTGCTTCTAGGGTTTTAGTAGTTTGAGATGTAAGGTAAGTAGCTCTGCCTTCTGCGCCTTAGGCCGTGGGTTCGATCCCCACCGAGAACAAACATTTGTGTGATGAACATAGATGTTTGTTCTCTGTCTGGGTGTTATTATATATTATAAGTATGTATTTACAAAAAAAAAGTATATATGTATTATATCAGCTATCTGGTTCCCATATTACAAGCTTTGCCTTAGTTTGGGGCTAGATAGTGCTGTGTGGAAAGTCCACCAATATTTATTTATTTATTTATTAAGAGAGTCACCAGCAAGCAGTCATTCTTTTGAGCTTTGGAGGGCACTTAAGTTATAGATCCTAGTTTTAGCTTTAGGTCTTAAATAACTGAAGAAAAATACTGCAATAACTTTACCGGCTTCAGAGATTCTATCGAGTCTAAATTAGGGTCGGAAATATTTTCTTTCTAATGGATAGCGTTACTCAGAGATGGTGAAACAAGTATTTATAAAACAGAGTTGTTCGTTTGTATAATATAATCGTTCAATTGTCACTAAAAAGCTCTACACATCGATCTTTGATCGTATACACGGGAATCGATGTATCGGATGCGAGCGTCATCCATCTTTCTAACGTGTCATCCGATTCTTGTCTAGAAAGATAATCTTGAGGACATTATTTTTATTAAGTCGACAATGCTCTTTGACCTGTGTTCATGACTTTTAATAATTTATTGATGTTAATTTGTGTGCAGTGATTTATGAGGATATTGTCATAGCTTCTTATAACTAACTTCTATATTGAAATTACTATACGATACAGTAAGTGACGATGGTGAAAATTTGTGGCAAAAAATGTTTTTATTTCATATTTGAATTGCAATTCTTAGTCAGAGACCATTATCTCAGTCCATTCACAAGTCAATTTGGTTCAGGTTTTACACCATGGTAGAGTGACTAACATCTGATCCTCTGAATACCGTAAAAGAGGCCTTAAAGTGTCTTAAAAACTTTTTCTACAGTTGGCTGCTTGCTCATACGAACTCACTTTAATTTTATTTTTTTATTTTTTGTACAATTAGCTGATGGAACAAGCAGATGGCCCATCTGATGTTAAGTGGTAACCATCACTTATAAAAAAGCATTGCCTCGTAAGTCAAACACAATAGGAACGTGGCCTATGTTGCACTGTCCTGCGTCCATCAACTTGAGGCATACACGTGTTAAGCCTCATGTGCCTGTAATTACACCGGCAACCACACTCTTCAAACCGAAACACAGCAACGCTGCTTGGCGGCAGAAAAAGGCCTGGTGGTAGTACTTCCCCGGACGAGCCCTTCACAAAGAGCTTTACTACTTTAAGTTAATCTTCTGAACTTTCGCATTTATTATAAAGAGGATTACGAAATATCCAACTTAAAGTGATATATTTGAGTTTGTTGAAACTCCAACCACCATCGGATTTCCCACAGATAACATAGATTTTATAAATAAGTACCCTATATATTCAATATCACGTACAGGCCTGTCAATAACTTAGAATACGATACAAATATAGCTCTATCCCTCGTGACGAAATCGCTTTAACAAAAACATTCAATTTTGTCACAAGAATTGATATAAATGTAATATATGGGCGATTCGTGGAGAAAATATCGGTTACAACAATGGAACTGTCCGATAGAGTCATTCTCTTGACTCGAATTACAAATTTGAATTTGAAATTTTCGAAATACATTTTGTATTCTCACGCGGTATTTACCACTTGCACCAAAATCAAAATCAGGCGTTAGCCTCGGTATTCATGGAAAAAACTCAGTCTAATCCAATTCTTTAGTTATTTTTTATATTAATGTATTTAAGTTGGCATTTAATAAGAAATACTTTATCAAAGACATATTCAATTTGTTATCTGGTTTCCATAAATTCCATAGTTTTCCTTAGTTTGGGATTAAATATAGCATTGCAAGTACTTCACTGATTTTCAATTTATTTATTTATAATTAGCTTTCATAGAGTAAGAAGAACAATCTACGTGTTGTTCAATTGTTTTATTGTGTATTTCCTATGTTCTGCCAAACTAGGCTATTCAAGTTTAACCTCAATTAAATCTTGAGTAACCAGTTGCCTTCGAAGTTTAATATATAACTGAATCCGTTATCCGTTGGTGCAAGTGGGGTGTAGTTAAATGTGTGATTTTATACGGTTGTTGTGGTTTAGAGATTGTTTCCCAAAACGTGATGGTCATTTGTCACCGTGATCCGATTTGAAATCCATAATTTTAAGCTTGGAAATAATGCTGTTAGATCCAACAGGTGTGTGGGAAAATTGTTTACGCTGTACATTTTGTCCACGAAAGTTTGACAATATTGATGTTTTTCTATCACTTTATTCTGCCGTTATGTTTTTGATAAGTTGTAGTTTCCTTGATAAATAAGTGTGTATCGTGTCTGATATTTTTGGGAAGCAGCATAGCTTTTTCATTTCAATTGTTTTTCTAGTGTTATTTTAAGTTGTGTTGTGTGATTTCGTTGGTATTTTAACCAACATTACTTGAGGTCTTAGCACAAAGTGTACATTTGGGATGAAAGTGTATTAAGTGATATCCTGATTTGACCGAAAATGTTTCGAATGTTTTGAAGAAAACCGCCACCATTTTTTTCAAAACAAATGACGGCTGACTTGACTATGGACTGACTTGACTATAAAGTATTTTATCTATATCACTTGACAGTGGCAAAATTGTCTGTCGAATGACGGACAGGAGCCATAAACGAAAAAAAGAAGAAGAAGTGTGTTAATGTGTAGGTTCCCTAAAAATAATATTGTTTTGAATGATATAAAATTTTTAGCCATTAAGAATCTAATTTTACTGTATTGAAAATTGGATGTTCCTCTGACTAGCTATCCTCAGAAAAACTTAAAGAATCATGACTAGTAAATATGAGGTCTGAGGGAATGTCTACAGTGCCTATTAAAGCCTATCTTTATGGTCCCACTTAACATCAGGTGTATGCTTGTTCCATCTGCAAGTAGAAGACATTAGTCCCTTTCTCTCTTCACAAAACTTTGTATTCACATCATTAAAAAAAAACAGTGTGGTGAAAGGATTTAAAGTGCGCCTCAAGAGGCTCCTTTCGAGCACTTTACACATGTTATAGAACTTTTTGGTTCCACGACATGCCGGTTTCCTCACGATGTTTTCCTTCACCGTTTTGAAAGTACTGGTATTGTGCCATTCCATTTCTTTAGTGGCATGTTTGTGACAGTAACTTAAACTGAACTGCAATGAAAAACAGCAATTCGAGCTAGGAAGTCGGCAGGCAAATTGCACAGTTTACCTACAATGGTAGATTGCCAGTTACCATTACCATTACCGATGGTCAGTAGCCACCTGCCGTAAACAAGCCAATTTCGAACTTTGCATGCTTTTGCGCAAATTGTTTTTCTTGTTGGCGAGTGCCGGTTTGTCGGGACGGGGAAATATGGATGTGGTATTATGCTGATTTTTTTGTGTACGTTTTCAAAATACAGTTCTTAAAATAATTGTCCCAAAAGTGTAGACTGACAAGTTTTTTTTTTATACAATTACCTGATGGAATAAGCAGATGGCCCACCTGATGTTGAGTGGTAGCCATCTCCTATAACAAAGAACTGCCTCTTAAGTCACGCATAATAGGAACGTGCCCTACGACGCACTGCCCTGCGTCTATCAACTTGAGGCATACAGATGTTAAGCCTCATGTGCCTGTAATTACACCGGCAACCACACTCTTCAAACCGAAACACAGCAACGCTGCTTGGCGGCAGAAAAAGGCGTGGAGGTAGTACTTCCCCGGACAAGCCCTTCACAAAGAGCTCTACTACTCTTAAAATCTACGGGGATTTAAAGGCGAAGATTGTGGGTTCAATCCCATTCTAGTAATAACTGACACTGGAAATAATTTCTTGCCTTCAGTGACACACACACACAAAAAAGAAATGGTAAATAATGTCGAAAAATGTGTATCAGCCATAACGCCGTCTGTTGTACTTTAATAAGTTTATGAGTCTAGATTTATGATGTTTTCATATGTTTTTTTTTTTAGTTTTTATATTATTGATGTAGGCAAAAGTCCGCTACCAATGGCAATGCTTATAAAACGAATAAAATAATTTTAAAAACTTTTGATCATAAAGTTATTGTTCGGTGACGCTATAAAAGTTGTCAGGCAACCGACGCTTCTTTATTTGAATTTTACGACTACTACTACTAATACTAACTAATCTTAAACTATCACATTATAAATTATTTACAGCACACTATATTGAATAAAATCGCGCCTGGTTTCTTACTAGGCTAAAGACTTTGGGTTTTCACTAACCAGCTCCCCTGATATAATTGTAGGTATAGGATTTTTTTTTCACTCATGTTTTTAGCGTTTTTTTACATATTTTTTTTCACATAATAGGTACCTATACACTCCCGTGCGATTAGGGTACTTAACCGTACTTAGCAGTATTATTAAATTTTTATTATACTGGTATTTTATTTGTCGGATCTAATCTGAGAGTAATAACGAATTGCCTTCTCCACTTCGCACATTTATTACCACATCCATTTCGTTGTAAATGAAGATTCAGTTATAAGCTTAGATTTAACGTTACCGCATAACATTACTCCTTGCGGTACATCCACCACTTAGCGCTGGCCTGAATAAAGCTTTAATTTCATCTATCCTACAGCTCAACATACGCTGGGCATCTATGAATTACTACCACGCATCTATGACCCGGGTGATCCTACAGTTTTGTTTATCTGACAGGTCAACTTATACTGGCTCTTAGAGTAATAGCCTCCGTATATTGTAACTGTAGGAAGTTTAACGTTAGTTCCACTTGTTTAGTTTTAATAACACACTAAAGGTGCTATTTAAAGCACTGGCTTCGATGATGGGGAATACATTAGAGTGCAATACCTTACGTTGTTTATCTTTACTATACAATAAAACCTGTTTAGAAAAAGTAGGTAAAAATAATTATAAGTATTCTGTGTATAAATTATAAAAAAATTGTACCCTTGTGTTTTTATTACTCGGGTGCAAATTTTCAAACATAGTTTCTTAGTGAGCGACTGAACCGCTCAAAGATGGCAAGTTGCGATTTGTCACCTTATATACCTCTGACTACCTCAGTTAGACATTTTCAATCTTGGGTTGGTACCTTGGTATTAAGAGATCCGAGGGGGTATCTACCGTGCCTGGGGACAAGTAGTGAAGACGTTTCAGTTTTTTCTGTTTATAAACAAAAATATCCGGCGTCACGGAAGACCAGCTTTATAATAGTGCATCAAACACTATTATATTTAAAAAAAATAATGATACCGCAGAGCCTCAAGAATAAAGTCTTCAAGCAGTGTGTGTTGCCAGTGATGACGTATGGAACTGAGACGTGGTCGCTTACTATTGGCCTCATCAACAAGCTCAAAGTCGCACAACGGGCTATGGAGAGAGCTATGCTGGGAGTTTCACAACGGGATGGAATCAGAAATTAGGAAATCAGTAGGAGAACCAAGGTAGCCGACCGACATAGCTCGTAGAATCAGCAAGTTGAAGTGACAATGGGCAGGTCATATAGCTCGAAGGACTGATAACCGTTGGGAATAAAGGTTTTCGAATGGCGACCACAAACAGGAAAACGAAGCGTGGAACGCCCTCCTACCCGATGGACTGACGACATTGTCAGGATCGCGGGGAATCGGTGGATGGAGAGGGCTCGGAATTGTTCTTCCTGGAAATGTATAGGGGAGGCCTATGTCCAGCAGTGGACTTCTTTAGGCTGATGATGATTGGCCACAAAATAAACGTTATTTGATTAGATTATATTTTAATATGGCAGAATAGCAAAATTAATAGGCTTTAGACAATCCTTCTCCCAAGCCTGGTCTACCATGCTGCAATCAATATTACTATTACTGGTTTCCGCTTGTTACTGTACACTCATTTCCTGTTCTCGGTCCATCTTTATTGTATACATAAAGTGTACGTATACTTTAGTAGGTATGCTTTATAGAGGAAGCCTAGCTATTTATGCAAACTTACTTTGTAGGATAATGTATTCAACAATTATTTATATTACAATAATTACTCGTGAAGACTAAATACATTGTTATCTGAGATCAGTGAACGGAAATAAAACATGGCAGCATTCCTTCAAGGGATTAAGGTAGATAAGAGTAGTAGAGCTCTTTGTGAAGGGCTCGTCCGGGGAAGTACTACCACCACGCCTTTTTCTGCCGCCAAGCAGCGTTGCTGTGTATTAGTTGGAAGAGTGTGGTTGCCGGTGTATACAGGCACTTGAGGCTTAACATCTGTGTGCCTCAAGTTGATGGACGCAGGTCAGTGCATCGTAGGGCACGTTTCTATCGTGCGTGACTTACGAGACAATGCTTTGTTATAGGTGGTTACCACTTAACATCAGACGGGCCATCTCAAAAAAAATGGTACTAAATCGAAAACACTGGAATATTTTCAACCATGTAATATCGTTGGTAACGCAGTTATCAACCCTGGTGGTCTCTTCATCATCAGACTGAAGAAGTCCACTACTGAAGCTTACAGGAAGAACAATTTAATTATATTTTTGTAACTCTCATTTTGTACACGTACCCACCTCTCATTTCAATTTTCTCTTTCCTTCAAGGTTTGCTGGAAGATAACTCTTTTTAGGGTTAAGCTCGCCTTTGTACATGTTTTATATTTAAGTTCACTAAATGTTATTACTGTGTACAATAAAGAATAAAGAACAATTTTGATCTCCATCCACCAAATTTCCGTAACGTTTACAATAATTTCGGTCTATCGGGTGGGCCTCCTACGTTTCGTCTCTCGGTTCGATATTCGATCTAAAATGTCTTAATCACTTTAAAAGGTGTTACAGAACTAAAGCACCGTAAGATACTTAAAAGCTGAATTTATAAACTCATTACACCCACACTTCCATTCTCTTAATCAGAACTAATCATCACTAACAAAGAAATCCATACATTCTGATAAGCCTAATTACCATAGTTTATTTAAAATCCAAACGAACTACTATTCAATCCATGAGCATACCATACAACGTGCTTGTTAATCTACGTCTGTACTGGATAACCAAAGACATTTCCATACAAATTTCCATACAGATACGTATGATTAGCACTTCATTTATATAATCTGGTTATTTGAAATGATCATTACTTTGAATTTATAGTATAACACCTGTGTCTAAAGAAAGTTGAGTTTCTGTAAGGAATTCCAAAAATGCTCTTTTTGTTCAAAAATTGGTAATGTAGTGATGTATTCTGTAATATTTTAACGGTTAATAAAGTAAACTGAATTGATTACAAGAAAAATATAGAGATCACTGGTAGTCTAGTGGCAGCGGCACCGCCTTCCGATCCTGAGGTCGTGGGTTCCAAGCCGGACGTGCACCAATGAGTTTTTCTGTTCAAAAATGTATGTGCACAATGCCAGTACTTTCAAACGTTGAAGGAAAATGGCATGTCGAAGAACCTAAAAAAAGTTCTATAACATGTGTCAAGTGCTCGAAAGGAGCCTCTTGAGACGCACTTAAAATCCTTTCACCACACTTTGTGCCAAAAAGTTCGTGAATGTAGCCAAGTTTTTTGACAGATTTGCCCCCCCTTAGGACTCTCACATTATTATTATTTTTAATTTACGTTGTTGCCTTGCAATTGTAGGCTAAAACCAAGACTGTAAGTTTAATCAGTCTACAATTTAGGCATCATAATACAATTAAAATACAAAAAAATACAGCTAAATCGTTACCGTTTGACAGATACAATGACTTATAATGCATACAGTCCATATTCGTCATTATTAAATATCTACCTTGCCTGGGGATCAATTTCGGTATTTTTTAATGCGCTACTATATGGGTACCTTATGGTGGCCCTTCACATCGTTATTTGGTATTCGCGATTTTTATTTGCCTATTTTTCGGCTTGATTGTGTAAAGTCCGAAAAACTAACACACCGTCCACACATCTTCACGAACAGCGGTATTCGTGTATTTGCGTCAAAGTCAAAGTCAAAGTCAAAATGTATTTATTCAATAAAATCACAAGGATCACTTTGAAACGTCTTAAAGCTAGGTGACTCTAGGTGCCAGTTCCACGCGACCAACCACGCGCGTATTCGTCTTGTCCGTGAAAACAGGCAAATATAGGCGAATAGAGTGACCTACACATCGTCGTATTTGAGAAAATAAGACGAATACACGAACACGAATAGCGATGTAAAGTGCCGCTATCACACAGTAATTTAAACAAGTATAGAATCTATAAAACTGAAGTTATCTAGCTTTTAAGGCCGTTATTTGACGGAAGCCACATTCTGAATCATCAAAACTTAAGCATGTAGCATTAAAATGTGTAAAGAATTTTCTTATTAACCAACGGTTCTGCATTCTCTCTTAACGATATATTATTATGGTGACAAATACATAAAATAAAAAACCTATCACCGTGAGATTTACACTTGGCTAGTTCTGACACCCGTTTGACAAATAAGACGATGGAGAAAAATAAATAAAAAACTATCATAGAGTAGGCACAGAGACTTACGTCAGGGCATACCAACCTTTACTCTATGTGACAGAGTGCCCAATATCCTGCTACTCTCCCTGAGTAATACTTAATAATCATACTAATATTATAAACGCGAAAGTTTGTAAGTATGGATGTTTGTTGCTCTTTCACGTAAAAACTACTGAATGGATTTTAATGAAACTATACAATAATATAGCTTATACATCAGAATAACACATAGGCTACAATTTATAAAGATATTGTGTGACTAATCTTGCGCAGACGAAGTCGCGGGAACCAGCTTGTAATAATAAGTAATTGTATCCTTGGATGCGTAAGGCATTTGTCCCCCATCCTAATATAAGAGCATTTTAAAAGTTAAAGTCAAATAGTATTCCTTCAATTGAATCAAGGATCAATTTGAAACGTTTTAAAGCTAGGAAAATCAAGGTGCCACGTGACCAAGACTATAAGAACAAACATCAAACTTACGGCTTTTTTGGAGTTCGTTGCTAAGTTACACCATGGATAGTCATAGTATCTAGAGACGAGTTAGCAAGTTGTCCTTTAAAGAACCACGTGACTAAGCTGCGCAGAGAGCATTTCTTATACTAATGTTCGTTCTGCGCAGCTCATTTGTAGCTCACTCTGTCATAAAATATAATAGCACAAAAACGGAGGCTTTCGTAGGTAATAATAACGTTCATCTCGTCAAGGTTGAAGAATTAGATTTATTTATCAATTATTATTCTGAAATATTGACTTGATTTAAAACTTTAAAGTCACACAGAGAGACAGGATAAAACAAACTGAATGCTCTGTACGCCTGTTACTCTATGGCGGCGGCGTCCCTTTGCGCCTACGCAGCTCGTTTGACAGTTGTCGTTTACTAAAGAGGTTTTGTTGTTTTTTTTTATACGCACCACTTCTGTAGCATTATTATAATGGTATAATGCAATACTACTTAATACTATCAGTGATTGACTTTTGGTGTTAGATATTTCGTAATCTCGTTATAGGAGTGGGACCTGTCTTGCCTAATAAAAATTAGAGATGTGAAAATTTACAATACCTACGATTATCACCTGTAAAAATGTTTGCAAGTACTACTCGCTCGCTGTTTCTTATTACAAAAAACATCAGGTGGCCCATCTGCTTGTTCCATCAGATAGTTGTATAAAAAAAATGGAATTACAGTGAGGAATGTGATCGTTAAAAAAAAAAAACTTGTCTTGACTGTTTTTTTGATGTCCATTTTTATTTAAAAAAATTAACCTTTTTATATCCAAAATAAAATAAAATTGAATAAAGTAGTGGTCGATTTTATTTTAATTTGTGAAACCATCTCATCACCATTACATAATAATAAAAAAAAATCGCATAGCTTATTACCATAGATTAGTAAACGATACTCTAAATTCTCTACGAAATAAAATAAAACTACTTCCAAGAATGTCGGTTTAGATAATTTCCATAATTTGTCCAACAAAAGCAATAGATTACAAAACATTTTAAATCCAGATCAAGCATTAAGGTATTTTTCTAACTTGTTAACAGTTTATATAAATCAACACTTACCAATCGCACCACGGAATAAAGTCGTAAACGAAAACTCAAGCCAATTGGAAAGTATAATTTCTATATAAATTACTCGTCAAGATCACTTTACGACTAATAAAAATCAGAATAAATACCTGAGGCCCACGCATCTAAATCAGCATTTTTGAAACAATGCGAGCGGCTTTTTGGCATATTTAGATTAAGGTGTCTGCTATATTATAATATACATTTATATGTATTTTATATAGGGTAAGACATTGAAATATATTGCCATGTTATTTTACTGGTTCGATTTTTCGTAATAGCTATCCAATAAATCAGCCTATGTACCTTCACAGCTCAGTTGGATGTAGCTCTGCCGTTTGCTCCGTAGGCCGTGGGTTCGATCCCCACCGAGAACAAACATTTGTGTGATGAACATAGATGTTTTTTCTTTGTCTGGGTGTTATATAATATTATAAGTATGTATTTACAAAAAAAAGTATTTAAGTAGTATATCAGGTATCTGGTTCCCATATCACAAGCTTTGGCTTAGTTTGGGGCGAGATAGTGATGTGTGGAATGTCCGCCAATATGTATTTATTTATTTACCAAAGTATAATTTTCTATGCCTTTTCAGTTTTTTTACATTCATGTTACGACTGTTACTATGTTTATACTTGTAAGTATGTTTCTACTATAAAAAAATATATTTCACTATTATATTAACAAAACGAAAATTTTATCGTATAATAATGGTAGGTGGAGTATTCTTTATTAAGATGGTATAATATTATAATGCTTTAAAAATATATCACAATGTTCATAACTATGATAATATCAAAACTTCACCAAATCGATATTATCTCAAAATATTCAATAATTTTTAACATGAATTATGCGTGAAGTCACTATGTCTTCATAAGATTGCGTTATTGATCAGTTACTTAAATTAACAACTACCCTTTATCGTTGCCCATTTATAGGCATGACAGCTTACCAGAAGTTATATAACAAGACTTAATTACTTACCTGTTAAACTGAAACAGCTTCACGACTTTGATCCCCAAGCATGGTTGATATCCTCTCAGATCTCTTAGTACCAAGTACATCTTGGTACTAAGAGATCTGAGAGGATTACTCCAGATTATTTGAGGAAGTCTAGGGGGGTAGACCATATTAGTTACCAAATGGAAAGGTCCTACCGGAAAAAGGAGGACAGGCAGACCAAATGCCAGATGGGCAGACGAGGTACAAAGAGAAGCAAGCACCGCGAACTGGCTTAACCTTGCTCTGTGCCGGGACAAATGGAAGAGTCTGGAGAAAGACCCGAGGCGGGTCCTAAATTAATTTTAATTATTTTTTAAACTTTTGTTAGTTTAATTATTGTGTACGTGTTTAGTTAGGAGTAAAAATTCATTCTTATTTTATTTTTATTTTAAGGGGGTAGTCAAGAGGTACTTACATCCAAACATTATCTTTGGCACATACCCACATTTTGCAGTAGTTGGTATTCCATACGTGACAGGTCGCAAGCCCATCGCCGCTGTGAGAATACTAACTGATTTCCTCACGATGTTTTCCTTCACCGTTTAAGAGCGCATTGCGCACATTAATTTTTCGATAGAAAAATCCATTGGTGCACGACTGGGTTCGTCTGATTTTCTACCTACAAAAAAACTGTTATAATATTTGTCAAAACTAGTCAAAGTCAAAGTCAAAAGGTATTTATTCAATATAATCACAAGGATTACTTTGAAACGTCTTAAAGCTATAGGTGACTTTAGGTGCCAGTTCCACGCGACCAAAGCCTAGAAGAACAGGTAACAAACTTACGGCTTGGTTCCTACCGTTTTTTTGTATGATAGATTTTATGTATTCCACACTTTTGACAACTTCCCAAAAGTAATACTTAACTAACTTACCTGTTAAGCTTATAGTTCGTGTTCGAATTAATATAAAATCATAGCAGTGTATATATGTATATTTAAACAAAATAAAATGTTTTTTTTTACTATAACTCTATTTAGTTATTTATTTATTTCTGCCAATAAAATTGCTATTAAGATTTATAAAAAAATATAGTTAATATCAATATTCTGCACTAGTCCGTGTAAAAAAATAGGTAGGTAGTAAAGTTGCAATTATTGTTTTATCGTTGAATATGAATAGCAAAAACAAAAGAACAACCCAACAAATATCCATTGTTTTTATGATTTTTTGCAGCAACTGCAGCAAAAAAGCGAATTATGCTTTAGGTTTTTATTTCCAAGATCGTTCAATGTCAGTGTTGATTTGAGCGATAACAATGTACTTTTATTGATTGTGGCCGTTTTTTGACAGACTTACAAAATGAGGAGTTCAATTGTTTTTTAAATCCTTATTCTTTGTCCGAACAAAGGTTATTGTGGTGTAAAGGTCAGCAACCTTTTTTATTACGAATCGCACTAGGTAGAACACAAAAAAATGACGAAACGATTTCAAAGGTTTTTATCCTCGTTTTACAGTTATTTTACTGGGAAACTATCAAAACAGTGAAAACGTTATCAAAACAAAGTCAAAGTCAAACGGCTGGTTTCTGAAAGCCCGATCAAAACTAAGCAGATGTCAAGTCACTTGCTATCTCTATATAATTCGATGTAATAGCTGAAATGGCGAGTGACTTGTCATCCGATTAGTTTTGATCGAGCTTTCAAAAACCGGCCGTAAAGGTATTTATTCAATTGAATCACAAGGATCGCTTTGCTTAGTTTCAAAGCTAGGTGATCTTGGTGTTAGACCACAGATTGTGACCATTAGTTCTTGATACACATTTATGAGAAGGCTATGTATTCCTAATTGTTATAAAAATGTTTGTTGTAAGAAAATATTTTTTTTACTGTTTAAGTAAGACATTGGAATAAAAAATAATACTTAATAATATTAAGTTTCTTAAATATTTTTTTATTTATTTATATATAATTTGATAAAGTTAAAATAAGGCGCGAATAAAACCTGATATAAGTTGCAAAAAGAATCACATACAGCCTTATTCCGCAGCACTTAATTAATCATACAATTAAAAGTATACGACAAGTCATCCGTCATTTGCAACCGAAGTGTCAGAGCCAGTAGGTCTAACCTTAATTTATATTAATATCCATAGACATGAATGTCTGTCTGTTTATTTTTATACAACTAGCTAATGGAACAATCAGATGGCCCACCTGATGTTAAGTGGTAAACATCACCTATAGCAAAGCATTGTCCCGTAAGTCACGCACTATAGGAACGTGCCCTTAGATGCACACTGCCCTGTGTCCATCAACTTGAGGCATACAGATGTTAAGCCTCATGTGCCTGTAATTACACCGGCAATCATAATCTTCAAACCGAAACACAGCAACGCTGCTTGGCGGCAGAAAAAGACGTGGTGGTAGTTCTTCCCCGGACGAGCCCTTCACAAAGAGCTCTACTACTCTTCAGCATCATCAGCGGTAGTTTACGCCATAAAGGGTAGACACCAGTAGGTAAACCAAACTTTAGCATTTTTCTTACGCAATAATATCAGTCTCTTGGTAGAACCTACGGGTTTTAAATTCAAACAATTTAAAAATTCCTTTCTTTAAAAACAATGTCACGGACAGCTCTTAGTCAAAAATTACAAAAAGTTGGTACGTACCTACCTATGCACGACAATAACACAAAATGCGGTCAGACCCACCCACGCTTTTTATTAGTAGGTACGAGTAGGCTATTGTATTGGCTACCTTAGATGCCTACAGTTTTTAAATTAATTAGTAGTGAAATTGGTATTTTATAAAACTACTTACACTCAATGCACGGTAGGCACCCCTCACAAATACCATAAAAGCTACCTGAAAGAAACTGTTTTCAATGATTGACTTGATTTTTGTTAAGATGATATCTTTAATCGGGTCCTAAATGAATCCTAATATGAATTCTTGTGTTCAAAATTTTGTTTATTTATCTGCTTTTTAGGGGAGTAGCCTCACGTTACACTAACATGTTTGAATCGTCATTGCACGGCTGAGTTTTCATTTCAAATAAAAAAATAGTCCTAAGTGGCGCTGAAAAATTGTTATGGCAGTTTGTAATTTTTGGGTATGTTCATATCAAGTCGTTCGGAACTACTATGGGGCTCGTCCGGGGAAGTACTACGCCTTTTTCTGCCGCCAAGCAGCGTTGCTGTGTTTCGGTTTGAAGAGTGTGGTTGCCGGTGTAATTACAGGCACATGAGGCTTAACATCTGTATGCCTCAAGTTGATGGACGCAGGGCAGTGCATCGTAGGGCACGTTCCTAGTGTGTGTGACTTACGAGGTAATGCTTTGTTATAGGTGATGGTTACCATTTAATACCAGGTGGGCCATCTGCTTGTTCCTTCGGCTAGTTGTATAAAAAAAACTATTTTTTGTCGTTTTTCAATCCTGAAACGAAAACTCCTCATTTGTTTTACTCATATTAACTCATGTTTTACGCTGTAAAGTTTGGTGTTTTAAACTATCCACATTTAATACCATTCTTCTTCTTCGTGTCGTGTCACTAGTTCTTTCGAAACAGTGTTGTGAAAGGATTCAATAGCCTGAGACTTCATTTTATTTTATACCTGCTGAAACGTAGTAACTGATATTGGATCTGTGTCGGTTTATACTAACTGTTTCGGTATTCTGCGTGTCCGGGTCGTGGGAAACAATAGCTCAATCATAATAATGCGTGCGCGCACCTGTCGGTCCATCGCTTGCCCCTACTATAAATTCTTAGTGAGAATAGATCTAAATAAAAGTCGAATTTCAAAGATAATACGTAATTATTTGCAAAAATCGTCCATAACAATAAACACAAAAGATTTTTTTTTAATTTGATGGTTTAGAATTTTAAAGATCTAAACAAACCTTTATATATAATCTGGTTTGTGTCAAAAAAATAATTGTTCTAGAAAAAAAAATGCCTACATAAATTTCTCCTTATATAAAAATTAATCCCTTTGCACGATATACAGAATTCCCTTATAATTATCAAATGAACTCTAGTTACATGAGGATTTCTAAAGAGTGCTAGTCATAGGCACATTCAAACCTGGTAAACCGGACTCGAACCCACTAATGTCGAGTGCCGTGTCGAATTCCAGAAGAATTATTTTATTTAACAACAAACAGCTACAATATAAAAATAATATTACCATAGTAAACGAAACATGTATGTATCTGTATACCTACTTGAGTGACAATATTGTAGCCCACTGCATTATCCTCATAATCAGTTCTGATATTCGAGTTCTCGTAGTAACTCTGGCAGTCCATTTGTCTGTCATAATAACCCTTCATCGGAAAGTGTTTAACACTTGTAGTGGATGAATAGCTTCGAACTAACAAGAGCTTTAACAATACGCACGATCTCTACGATCTTTTCTGAGGAAAGACTGCTGCAAGAGTCCACCTATTCCTATAATTCTTATTGATGGTACAAGTAGTTGGCCTGGTGCTAAGTGGTAACCATCAGCTATAACAAATCATTGCCTCGTAAGTCACGCACGATAGGAACGTGCCTTACGATGCACTGCCTTCCGTCCATCAACTTGAGGCGTACATATGTTAAGCCTCATGTGCCTGTAATTACACCGGCAACCACACTCTTCAAACCGAAACACAGCAACGTTGCTTGGCGGCAGAAAAAGGAGTGGTGGTAGTACGTCCCCGGATGAGCCCTTCACAAAGAGCTCTAATACTCTTAAAACTCTTAGTTTAGCATGAAGAGAAAGCTCTTTAGCACGGAAACACAGCAACGCTGAAAAAGGCGTGGTGGTAGTACTTCCCCGGACGAACCCTTCACAAAGACTACTATTAGAATACTAAGCAATCCTTCTCCTATTGGAACCAGCTAGCTGATATATTTATACTTTTTTTTGTAAATACATTTTTATGATACATATTTTATGGCACCAGAAACATGTATATTTATAACACAAATGTTTGTTGTTGGTGAGGATCGGACCCACGCCCTACAGCGCAGAAGGCTGAGTTACTACCAACAGCTTCAAGCTGTCTAGCGTAGTTTGGTTTGTCTTATAGATAGTTAACAGTTAGACAAACTCATAAGCAACAGTATTATTAATTGTTCCGGCGCCCAGCTGCGTCGTCAGTCTGTCTGTCAGTGATGGACGGAGGAAATGAAGAGCCAAAGAATCCCGCCTGTATTTACCGTTGTGGTAAACCCTGATGAAATTGGCTCACTGTTATATCGTACAGGGTATTCTAGGGTAGGGACTATGTTGATGTGGATGTAATTTCCCCTCAGATCTCGCTGAGGGGGTATCTACATCTAGATTAAAATATTGGTTTATTATGTTAATATTGCGGGAAGCGCGTTAGGTGACGCGAACGTAAAAGCAACAAGATATCGCACCCTCCCGCACGAGTCGTTCGATTTCAAATGGTTTAAATTCTAAAAACGATAGTAAAGAGAAGAAAATAAAAGAAAAAGAAGTCTAGAAAGGAATAACTGATGCCCTTAAAAATATAGATGCAGCGAATAATAAAGTATGTTTGAAAATAGCTCACAATAACGTTACTTATATGACGATTACTGCTTTTTATTAAAACTTTACAATTAAAGATTACATCATTTATAAATTACTACACTATAACATTTTCCTGAATCGTGACTTTATGAGTGTAAATATTCATTTGTTAATCGAATGATTATGTGGGTAATCGCTTATAATGGTCCATTGTTCTACAACAATAAAGCAATATGTGTTTATGAAGGAAACATTGGCATAAAGATAAGTAATACCTGTGATGATTCTAAACTAAATAATTAAAGGTACAAAAGATTAACGGAGTGGCCTGGAAGAGAGGCGTCAGATGTCCAGTCTCTTGTCATGTCTCCAGTTTCTTTCGAAATAGTGTGGTGATAGTGTAAGTAAGTGCGCCTCAAGGAGTAGGGTAGACCGAGGCGAATCGGATCAGTGGGTGAATCGGATCAAAATAAGAAAATCGGTAATATTTTGAAAAACGCGTGGCCACGGAACTCAAGCTACTGGCGCCTTACGACCCACACTCGCCCCGCACCTCCCACCGTTATCAGTGTTTCTATTCGACTTGTACATCAGTGTCAGAACTGCGATCAACGCGTCTGGTTTTTGTGGGTGTGACAATTTTGGTGCGCATCTAAGTTAGGTCTCACTATTTTTTTGTGTAATGCTGAGGATTCGTGTAAAAACTTTGAATTATATTTTTTATATTGATCGGGAAAGGGCCTATTTTAGAAAACATTATAGTTTTTAAGCGAAATATTGTAGGTTAATGTGTAAAATATTTATTTCAAACGTCTTTAATATGGGGCTATTCGGATCGCGTCAGCGGGGGCGAACTGGATCACTTTTTTAAAATGATTTATTTTATATCTAAGGTTAATGATGCGTTTTTATTTCCTTGAAGATGCTTCGCACATACAAAAAAAAGACTAATGCGTGAGAATGGTCCCAAGAAAAAAAATTAAAAGCTGCAAATAAAGTCTTGGCCAAAGAGTTAACCTTACGTCAGGCTGCTGAAATTAACAAATTATCATAAATGATTCTACAAAGAAGAGTTACTTTCTCGAAAGGTGTCATTAAAACGCATGGTGGATAGCCAGCCTTAGATGAGACTGCTTAGAAGATTTTAGCGGACCGTTTACTGCACTTAGCAAGTCGTGGCTTCGGCATTACACCCAAGGCGGTTTGTAAAAAAGAATTGAATTCGAAGAACGTCAAAAATTCCAACACGAATAGCTGGTCAGCTCTGGTTCCATCGGTATATGGAAAGAAATAACCAAAAAATTAAAAGAAAATAATATTCATCAACCATCAGAGTATTGGATTCGGTGCCATGCCAAGTTTTGTTATAAGAGAGAAAAAAAGTCCTGTAAAATATGTGATTTATGTGTTACTTATTAATATTGAACTCATTATTCATTATTTAAATGTTGGTAATGATTCCAATGCTTAATTTAAATTATGTTATATATGTTTAGTTTGATCCTATTCGCCCCGGGAATTGGGGCGATTCGGATATTTCTGCCTTTCAAGTTTTTAGTTAATATTTTGGAGAATTAATGAACAATTTAAGTTTTAAAATGTTTATTGCGTAGCTAGATAGTTACTGAATACTATTCTGTCGATTAAAGTTTCATATAATATAGCGAAGTATGATTTTAACATTCTCAAAAAAAAAATGATCCGATTCGCCTCGGTCTACCCTACAAAGGGGCGTCCGGTGACACGATGACGATATTGTAGGCCGTAGATAGATAAGGGTAGCCCAAGATCGTGTGTATGGCAAGAACAGAGAAGCCTGTGCCCAGCAATGGGCATTTATATCTGTGTAATGAATGTACGAATAGTTTATTTTTTAGTTTTTTAACATTGTTTTTCTTGTTTTTACTATCCCCTTTATTGTTATATTTTAAATTACCTACTGTTTTTAATTTTTTACATTGTTTTTTTTTCCTGTGTTGATTATTCCCTTTGTTGTTTGTATATCTCTTTGTTTCTGTTTTTAATTTTAATTGTCTGTGTTTTAATTGTCAGCTGATGCCTTTCTGGTTACATACATAAATAAATGGGCTCAGTTGGGCTGCGGATGATAAAGATGATGATATTACTAAGAAGGTTTCGTATGAGAAACAGAATGAAATAAAAAAACTGGTTAAGTGCGAGTCAGACTTTTGCATTATGTATTCCGTAATAGAACAGTTTTTGTTTTGCTGATAATCGAGTTTTGGTATTTTATTTTTGAATAGAATTTGTACCGAGAATTTACCTAAACCTTCTCTTGGCATGTTCATAAATATTCGATTTCCTGTATCGCGTAAGGCCTAAACACACAAGTTTCTACGAACATCGTCAATCGACAATCGGTTTCGCAAGAAATGCATAGTGGATGCACTGCCTTATACGGACAGACAGTGCTGGACTTACCAGCTAGGAGATTTTTTGTCTTAGAAATCAGCAACTGTAATTTCATAATGTACCTTATCTAGCAGTAAAAAAGGTTGACTTTGATTTGCTGGCACTAGTTTTATAACTTTTTATGATCAATGTACAAAGTAAGGAACAACTGTTCAGCAAATATTTTACTGAGTAAATGTAGCTTTTGCACTGGGGTTTGCTTCCGTGGCGAGTTAAAAAATGTTAAGTTATCTAAATCACGAATAATACAACTGGCCTTACAGCTGGTAATAGCTGTAACTTTTGCACAAAAAAAAAGGTTTACTGTATTCTATCTACTTAAAAGCGGTCTAGCCGCAACAGCCTTAATAAATTACATAAGCATGATAGTGTCCAGACGTTTTTAAATATAATCACAAAAACTGGGCCAATTTGGATGAAATTCCAAATAAATCGTGCCTGCTATACTCAATACAAAAATACGTTCTATTCACATTCTATCAGATAAATAAAAAAATTGTGGCTCTAATGCGGAATGCACTACGTGCTTCTGTGAAATAATCTGATCTCAATCTAACTCCCAATCCACTCCTGCGACGATCTAAAAACTAGAACGCCACTGGATGCCTTAGATACGATTGTGAGCTGACTGCACTAACAAATACTATTTATCGACCTGACGTAATTGGTTTCAGCGGTCCAGGTTACATCCGTTAAGCAATCGACACAACATAGTGCAAGAGACGGAGTACAATTAAAAATTGTCTCACGACTTTAATCCTCAGGCAAAGTAAATATACCTTCAGATTATTTAGAACAGAGGATCTACAGAATGTGTTTTTGTTGATGTCCGGTGTGCTATGGACATTTCATATCTTGCTCCAAAGGAAACAAAAATGATATCCTGGGAACCAGATAACTGATAGAATCATCATTAACATCAGAAGTTTACAACTGGTTAATAGGCCAACAGTATTGTATATAAAAAATAAAAAGTATGTGAAGCAAGTGGTTTATCTGATGTTTTATTTTATTTTGACAATTTTGGGAAAACTTACAGTTAGATGGGTAAACATTAGGTGGGTAATATTAAATACATGCAGCTTACAAAGTTGCTACACATATAATGATGGCCATAACAAGTTTCCGCGGATATATAAAAAAGTAGGTATGACAACAGTAAACGGCAGAACACATACATCTATAAAGTAAGTAGGTTGTAAGTAAAGATTCATGATTGAAAAAAGTTTACACAAAGTAAGCGTTGAACTAAATACAAGTAGGTCTACATCAATGTTTGCTTAAGCCAAAGAGTTAAACGAGCAGCTTGCTCTGAGCAGGTTGAGAGGTTGCTTCGCCTATGACATACCATTATCGCTCTAGTCACGCATATCGTCTCTTTGTGGCTTTGCACCTGCGTCTATATAGCTGAGACGTAAAAGTTTTATCACAACTTGACAGTTAGTGATAGCTACTATAGTAAATACGCTCCCGGACGAAATCACTCGCAATAAACAGCTCTATTATCGGTAAAGTCTCATTTATACTTCAAGAACATTGATGTAGTTTTTGTAAAGCCCCTCCATTACTTCCCGTAGATCTTGTGAGAGGTGACTAAGGGAACACCAGGAGATGGGCGTCAGCAGCATCTCTTGAGAACATCAAGACTGTTCACTGGTAACCCCATCCTCCTAGGCTTATGTCCTGCAGAAGATTTATTCAGGCTGATGAAAAAAGCTCCACTACCTTCATCCCCAGGCACGGCAGATATCCCATCAAATCTCTCAGTACCAAGTACCAACTAAGATTATTTGAGGATGTCTAAGGGTAGTTAGAGGTGCGTCCAAATATTACATTTGGTACATACCCACAATTTTCAGTAGTTTGTATTCCATACGTGACAGGTTGCAAGTCCATCGCCGCTATTAGAATACTAACTGGTTTCCTCTTGATGATTTCCTTTTTTTTTATACAACTAGCTGAAGGAACAAGCAGATGGCCCACGATGTTTAGTGGTAACCATCACCTATAACAGCATTGCCTCGTTAGTCACGCACGATAGGAACGTGCCCTGCGATTCACTGCCCTGCGTCCATCAACTTGAGGCATAAAGATGTTAAGCCTCATGTGCCTGTAATTACACCGGCAAACACACTCTTCAAACCGAAACACAACAACGCTGCTTGGCGGCAGAACAAGGCGAGGTGGTAGTACTTCCCCGGATGAGCCCTTCACAAAGCTCTTCAAGAGCTCTACTACTTTCCTTCACCGTTGGAACCCTAGCATGATGATATACATATACAGTGATGTGATATTCCTAAAAAAAGAGCCAGTCTTCTATCACCTATTGAAAACGCACCCCAACTCCGACTCTAGACTTTCGTGTTCATGTTTTGTGTAAGTTCTGGTGTTTATTAAGCACCTTTTACTGTTTCGTTTAATTTATAACTGACGTTGTTTGTAATATCTTATGGGTATAATAAGCAAAGCCTGGTACCTTGGTTGGTTGCATCATGGCTATTGTAAGTTCAATTCAATGATAGCGCTTGTACCAGCTACGATTGTGTACCTTTGAAAGGATCTGAGATTGTTTTGATAATAGACTTCACTTTAGACTGGAAATCTGTTGAAAAGCTGTAGTAATAACCTAAATACGACACTAGAGGTTTTAAAATCAATACAGCGCTGAATTTATTAGCTAGGATTAGGAAACTTTAGATCAGGTGGGTCATTTGCTCGTCCCATCAATAAGTAGAAATAAAACAAAATTACCTTTAATTGATTGAGTGAGCGAAGCGAACGAAAATCTTACAGTTAACTTGGGCGATTTGGCATTTTATGTATTTATGTATGTTTGTCGGGCCATAACTTTAGAACCGTTGATCCGACGGTTCTGAACGACGTTGATCTATATGAAATTTGGTAAGTCAATAGGTTGTAATTGAGAAATTTACTGGTAAGAATAATGAGTTAAATCGGCTAACGAGTTAACGCAAGATTATGGGGTTTTTAAAGGGGACCAAAAAAAAAATACACAAAAATATCAAGTTAAGTATATGTCATATGAAAGGGCTTTGTTTGGACATTCCAAAACCATTTTTACTTTTTTTCTGGAACGTCTAGTTTTTCAGATACAACTAAAAAGTAAAATTGAGATAACCAACAACCCAAGAGCTCCAATCTCTAAGAGTTTCGATGACATCAAGGTTTTGTTACTGGTCGGCTAGTTCCTTTGATTTTTGGAACTCTGCAATAAATAGGTCAATAGTGTTGATAATTGGTTGCCATATTAAGTTAGTAGGCGGTAGTTAAAAGCAAGTCCAAATATACCTAATGTTTGGACTTGCCTCTGACTAACACCTGCTTAAATTTTCAGAGCGTTCGGATCGAATCACGATATCTCAGTTCGGGGCGAACCACTAGTAATAATGCCAATTGTATTATTAAATATAAAACCAAGTAATTATAATGCATATGAGGCTTTAAATTCGTATGCATAAGTTAATGGATGCATCTAACTTTTCATACTTCCTACTTTAAAGTTAGACGTTCCTAAAAATTGGAGATAGACAATCAGACTTACGAATCGTTTCGTTTTTTAAGGTACGGAACCCTAAAACATTAGTCACGACTTAAAATACGGCAGTTAGAAAGGATAATTCAAATGAGTTACGATGCATTTAATTATTTAATTAAATGTCAACGAAGTTACATAAAACTTCGCAGTAACACTAATGTAACGGTTTAAATTTATTGTTTTTATTAATATTTGCTTCCAATTTTCAGAACTCACAATATTCTATTACTTTATTGCATCTCATCAATTTGTTAATTTATGAAACAGTTTTAAATTCATATAATCAAGATTTAAAATACCGCGTCCTACTTAATTATTTTTAAATTATAACTGAAATGTCAATTTCAAAGATAGATATTTGGACTTATGCTTTTTAATATTTATTTCTAACTAGCTGGTGCCCGTGACTTCGTCTGCGCAGGATTAGTATTTCGAGTAGCTTATATTAGCGTGGCGTAGTACATATTATGTGTAACTTTAGCGGTTTTGGCAGCGCACGGCAGAATAGCTCGCAGGTGGTAGATGTTTCCTACTTACTTGACACTTATAGTCATATTTTGGACAATTCACACAATATCTTTATAAATTATAGCCTATGTGTTATTCTGATGTATAAGCTATATTATTGTAAAGTTTCATTAAAATCCATTCAGTAGTTTTTACGTGGAAGAAAACATCCATCCGTCCATCCATCCATACCTACTTGTATTAGGATTTGATGTTTATTAATTTTATATTTATCCAAGACAGCTGAGAAGATATGCATCGTACCTAGAGACTTAGTTATAAGATCTGAAAAATTTATAGACACATGCTCACGGTAATGCACGGTAGACATATCTCATACTGTTCATTTCAAAATACGCCACAGATTTAACTAGGGTATAGGAATACATTTTTTTTTAAATATTACTATCTGATGAAACAAGCAGATGGCCCACCTGGTGTTAAGTGGTAACCATCACCTATAACAAAGCATTGCCTCGTAAGTCACGCACAATAGGAACGTGCCCTACGATGCACTGCCCTGCGTCCATCAACTTGAGGCATATAGATGTTAAGCCTCATGTGCCTGTAACTACACCGGCAACCACACTCTTCAAACCGAAATACAGCAACGCTGCTTGGCGGCAGAAAAAGGCGTGGTGGTAGTACTTCCCCGGACGAACCCTTTACAAAGAGCTCTACTACTCTTAAAATAGTAAACCATTGTATAAAACAGCCTGAATTATTGAAACGTTGACGAAAATATCTTATCAAATAGCTAATAAGCGAATAAAGAAAATTTAAATTAAAAATATTAACCGTTAATATATTTTATATAAAATATTTATCTCGCCACCTCACCGTGCCACCACAGACACCGATAATAGATTATTAAAATACAAATTTTGTTTCATTATTACAGTAATAAATAATAATTTTGAGGATGTCATAAATTCTAAGTTTTGTGAAAGTAAAAGCGGAAATGAGTTTTGAATCATAACAGGTACTCAGTCAAAGTCTAATCGCTAACCACCTCACTTTAACCTCTACCCAGTCCAAGTTTTTTTAACTAGTTTTCTATATTACGAGTTACGGTTAGGTATTATTAGTTTGAAGCGTAGCGTGTGCTGTTTTATGAATTTTATTACCTTTACCTTTTTCTGTTATACCTACGCTTCACTAAATTCGATTGGCACCATTCTGGAGCTTCAATATTATATTATAATACACTAGTGGCTTCCCGCGGCTTCGCACGCGTTGAAGTGGTGAACCGTGATTGAACCACAAACATCCAAACATCGTAACTTTCGCATTGATTTGTATATTATTAGGGTAGAATTTTAAATACGTACTATTATTAGGGTAGGATTTTAAATACCTACGTAGGTATAAGGGATACCTATAGGCGTACATTACCTATATTAGGTAGGTAGGTATAGGTACTGAGTTTAGCACAAACATGACAAATACAACAAAGACAACCTTACACGGAAAATATGTACTTATTTGTTCCTAGTTTCTACCCCAAAAGCAAACGAAACGAAACAGCTTCACGACATTGATCCACAGGCACGGTAGATAGGTACCCTCAGATCTCTTCGTACCAACTCAAGATTCCCGTTTTTAGAACATTGACGCCTCGTTGTATTCTTTTTACTCGAGCGCAACGAAGGAGGGTAACGTCTTTATGTTATTTATCCACAGAACACATTTTCTTTTAGTTTAAAGTTAATTACACAGTTACAGTTAAAAATCTCCCATACAAACCTTGAAATTTTGCAGGGGTAGTTTTAAAATATTAAAAACGTGATTTTAAATTATTTATTGTGGAGTATATTTACTTCAAGTTTGAAATCAATCGCACTATGCGTTAAAAATCTCCCATACTAACTTTTACAGTCATTGATTGATGAACCCTTTGCAGGGGAATTTTCAAAAGTTAAAAGCGTCATTCATTATTTATTTCTTAGTATATTTACCTCAAGTTTTAAGTCAATCTCACCACGCGTTAAAAAACTCCCATACAAACTTTGACATCCCTTTGCACGCTTATTATGGGTAGTTTTAAAAAATTAAAAATGCCTTTCCTATTTTTTTGCCTAAAAGTTCATATACTCCAAGTTTCAAGTTTGTAGGTTCAAGGTATACTATTTTTCATGCAAACGTTTTTAACCCTTTTACACCCCTTGGGGTTGAATTTCCAAAAATCCCTTCTTAGTATACTTCTACGCCATAAGACCTATGTACTCTTCAAATTTCAAGTCTCTAGGACCAGCGGTCAAAAAACTCCCATACAAACTTTGACATCCCTTTGCACACTTATTATGGGTAGTTTTAAAAAACTAAAAACGCTTTTCCTAATTTTTAGCCTTGGAGTACATCTACTTCAAGTTTCAAGTTTTTAGGTTCAAGGAATACTATTTTTCATACAAACGCATTCATCCCTTTTTACACCCTAAGGGGTTGAATTTCCAAAAACCCCTTCTTAGTACACCTCTACGTCATAAGACCTATGTACTCTTCAAATTTCAAGTCTCTAGGACCATCGGTTAAAAAACTTCCATACAAACTTTGACATCCCTTTGCACACTTATTAAGGGTAGTTTTAAAAAACTAAAAATGCCTTTCCTATTTTTTTGCCTAAAATTTCATATACTCCAAGCTTCAAGTTTGTAGGTTCAAGGTATACTATTTTTCATGCAAACGTTTTCAACCCTTTTACACCCCTTGGGGTTGAATTTCCAAAACCCCCTTCTTAGTACACCTCTACGTCATAAGACCTATGTACTCTTCAAATTTCAAGTATCTAGGACCATCGGTCAAAAATCTCCCATACAAACTTTTACATCCCTTTGCACACTTATTAGGGGTAGTTTTAAAAAACAAAAAATGCTTTTCCTATTTTTTTGCTTTGAGGTATATGTTCTCCAAGTTTCAAGTTTGTAGGTTCAAGGAATACTATTTTTCATACAAACGTTTTCATCCCTTTTTACACCCTTAGGGGTTGAATTTCCAAAAATCCCTTCTTAGTGCACCTCTACGCCATAAGAGCTATGTACTCCTCAAATTTCAAGTCTCTAGGACCATCGGTCAAAAAACTCCCATACAAACTTTTACATCCCTTTGCACACTTATTAAGGGTAGTTTTAAAAAACTAAAAATGCCTTTCCTATTTTTTTGCTTTGAGGTATATGTTCTCCAATTTTCAAGTTTGTAGGTTCAAGGAATACTATTTTTCATACAAACGTTTTCATCTCTTGTTACACCCTTAGGGGTTGAATTTCCAAAAATCCCTTCTTAGTGCACCTCTACGCCATAAGAGCTATGTACTCCTCAAATTTCAAGTCTCTAGGACCATCGGTCAAAAAACTCCCATACAAACTTTTACATCCCTTTGCACACTTATTAAGGGTAGTTTTAAAAAACTAAAAATGCCTTTCCTATTTTTTTGCTTTGAGGTATATGTTCTCCAATTTTCAAGTTTGTAGGTTCAAGGAATACTATTTTTCATACAAACGTTTTCATCCCTTTTTACACCCTTAGGGGTTGAATTTCCAAAAATCCCTTCTTAGTGCACCTCTACGC